>JAJLSV010000007.1:66026-718810 GCA_030567775.1 Ogataea nemodendra
ATCTGATAAAACGATATGATTATATAATCGGACGATGATACGACAGGCTGAGTTTTCAGCTGTAGGGATGTAAAATTATTTATTATCATAACATTAGTTAATATAATCTAATAAGTATGATTTCGATAGGTACTCTAGAAAATGCTATTAAGAACCTTGGCAAGCTTTGGATTGTCCTTTGCAGAGTTTCGGGAGTCCTTCTGTGTAGAGTTGGCACCTGCTCTATTGGTAGTGACAGATCTCTGGATGAATGTTCTTCTGATCTCTGAATCGGAGTCGGGAGGACCTTCGGACTCACTCTGCCTCTTTTTCTGTTTTATGTTGTCGATCATCTTTGATATTTCCACATTCTTGACGAAGTCTTTGTTCATTTTATGGGCCTGGGATAACTCTGCTTGCATCTTGCTCTCTCTGATCTCGATCTCTCTATTCATGGCGTCCGTGAGATCAGACCATTTGAATCCCTTGAGATATTTCACGTTCATGATATCATCGTAGTAGAATGATCCCTTCTTGCCTCCCAGTTTGTTGCCGTTAAGAGTAGCAGCAGCAATCTTCGCATCGCTCTTTTTGAGAAACTCACACCATCCTTCATCGTACTTCTTTTTCTTGTTCCCTCCCGTCTTAATTCTTGACTTGTAAACTTTCTGGTCTTCTGGCTTTAGAAATACACGTCCAACT
This sequence comes from Ogataea nemodendra, assembly GCA_030567775.1. Classification (NCBI taxonomy): domain Eukaryota; kingdom Fungi; phylum Ascomycota; class Pichiomycetes; order Pichiales; family Pichiaceae; genus Ogataea; species Ogataea nemodendra. The sequence goes on from JAJLSV010000007.1 coordinate 66,708, forward strand.
TTGCCGAACCTGGATAAGACATGGCGCAACTTGGCAGGCTTCATGTACGGAGGAACAGACGATAAATATACCACTCCAGTTCTCTTAATTTTCTGTTGTTCCTTTAAAAGTTGTTCGGGGGTCAGTTGTTTTACCTTCTTCTTTTCTTTGCCCGGCTCTGCATCTTCCAATGCTTTTTTTGCTTCACCAACCATTGCTTCCATTTTATTTTCATATGCATCGTAATCATCCTCTTCTTCATCTGATCCTTCTTGGTTGAATCTATCTTTGCTGACTTTTTTTTTGCTCTTCAGAATGTCTTCATCATCGTCCTGACCATCTGAATTAGAACATCCATCATCTTCGCTCTCCTCTTCCTCTCTGTTGAAAGAATCATGGAACGATTTCTTTGGTCTTTGAACACGATCGGTCTCTTCATCTGAAGAAACCTTGGAAACCGCACTCAGGTTCTCACTATCAATATCACTATCTGAGCTCATACTACTGTTCATCCCCTATGACGACCTCCACATTCAGCTGCACCTGCAATTATTCATACTTAAGTCTATCTTAAACTGTACTTAATCCTTAAATTTAACTAAAATTTTCAGAGAGGAAGAGATGTGCGTCTATCGACCTTTGTTGAGAAAGTCGACGCGAGTTTCTTCATTGCCCATTTCCCTGGATGGAGCTTGAAATCGACCCATTGACAACACACAGGACCAAAATCAAACACTATCTATCAGTTATCAAAGGTACTCTTTGAATTTCACAGCCATTTCAACCGCACAGGCCCCCCAGTCTTCACCATGATTGTGCATCTTGCCAGGAATAAGACCAGCTCTGGCCTCGGCTTGTTCGTCAGTCAGACAAGTCAGAACTCCGAAAATCACAGGAGTGTTGATCTTGAACTGAAGCTCCATGATAGCATTGGTCACAGACTCGCAAATATACTCAAAATGCATGGTTGAACCCTTGATCAGGCATCCGATCGGAATCACAGCATCAAGCTTGTGCTTCTTCACACAAGCCATAGCTCCAAGAGGCAATTCGAATGATCCCGGAACAGTCTCAACAAAGATATTTTCATCTTTAACACCGAACTCCTTCAATTTCAATAACGCACCCTCCACAAGACTGTTGATAATGTTAGCATTCCATCTAGCATGGACTATGCCAATACGCAAGCTGCTTCCGTCGTATTTTTGGTCAATCTGTCCCAAACCTTTCACAGCCATCTTCTCACTTGATAATTGTATGATATTCTGAGGTTTCTCTTCGAATTCTTCCCTCTTGTCTACCTATATGAATTTCACTTCTTGATTCTATATCTTTCTCCCCTCAGATAGCCGACAAATATCGATTTTTTCGCGACTTTCTAATTGTCGCATGAAATCGTCCTCTAATTAGGATTACCTAATGACTAAATATGATTAGTAATGGATTCTCCTCAGATCCGCTCACTATAATATTTGCTATAGCTAGTGATCCTAAGAGTGGTTAATAATAATACAAAATAATAACGTGCTCTCAAATTTCGTATATCACATGCTAATATCAAATTTTGGAGTATACTGGATCCAGTAATTAGATTCACATTAACTAACGATTAGGTAAGAATATATATTATTACGTAGTATTATTCTGGGAAAGTCTGATACATCGAGCGGCACAGCCCGAGATTTGACGCGTCAATGTTGATCTCCGATGGGTGAAAATTGACTGATTGGAGAGAATGATTTGCCTTTGGAATGATTGTAGGAATTCTGGTCGAGTATACCAGTTCCGATGGATCCTGAAATTGATTTAGACTATTGTTGATTTAACTACAAACTAAAAATAGCAACCAAATATACTAAGGGACTTGGGATTAGAGCAAAATGGAGATGGCTCATGATAGCTCATACAAGAACTCCATTGGTCTATCAAGAAAAAGGCCATCTTCTGCAATGAATTCTGGGGCTGACGGTGCAAAATATAACAATTCTGTATCAGACTCGGACTCTAGTCTGTTAGGATCACAACCACAATCCAAAAAAGCCAGTAGGATTGCCGCCATATTGTACAGTTTAAATCAGACTGATCTATCAGACACTCCGTCTGATCTGAAAACTGGAATCGCACCGTTGGGAGGCCCACCTAAAATTGAACTAGCTCGCAGGTCCTGTATCAAGGTGGGAAGATCTAAAACGAAGAATGATGTCGTATTGAAACCATTGGATTGTTCGACTGTCCATTGCGAGATCGGAGCCAGTCATCTCAACGGACAAGATATCATCTATCTCAAAGATCTGAGCTCAAATGGGACCTTTGTCAACTCGTTACTTGTTGGAAAATCAAATACCTGTCTCCTGAGATCTGGCGATAAGGTTTCGTTTGCTTCGAGTTGTCATTACCTCTTGAAACATGTTAGTGATGAATCCCTGATTACTTCTGACTCACCTCCCGGCAAGCTCAGAAATTCGTTCTTTGACAACTATGTTCTGGGGGGTCTTTTGGGTTGCGGTCACTATGCCCAAGTCAAAGATGCAGTGAAAAGAACTACCGGTGAGATATGTGCTGTCAAGATTTTCAATCCTACTAAAAACGATGATAATTGGGCCAGTTCATTGAACAGAGAGCTAGATATTTTAATGAAGGTGAATCACTCTAATATTGTTAAATCGTACGAAACATTTATCGAACCCTTTGATGCTACTACAATGACAACATATCTTGTGCTTGAGAAAGTGAATGGAGGAGAGCTGTTTAATAGAATAGTCTCAAAGGGTAAACTAGGACAGGAGGAGACAAAGGCCTTGACAAAACAGCTGTTGAACGGATTGAAATATCTGCATTCCATGGATATCGCTCATCGTGACCTCAAGCCTGAGAATATCCTCTTGGATATTGTTGCCAAGGAGTCTCCATCTGATGTGCAAACTGGGCCCTGGGACACTAATGAACTGGATGTGAAGGTGAAGATTGCAGATTTTGGTCTTGCCAAATTTATTGGAAAGTCAAAGTATACTGACACTCTTTGTGGAACTCCTGCTTACGTGGCTCCTGAAGTTTTAGCTAATGCCACAGAGAGGAAATATACTAAGGCAGTCGACATGTGGTCTGTCGGTGTTTTACTATATGTATGTCTTAGTGGTTTTCCTCCATTCAGTGAAGAACTTGGTCCTCCTTCTATGCGACAACAGATTATATCGGGCAGATACGCTTTTTTTTCGCCATATTGGGATGAAATTGATGATCTAGCACTAGACTTAATAGCCCGACTGTTGATAGTCGATCCCATTAAACGCTTAGATGTTGATAAGACACTGAGTCATCCTTGGTTCGAAGAATATACGAGTCCGAAGGAAAAGCCAGGAAAAAACCAGATATACATCCAATGTCCGTCAGATATTGATTTGATAGCCAGACAGATGTCAATCAGGATCCCATCGTCTACTAGAGGCTATTCACATCCGATCAGTCTATCAGAAAGAGTGAGAAGCTCCTTAACTGACCAAGTCATAGCAAAAAGTTTTACAGTTCGTAAAGACTCCAAGGCTGATATTGAGATGATCTCCTAGACCTAATTTTATTCATTTCTTCCCATTTTTTTCATTTACCTATATAACTTAGACGTCCTTTGGATCCACGATGGATCATTTACTTTGCTGCTCTAGAATATCATGATTATGAATAAATCTTGTTGAACCCGAATTTCTCCATGTTTTCAGATTTCTCGAGAAACTGAAAAATTCGTTATCTTATCTTGTTTTTACCTTAATGATAGGCTGCTTTTTTGTTGATTACAAACAAGTAGCGTGACTGTTAGACAATGAACCAATAAAAATGTGGAAATCTGGCTGGATACCAAAATACCCATTATCCGCAGGTTTACAAAGGCAGTTCTCTTCTAAATCGGCGATTTTAGCCGACTTTACTCATACTATCATAGGAGCCGGAGTAGTGGGGTTGGCGATTGGAGCAGAACTATCCAAGAGAAATTCAAATAACATTCTTATTATTGAAAAGAATGAAGAGTATGGACAAGAAACATCGTCAAGGAACTCGGAAGTTATTCATGCTGGTCTCTATTATCCCCCAAACTCTCTCAAAACAGAGCTCTGTATTTTAGGAAAGGAATTGATTTATGAAGAGGCAGCCAACAACGGCGTAGAATACCACAATTGTGGTAAATGGATCATCGCCCAAAATGATAATGAGATGAACTATCTTACAGAGATGCATGAAAAGTCAAAACTTCTAGGAATCCCAACAGAGTTTATACCTTTAGATAAAGCCAAATCAGAAGAGCCGTTGATTACTGCTAAAGTCGGGATTCTGAATTCTCCCTCTACAGGCATCATTTGTGCTCATTCTTTGATGGATTATCTTTACTCAATATTCTCCGGTAATGGTGGGAATCTAGCATTGGGAAGTCGTGTCGTCTCTATGGATTATAATGTTCAGTTACAGGAATATCAACTCATCACTTCGTCTCTGGATGAGGGTGAAGAAGAATTCACCATCTCCACCAATAATGTTATCAACTGTGCAGGCCTCTATGCCCCTGATATCTCCAACTTGTTACTTCCAAAGGAGAGACATGTTACACCATTCTACGCTAAAGGAAACTATTTCTCTTTCCTTGGAAACACAGGCATCCAGAGGCTTGTCTATCCATGTCCTACCGTAGGAGTTGCATCTCTGGGAACCCATCTAACAATAGATCTTGGAGGTCAAGTTAGATTCGGTCCCGATATAGAATGGGTAGATTCTCCTTCCGACTTCAAAGTGAATGAGACCAATTTGGAAGCAGCATACGAACAGGTGACCAAGTACTTTCCTTCTGTTAAGTTGGAGAGTTTGAATCCAAGTTATTCTGGCATTAGACCCAAATTGATAGGACCTGGAGTCACGAAAGCACAGGATTTTGTTATCAGAGAAGAGGAAGGGTTTCCAGGTTTCATAAACTTGTTAGGAATAGAGAGTCCGGGACTGACATCATCTATGGGCATTGCAAAATACGTGAGCAGGATGCTTTGACGATGGAGATTATTGGAAAAGATATTACTACACAGTATACAAGTTATATTCAATGAGTATGTAGCTTTCATGTCTTTTTGGGTAAGTCTGCAGGACTTGTAGGTCTAGGTAGTTCTGTAAAATAACTGTGCAGTAGAGCAGTTTTTGTGTCGAACCTTTTATTAGGGTTTAAAGTGAGCAATCCGCACATCATGTCCAAGGCGGCCTCCGTGGCTGCAGGGAAACGATTTCTAAGCTCCTGTCTAGAAGGCTCGGGGTAAACAGTAAGGTTATTATAGTGAGGAAGATGCGAGACCCCTTCCCAGTTGTCTTCTGTTGGTGTCCCAAGCGCCTGGAAAGTAACCACTAGTTGATCTGCATCATCCTTTCCAGGCAAATAAGGAGTTCTCAACATCAGCTCTGCAAAGATAATGCCCACAGCCCATATATCTATAGCCTCCGAGTAATGATTTGCACCAAACAGCAATTCTGGAGCTCTGTACCACCGTGTGACCACGTTAGATGTGAGTCTTTCGTTTGGGGTTCCGAGTGATCTTGCCAGACCAAAATCAGCCAGTTTCAGATGCCCTGATGGAGATATCAACAAGTTATTTGGTTTGAGATCTCGATGGAGAATCCCGTTTCTGTGGCAGTGATGAACTCCTCTGAGGGTCATCAGAAGCCACGATTTGACGTCTGCTGGCACTATCATGACCTTTTTATCGTTGATGATCATCTCCAGATCGGACGGGAGAAACTCTAGTATCAGATTCAAGTTATTATCATCATCCGAATAAACATCAGTGAGTTCTATAATGTTTTCATGTTTCAATTCTTGCAAGTACTTCATTTCTCTGATGGCAGACATATCCAATCCATCTTTAAAGCTTCCTGTTTTAATCTCCTTGACAGCTATCTGTCTGCCATTTGAGTTTTGTTTTCCCAGATAAACCACCGCATACGTTCCTTCTCCCACTTTTTTATCTTTAGTGTATCTGTCTGTCATCTTGGGTCCTCCATGTCTCTTTGGCTGGATTGATTGTCCTCATTTTACCGTCTGGAAGCTTTTTTTGGTGTCTCAAGACTGATGCTTGACAGTTACAAGTAAGTGGCTGGGGGCGAAAAAGATCTGTATGGAAAAACATAAAAATACCCTTTATATTAGCCTTTTTCCTAGAAACCATCCGAAATAGAGATATTTGGTTCAATCAGACAGTACAAAACATCACAGGATCGTTTTAACTACATTAGAAAGATACTGGCCAATCTAGAGCTAATCACAAGCTCTTTTGGTCCCCAAAAGAGACAGATATAGAAACATACGTTTTATGACAGATTGCAAACATCCATAGAGACGACACTAATAAACACTATTAAACATGTTGACGGCGACAGACATAGTATCAACACTGATACTCGTTGCTGGAATAAAGGCTTTGCCGCAAGACTGGAAATACTCGTCGACTCAGGACACTGAGTCCCTGTTATGGACCACATCTGCAAATATCAAGAACCAGCCTTCTGATGACCAAGACTACGAGGGAATCTCGCCAGAGTTCATCATCATAATGGGTATGTTGATCGGATTCGGGCTGATGGTTTTCCTGTCCGCACTAATATATATCATTCACAGGTTCATAAGGAGGCGGATTATGTTGACAAACAACTCGCCGGGATCTCTGGATGATGCCGCCTTAGAGGCTGAAGAGGATAGAAGAGCTTTGGATGAACTTCCTCCCAATGAACAGGAGCTGTATTTCCAATCAAAGGACTTTCTTAAACTCAATCCAATGAACAATCTAGAACTGTCGCTTTCACAGTCTCTTATCATCCAGGAAAAAGGCGTCAACGCCTGGGAATTCAAACCAAATATAGAGAACGTCAACCACATTCAGGTGCTCAACAAGACAGAAATAGAGTTCCTGAATGAAGGACAAGAGTTGTCAATTAACTCAAATTTTCCTGTCCCTAAGCAAAACGAGGTGTATTATTTTGAGACAAAGATCTACGAACTTCCACACCCTGAGTCCACTCTCATTTCCATTGGACTTGGAGTGACCCCTTATCCATATTTTAGACTGCCTGGACGGAACAGGTTTTCAACAAGCTATGACTCAAATGGTTCCAGACGTTACAACCAGCAATTTCCTCTTACAGTTAAGACAGGTGCTGATATCTTTCCTGTTATGCAACATGGGGATGTGATTGGTTGTGGAATCAGAACAAACTCCCGCACAATATTCTGGACTAGAAACGGCAAAAAGCTGTCCGAATCCAAGATCGGAGGACACATAAAGTTCCCAAAGAATTTACAGCTTTACCCGATCATTGGAGCTAATGGTAAATGTCAAGTACATGTCAACTTGGGCCAGGCAGGTTATGTTTTCATTGAAGGTAATGTGAAAAAATGGGGATTCGGTCCTTTGGAAGGCAGCCAAATACCCCCACCTCTATACACGAAGTTTAATAAAGACGTTCTACTGGAAAGCAGTGATATAGATCCAGCTGATCTTAACTTGAGAAATGGAGACTTTCCCCCTAATTTTTGGGATATTATTGCTACTCCTGCAGAATTTACCGATATCGATGATGATGAAGACGAAGATATCACTTTACAAAGTTTGGAAGAACAGGGTTTGCGCAATGGAGATATTATTATCCCTCCAATAAATCCTCCCATTTATAGTATCCCTCCCGATAGTTCTGCTGAAGTAGAAGATACAGATACTACCGAAAATGATATCACTTGTGTCTCGAATGAACAGGTGGACACTACTTCTACCACCTTAGCCTCAGAGGATCTGAGTTTAGTCAGTGACGACGCTAATGTTTAATCTATAGATATTTGAGTTAATAATTGGGCGAAATCAATTTGTGTGAAGTGCGTTACTTTAGACGTCATGGGATATTGGGACTCTTGTCAATAGTTATGTTTACGGGTTTATAGCTTTTTATTGAGATCATAATTGAAACAAAATCAAATTCTATAATTATTAGTTTGGTCTATTTAACGTGGAGGGGGTTCATGAACAATTCCACTCTGCATATACATGCCAATTCTTCTCTAATTTATTTGGAACGACCAACCTCCATAAGCCTTCCTCCTCCAGCTGTTCTTGAACTTCCCATAGTTCATCGCTGAAATTTGCCAATTCGTAAAACTTCCCTGACGGTGAAACTAAACTGCATTTGAAATCTCTCCCGTCTTTATTAGTTCCGTGGTGAGACTCTGATTTGAGAATAGTGAAGCTGTAGGACGATCCTAAGACTAGATTAAAACTCTGGGGTTCTTTGATATAGATGTCGTATCCAAGTTTGTGGTTCATATCATTCAATTTCATCCATTCCAGACTCTTGTATTTTCCTTTGTGGTAACATGGAATAGAAAGGATCATTGAAAAATCAGAATTTGTATTGGAAGGACATCTAGCATAAACACAAACATAGCCCATAGAACACATCTGGGGTAATATGGATTTGATCTTAGCTAGACGTCTTCCTTTTTTCCAATAAACCTGCACCAAAGAATCCTGAACTGACTGCTTATCGAATGAACGCACAATTGAACGAATTTCCATATCTTTTTGGATTTCTAAATCAAATTCAATCAGCTCGTAATCATCAAGTCTAAACAAGGATTGATTATATTTATATAAACTCATTTTATTCAAAATGAATCCTGGATACAGTGGAGGAAGGGAAATCTGAATAATCGGGTCTATAACCGGAGTCACATGCTGATTGTCGACGTGCAAAGGAACATGAGTGTATATTAAGTCCAAGGGTTTTGCCAAAAAGTAAAAGTTGACATTATCTTCAATTGTAAAATCGTCAATGAGGTTCAGCTGCTCAATCATAGGGTTAGTAGAATTTCCCAAGGAAACATCAATCAACCTGTATTCACTTTCAATTAAAACAGCGATCCATGTGTGATTAACTGGAAGTATTGTCCTGCTATTCTGAACTGACCTAGGGTCATATTCGAGGGGTCGTTTAAACATTCCAGATATTATTTCAACATCTAAATCCAATAATGATGCCATAATATAAAATAACCAGGTAAGTTGATGGGCTGTGCATATCTTAGAATGGATCATATCATTGAGCTGGGATTCCGTTGGTGACATTTTACAGCTGATTTTCTCGTTCGGTAAGTTTCTAATCTCAAACCTAGTCGTTAGGTAAATATACAGAGATCTCAGCTGCTCTAAAGGCTTATTGAACTCATAGGCTATTCTTCCTTTTGCAATTTCCTTTGGTGTAGCAAAATGATCATCAGGAAGACTCTTAGTGACTTTGTCCACCTTCGAAAGAGTAACAGTGTCAATAACCAATTGCTTATTGAAGGGGGATATTATTTCATTGCTGTTCAACTCTGTTATGGCCTTATGTGGTTGTAAAATTAGATCACTATCTTCTTCTAAAACTCTGACCTTCCTTTGTGCTCTCATTCTCCCCGATAAGGATTTTGTTCTTTGTATATCGATGGAAGAAGAATCTGCTTCCCTTATATCTGAGATTGATGAAATGCGGTGCCCTGGTGAAGAAGGGGGTTGGGAATCTGGTATGCAATCTATACTGGAACTGAAAATCTGTTCATCTAATGTTGGACCAGAGTCTCCCTTCTTTCCCAGTAATCTCTTGAAAAACTTGGGGTGTTTTGTCTTCGTTGCATCTTCCTTCAATTGCAAGAGAATATCATTCAACTCTGCTGGATTTCTACCACTTGCATGAAGATCTTGTAGCCTGCTTTGAAACTTAGAGTCTTTGTGTCTCATGAATGATCCGGCCGATGTCGCACTAAGGTCTGAATGTCCAAAGTATGATGACCTTCCGGTGTCAGTCGAAAGAATTGATGAGTCCAAAACAATTTGGGAGTATGAAGATGAGAATAACTTACTATATGTGGAGCACTCATGCTTGGGTGGTGGTGGTGGTACTGAACTTAAGTCATCCTCTCTGTCTTTATGGTGTTGTCTTGTAGACGACCCACGACTCTGAACGTACGAAGTATCTGCCGTTACAGGAGAAGAGGCTATTGATTCTGACGCCTTTCTGCTCTTAGGTGACCCAACATCAATATTTCTAGTCAATGGAGACATAAAGTTTTGGGATCCTAGCCTATGAGAGCTAGATATGCTTGTGGAAGATGCTGAAGGAGTCAGCGATGAACTTACTCTCAGAGAGTTTCGGCTGTTCGAGTGGACCAACCTGTTCAGACTTCTAGAGGATCCTGATTCTGATAAATTTAGCACCTTGACATATTTCATGGGAAAGCTGCCTGACATCTTACTCCTCAAAGACATTCCATAGCACGACTGACCATCATCGGTGACCTTTAGAACCTCTATGATGTCACCTTCTATGAAACCTAGGTCCCGTTCCCTATTATTTCCACCCCAACTCCATATAGCTTTTGCTCTGAATGGTGTGCTTACAGCTGTAGCCATCTCCAAATATAAGTTATGTACCTCTATATGGACACAGCAACAACTATTCTATTATATACCCTGATTTCAAGTTGATTTATCAATAACAACAGGCCCAATGTGCATCACCTTTCCAGGATTTTTGAGACCGCCGCTTAAATCTTCAGAATCATGAAATACTTTCGGAACTACCAAGCCATCTTTAAGGGGTTCTGCAATTTTAGTGCATCTATCCAACTCTGCTATAAAAAGGTGCAAATCTGTCCTGGTTCAATTAGTTATCCATTTTAGGAAATGATTTATGAAATGTAAACAAACTACTTCTAAATCGGCGCGTCGATAGACTCGATAGGGATTGAATTGAATCGCTGAACAGCTTTGTATTGAAGATTCGTACAACATAACTAAAGATATAGAATGTTCTCCTGCAGATATTCAGAGCAGTTATCACACTAAAAGTCGTTTTCTGTTGGCATTATAGAGCTTCTAGAAAAGTATCTGTCAAGATGAGATCGAAACGATACACGCTTCAGAATTAGTAGCAGCACCTACTCAACTGGAGTTCATGACATTCAAAAACCATCAAATCGCTCTTGTTCTCTTTGAGGAAGCTCCCGAGGTTTTTGGGCGTCAAAGAGCATGGTACAGAAAAGATTAAATTGGTCTAGTCTATTCTGTCATTTATATATTTTTCTGCGGAAAATCTGCCTCGCTAGAGAAATTTAGTTGATTTGAAAGTTTAGTTTAAGATCCTCCTATATTCTCAACATTTAGAACCTTGTTTGAAAACACACAAGTCAGATAGTGGGATTTTTGTCATCAACATAAGAGTCCTATTCTAGATTCAGCAATGATACGCTCAAGAGATGTACCTCTTGAAGAGGACTCTGTTCTTTTGGATAAACTCACAGACGCTATGTAAGTACCCATACTCACATTTTCTCCCTTATTCATAGTACTAACAAAACCCACCTTTTATATTCAGTCTCCTTACCCGAGAGCATCATTCCATTGCCCCTGAGGAGATCGTAAGCCATAGCTTAACCAATATGAAGACAAGATTGAAATTTTCAGATGATTCTCATAGATCTAGAGTATGGTCCAACGAAATGATGTTTTACTATGTGAATCTTATCTTGGACAGGTATGGGTCAGAAGACCTCAGATATGGGCTATTTAGATCCAAAGATAGTTATGGGCCTAAGAGAAATAACCTTGTGTTAACTCTGCACCCTTTTACCTGGGCTGGCGATTGGCATCTAGCCATCGGATTTCATACCCATCAAAGAATTATCTTGATTAATTGCTCAGATAACCAGGCAGTCTATGGAGGGAAGGGAAGTTCGTTTCCGCTATCACTGGTTTTGAAATTTGAAAATTTCATCTACTATTTCGGTCATAAATTGAATAAATCATCGATAAAGAAACCATTTATGGCGTCTCATATTTTGGAGCCTATTTGCCCTATCAATGCCATCAATGTATTGTCTCTAATTTATTGTCTCTGTGTCCGCCCTGATCATTTGATGAGCCATTTCCTTGATCCATCCGTTAGTCCCAGAATTTACGATGTTTCTGAATTCTATATCGATATAAAGAGACTGGATCGGTTTGGGTATACGCGAACAATATTAGGAGACGAGCTTCTTGACAGAATGCTGAAGAAAATTAACGGAGACCAATGTCTTAAGGAGGACAAAATATTGCCCAACGAAGATTCAAATGAGGCATCATCTCACACGCGCAATGTACTTGATTCTGCGCCTGATTCCCAAATCTTATCAAGGGAGCTAGAAGAAAAGCTTTTCCCTGTTGATTCTGCAAAAAATTTCATTAAGCAAATCACTGGGAACTTACAAAGTTTGCCTGAAAATATGGAAGTTTTTGACGAGATCATCGAAATGATCGAAAATTGGTGTCATCATACGAATACCAATGAAAACAGCAAGTCATCTGACAATTACCGGGACTGGAGCATTCTGTGTAGAGAGGTGGTTGTTTCTTACTATTCTAGAAAGAGCAAACTGGAGTTTGATGAAAACGAACTGACAGAGATTTTAAGCACTGCCGATCATAGAAATCAAATATTTCCTCTTATATTAGAGAACGGTGTTGTGTATCTAATCAATATAGAAAGAACAGACAACGAGTGTATTGCAAATGTTTTGGAAATATCAACCAAGCAAACAAGAAATGAGAGAGATATTTGCAAATCATATTCTGTGAGACGATTAATTGAACTGTATGGGTGGAAACATAGGGTGATTATGAGCAAAGTCAATTCGTCAAGATTTTCAGTAAAAGATCCCAACTTATACAATGTTTTAATTACCTTTTTGTATCATATTCACTATTTCATATTTCATGGGAAATTTGATCTCTCATTCAAACCGGAAACACTTGATACCGATAACTATGGAATTATTTTACAGAAGCTGATGCACGATATCAAGGAAGGAAACTCTGAATCAAGGAACTTAGATTATAAGGCGCTAATGAAGTATTTAAGGTGACCAATTTTACAAGCTCTGCTTAATCACATTATCCGTCTTTTCAATATGTAATTAATTCGATCCATAATGTTGATATAGAGTTACAAAGAATTTGATTGTTCTTGTACTTGCTAAAATAACTTAGGTTTTTTACTTACATGAGCTTTTTCTGTGGAAAAACGATCGAAATTGAATCTGAAAACATGAAAATTCTATTCTGTGTCCAATTATGATCTTGTTTGAATCTTTATAGGACTTTCTTCCTCTAGGATTTATGGTTTCATAAAAGAATAAGAATTCGAAGTTAAAGTGGGAGAAACTTGTTGCTTATGAGAAGCTTCTTCGATGAAAAGGCGCTGTCATCAGAAATCGAATGGGATATTTTGGATAATACGTAATTCTGACTGCGTTGTGTATGCCGATATAATTGCCTGGGACATACGTTGAATCTCGAGTCTCGATGTTTCTGTCTTCAAGTATATTGTAGGAAGAGTGGGCTGATCCGAGAAAAGTATGGGCTGGTTTAGGTCTGCATACATAGACAAAATTTGTCTATTAAGACTTCGGAGGCTGAAACAGGAGCGTTCCAATCATTCACACGACAGTAATTGGTGGAGAGGCAATTCTGGCTAGTCAGGTGTCATTAGTGGGCATCTTCCCGTACAAAAAGCAGCATATACTGAGCCTGAAGGTTGGATTACATCGGTAATTGTGATTTTTAGGGAGCTTCATATGATCTGCAATTATCCCCATACCATTTTGTCTCCAAAAAGAGAGAAAAAGGATAATATCTGCTTCCATAAAAATAATTAGAATTAACTGCATAATTCTCTAATATTCTTCTACCTTACCACTCCTCTGCTTTTAGGCTTAGAATAATTCTAAAGAAATCGGACATCTGTAGCTTAGAAAACAATTGGCTACCATCACTCGTTTCTGCAGGTGTATCGTAGAATCATTTTTTGGAAGAACATGATGTTGTTGGGTCCGAATATGCACACCTCGACCAGAGGAGGGTGCCTTGCTTTGTCTTTATGTGCAGCAGGGTTATTGTATTCGCCAGGTTGCATAGTCTTCTGCATAAAGATCTTTGAACCTCCGCCATTTGCAATTCAAGCCGTTTCGCGGCGAAAAGCTGGATCCTACAGGGTTTCAGGATCCAGGGTCCCCTATTCTCTCAAAATGCTCATCAGTAAGGTTCAGACACATAATCAAAATTCATCCAATGTATAGAAGAGAAAAAATGGCATAGAAAATTCACAATAGCAGACATATACAGGTTCCACCTGTTAGTCAATTAAAGTGCGCGCCCAATGGAGTTTTCGGTAAGGCTTTAACCTACCTGTAATTATTCAGAGCCAGTGAACAATAATATTAACCCTTGAGTTAGATTGTTTGCAGCCCAGGAATTTTGGCATCGATAGCACAACATTTAGAAAAGAATCTTCGATTTATTTGAAAATGCCGGCGCAGTAGCTTCTTGGAGCTCAGTAAAGATATAAATACACCTTGGTGTTAGTCTTGATACTAGAATATGACAGTGAATTTATCTTTATTTTGTAGATAATAACTGAAGTTTTCTTGATCAGAATATCAGAGAATCGGCTGGCTGATAGATGGCCATCCTTCCATAATTCACTGTATCGCATTTATTATTTGATACTGATGTCCGAAAAACCTAGAGCAATCATTGTAGGAGCAGGAATAGCAGGTCTTGCTGCCGCATGGTGGTTGGACAAGGCCGGGTGGAATACCATCATTATTGAAAAAGCTTCAGGATTCAGAGAAGGTGGCTATATTGTGGGTCTTTCAGGACTAGGTCTGAAAACTTTGACCAAGATGAATCTAGAAGACGAGATAAAACCAGCCAAAAAAGACTTTGATGCGAATATAATCAAAGACCACAAGGGTAATAAAATTGTTTGTGTTAGTTACACAGCTATCCAAAAGAGACTAGGTAATATTAGTATCTGTCGTGATGACCTTGCACAGGTGCTATTCAAAGCGCTTCCTGATAGTGCTGAGATCAGGTTTTCAGAGACAGTGACTGAGATCAAAGATGAAGGTAAAACAGTTTATGCTACACTTAAAAGTGGTGAAACTGTAGATGGAGATCTATTAATTGGCGCCGATGGTGTCAGATCATCTGTTCGTGACATGTTTTGGGGAAATGAAGATTGTCTTCAATATCAAGGTCTCTGCTATGCTGTTTATGATATCCAAAAGAAGAATCCTTTTGAAAAGGATTGCACCACCTTCAATCAACCAGGTCGAATGGACCTATTTTACAAAATAGGGGAAAGACGAGTTGCAGCTCTTCACATATGGACAGAAGAAAATCCGGAAAAGGTTCGTGGAAGCAAAAGCTTTGATGCATTGAAGGAATCTGCGGCAGGCACCAATCCAGCCGTGACTAATATGATTCGGCTAGGAGAAGAATCGGGCATAGTGCCGATTGTGGACACTATGACAATGATAAGTTTGAAGAACTGGTCTAAAGGTAGAATCCTTTTACTTGGAGATTCTGCACATTGTCTCACTCTAATGTCCGGCCAAGGTGGTTGCATGGCATTGGCATCAGCGGAAATATTAAGTGAGGAATTAGCTGCTACCAATGATATATCTAAGGCCTTAAGAAATCACCAGAAGAGGGTCAAGCAAATCACTGATAAACTTCAAGAAAGGACTCGAGAGATCTCTAAGATTTATATTCCAAAAAGCAGATTCAGTTACCATTTTAGAAACTTTATCCTAAGAATAATTCCAAGTTACTTCATAGTGAGACTACAGGTCCGTGGAGCTAATACTGAGGCATATATAACAACACAACGGTGATTTAGTACTGTTTCGATATTTTTAATGTATTTGCGTTCCTGATAAACAAGATCAGTAGATTAATTAGTATTTTCTCTTGTTCATTCTTTTTTAATTTACTAGGTGGTCTGGACTGGACCGATTTGTTGATTTTAGTTCAGTTATATTTTCTTGTTAAACCACATTCACAAAATGAAGATGGTTCACTTAGATTATATAAATAGGATTTTTCAATCGACGATACTATGAACATGACGTTTCAATTTAGTATTCCTTAAACACAAGGCAAAGAACACTATTGGAACAGCTAAACATATCCCTGAAACACACAATATTTTTTGAATATATTTGTAGCTCTTGATAACAGCATCTCTCTCTGGAGTACCGACTGGATAATAAGGAACCACATAAACTGGAGACTCATAGATGTATGGTACTAGCGTAGAGTTGATATTCGCTAAATTTTCTTCAAGAGATTCATAAAGCCGTTGTGTCCAAATTGCACCAGCTATACAATCACCTATTGCATATCCTATCCAATTCATGGTTAGCCAAAGACTTGTTAAAATAGCAATTTCTTTTCTCTTAGCCACTGTCATAGATGCTACAACATTGGCGAAAGGAAACATACCAGTAAAGAATCCAAGCAATACTTGCGACGCAATTATACCCGCTTTCGCAGAATAACTGGTGCCACCTCTAAATCTAATCATGATACCAAAAGAAACAATCCACATTGCCGACCCAAATACAATGAAAGGTTTATATCTACCGGCAATATATATTAAGAATCCTGTGACAATTGCACCAACACTCTCGGCGAAGCTGTAAACAACACTTACACGTGTTGCAGCAGTCACGCTGAAATTGTAACTAACCACAAGCACTGTATAAAGGAAGTTATTCTGGATTCCATAAGCCATAGCACAAAAACCAGCAATAGCAAGAGCAGCCCAAACGTCACGATTTTTCATCAATAAAAACGGTAGCATTGGATGTGGAGCCCTTCTTTCCCAAAAGATGAATAAAGCCAAAACTATAGCTCCCAAAACAACTGGAGTTATAATACCAGGAGAATTCCATTTTGATGTTTCTCCACCAGCTAAAGTGAGAGGAATTAATAAGAGAGACAAACCTGCCGTCACGAGAAATGACCCAACAAGGTCTAATATTCTGATGAGATGCCTTATTGATTCCATTGCATTTCTACCCTCAAACAATCTTGTTACATTGCAGGATACTTCATGTCTGGTAGCAACACGCTTGAATGCTATCATTGATATTAATGGTATGGTAGACACAAAGATTGAAATTGCTAATACCCCATAGCCCCATCTCCATCCTCCATTGGAGAGCATAGAAGAAGTTATATTTCCACTGATCCAAGCATTTATCAACACAGGAGATATTGCAATTGCCAGAAAGAAAGTTCTTGATCTAAGAGATGAGAGATCACAGATAATAATTTCCACAAGAAGTTGCGAGTTGCTATACCCCAATTGGCTTAGCAAACATCCGACTGCAAATGCGGTGACATTGGGTGCAGAAGCCTGCAAAATCATCCCGACAATATATATTGTTAAAATTCCACAGAAAGCTTCTAAGCGTCCCACTAAGTCACTGATTTTGGCAGTAATAGGCATTACGGATGCAGATATTACCCCCTGAATAACACTGATAGTAGAAATAAGAGAGTGTTGGTTCCAACTTGAAGTAGCATAGGTCATGTAAGTTGACCCAGTCATACCAAATAAACTGGAAGCATAGCAAACTATGAAGATGAAAAAATAAAGAAAACATCGTTGTGTCAGTGTGAGACTATCTGAGACAGCCTCCATCTGTGAAGCACCAAGTGAGAGCTCTTCATTTGCTGAATCGTCAGAGTCCTCGTTATATTTAGCCTCTTGTGAGACTCTTTCTTGATGAAGAAGTGTATTGTCTTTTACCACAGTTTCTTTGTCATCCAAATAAGTCGACATTATGAAATAGCAAAGATATCGTTGATGATAATATAACTAAACAGAGCATGAGTAAACTATCGGTAGCAGAATGAGAATTTTAACTTTATATAGATATAATATATGTTCGTAATTCGTAATTTTTGTGTTTTAAGTTAACCCCTTTCTTTCTATTTGATCCCTTTACCCTATTCTACTAGGCCAGCCATATGCCGGTAATAGCCTACATAGTTAGTCCAACAATCTATCTTCATGGAATACCATTGTGGTTTACCTTGCTGGTTAGACACTTGATAGTTCTATGATTGGTAGCAAACCTCTCAAAGGTGACCATGAAAACGACAAGGCGGTGGTGTAATTCGCTCTATTTTTGCGATCCTGCATATCTAGTGCATCTCCAGGCATCGTATTTTGTAAATCTCCGACAGCCTGTAATAATTCTTTTTTGTGGACAATATCAGCCACGCCTGGACCCCAATGGCCAATTTAATTCAACGACATATAAATGCATGCAATATTTTTACCTTATTGTATTCCACGAAACTTTCGGCCGACTATCTCAACGATCAACCGTCGATTGGAGCATCTTTACTTGGCATCGAAAATGATTTCATGGTATATCCAATCACTAAATTGTATCTTAACAACGAAACCAATCCATAGTTTGATTTCATAAAATTGCTCCTTTTAAAACATCTCATTGATGGTTCAATGCATAAGATATTTTAAAAAAGTTGGAAAAACTGGCTTCAATGCTTTTTCAAAAATTCCATATCTCAATACTTTGGAAATCAACGATTTACGAGATCCGACAAACCCAGTGACCGATTTATCACAACAATCTTGTCCTTAATCACAGCAGTACCAGTTGAGTTCCTTGAATTTGCTCTTGATATAGTCTTTACCACCGCCTTTCTACTTAGATTACTGACAGTATGGCCGAGTGGTTAAGGCGTTTGACTCGAATTCCGTGATATCAAATGGACTTTGTCCGCACAGGTTCAAATCCTGTTGCTGTCGTTTTTTTTTTGATTATTGAGATCTATAAAAGTATATTGGGTTATTGAATAAATACAGTTGCAATAAAGATCAACTGATAGGACATTAAAACTTTTGGTATAGTGAAGAGAAATAACATATCTATTTACTAAAGTATAGCAAGAGTTTTTCAGTCGGTAGTGAAACGATTGAAACAGAGGCTACTGACAATCTCAACACGATCAGGCATCATGGGCAAGGATAGAAAGAAACGAGGAGCCCTTGTTGTAATAGAAGGTCTGGACAGAACGGGAAAGACCACACAAATTTTACGTTTGCAGGATCAACTAGCTAAACTGGGGAAGCCACATGAATTGGTGAAATTCCCAGAGAGAACTACTCCAGTAGGAACGCTGATCAATCAGTATCTCGTCAACAAGGACTTCGAGCTCAATGATAAAACTGCACATTTACTATTCAGTGCAAACCGTTGGGAATTAGCTGATTATATAGTGGGAAAACTCAACCAAGGTATATCTGTTATACTGGATAGATACGTATATTCAGGAGTGGCATACTCTGCTGCTAAAGGAATCGACTTTGATTGGTGTTTGAGTCCAGATAAGGGTCTTCCAAAACCTGACATGGCCATCTTCTTGAAGTTCAAGGAGAATGGGAACACCGAAAGAGAGGGATTTGGAGATGAAAGATACGAAGTGGCTGATTTTCAACGAAAGGTGAAGCTGATTTTCGAGAGGTTTGATAGTGAACCGAATTGGCATACTCTGTATGTTGATGGAAAGACCATAGAAGAAGTGAAAAAAGATATTTGGGACATCTATTCGGGATTAGTGGATGGAACATCAGCAGATTTGACCTACTTTTGATAACATTTGCATCGGCTTGATAGTATCGATAGTCCTATTATAGATAAAAGTACAATGGTTAGTGAAAGCGACGAGTACATATAACATACAACTAACACATCAATAAGAGTGGACTCTTGTTGGTCCTTTCGGAAAAAAGTATAAAACGCAGTTAAATAATAAACAAAGTAGAGCCTCATTTATGACAAGGCATAATACACTAAAGTAAAAAGACATTCGATATAAAAATAAAAGCAAACAGAACAACTTCTAGTCCTGTCGAGAAGGTATTTGGTTCGTCATTGCATCGTTCAGCTGAATTATATGAACGACAAGTTTGCATAAAGGGCCACAAATGCGGCGAAAAATCCTCCAATTAGGACCCAATTTCCAAAGTAAGCTCTCAACAAGATAGTACTCTTAAGTAAGTTGTGTCTCAAGTACTTGATAAAGTAGCTTACAGAGACCTCCTTCGAAGCAAATTGGAAAGCGAGCTCTTCCTTGATCTCGGAACCTTCGATCTCAGCCTTGAATAAAATCAATCCATAAAGAAGCTTTGATAAAGAAAAGATAAATGGATCGTATTCGAAGTTGTAGGTGAAGTTTACGTAATAAGATGTGATCTTTGGTAAAATAAACGACACCGTGAACCATAGAAAGATAGTCGACCAGAGTGTGGTGTCTAGAAATAGAGTTAAGTCTAGCAGAGGAGCTCCCAAAACAGTAAATGGGAGGTTGTCTTTCACCAGCTGAGGAACAAAGACAGCTTCTTTAACACTGACAAGCTTGACAAAACGAGAGAACAACACAATGAACTCGCCTACTAGACAAAAATCATTGATGGTGAATGGATCACTCAAATAGTCTCTGAGCTCGTAGTTCTTGTCTGAAATGTAATCAATGAAGTCGCTCAATTTTTCGCTTTTTCTAAGGAAAGTCACTAATTTACATTCAGATTCAAACTTATCATCATCTTCAAAGTCATCAACCAAATCATCGCCCTCACTTAGTCTAAACTTAGCGATTGCATCAAGTTCTTCGTCATCTTCGTCTTCAGCTTGAGAACTCTCGGATGACTCTGTCTCCTCGGAGGCAGCAGGTGGCTTCACATCAACAGGCTGGGACTTCTTGACTGGAGAGGCAGCAGCGACTGGTTTTGAGAACTTGCAAGCGTACGCAAAGTCGTAATACTCATGGTCTTTGTCAAACTCAGAGAAGTGTTCCGTCAAGTAAGCAGCAACCTTATCCAAAACATCTTGCTTCACTTTACAGTTCTTGAGGCTGATACCCAAATCTTGAGCAATCTCCTCGAGTTGTGCACGGGTCTTCTTTGGGAATCCTGACATTTTCGATATTTTTATTTTTTGTAAGTGTTGTCGTTCTGTTTGTTTATCTTGACGCTCTCACCACTGATTCACTTGATTTGCTTTCAGCAAGTTGTTGTCTCAAAAACAAAATCACGCTATTTTCCAGTTCTTCAATAGTGATCGTCTTCTAGACTTTCAAGTTTTCACTATAATTCAATTTTGTATAAACTTGTTTCAAAACAAATTTCAGTGGAATAGATGATATAAACACCGCTCAATCTCTTTTTCCTTCTTATAAACAGTATCTTTTCGTATGGCATTTTCGACGCTGGCGGTGGAGAGGACGACGTGTGTTTACAAACTTCCTAATTGGGAGAAATTTCTGGTGCATGGATGTGAGGCTGGTGTATGGCTTGTAATGTGGCACATATTTGTTCGAGAAACAGAGAGATGGGGTGTGGTATGTATGGATTTCCTATCTCCTCTTCATTTTGACCTTACAATCATCACAATACCACTCACCGCGGGGAAGTTCCTTGAGCCCCGTGCAGGGCAGATGGAACCACTCGCGCTCACAGTTTTCTCCATCACACCCCACCATCTCGCCATACGACACCTGTTGGCAGTAGCAATATACCGGTTCTGAATCGTAGGAAGACGGCGACGTCACTGCTAGATCTACCTTGATCGCTGTAACAGGAGCTGGGACATGGGTAAATGAAGAGGTTACAGGAGCTTCTATTGGAAGGGACTCGTCCTTGATTTTCTTTTCCTTTTTAGCTTTTGTAGTTTTAACTCGCTTAGATTGGGCGAGAGCATTCTCCTGCTGTTCTACAGCAGGCTGAGACGCAACAGCTGGTGCTGTTTGGGGCTTGCGCTTCTTTGCGTTGGTAGGAGTCGCACTGGAGTTTGTTTGGTGGCTTTGGACACTATTCGAGTCTGAGTTACTGTTGTCCTTTTCCTTTCTCTCCTTCTTCGACTTTCTTGAAGGTACTGAGACTGGGCCCGTGATAGTTATGGCAGGATTGGAACCAACAGCACCATGAGAAGGCGCAGGAGTACCTCTGCTGCTGGCATCGTCATCATGATCGTCTCCCTGACGGCCGGTCTTATGGGCCTTCTTTGCAGCCAACGCTTCTCTTCTACTTTCGGATCTTTGTGTCTGTGCAGATTTGTGTTCAACTATCTTCATACAGGGATGGATGAGCGGGCCTATCCTAATAGACTCAGGTACCTCGTTTTCCAGGATGATTTCGTAGTTTTGGTTGATGCGATGCATGTGTTTGTTGACAGTGTCGGACGCTATAGTGGCAACATGCATCTTCTCTTCTAGACAAGGCATCAGCTCGCTGATCATTTCACGAATGCGTGAAAGAAGAAGGTCTCTCTTTGGATGTGTCTTTTTCATCTGTAGAAATCGTTGTATGTAAGCCTTGAGATGGGGTATTGTGACAACACATTTGGCATCGATTTCCCGCAAAAGAGTAAAATATCTAATTAAGTCGAACGGAAATGCTCGTAAAGCGTCTGTGATTTCGTTCAACCCGGGATAGAGGTCTGCCACCGTCGGCTTCGTGATGGGTTTCAGCAGCTGGCTTCTCTGAATCTGCTGTCTGATAGATTTTTCTCGGTTAGCTCTATCAAGAAGTCGTTGCGACTTCATCCGGGGGACCAAATTATCGTATGTAGTCATTGTTAACAGGATTTTTCTGGCTAGCTGTGATAATAATATATAATAGCTGAACCCTCTCTTTTCCATCCTCTTGCTAAATCTGATAATTGATGATATTCTCGCTTCCAGTTATTGACACACAATGAAATTGACAGCGAGGTCATGTGATGTTGCTCGAGAACGTGATTGAGAGCACGTGGCAAAAAAGATTCCTGCGATAGCCGTCGAATGCCAGAATTCCGAACGCGACAGAACACAATTTGTACACGGACAACGAACACGACGAAGAACACAAGTTTGAAGGTTATTGGGCCAGAAAAAAGGTTGTCGTCCATAGAATGACTTGCTATCAAGTGTTAATACAACACAGTGTTTTAAAGGCGTCGAAGTTGTCTGTCTTCTCGGAAATATAGCACTTCCAGATCCTGAGAAATTCCAGCATGCGCCACCACAACGGTTTTTTGGAGACTGTGGCGGTGCACAGCGGATAATAATCTCCAGATAAGATGGCCAAAGAAAAGTATATAAAGGATAAAAAGGACTCATAGAAGTCAGAACTGACTTGTGTACAAAGCATTGTTGGAGGTATTTTGGTTGAAAGAGTCTGATAGATCTGGAAATTAGTATTCAAATACAAAATAATCGATAGTTTCAGAATTTCAGAGACAGATCCGATAGATATCAATTAGAGTCGAAAAATGAGTCAATTACCTAGAAACCACAACGAGTTTAGAAGTGACACTTTCACAACTCCTTCGTCTGAAATGCTACAATCAGTGGCCAACTGTACAGTCGGAGATTCGGTGTACAAAGAGGATGAGGATACGGTTGAATTGGAAAAGCGGGTTGCGGCTATGACTGGTCATGAAGCCGGACTTTTCTGCATGTCGGGAACCTTGTCGAATCAGGTCGCCATCAGAGCTCATTTGAAACAACCTCCGCACTCCGTTCTGTGTGATTACAGAGCACACATTTTCACTTCCGAGTCGGGTGGCTTGGCGACGTTATCGCAAGCAATGGTCAGCTCTGTCATTCCGTCCAACGGTCTTTATATCACCTTGGAGGACATATTGAAACATTACATTCCAGACAACGGCGACATCCACTCGGCCCCAACCAAGATTGTTTCGCTGGAAAACACTATTCATGGTGTGATTCTGCCGATCGAGGAAATCAAAAGGATCAGCCAATGGTGTAAATCTGAGGGTCTTCTTCTGCATTGCGATGGTGCAAGACTGTGGAATGCCAGCGCTGAGACTGGAATCAGCCTGAAAGAATATGGCCAATACTTTGACTCGATTTCGTTATGCCTTTCCAAGTCACTCGGTGCTCCAATTGGTAGCGTGTTGGTTGGTTCACAGACGATGATCGAGAAGGCTAACCACTTCAAAAAGCAGAACGGAGGAGGTATCAGACAGAGTGGAATGTTGGCTCGTATGGCCTCTATTGCAATTGATGAGAACTGGCCTAAACTCAAGGCAGTACATGCCATGACCAAAGAGGTAGCCGAATATGCCGAGAGCCTCGGATATGTTCTGGAGGTCCCTGCGGACACAAACTTTATATTTTTAGATCATGATGCCAACAAGATAGACCCTGCTTGGATTAGAGAGTTTGGAAAGAAGAATGAAGTTGTTGCTGCTGGATTCCGTCTTGCGTTCACATTCCAGACCAGCAGACAGGCCGTCGAGGGGATCAAGAAGACTCTGAAGGAGGTCATGGACGAGAGCAAGACTAATCCGCATGAATACCAAGGTCCCGGTGGAATCTACATAAAATGAGTCCTGTATAGTTATTGAACTTAGAATGATATCCAGATTATCAAGTTCTTCGGCTGACGAGGAGGAAATTCAGAGATAAAGAGACTTGTACATCTAGTTGATTGAGCCAGGGAATGCAACCAGCTATGGAAACGTTTTCAGGACCCAATGTATCTAGTTTTGATGTAGGAGGTAATGATATTTTTATACTCTTGATTTAGTCATCTGGTTAAGTTGATTTTGATTCTAATTATAACTATAATGATCTGCTACCAAATCATGCAGTTTTGCGATTTTCTTTCTGATGTACAGGTCCGTGATATCTGGTAGAATCAGTTAATAACTGACAATTTAGCTTTCTACTGTGTTTTCCAGACTAACTATAATTGGCAGTTTGTTCGGTAAATTTCCATCTGATGAGATTTGTCCCGATTTACTCGTAATCAGCCCTGATAAGCCAGAGTCACCAATTTGGGTAATAGTAAATGGACTCGGCCAGTCAAGTCTAAAATTTTTTATCATGAAAAAATTAATTATAGTCATTAATATATAGTTCAATAAGAGGAAAAGGGGGTGGAGAAGACAGGAAGAAGGTCGTATCTGAAGGAAGTTTTGTGTTGAAACTGAAGTTAGTTAGCAATACTTTGCTCAGACGAAAATTTGTTTCACAAAACAGGGTGAAAGCTGGATTACAGAGAAAGAATTATCGCAAGATAGTAGAGCAATTTTATCAAAATGACTGAAGAAGTAGAACAGGTATCGAGCGTGTTCAACACCATTCTTGTGTTGGATTTCGGATCGCAATACTCACATCTGATCATCAGAAGACTCAGAGAATTCAACGTGTACGCAGAAATGCTTCCATGTACCCAAAAAATAAGTGAGCTGCCATTTAAACCTGTTGGTGTCATTCTTTCAGGAGGACCTTTCTCCGTCTACGAAGATGGTGCTCCCCACGTGGACCATGATATCTTCAAGCTGAACGTCCCAATATTGGGAATCTGCTATGGTATGCAAGAACTCGCCTGGATCAACGGTAAGGGTGTAGGAAGAGGTGAGAAGAGAGAATATGGTCCTGCTACTTTGTCTGTTGAAGAGGCGTCCTGTCCTCTATTTAAGGGTGTTGACAACTCTCAGGTCTGGATGTCTCACCACGATAAGCTGCAATCTCTGCCAACAGGTTTCAAGACCGTCGCAACGTCTGGAAATTCCCCTTACGCCGGTATTGCTAACATTGAAAAGCCAATCTATGGTATCCAATTCCACCCAGAAGTTACCCATTCTCTTCAGGGAAAGACTCTGCTCAGAAACTTTGCCGTTGATATTTGTAAAGCTGCTCAAAACTGGACCATGGAGAACTTCATTGAGACTGAGATTAAAAGAATCAGACAATTGGTTGGACCAACTGCTGAGGTCATCGGTGCCGTTTCTGGTGGTGTAGACTCAACTGTGGGTGCTAAGATTATGAAAGAGGCTATCGGTGATAGATTCCATGCCATCTATGTCGACAATGGTTTGATGAGAAAGAATGAGACCGTTCAAGTCAAGAAAACATTGGATGACGGTCTTGGAATCAATTTGACTGTTGTTGATGCTTCTGAGCAATTTTTGGACAAGTTGAAGGGCGTTACTGATCCTGAGAAAAAGAGAAAGATTATTGGTAACACCTTTATTCACGTCTTCGAGAAGATTTCCACCGAAATCAAGCCAAAGGATGGCTCTGAAATCGAGTACCTTTTGCAAGGTACTCTATATCCAGATGTTATCGAATCCATTTCTTTCAAGGGTCCATCTCAAACCATCAAGACACACCACAATGTGGGAGGTTTGCTGGAAGACATGAAATTGAAGCTTATCGAGCCATTGAGAGAGCTGTTCAAAGACGAAGTTAGACATTTGGGTGAGATTCTTGGAATTCCTGAGGAATTGGTTTGGAGACATCCATTCCCAGGCCCTGGTATTGGTATCAGAGTTCTTGGAGAAGTTACTCCATCCCAAGTGAAGATCGCAAGAGAGGCCGATTACATTTTCATTGAGGAGATTAGAAAGGCTGGTTTATATAGACAAATCTCCCAGGCCTTTGCTGCTCTTCTGCCAGTTAAGTCTGTTGGTGTTATGGGTGACCAAAGAACTTACGAGCAGGTCATTGCTTTGCGGGCCATTGAGACCACTGATTTCATGACTGCTGATTGGTTTGTTTTTGAAGCCAAGTTCTTGAAAAACGTTGCCTCAAGAATCGTCAACGAGGTTGACGGTGTTGCTAGAGTCACCTACGATATCACATCCAAGCCACCAGCTACTGTTGAATGGGAGTAACTTTAGAATATACGTCAACTCATATTTCGTCACCATTATATAATCCTAATCTACTTATCCATCGAAATTTGTCGTAATACTGTACTGATCAGTAGTTGGTTTTCATGACTCAGCGATACCAGAAACTCTTCATTTTTCTCCCGGAGATACTGTTGGTTTCCTATCACCGGTCTTCCTGTGCTGTCATTTGTTTTGTACCATTGCGACATGCTGAAATTCTGCTGGTCTTGTTTGTCCAGAGTCTTGTATATGGCCTCTTTGACACACCATGCCTGGGAGAGGATGTTGCTACATTTTTCGATGTCCTGCTTCTCGGCCGACCTCATGAATCCGGGCAATTCTTCGACAGGATGCAAGATTCTGCGGCAAAGTCCCTTCGTTCTTGTAGAATCCAGTCCGTTTCTATGTAAAATTAGGGGAAATCTGCTCAACAAGTGTAGGTCTGTTCCTATTGCTACCACTTTCCACATTATGATTCCCGGAGATTTTCCATCGCTTATCTAGAAACAATGATTAGATTGTCTAAGTTTTTCCGAATTAACCCCAGTTGTTTCTGAAAATGACTCCTGTGTGCTTAAATCCACTCCTCTGTGGTTAGTTTGTCCCACCTGCTGGTTTTACCGGAGATCTGTGCCAAATGTGGAGAAAAGGAGAAATTATTCACATCTCGTGAAAAATTGAAAAAATCTATCACGGAGAAAAGCAAATAGGAAAGCAGCCATGGAAGCAGATGAAGAAAACATGCGGAGCTCTATTTGAAACCCGACATTAATCATTGAATCGCTAATATGGAACAGAAAGAAAGTGTAGTGTTGATAACGAGAGTTTCGGTAATTTGTTTGTTGCATTGTCTGATCTCTATAATTTTACCGACAAGCAGTCGAATACCTGTGTTTGTCAGCGCAATTCTGACGGTCTCTACAATAAATCAAAGCACAATGTTCGTCAGATTCAAGCAAAAATTGGCCAATTACATACTCAAGGGACAAACTCCCGGAGTGGACACCTCTAGAACCCAATTGGTATCATCATTACATGATGTCAGACAGTATCTCATTAGGGCCAAGGCCTGGAACGACAAAAAACGGTCTCTCTACAAAACAATGGCCTGGAGACAGCAGAAACTGGCAGCAGATACAGGATACACCAAGAAGCTCAACAAGGCAGACATACTGCTGGCAGAGAACTATAAATTGCTCAAAGATCTATACGAAACAGCGCTAAAGAAGTATGATGTCTCGACATTGGAATTGAAACATGCCGCCGGTTCCTCTAAATTCAGAAAGTACTCAGAACACTACAGAGTTGTCGAGAGTTTGTGCCATTATTCAAGAGATTGGACACAGTTATCATTCGATACAGAACTGAAACCTCTTGTTGATTACATCAAACAGAACCTGAAAGGTCTTGACCTCTCGAACTCAGTGGCAGTAGTCCCGGGTTCAGGACTAGGAAGAATATCTCATGAACTAACCAAACTGAATTTTATCAAAGTCTATTCGGTAGAATATTCTTGGCTTATGGTATTGTTTAATGAATTTGTTTACTCGTCTTCCCCAAAGCAATACAAGATCCATCCTTATATCCACAGCTACTCGAACCACACCTCCACGGAAAACCAATTCAGATCCGTCAGCTTTAATCAATTACCTGGAAAACCAGAGAATCTCAGTATACACAAGCAAGATTTCAATTCATTCACTGTATCAAAAGTATGCGATGCAAAATTACCTGACAATCTTGTGATTGTCACCTGTTTTTTCCTAGACACAGCAGAAAATCTCATGGATTACATGGATTCCTTAGGAAGGGTAGCCGATGAATTTAAAGGAGAAGTAACATGGATAAACGTTGGTCCTTTGAAGTATGGGACTGCAGCTAAAGTTGAACTTAACTATGGTGAGCTGAAACAGCTGAGAGAAATGATGGGCTGGGAGACCGTTCACGAGAATACAGAGCCGAAAATTCTGGGATATTTAACAGATACTAAGAGTTTATGGCAAGGTTTTTATGGTGTGACCATGTGGACATGTAAAAGAAAATGAGCTCTATTTATTAATGGTTAAAGTAGCAGAACGTATGCATTGTTTTTTTACTGTATTATAGCCTATAACCAGTTGTCGAATATAATATTCTTAAAAGTACATAAGTATGATTATCATTGATTCACTTCAAATCTGCGCTGGAGTTTATCTGTAACTTTTTATCTTCACCTCCACTTAATATACCAATTTCCTTTTCCCAGCCGACCGAGAACACTTTGGCATTTGTTTGTCCAGATTCCCTTGTGATTGTATAGATACTTTTATTGGCTCTGACATCCCAGAGTTTTGCAGTACCATCATGGGATCCGGATATAAGCATGTAATCATTATCAGTAGTTGTGAGAGATGGGACAAAGTTTGTATGACCAATCAGTTGGTTTGTAGTCACTTTTGAAGATCTTGGATCATGTAAGTTTATATGTCTAGCCGAGGAACCAGTTGCAAGAATATGTAGCTTCGACAGTGCCGCAACTGATAAAAGGGAGTAGCTAGTTTGTTTAGTATCAACACATCTATTAGTTACAAGATCCCAGGTCTTAATGGTATGGTCTTGAGAAACAGAATATCCAACCGTGGAGTCAGATGGATCGAATATTACACCCTCGACTGGAGCTTGATGAGATTCTAGAACAGCCAGAGGTGATTTTCTTTTGATACTGGTATCTCCCTGAGAAATCTTCAAACGTTTTCTGGAGGCCGAAGATAGGTTTCCATTTGCAGATTCTTGTTCACCTTTGGAGGTCTGCATAGCTTTAGGGTTG
Organism: Ogataea nemodendra; assembly: GCA_030567775.1. Lineage (NCBI taxonomy): Eukaryota > Fungi > Ascomycota > Pichiomycetes > Pichiales > Pichiaceae > Ogataea > Ogataea nemodendra. The sequence continues at coordinate 96,089 of JAJLSV010000007.1, forward strand.
GTAGACCACACCGCAAGAGAGTTATCATATGATCCTGATACTATTGTGCTGGTTTCATTATTGACTGCTAGGGTAGAAACCACATTTTTGTGGTAGTCTAATATGGCTATTGTTCTTCCATCTTGAGTGTCTTTATCCAGATCTTCACTTGACACCACTCCTGCTCTCCACATTCTGATAGATCTGTCCATTCCTGCAGACACAAACCTTGTAGGACTGATAAATTTGACTGCCTTGATAGGTTGTGTATGTCCGACCAGTTGAGTTTCAACCTTTCCATGCATGTTCCAGATCCTCACCACTCCATCGTAGGATCCCGTGACAATTTTTGGTGCAGTGGCTAGGTCTCCATTAGGACCGGGGAGCTTCATCGAGGATATCGTGTCAATTGACGAAATCCAGTCCTCATTATCGAAACTGGATAGGAATGATGGCGGAAGAACGGCTCTAGTATATTCCAGATTCAGAAAAGCTTCTGATGACAATCCATTAGCAACCAGATAATCCTCAACACTTGTTTTCAACAAAGTTCCATCAATCAGGAAATCAAACGGAACTACAGTTTCTGTATTCAATAAGTGATTGACAATCTCGGATAGTCCATAACGTTTCAGAGAAACAGGGACATATAATGGATTAGGGGGACATTTTAACGATTCGTCTTCATCTCTGGTGAAAAATTTCACTTTCACTTGCTTTTTTAACGAGTCTTCTTGATTTCCAGACATATTTGATGCTCTGATTCTATTAGTATGTCCTAATGTTCTTTCGAGATCCTCCAAATCTGCTGTATAACTGTTTTCTTAGTCTAACACTGCTATCTGAATGCTTTAAAATTTTTCAGTCCGATTTTTTTTTTCAAAAATAGAGCCGCAGGTAGTGGATCAACCAGATCTGATGGGTCTCGTTTGGAGGTTTCTGGAGAAGAGAGTCGGTAGACGAAAGATATATCTATGGGAAAAGGAGTTAAATGTCCTTGAAATAGGAAGTTAATTTGCACCAAAAAGGTCTATAATCAGATAATAATAGAGAATGTCGGTGAAATTCCCGTTTGTGACGTCCGCTCCTGGAAAAGTGATTATCTTTGGTGAACATTCTGCCGTCTATAATAAGGTAAGTTCTTGTCCTTGTGGGATAAGGGAATAAGTCCCAAGAACATGGAAGTTGAGTATTTCAGACGAAAATATACTAACAAAAGTGTGAAATATCATTCATATAGCCGGCAATAGCAGCAGCTTTGTCTTTGAGAACGTATTTGTTGGTCACCCATGACCCGGATGACGACGAGACAATCGCGTTGGAGTTTCCAGATATACAATTCAGCTACAAATGGAACAAAAACGATCTCCCCTGGCATCTGTATTCAGGAGAGCTTCATCAGCATCAGCCGTCGGCATCAGAGGAGTTGGATCCAGCACTAGTGAATGAGCTGAACCTTCTTTTGTCCACCATCGACTCTCCCTTACACTACAGTTCTTCCTACACATTCTTGTATTTATTGGTTTGTTTGTGCTCTAAACCAATAGTTGGGGGACTGACATTCACTGTCAGATCAACATTGCCAATCGGTGCGGGACTGGGATCGTCAGCATCCATATCTGTCTGCTTGGCAAGTGCTTTCAGCTATCTTGGGGGTCACGTCAAATCGCCTCTCATCAAATCAACTGATATCACTGTGAAAGACTCCGAGGAATGCCAATTTATCGACTCCTGGTCTTTCATGGGCGAAAAGTGTATTCACGGTAACCCAAGCGGGATTGACAATGCTGTCGCAACACACGGAGGTGCAGTTATGTTCCAGAGAATGGAGAACTCTCTTCCAAGCATTAGAACATCAATGAGAAATTTACCTCCTCTTAATTTACTGCTTACAAACACTAAGACACCAAGAAGAACGGCTACACTGGTTGCAAATGTATCAAAGGTAGTCACTGAGTTCCCTAAAACATCGGGACTAATTCTTGAGGCAATGGAGTCTATCGCAAGAGAAGCCTACAATTTAATGTTAAGACCATTTTTAGATAGGGAATCTAAATCTAGGCTATTGGAGCTCATCAGGTTAAACCATGGTTTACTAGTATCGTTAGGTGTTTCTCACCCTAATCTGGAGAAAATAAAGCTACTGAGTGATGAACTGGAGGTTGGTGAAACAAAACTGACCGGTGCTGGAGGAGGTGGCTGTGCCATCACCTTAATAAATGATGAATCCGTTACCAAAGAGAAAATTCACAAATTGAAGGATACCCTTGATAAAGAAGGATTTGAGACATTTGAAACCAGTCTTGGAGGAAAAGGAGTCGGACTGCTTATAACTGAAGACAATAGCTATTTGAGCGTCCAAAGATTCAAGACTTTCAAAAATAGAGATGAGTTAGAATCCACTGTGGGATGTTCCACTGTTGAAGACTGGAGATTTTGGTGAATGTTTTGAAAAGAGCTCTGAAGGTGGACTAGATCAGATAAATTTCACATTAGAATTACACTTGCTAAGAAGGTTTTCCAGTTGGATCCCATGATTGCCTAATATGCATACTACTGCATTTTTGTTAACTTACCTGCATTCGAATTCGGCATAGACTAAATTGCTATCAATAAAATCCGTCATGTTGGATTGATGAACCATTTCTGGCGCAGAATACCATTCTTAATTAGATAAAATGATGATGTATTATTATACCAATTTGCTTCGGTACAGGTAGGTTCGTAATTGATCACTGGTTTGGTGTTTCCAAAGTAGATTATAGAGGATTCAAATTAAAAGCATTAAAAGTCCGGAACCTCTTATAAATTCTAGCTTTCAAAAAAAAAACAGGAAATATGGTAGTTTATTATGAATCCAAAATGGATTCTAAAATTGATAACAGACACCCAAGTCTAATATTTCTGTTCACGCACGGAGAATTCTACCAAGCCTAAAATTACGTTTTTTTATTGCGGCCTATGGTTCAGGTTCCAGCCCAGATGTTTCAATAACATGATCGCTCGTGGACCGTACTCCATTGGACAATCATGAAGTGTGGTCACGTTGTTGTGGATTCCAAAAAGCTAAACATCTCTTGGAATTCACTAATAGGCTTCCATTTCGTGCCTTAATCTGCAATGACGTATTCGGGCATGTCAATACCCTTAGATCTGGTAGTCCAAGCCAGATCTCTCAAAAAGCTGGTAGCCACTTCTGGGCGTTGATGGATTGTCTCCACACAACGGTCCAATGGAATGGTCAGACAGACAACAAGAGAATGTCAGCATCTGACAATAGTTTGTGACGTAATGCGTTATTTATTGATCAATTAATAGACTGTCAACATAATAAAACTAGTTTCTTGACTGACGGGGCGGACTACAGCATTGAAGAAATGCGCTTGGCTGTCTGCAGGGGAATTAGGATACACCCTCAAAATGGTGCAAACATCACTGTCTCGCACCAGCCAGTAATAATAATCTCGCCATTTGAAAGCTCGAATCCAGCCTTGTTTTGTTCTATGTCTGTTCTATGGTAGCAAGAAATTAATATGAAACGCACATTTTCTCTGGAGTGTACCAACTGAGAGATTTTATTTTGGTAGCAGGAGGAAATTTTATTTTCAGGTTGTCAGCGAATAGCAAAATAGGGCAGCTACAATTAAGAAATGGGTGTCACTATCCACCTTGGTCTTCCAATAGAAAACAGAATTTCAGAGAACATGTATCAATATTATGTAAAAATGGCTTGTGTGCTCTCATTGGATAAATTGGGTCACTGCTGATTCCCCAAATGTATTATTTTGTCTCCTAGAAATTAGGGATATATAAAGCCCCCTAATAAGTTTTTAGTCAGAAACATTGGATGGACATTTGAATTGCCTTTAGATAATTCAGAAGACCATTCAACAAAAGAGGAGTGTGTGCTCCCAGGAAAGCTTTTAAGAAAACAACATGGAAACAGAAATGGAATACTCCATCTCTGAGATCTCCAAAAAGGAGTCTCACAGAAGAAATGATACTCAGGAAATCAAGTTTGCTGAAGATTTGGAAAAAGGAAATCATCGCAACGAGAAACTGCCAAAAAGAGAAGCCTTGATGAGAACAAGAAGTAATGGTACTTTCACAAGTATGCCAAAGACGGACCCAAAAGTTGCAGTTCCTATTCTCTATAGAACCATGTCGCATCAAATCGATGCGAAAGCAACAAAAGGAAACCCTTTGGCGGAATATACTTGGAACACTGATTCAATAGAAAAAGTGGTTTCAAAATTTTCGTCCAATATTGTTTCGGGTCTAACGAGTCCACTGGTGGTTGAACATACCAAGAAGTACGGTCCCAACATCCAATCCAAGCCGAGAAGTAACATCTTCAAGAAAGTTTTCTTGTACTTTTTTGGTGGATTCGGAATTCTGTTATTTATAGGTGGAATTTTGGTTACAATATCCTGGAAACCTCTTGGAAAGCCACCAGTTACGGCAAACCTAGTTCTAGGAATGGTGCTATTCGGTGTTTTTGTTATTCAGGCAGCTTTCAACTTCCTGCAGGATTTTTCAGCTTCCAGAGTCATGGACTCTATTTATGATATGATTCCATTGAACTGTGAAGTTGTTAGAGATGGCATTAGAATAACAATTCCAGCTAAAGATCTCACTCCTGGCGACCTGATATTTTTGGAAAATGGTTCGAAGGTGCCTGCTGATGCAAGAATCATCGAGAACACTTATGACTTAATGTTTGAAAAATCGGCCTTAACAGGAGAGTCAAAGCCTTGCCTCGCAAGTTCTATTGCAGACACGATGGAACATGGAAACTATCTTGAAAGTTCATGTATTGCACTTCAAGGAACATTATGTGTAAGTGGTAAAGGAAAAGGTATTGTTGTCTGTGTGGGAGATGCAACTGCCTTTGGCCAAATTGCAAAAATGTCTACCGAGCCGAAAAAAGGATTAACACCGATTCAAAAGGAAATCTTGAGGTTTGTTCTTATTATTGCTAGTGTCATCATTCTCCTGGATATACTGGTTATTATTTTATGGGCAGTATGGATCCGCCATAAGTATCCGGATTGGATTAACGTTCCGACGTTGATAGTTGATCTAGTCTCAATTTCCGTTGCATTTATTCCTGAAGGTCTGCCAATTGCTTTAACTACTTGCTTGATGATCACAGCCAATGCTATGAAAAACAATGACATTCTTTGTAAATCTTTAGCTCTAGTTGAGACTTTAGGATCCGTGAGCGTTTTGTGTTCGGACAAAACGGGAACTCTAACTCAGAACAAAATGACGGTGACCAATTACTGTGTTGGCTCTAAACCACAGCAGAAAAAACCTCAGATCGAGAGCGCCTGGGATCTATATACTATCTCTGCTCTATGTAATGATTCCACTGTGGATCCAACAGGAAAGGTCATGGGAAGCAATGCGACAGATAAAGCCATTTTTGAGTTTGCAAGGGAAGCAATCGAGAAAGAATCAGGAAAATGGAGAAATTTAGCTGAAATTCCCTTCAACTCAAAGCAAAAGTATATGGCTAAATTACACAAGCCAATGCAAGTTAGCTATGGGAAGAAAATGAAATGTTTTGGTGCATCTGATAAATTAGGAATTGGAATTATATCAGTCAAGGGAGCACCAGATATTCTGATGGAGAGATGCAGTAAAGTTTTAAATGAAGGACTTATCCAGCCTATGGATAATAGCACGAAAGAGAAAATACAATCAGTTCAGAAACAATGGGCCCAAGAGGGGGGGAGAGTGATTCTTTTGGCTTGTAAAACAACATTGATTGAAGAAACAGGACTTGAACAAGATCTAATGCTGGAAGTCTCAGAAGAAATTGAAAAAGGTAACTTGATATTAGTTGGCTTGCTGGGAATTCATGATCCTCCAAAGGAGGGTATTCGTGAAACTTTGGAGACAATGAAGATGGCTGGGATCAAGATTGTGATGATCACCGGTGATTTTCAATTAACAGGAATAGCAATAGGAAGAATGTGCGGACTAGTTTCAAGTCATCAGCAGGTGTTGGAAGCAACTGATCTTGATCCACAATACATAAAAGATGAAAAAGGGAAAGCGATGGAATATAATCTTGAATACCGTATTCAAAATGCAGTAGCCATATCTGGTCCAGATATTAACTCTTTGAATGAAAACCAATGGGATCATCTCTGTGAGTTTGAAGAAATAATATTTGCAAGGACTTCCCCAGAGCAAAAGTTAAGAATCGTGAGTGAGTTCCAAAAGAGAGGTCATATTGTGGGAATGGTTGGTGATGGTATTAATGATGCACCTTCATTGCGTGAAGCCGACGTTGGAATTTCATTTGTCGATGCTACCGATGTTGCTAAGGAAGCCAGTGATTTAATTTTGATGGGATCAATTAATTCCATTGTTCAAGCACTGAAATATGGTAGATTAGCTTTCGAAAACTTGAGAAAGACCACCGCATATCTTATGCCGGCTGGCTCATACGCAGAACTGTGGCCTGTTATTCTAAATGTGATTTTTGGCCTTCCCCAAACGTTGTCTTCATTTTTGATGATTATGATTTGTGTGGTCACCGACTGTCTTGGTGCAATGACATTAGCCTACGAAGAAAGTGAAAATAATCTTTTACGAAAGAAACCCAGAATCGTATCTAAAGAGAAACTGGTTGACCTAAAGATTTTCTTTCACGCATACTTTGTTATTGGTACATTCTATACATTTGCTTCCATGCTGGTGTGCTTCATCAATTTCAAAAGACACAATATTCCTTTCAAAGATCTCAGATTATCTTACGGAACATTTAACGACATTACAGATTTCAGCAATGTAGCAGCCATGTCATCTTCAATTTACTTCATTAATTTGGTTATTATGCAATTCTTCAATCTGCTCTCTGTGAGAACCAGATATCTTAGTCTGTTCCAACAATCTCCACTGCTCAACTGGCGGATATTTGTTTCGATGCCTCTTTCTTTGGGAGTAACTTTTCTTCTCAATTACGTACCTGCCATCCAGAATAGCCTAGGCACATCTCAAGTACCCGTGGAATATTATTTCATAGCTGTTGGATTCGGTTCGATTTTGTTTACTTGTGATGAAACTAGAAAGTTGATAGTTAGAAGATATCCCAAGTCTTTGCTTGCTCGTATAGCATGGTGAGAATTTAGGAGATACGGAGACAAAATATTGTGGATTATTTAAATTAGAACTATTTCCAGTGAATTCTGACCTGTATTTTCTCTGATAACCTGTAATTATCCGTCATGCCTCCGGTCTAGTCGTACAAACATTTGCTACCAGCCTAATCCACCAAAATCACGGGAGTTTGGTCACGTGCGCTTGCCCGTTTCCAGTCCATTTCTTAAATTGCTACTTGAATTACCACTTGAATTGCTACTTGAAGTGCCATAGATAATCTGGCGGATGTGCTCGATAATCCAATTATCGAACAAAAAATGATCGACCCTAGCGTAGTTAGTATATCGTTGTTTCTGGGCCAAAGTAAAATATACCTACAACAAGGTCACCAAAATAACCAGATTCAGACAGTAAGTCCCTAGCAGTATCCAAAAAGTAACACAAATGGTTTTTTCTACATGGAATATGTGTGAATCCATTTCTGGGATCGACATCTCTCTATTTGGCTGTCTCAGTAGTCGAGAAGAGAGGAATAACTGCCAGACGAGGACATCGGAGATGTAAAGTATCCCAGTTAGCATCTGGCGGGAGCAGAAAACAGGACTTTTTTTCGACGCATGATTACATCAGCACACGTCGAACGACTTAACGCGAAACAGGCGGCTCCTGGAAGAAGCGAACGCGAAGGATTGGGACATATAGAGCCGGGGTATGTTTACATAGGGATAAAGGTAGAAAGAAGAATATTATGGTGGCTGAAAAGCAAGAAAGCATTTATAACTAGTAACAGAGCCCATAGTAAGGGTTATAAGACGCCAGAGAGGGTAGAATAATCAGAAGTCGAAAATCACTGCATAGATAGGTCCTGAGAGTATGATAATCGGCGAGATAAAAGGCGAGTTGAGCGGAACTACTGGCAGTGGGAAACACGAAGAGACTGGCACAAAAACTCAGGAGTTGGCAGAAACAAGCTTATTGGCATCTCCGAACTCGGGTCAGACATCCGAATGTGAATCTGGTGCTTCTACTATGACCAATGCAACAACGCCGACATCTGGAATAACTAAGACATTGCAAAATACAAAAGGAGTTATAGAGGAGCAAAGTTCAGGTCTATTGTTGAACAACCGACTAGCTACAGTTTCGGAAATTGGCTCAGACTTTGAGAGGTCGAAGGGAATACTGAAGGTGGCCGAAACAGCAGCAGAAACGTCTAAGACAAATGAAATAGAGGAGGTAGATAACGACCTAAAGTCGTTCCTCCAAGTTCTAGAACTCGCAGAATCGCAGCTCATGATCGGCCAGATGGATACACAGAAACTGTTACAGCTGCTTCACACGGCCAAACAGACCGCGCTCCGGCTCAACTTAAGCAAGAACCTCATCAAATGTCAACTCAAATCCAACGAAGAGGAATATTCGATCGAGAGACAGCTACTGCACAAAAATATGACCAACATCGAAAAGAACATCCAAATCCTCAAGAACGAAAATGAAATGATAAATATGAAGAATCTCAAGTTAATCAAGCACTACAAAGTGCTCAAAAATGAGAAATTAGAGACAATCAAGAACGAAAACTCCCTGCTGCGCAAACAACTTAGAGACTTGGGACAGATACCTGCTGTTCCGGAAAGGACCTATAAACTTCGCAGGTCGAGTTCGATGCCTAATGGAGAAGCTCCAATAGTGGCTCGAAAAGGATCCAGCATCACAAACAGCACTGGAACAGTCAACATGTTGGATACTCTAGGAAGACTTGCGTCCCATGTCCTGGAGGACGGAAGTTTCATTAGTTCCAATGGCCAATGATCATGATTTTCAGCACTTGGGGTCCCTTCGTCATGACCTTAATGGTTTTTACTCTTAGATCGTCACTTTTAGATGTCAGTAATTACTTGAATAAATAGAGATAGATCTACTCTACCTGTAATCTTATTGGTGCACGGATGATTATTCTGAACCGGGGATAGATAAAAGTGTTCGATTAAGTCTCACCACCGTTGTTAGGTTTTATAGATTAGAGCACGGATTATATGATTAATCTGCCAGGAGAACTAGCTACAGGGGTTCAATATGGATAACATTGTTCTTATTGCAATTGCAGCGATTCTAATCACTGCGATATTAAAGAACGTTTTTTTCTCGTCGATCAAGACGATCGAAATCGATGCTGATACTTCTTCGGATACTGACAACTCTGAACAGCCTGTTGTTGAAGGAATTTTCACCCCAAAGACTCTCTATAAATACAACGGATATGATCTCGAGAAAATCTATATTGCAGTCAAGGGGAACGTTTATGATGTCAGTAAAGCACGCCAATTTTATGGTCCTTCAGGTCCATACTCCAATTTTGCAGGTCACGATGCCTCCAGAGGTCTAGCTCTTAATTCTTTTGACCAGGGTAAGTTTTTGTTGATTTGGTATGAATTTGTGTTTTCCGATTACTAACAATTGGGTTCTAGATGTGATTAAATCGTTCGGAGAACCTCTGGACGATCTCAATGATTTGTCAGACGCCGAGCGCAAGGCCCTAGACGACTGGGAACATATGTTCGAGTCAAAATATCCGAAGGTTGGTGTTCTTGTTGATGGTAGCGATCTGCCTGAGACTAAGTAAGCTTTATGTCTACCGGAGCCTTTTTAATTATTTAATTGTTCTTATAAATAGAGATTGAACTGGATTCAGACAATGACAATAGGTATTCCGATCACTGAATACTGCTTGTGTTGAATTTTGTGTTGTTGCTATCTTTATTGAGGAATGTAGTCGTAGACTAAGAAGGTCATTGTGTCTTTCTGTCGTTCTTTAGTTGCTCTTATACAAGATGAAGGTGGAAAATTGCGACGATAGACGCAAAATTTGTAGCTAACTATTTTGCGACGATAATCACTGACCAGATTTTTCATTATTCTCACCGAACTGTTTCCATCTCATAATTAACAGAATTGAATGTCACTAATTGTCAAACAAGAGATCAAAAGAGACAGAAAGCCTAGAGTATCGGATTTCCAATAGTCTGAAGCTATTCAGGAGAAACAAAGTTAGAATATCAGTTGGTCGTGGCGTAGAAAATAGAAATGTCAGAAACGTTGGAGACTCTGACTCATCCTCAAGAACAGTTTGACCTGATAACCAAGAACTTGCAAGAGGTTTTGAACCCCCAGATCATCAAACATGTTCTAGAAGTGGAAAAAAGACCATTGAAAGTTTACTGGGGTACTGCGCCAACCGGTAAGCCTCACTGTGGTTACTTTGTGCCAATGACAAAGCTGGCTCACTTCTTGAAGGCAGGCTGTGAGGTTACAGTTTTGCTTGCAGATTTGCATGCATTCTTGGATAATATGAAGGCACCATTAGATGTAGTTTCCTACAGAGCAAAGTACTACGAACACGTGGTTAAGGCCATATTGACTTCGATCGGAGTTCCAATCAACAAGTTGAGATTTGTCACTGGATCAGAATACCAACTATCGGAGAAATACACTATGGACATTTTCAAGTTATCCAACGTCGTTTCCCAAAACGATGCCAAGAGAGCTGGAGCTGATGTAGTGAAACAGGTAGCCAACCCTCTTCTTTCCGGACTTATCTACCCATTGATGCAGGCATTGGATGAGGAACATTTGGGATGTGACGCCCAATTTGGAGGAGTTGATCAGAGAAAGATCTTTGTTTTGGCCGAGGAAAACCTACAGACACTAGGTTACAAGAAAAGAGCTCATTTGATGAACCCTATGGTTCCAGGTTTGGCCCAAGGTGGAAAAATGTCTGCTTCTGATCCGAACTCCAAGATTGATATCTTGGAGGATCCAAAGGTTGTGAGGAAGAAGATCAACTCTGCCTTTTGTGCTCCAGGTAATGTGGAAGAGAACGGACTTTTGTCCTTTATTGAGTACGTTGTTGCTCCTATCTACGAGTTGAAGAACGGGAAGGACAAGTTCGAGTTCCACATCGAAAGACCAGAGAAATACGGCGGAAATATCACCTACACATCATTCAGCGATCTCAAGGAAGACTTCAGAACCGAGAAATTAGGACCTGTTGATCTCAAAAGCGGTGTGACAGACGTTATCAACGGCCTACTTGCTCCTATAATCAAGACTTTCAACGAGTCTCCCGAGTTCCAAGAGGCTGGAGAAAAGGGTTATCCTGCTCCTATTGCAGAGAAGAAGAAGGTCAAGAAGGTGAAAGACAGAGGCTCTAAATATCCAGGTTCGAAAGAGCCAACCTCTCCTTCCGCGGAAGTTGCCCAGAAATTGCAGGAGGCCACCTTAAAGGACTAGAGGCTATTGTATATAGGGTAACCGTTGTCCACCATTTTTAATACAGCTTTCGTTTTGATCTTCAGGACCGTATGACTCATTTTTAACCCGATATCTGTATATTTGTGTTGTCTGTTGTAAATCTGGAGAGAAGACTCTCGCACTGCCATTCCCGTTGGTAAGCTGCGGATACTTCTTGATAAAGTAATAGATGCACCAGCGAAAAAACGTTTTTTGATTATTATATATAAACCTCACTGAAGAGAGACCACCAACAAAGGAACAATATATATATATTTGGTACCCGTTAAGAACAAATCAACAAAACTTCACATATATTGAAGCTTACACTAAATATATGGCAAGTTTCCCAGTTGAAACGGACTAGAAACAACTGAGGATCGTGTTTGTGGAAGAAATCACTAAGTTCTCTCTTCCTGCGTCCAGATAAATGAGTAATAACCTCACTTCTTCAGGCCAATCAAAGCCAGTATCGGAAACACCAAAGAAAAGATCCAACATTGCCTGCGTCAGATGCAGAAAAAGACACATCAAATGCGACGGAGAAGGCCCTCCATGTATCAAGTGTCGACAATCGAGTTCCAAATGTGAGTACATCGAGGGAGAGACCAAGATAGTAATCTCAATGAAATATCTCAGTAAATTGCACGACGAGATCTCCAAGCTCAAAGTCGAAAACACAAACCTCAGAACAGCAATGAAAAGAAACACAGACTCCCTGGATCATGGCTCTTATTCATCGTCCAGTCTCCCAACCGAAACAACCCAATCGGCTCATGGACTGTTATCTAAGTCAACTTTAGATACGCAAAAAAACCCTTTCACACATTCATCAACGACACCTGTGAGTCTGAGCCACTTACTGAACGACGAAATTGGGTCCAATCACAACACAAGGTCGGATCTGTCCGAAGAGAAAAAACCAGTCTCTAATGAGGTCATCCCCCCATTTTTAGATAGATATGGACGTATCGTTCACTCAAGAACAGGAGAAGGATATTATATAGGTTCCTCCTCAATGACACTCTTTGGATTGGAGATTAACAAACTTGTTGCTCCATTGATGTTAGGACCGAATTCAATTAATCTAGAATCGCCGGATTCCCCGAGTGGAATGAACAATATCGAATCAGAAACAATCTTGGAAAAGGAAGGTAATGCATATAGGATTATGCTAGGAAAAACATCTAGTAGACCTGGAATAGATGTGAATTTTGCGCTTCCAAGTTATAGTTATGCTATGCTTCTAGTCGATACCTTTATATCTTACAACGATGGATGCTTCTACTTTTTCAACGAGGGAATAGTGAAGGAAAATCTTAGACGAGTTTACAATGATGATGGATCGGGATTTAAACATGACTATGGAAGTGAATATATGAACAACTCTAAACAAAATGATTCAGTCTTGGAGACTATTTGGTTCTGCAAAGTGTTATTGATTTTTGCAATTGGTGAAATGTATTTGGGTACAGCCAATGATCTCAATGGCTACAAAATCAACGATAAGAATAAGAAAAAAAGACAGAAGATGGGTCATAATCAAACTGCAAAACTTCCAGGATCTGGATTTTTCAACCAAGCAAGTGAATTATTCACTGGTCTCTTCTCCAGTGGAGCCGTGGACAACTGCGCAAAAGAAGGTGGGGTGGAAGTGATATTGCTATATGCCTTTTATCTACAAGTTGCAGACTGTACAGTTGCCTCATATTTCTATTTCGGGACTGCCTTAAGAGCGTCATTGATGCTTGGATTCCATGTAGATGTATGCAAGGACACCTTGAATCATTATGAATTGGAACATAGAAGAAGATTGTGGTGGACAGTGTACATGTTTGAAAGGATGCTGGCATCTAAAGCTGGACTTCCATTATCAATAACGGATAACGATATATACACGGAGTTACCAGACGACTTTGATATGTCGGATCCCCCTGAAGGATGTGAAAACTATATATTCCCAGAAGCTGAATTCATTCGCAACTGTGTGAAGATCACTCAAATTAATGCCAATATTCTAAGAAAACTTTATACTAGGCAGCCATCTTCAAATATACTACCAATTGTTCACGAGTTGGTAGTGAGTTTGCTTAGATGGAAAAAGTCACTTCCTGATTATATCAACTGTGATTATCAACAACCAGAGATAAATGTTACCAGACTAGTAGTGAACATGATGACAGAATATTTTCAGGGTATAAACTTGGCTGTCAGACCTATTCTCTTCCATTTTGTCCTCTTGAACTTGAGATCGAACAATCCAAAAGAAGGCACCTTCCTAGACCTATCGAAATACTCTTCAATTATTCTTACATTGCTCAATGCATCTTTCCAGGCCTGTATAAATACAATCCGTTCATTGTGGGCGTTGGTTCCAGAAAATATGCTTGCCCTATTTGGTTACATGGACAGAGAGTATTTATTCACGTCTACAGCGACATTGGTACTTTTTAATGCCACATTTGGTGTTCACGAGGCAACATTGGAATATTTGGATCATTCACTTACGATGTTCACCAAGATGCGTAATCTCGGTAATCATCCAGCCACCCTGAGAAGAGAACAAATATTAAAACTTTTAAGTTTGTTAGACTTTAATGGTTGCAACTCAGACCTCATCAAAAAGCACAATGATAATATACGTGCCCCAACATCTGATCTCAATAGCCAAACTGGATCTTCTGGATTCAAATACTACGGGTCGCAGCCTCAATTTGATCTGAGTGATACAAGAGACATGCAAACCTTTAGTAATTCTCAATCGACTATGGATCCGAATGATCAAAGATCTCAGATGCCTATAGATATTAACCAACATTATCTGCAGACAAGCCACGCTTCTACGACCAGTATTATGTCGTTTGTAAAAGCTTCCAAAGGGAAGAATACTAATACTTCTTTACCATCCAGTTCCCGCCTTCAAGAAATGTTTGGTTCTCCATTCAGTAGTACATCACCTACTTCTATGGAGCATACCAAACTACCACAATACTTGTTATCGTCATCCACTTCACAGAAAGAACAGTATTCACCCTCGCTCGTTCCTTCTCTGGGCCAAATAGAAGATGTCCCAAACTTCGAAAATCTTGTTCACACAAATGCGGCAGATATTGAATTATGGAAGGATATTACTAGCCAGGCAGTTTGGCTTTCAGGAGATGCTGGAGATGACTTGAGTCATCTTTTCCAGGGTCACCAACCTGATTGACGGGAGAGCAGTCGTGAATGATGAAGAGTAGCCCTAATAGATTCCTCGATAGACGTATGTACTACATAAGCATTTAACTCAATACAGAGATACTGGAACAGAATCGCTAAAAACACTTTTAATTAAACGATAAAAATTGAGGAATGTTTGCACACCTATAAAGAGTACAAAGCGACGGAGGATGATGGCTAAGATGAAAAGAATCTAGGAATAATTATCCCAAAAACAGTAGTTGCGGATGATCGTCACAGCACCTGAGATCAACCAACAGGAGCTATAGAGAAGTGAACATCATGAGGAACTACATATTCGATAGGCCACATATCCAATAGATTATGACGCTGCTTCCCTTAAAAGGAGAACATAAAAAAGCCCATAATCTAAAGCAAGATACCCACTCAAAGAATCTAAGCAGAGGCATCTTTACTCTTGTACTCATCGTAAGCAGAAAGGGCCTCTTCAAACTGACTGTTAAACAAGTCTCTATCCTCCAGGAGGGCTAAAATTTGTTGGTTATCCATCTCAAGCATCATACCTGTGATCTTACCGGCGGCTTCAGGATCCTGAGCCTTGCCAGTAGCAACAATAAGTGGGTATAACTCCTCTCCCAACATTCTCTTTTGTTGCTCAGGTGGGAATTGAGGCAGGATCTGGGCAAGAGAGGATGAACCTGAGGCAGCTTGTTCCTCTGGTTTAGCACCTTGTCTTCTTGGTTGCTGTTGAGCCATTTGATGAGGTTGTTGCTGGTTTGGTCTTCCAGATTGGTAGTATCTTTGTTGAGGCATTCTACCATTTTGTGGGTATTCATTGAAGACAGGTTGCATGTACATTGGGACAGCTTGACCATTTGGACCAACTCTGAATTGACCTGGATTGACAGGAACACCTTGACCTGGTCTTGGGATGGCCTGTTGCATAATCATTTGTTGGTTTGGACCAGCACCGAATGGAGCGCCTCTAGCATCTGGTGGAAGGAAGGCAGGGTTTTGGCCATAGAACATTGGAGCAACGAATTGACCTAGACCACCTTGAGCTGCAGCTTGTTGCATTCTCATTTGGTTTCTAGCTTGAATCTGCTGTGAAAGTTGTGATCTTCTCACCTCTTTCCTTTGAGCTAGAGCGACATATAGTGGCTTACCAGCAACCATTCTCTGGTGCATCTCAGTAATAGCTTTAGAAGCCTCTTCCGGAGAACTGTAACAAACGAATCCAAAGCCCTTAGACTTTCCAGCCTCATCTAACATGATCTTAGCGGAGGTGATAGTACCGTAAGGAGCAAACTCCTCCATGAGCTTCTCATCATTGATAGAGTCATCCAAGTTCTTAACAAATAAGTTGAAACCTTGGTACTTGTTGAGTTGCTCTTGTCTAGCTGCCTCATATTGCTGCTTCAAAGACTCCATTCTTTCTGATTTCTTTTGCGCTCTACCAACATAAATCTTTTGTCCATCGATATCGGTGTCATTCAACTCTTCAACCGCCTTAAGAGCATCCTCATGCTTTTCAAAGTTGATGAAACCAAAACCTCTAGATTTTCCAGATTCATCTTTGTTCAAGAAAACAGAACTGATGGTACCATATGGAGTAAAGAAGTCCTTCAACTTGTCCTCATCCCACTCAACATTGATGTTCTTGACATAAACATTAGTGAAGTTAGCAATCAACTCACGCATCTTGGACTGTCTGTCTTTCTTTGCCAAGTGAGGACCAACAAACACTTCGTGATCATTCAACAACATACCATTAACATTCTCAATAGCAGCCTTAGCAGATTCGGAATCCTCGTAATGAACGAATCCAAAACCCTTGGAGTTTCCATTCTCATCAGTGGCAATCTTACAGGACAAAATCTTACCGAAAGCAGAGAAAGTATCGTGCAAGGTCTTGTTGTCAATGGCAGGGTGCAAGTTCTTGATGAAAATGTTTCCTGATCCGTTTCTTCTAAGGGATGGATCTCTTTGGGACCACATTATTCTGCAAGCCTTACCCTTGATTGGAGTGTAGTTGAGCTCTTCCATAGCCTTTTCACCATCGGTGTGACTTTGGAAGTTAACGTAGGCATATCCCAGAGATTGTTTTGAGACAGCGTCTCTGCAAACTCTAATGGTAGAAACCTGTCCGATCGGAGAAAAAACTTCAAACAAATCAGATTCAGTCACAGCGAAATCCAACTCACCGACATATAAGGAAGCCAAGGTCTCTGCGTTCTGAGTTGATTCAGCGGTTGAGGACTCTTCAGCAGTGGTGGCTGGAGTCTCTGCCGCAGTTGGTTCCGAGACCGACAATTTATCGGTTTGTTCGGCAAGTCTGTTAATATCAGCAGAAGACATGTTGTGTATTCTGGTGATTTCAATGGTATTTGTTATAATACTTCAATATATTATAAACAAATGGATGGAATGTGGGTTAATTTTTTAGCTTTTTCAACGTTTTTTTGACTTTTTTTAAGTTTTTTTGGAGGTTTAAACTATGCTAAGATATACTCCAAGTTTAATGTGTGGACAGTTAAACTAGATGGAAGTATATTGATTTCGTCAAAGGTCAAATGTTGTGGGCTCCTATCTTTTTTTATATCTTAAGAAGGAAAACGCTTGTAAGAAAACCTTTTTGTCTTCATTTTTTCTTCAACATTACACAACTCCATAATTTTTTTTTCAGTAAAAAATTTTTCCATCACTAGCTGCCATTTTAAAATCGGGTCATCACATACACGCGTCACAAATTGACAGATTTGGAGATCGACGAACCGACGCGTCGAAATCAAACAGGACAGAACGGCTTTGCAGAAAACCAAAAAGTGTTAGCTTTCTGGGCTCTCTTGGCAGAGATGAGACCTCTCAAGATCTGGAATGGAAATAAGACTACAATATATATCAGCAAAAGGCTTGGGAGACTTCCTGAAGTTAGAAAATTAGAAAATAATTCTCAAGTCAAAATATCTGCTTCTACATAGAGTATTGGAGAAGCATTGTATGTAAATTCTACAGATAATATGGTAGCAGAAGACATTTATATAAAATGGTTTACATAGGATTTCAGGAATTTGGAAAAAACGTTTTCATCTTCAATGACACCAGATTATTCCACACCGAGGATGAACAGGGCTCTGGCTTTTGCTGTTCTTTTCGTGCTGGCTTCAGCTTTCGATAACAGCACGATTTATAACCAGAACGAAGAAGAAATCTTTCTACAACAGGAGCTTTCTTCTCTTTATCCAGAGAGAGTTCAGTTCTCAAGCCTTAAAAACAATAATATATATGATGAGCTCTTTCAGTCAGCCATATACTGTCAGTGGTCCTATTGCATTTTCAACAATAATCTTGCCAGAGGGAATCTGCAGGAGTATTGCTCGGTGGATACATGCTTGATGTTCAGTGATCATGTTGAGGTGATGGAGATTTTAGATGATATCATCCATGCTGTCACTATCATCAACTATAATTCTAAAGAAATTGTTGTTATTTTTAAAGGCACCACCCATCTGGAAGAATGGGCAATTAATCTGACCTTTCCTCCTGTGGCATATACTCCTTGGATCGTGAAAGACCGAAAGAACATTAGGTCATGGGATTGTCCAGAGTGTTTTTCTCACCAGGGATTTTTCAAAGCTATGGAAAGATTTTATTCATTAGGACTATCTCATATTGTTAAATTGCAAAAACAACATCCTGAATTCCGTCTCAAAATCACTGGCCATTCTCTGGGTGGTGCCCTTTCTGCATTAGCAGCGGTGGAATTCTATCTTGCAGGCTTGGATCCTACTATCATATCATTTGCATCTCCAAAATTTGCAAATCCTGATTTAACTAGCTGGATTGATCGACATTTTCGTACTCGAAAACTAACAGAGTCTCTACGCTCCGAAAAGCTTGATAGAATTCCACCTCGTTCATTCATCAGAGTAGTCCACCGAGGCGATCTTGTACCATTTCTTCCTTTTCAACAGCTAACTTTTGGACATGCTGGCTGCGAGCTCTACATAAACAAGAATGAACTTCCACAAAAAGCTAATGTGCTTGTACTAAGAGGACTATGGGATTCTAAAACTGAGACAGATGGTATCAAAAAAGGTCTTCAGGCCATTTTTCGTAGGTTTCGTTCTACTAAGGATTTGCTTCATGGGTTTACAGTCTTGAAGGCTCATAACGATTACTTTCTTAGAATCGCAGAATGTAATAAATACCAAAATCCAGGCCCAGATAAGAAGTCAGGAAGTTGACTGGTTCTGAATTGGTCTAATCTGCAACATATTAATTATAATTATCAAAATTGGATGGCTTGAAACAAAAACAGAGTTGCCTCCATATATTGTAAATTACATAATATAAATAAATTGATTCTATCAAGGTTCAGAAACAAATAATTCAACCAAAGTAATCAAACCTTCTCCCTGCTTCCTTCTTTGTGGTGTTGAACCTTTTTATTATACATCTTCTTAATAAGCTCGGCGCTGACTCCATTATTAGGCCAAGATCTTTGAGCTATGGTCCACAAATCATGATTGAGTTTCGCATCATTCTTAGTGACCTTTTCGATTTGATCCCCAATATTAATCAACGATGACTTCAGCTTGGCTCCCCAAACAGCTTTGTCAAGGCCTTTACCTTTACTTTGCCAAATTTTCAAATCCCTTTCAACAGATTTCAATAATGGGTGGTGGTCTTGTCTAGGTGTAACAGGTGAAGATTTCTTTTTTGGACCCGAAGGTATACCAGAATGTAGCTTAGAAGGCTCATGTGAATTCGAATGCTTACCAGAAGGCTTAGTGGGAAGTCGTTTCATTACCTGGTACAATGTAGGTTGATTGGATGAAGACGGAGTTGAAGATGAAGAACTTGGAGCGGAAGGAATTGGAGGTTTAGGAGTTCCATTTCCTGATTCAGAGTCTGGAGTTGAAGATTTCTTTACAATCTTTTTGACTCTGGAGGGTTTCCTTCCTTCCTTAGAGTGAGAACCTCCACTCCCTTGTGGGTGACCGGATCCAGTTTGTATTTCCTTCAAGAAACCTAATAGGTAATCCGCTCTTCTAACCAAATGGATTGATCCAGGCGTTCTTTTATTGATTCTATCTTTTTCTTCTTTTGAAGCACCAGCTGGTGCAGACTCCAAGTACATCATATTTTGCAAATTCAAAACAGGATCATCTCTGATTTGAATCCATGCTCCGTAACCAAATTTATAAATTCCGATTAGTAACATGGCATCCTCCTTAGATGTCCAGTTACAGGTCCACCCATGAACTGTCTTTGGCTCGCGTATAAATTTGAATTTTAGAGGATCATCCTGAGGGACAAACGACTTCAAAAGTTTCAATTCCTCTGGCCTGTTAAGAATAACCTCTGCATTTAAATTCTTAACGCCCTTATAATCAAACAAAACTGCTTTCTTTTCTCTCTTTTTGTTATTGAACATCTGCATTGCTGATGTCGGATATGAAGAACCATCCTCTTTCGGTGGTAGCTTGGCCAGCTCCTCCTTTTCTTCAGTAGCCTTAACCTCAAGTTCCTTCAATTCTTTTTCCCTCTTGGATTCATAGTCGCCTACAAGCTTTGCACTAGTCATCATCATGTCTGTATAGCATTGCTTTAAAACTTCAAGATTTTTATTTGGTAGGGTGCCATCTGCGACTAATTCTTCCCATCTGTCACCCAAATCACCATATCTTAATATGGTCCTGTAAACAATTCTGATCTGAGTCTCTGTTAGTTTATTCATATCCAACTTTTTCTGGCGTTTGTTTGAAGGCTCGACCTCATCCTCGCTGTCCTCATAAACAGGATTCTTGATCGCAGCTAGTCTTCTTCTAGAAGACATTTCTATCTGTTCTTGCAAGAACGCTTCTTCCTTCCTCTTTTCCTCTTCCTCCTTGATCTTCTTCAGTTCTTCTTCTGGGATAATATCGTCCCAATCAACATCTGCCTTGTAGTCTGTGACTTCAAACTGTCGAAGGAATTCTTCACCTCCTAAATTGGATTCACCTAAATCCGGTGTGGTAACATTATCTTCGGCGTGATTAAGAACATCTTCCAAATCAAAGTTCTCTAGTTTCTTTTGGTTGTCATTATCTTTGAACATGTTGCTGGCACCAAATTTCAAAATCTCACTTAGCTCACCAGAACTTGGTTCAGACTTTGCTCGTGACTTGTTATTATCGGTTATTCCCAACGAAATAATTGCATACTCCAAAATCATCTTCTTTCTGGCCTTCTCCAAGACCTGCTCTTCAATTGTATCCTTCGAAACAAATCTATACACCATAACATGGTTGGTCTGACCAATTCTATGAGCTCTAGCCATTGCCTGTAAATCAGCTTGAGGGTTCCAATCAGAATCAAATATGATGACGGTGTCTGCTGTCATTAAATTAATCCCCAGACCACCCGCCCTAGTAGATAGCAGAAAGACGAAATCCTTCGAATCCTTGGCATTAAAATGGTCAATGGCAATTCTTCTTTTATGTGAAGAGATGGTACCATCTAGACGCTGGAAACTGTGACCCTTCAATTGTAGATAATCTCCAATAATGTCCAAAATTCTTACCATTTGGGAAAATATCAGGACTCTGTGTCCATCTCTACTCAATTTGTTTAATAGCTGATCTAAAAGAACCATCTTACCGGAAGACATTATTAGACCTTTAAGAATATTCTCTCTTGAATGGGATCCTACCTTTGCTAGAACAGTTTCTTCCGCACCATCAAAGAGATAAGGATGGTTAGAGGCCTTTTTCAGTTCCGCAACGATATTGAGCAATGAAACCTGAGAACTCCTGGAACCTTGGCTGAGAGCTGTATAATTTTTGCTGAGAATGTTTTTGTAGTATTCAGTTTGGGTATCGGAAAGTTCAACTCTTAATATTCTTTCTGTTTTACCTGGCAATGAGGTCTCAACATCTTTCTTTAGTCTTCTTAGAATGAAGGGCTTGATGTTATTTTGAAGTTCCTTAATATATCCTTCTGCCTTATCATCGGGGGTGTCAAAATCAATCTCTTGGTCAATCTGGAATTTTCCTGGCATTAGGAAATTACACAGAGCAGCTAGCTCTTTTAAATTGTTCTGCAATGGAGTACCAGTAATAAGAAGTCTATTTGCAACTTTAAACTCGCTCAAGCTTTCATATAAAGAACTCTCTGCATTCTTTAATCTATGAGCTTCATCCACGGCCAAATATTGCCACCTGAAACTACCAAGTTCTGTTCTATCTTTCAAAATGTACTCATATGTTGTTAATAAAATATTGAATTTCGTCTTCTTTCTGTTTCCACCAATATAAAACTCATTGTGTCGTATGTTTCTTCTTGCTTTTGTGTTACCCATGTAATATATTACATTAATGTCTGGAGCCCACTTATCAAATGTTTCCTGCCAAGCAGGAACAGTAGACAATGGAACAACAACCAAGTGTGGACCATTCTGCCTTCTCGCATAAATTAGCCACGATAAAAATGAAACTGTTTGGACGGTCTTACCTAGGCCCATTTCATCTGCTAAAATACCATTCTCGTTTCTTGACCACAAAAATGCCATCCAGTTCAAACCTGTTAACTGGAAATCTCTCAATTCACCATTTTTGACGAATAAGGGCTGGGTGGTAAGCTTCTCGAATCTTGGTCTATTTGAACCATACGAAGCCGATAGATTAGGAAGAATCTTTGAATTTTGTCGATTTTGGAACTTTTTGACTTCTCCGGGAGCAATTGGGGCTATTTCTGCAGCTGATTCCCAGGTGCACTCATCATAATTTAATCTTCTCCACTTGACGTAGTATCGGAGCTCTGACTCCCCATTGTCGAGAGTAACTCTCTCACTATCGACAACTCTTTCTACTTTTTTATATTCCCCTAAGTCCTCCCTTCTTGTATCGTTCTCCAGGTCCATTTGCTCAATGTCTTCTCTTGTGACATAAGGGTCCTTTCTAATTTGTCTATCCGTGATAATGTACAAATTGATATAGTTATCAAGCTTCTTAATACCTTTGAGGTTTCTGTTTTTCAGGCTCTGGTACGTATCCCAAGTGTTGTGTAAATGTGATGTTTCATTCCATTTGATCATATACTCAAATTCTGTCCTGGGATCTCCATTCTTGAGAATGTCATGTATTCTCTGAATCTGTTCTTCTGATTTTCCATCCTCTTCGTCAGATCCATTAAGAACATCACCCAAAACTCGGTGATCCAAAACTAGATCGATCCCCTGCTCTTCCTCTACTGGCTCATCCTCATAATACACCCTCTGATCGGCATCTTCACCCTCATATTCTTCCTCGGACTCTAGGAATTCGTCTTCGTCATCTTCTATGGCATAATTCACCACTTTATTATTTCTGCTGGACAGTCTTAGTTCTGTGAAACCTGGGAACTCTTCTGATTGCACAACATTGGGCTGCCTGTGTTTCGTTTGAGAGCGATGTTTTTTAGGCTTTCTCTTAGCC
Source organism: Ogataea nemodendra (assembly GCA_030567775.1). Classification (NCBI taxonomy): domain Eukaryota; kingdom Fungi; phylum Ascomycota; class Pichiomycetes; order Pichiales; family Pichiaceae; genus Ogataea; species Ogataea nemodendra. Next base: position 119,113 of record JAJLSV010000007.1, read on the forward strand.
ATGGTACTTTCGAAATCCTCATCTGAGTCTTGAGACTCAAATCCATCAGAGGCCTCATCTTGATCGTCATCTAATCCGGTGATCTTCTGTTGTCTCTTTCGCTTCTTTCTGGGTCTAGTATCTTCATCGTAGTCGTCTGACAATTCTTGAAACACTGTCGGTTTCGATTTCGCTCTTCCTGAACGACGAAGTCCATATAACTCAGGGTTATTTTCAAATTCTGATTTGATATCTGTGGACATTTTGAGTTCCGATGGTGATCCAAAAATGCTTCCAAGAGTCTGAATGATTGATATTTAGGCTGTTATGAAGCTACCTAATACTCAAGTCAAGCGTCTTCTACCTAAGAGCGCCGATATCAACCAAGTGTTTTATCCACTCGAAAGAACCTATTGTCAACAAGCGTGATTCAAACCGGTTCTCAGATTTCCTTTCAATTGAAGAATCTCTTGATTTCTTCAATCACAGTTGCAAGCCTGAACAGTAGCGTACTAAATCCAGTTTGCTTATCACTTTTCTGCTATATTACATCCGATTTTAATCCACAGACAAAACAAAATAAATGGGAAGGAATCTAACAGAACGCATCATAGTTGGTCGACAAAAAAATTTCTTCCATATTTGGCTTCTAGATCCCAATCTCTCCAGAGAGGGTAAATCATACAATTGGCCAATAGAGTCATCAGACCACATTTTACGAGCTACGAAGCAATTTGTGTCTAACAGACACAGCACTTAATGATCTGAAGATGAAAAAAACACAAAAGAGGAATAAGAAAATCATCCATGTCAACTTGCAATATAAACCATTAAAACTTCAAACCACTTTGATAGATTAATCACCGTTCTTTTCCATCCCCATTCGTGTCCAATCTTATTAAAACTATTAATCATAGCCGCGATTGGCCTTTAAATAAATGATCGACGATCTGAAAGTACTTTGTGTGATCCAACAACTCCGATCCATCATTTTGCTGTCGCAGAGCCCATTTCCACTGTTGCTACCTCTCTATTGTTGCATCTTTATTCCACAAATGTAGTAACCAAAACAAACCATTCCAAGAACAACCCATTTTTTCCATTTCTATCTCCATCTAAACTAATTTAATGTCTCCACAATTAACATATCAACAACCAGAAACAAATACTCAGCAACAAACTGATTAATAACCTCGGCCGACCGTCGTCTTTCTTTGGACTTACCAGCCTCATACAACAGATATAACTGTTCAGGAACTCAAACAATTCTAAAAACATCCTAATACTTACCTCTGCCAAATTACTTTTATAGCACCCATTCAGAAAACGTGTCGCCTTCCAATCATCAACCCTATACATAGTCTGCTCCGCTGATTAATACCATTCTGCCCTATATTGCAACTAGTATTCGAATCTTTCTATCTCTGACTCTTCTCATACATCTATATCATCCGTCTATCTACCTCTTCTATCTAGTCAGTAAAAGCCTCATAAAGATAACAAATAAAAGACCAGGGGAATTTTCTTCGCTATTTATAGTCAGGCAAACGGGGGCTATGTTTTTATTCGGAATCTCAAATTTTATGGAACCATTACCCGGACATAAAAAATTCAATCCTGATGACATAAGCGGTATTTCTATATCTGTTCGAGTTTGCATAAATCAGAATAACCATAGGGTATATAGATGTGTTGAAGCCGAGGGACATCTCTTGGTCCATTAAATGTATTCAAGACCAAAGAAATTTAAACATATTTCAATGGAGGTTCGAAAAAGAGGCTTGTTTGCTTTTCGGTCTGCCCAAGGAGCTTCCTGTGAGGGCTCAATCAAGCCTGGAAGAACAAGGGTACAGATTTGGTTTGGGAGCAAATCATGCTTGCCTATAATATCGAGTCGATTTTTAAATACCATGAATCACAAAAGTATAGCAGAGATTGATATTGATGTTCAGAACCTTAAATTCACAGGAAGAAATCATTTAAGTACCATGATGCAACCAATACGTGATTACCTGAATAGAGAAGATACAGACAGACTGTCTCCGGAGACGATCAGACTTCTGCTCGAACGAGCAGCAGAGCATAATAAGGGTTTTGACGTTTTTGTGTGGTTGATAAATGAAGAAGTTAAGATACCAGAAGAAACCTCTTTGAAAGATTTACAGCTGAAAAAAATATTGAAGGCTGGAAACCTTGAACAGAGGTCCATTCTTTTTAGGGGACGAGTCGTTTCATCTACCTCAGCATTGAATAGCCCGTTATGTCAAAAGGAGCTTGAAATTATCACCAAACAATTTCCTTTAAATTTGATCTCCGAAATGATAATTCGATGCCATATACCCATGGGCAATGTGGATATTGTTCGCCAATTGCTTGACATTTTAAAAATGAGATTAACTATTAAATTTTCCAAACAGCATACACATATTAGCTCCCAACACTTGAATACATTTTTGCTGGCAGATATTGCTTTTGATTTGCAACCAGAAGAGAACTGTCCAGGGCTTCATACATTGCAGAATCTATTTGAATACGAAGCATTGAAGATGAAGAAACATAACGTTTCCTCACCATCGGTCGCACTTGAATCTAGGATCTATACAAGTGCCCTAGTTCATTTTATCTCCAGTGATGTGGATCCTAAATTACTTTTCCAATATCATTGTAGTAGATTTCCTTTGTTCTCGAAGATGATGGATAACGACCAGCTACTTGAAAGTCTTGGATTCGCAAAGACAGATATAGAGAACATTAATCCAAGGCCATCAAATGCAACTGGATTACCATCAGCTGAGATTTACCCTCTATTTTGGAACTCCATGTTAAGGAACATGGAGTCAGAGCCATTTGTAAATTTGTTTCAGCGGTTGCTCGCCAATCACAATTTACGGGAAAGTCCTATAGTCTGTCGTTTTGCCCCTTTTTTGAACATTTTGGAAACCAAATTTCCTGAGGAAACTCTCCAGGTGAGTGCAGAATTAATGCGATATGGCTTTCCTTCCAAACATGAAAGTTTATCTACATTCATCAAAAAATTACCGGAGAACGATCAATTAATCAAATACTTGAAAACCACAGCACAAATGCAATTAGGAAGGCGCCCTAAACATTCGTCGATTATAGAAGTTTCAGTATTCAATACCATGGTATCCTTAATTAAACCTGAGAAATTTGTGGAGACATTTGAATGGATTCTTAGGTGTGGCTTCAGAATACCAGAAAATGCGCCTGAATTTAACAGAAGTTTCTATAATGCACTGAAAGAAGCATCTCCATCAGACTTAGCACTTTTAACTAGGGGTAAGAATTTGTGGTTCAAAGATAATAAACCTCGTCCACTACTTTCGCCGTTATTATCGGCAGAAAGACATACTGTCAGAACGCAATTTTCCTCTAGATTAATTATTGCAATTTTGGATGAAGTGCTTATCCCTTCGAATGATATTGCCAAGATCAGTGAATACTTAGATTTTCTTCATTATAGGATTGTTAACACATCTGCACATATATTGGTTGTTTCTTCATATTCTCGAATTCGTCTAAGCGTTCTTCCCGAGATAGATACAATCAGCAAAATGACTCTACACCAGATAGTAGAACACATGAATGATTTTACTGATTCCCTTGATTTACCAAATCTTAGTGATATTGAGTTAACCACTATAAAAGCCGCATATTTCAGTCATCTGGTAGCGCATCATGTGCCCATGGATGTGATTATTGAGTTCACGTTATTGTATTTCCCAGAATCTTATCGATCATTGGTAGACTTAGGATTTGTTAGTTCCTTTGGAATTAATCTAGATAAAATCAAAGGATTCGAAACAAGCGTCCTAAGATTTGTTAAAGAGAGACGTGATATCACCCCCACAATGTTAAATGAAATTTACCAAGAGTTATGTAACAAAGTGACTGACTCAAAAACATTAAATGAGTTTGCAAAAAGGCTTGTTCGTGAAAAAAGCAGTTCCAAGTTAGCTGGCATAATTGAAGCATCGCCTATTAATATCCTTAGATTACTGCAACCTGTTACTGAATCTACTTTCTTGTTGCAGAATGGTGAATCTTGCAAAGCAGGAATTTGCAAAGAGATAGTAAAATTTTTGAATAGCCGGCGTCCGGGCACTAATGACTGGGAGAACCACAAACTCAAACAGATTTTGAAACCCCATCAATCAAGTGAATTAATTGTCTTGCCTAATGAAGCTACAACTGCATTATTTGACGCTGTTTCTAAAAAGCATTATGTTTCTTTATTCCGAGCACTATTAAACTCTGGATTCATTTTGCGTTCGCTTCCTTCAGTTGTTTACCGAAGTTTCTCTGATATAATCAAGGAAGGTAATGTCGAGGAACGAAAGGCAATTATGCAGATTCCTCTTTCATCACATGATGATGGCGGACACCCATCCCCAATGGCTAGGCAAGTTATGATAAATCAGTACCCTCTAGATGTTTTAGGGGTAATTGAAAGCTATTTTGAAAGCACAAAACAGGAATCAAAGGCATATGAATATATCGACCTGATGAGATTGAATATTCATGCCAACAAGGTGGTAGATACTATTGTGGGTAATGATAAGAATTTCTTTGAATTTTGCGAGGAGAGAAGGTTAGCTTATGACTTGAAATTTACAGAAGTGTTGCAGAGTGACGAAATCAAAGAGAAGTTGGAGCGAAACGAACAGAAGAGTCTTCAACAGATTGTGGATATTCTAGAATCAAAGCTCTCTAACTACCAGGTAGGAAGTTGGATAAGACCTTTTTCTGTAACAATGATTCACACTGATTATGTTCTATTTTTAATGAAGAATCGAATATCGCCTGAACTATGTGTTCGATACTACTGTTTGTTCTATCCCAATTTCAGAGACCTTTTGTCTGAACTAGCGATTTTGGATTCCCTAGCCATAGACGGTGAGACTAAAACCGAAACCACACTTCCTAAAAACAAGTATCTCATATCTTCGTCATATCCTCGATCTTCCTCTCTTGCCTTCTGTTACTCGCAACTATTCAAGTCGAAAAATGATGAGCTTACCAATGAGAGCTTCATAGAATTGTTCGATCGTTTTCTAAAGAGGACAAAGGAGTCCAGATCTGCTGACTACTTTAATCAACAGGCTATTGATGATGTTGTGAATATATTTGTGAAATTTTCTCGAGTATATCAGCGTGAAGGACTCTATTACCAGATATACAAGATGCTGAAGAACTATGATATGGATTATACCGATCTGGATAGTCTGATTAATCGTGCGATCAGCAATCTGATCGAGACTGACGCCGAGATTTCTATTTTGCGGTTCAATCAACTTCATGACGATGGTTTTAAGTTTCGAATGAGTACTTATGTATCCTTGATCAAGGGGTTGATTTCCTGGGATCGAAGCAACGATGCTCATCGATTATTTCTTGAGTTTAGAAAGGACTATCCTTTGTACGATGTCAAGAGCGATAAATTAGAAATTTTCAGGTTGGCCAAATCTTTGGGATGGAAGCAATTGGGAAACCATGATCGCAGCACAGAATCCCCGGATTCTAATTCTAAAGAAAGGTCCATCAAATTAAAGGTGGACAAGTTTAATGTCAGGCTTTATGATTACCAACAGCTAGATGGTTGATGATACAAATTTTATACTGCATATGGCAATGGCATGACCTTGATTTTCCGAATTTTGCCTGCCAGCTGCATGTTTAAGGAATTCAGGATGATTTGCCTTCCTTGTCATCGTCATATTCTTCTCTTAATTCTTTTTAATTTAGAAGGTCAATTTCTCATATATTTGTCTCATATAAATTATTTGATCTATATAAAGAAAGAACCGCGTAGGTAATAAATAAACTAATAATATATTAATATATTTAATTAGACTAAGATATTGTCTTGTAGAAAGATATTATAACGTGTTCAACAGGTCTATAAATATCAACAGTTTCGTGAGAAGAAGACGTATAGTTGAGTTTTACCGAAAAAACACCAGAGAAGAGCTAATCAAATCCATAACAAGGACCTTCAGAGATCATAGGTCTCAAGAATATATCTGGTGAACAGTGTGTTGAGATACAACATTCACAGACAGATTCCCAAGGACAAAAAATAGAGCTATCAGAAGGAACATATATAGCGGCTGGCAAACCCGACTCTAAACGGATATGCCCGTGGATAGGGGAGAAAATAGAGATATAGACTCTGACCAACGGCCGAGTGAGGCCCTTGATAGTCTGAACGAACAGTTTAATTCATTCCGTGTTAGAATCCCGTTGGCAACTAATAGGCGCAACAGAAGAATATCATTTAATAGTGCGAATTCATACCCGATGGCCGAATCGCAGTATCGGACCTTAGATATAGACACAAGTAACAGAAATACCTCTGACTTAAGATCACCCGTGGCCAACAATATGGTGGAACAGCAGCCTCCTCATCATCCACATGAGCATATAAGATGGTCGAATGACGATAACTTCAATATCATCCCAAGGGTATTGACTAACGACCCGCTAAGTACAATGGTGGCCTCTACCTCTTTCTTCAGAAATCATCCTGAACACATCATGAACAACGAAATCTCAACAACTATCCACGAACTTGGGCTCATGGGTCTTATGAACAAAAATCTGATGGAACGCAAAACAGGTTCTTATAAACTCGCTTCGACGAAGAACACTATTATTGGCGATAAGAGAAAGTTTTCACAAGTGGAGAACGAGTTTGACTATGGAGGTCTATTGGGTCATCAGTTGTTGTGTAGTTCTAGTTACAAGGAAGCACAAAGATCAAGCTTTGTACAACCAGGAGTCGCATATACTGTGAGCAACCAAGATGGAGTCATGACTCAACTGAAGTTCACAGAAGTTGCAGGGGCAGATAAGGCGGTAAAAGGAATACTAGAATCTGGTCAAATTGAGCTAGAATTCGTCGGTAAAATAGTGGATTTTGTTGATAGTGACCTGAGATGTTCAAATGGTACCAAAATTGGTATCGAGGCATCAATATTCAGTAACCTTCTTAGAAACAGCTTGTGTTTTGATAAGGATCTGAGAAAGTTTGTTGGAAGGCACAAGAGAGTTAATCAGGATGATCCTTGTTGGAAGCCATTTTATCTTGATAAATTCGGATATCTCAAAACCAATGGTCTGAAGGCCCCACAAATTCCAAGGCCGAAAGAAACAAAGTTCCCAAACTCTTCCGTTTTTCACAAGGTATCGAGCATGTGTGGTAATAAGGGTTCCACATACAAATGTTTGGCCAAATGGTTTGAGTTACCACCGTTCAACGAGTTTGTGAATACCCCTTCGCCTCCTACTCCACCTGGTGGTAAGCGTAAAACTACAAATAATCCAGAGAACCTATTGGTCTGTCAACATTGTCAAGATCTTATAATGGAGAACTTCATCTTGATGAAATTAGAAATAAACTTGGAGGATTTACTGAAGGATCCTACGAACTTGTTCTCGGATTTGAAAATAAGAAATGATATGAGATACAAGCGGAGAAGAAGATTAAAACCTCTGACCTCTTGTTCTAACAGTTCTAATACCTCTGGGTATCCGCCATTAGATAGTAATGTCCCACAGGTATCACCATCCACTGCGATTGTTTCATCTACTTCTATTGGAAGGCCTCATTACCATGTAAATGATCGGACTAGAGGTTTTATCTTCGGTACTGGTCATCATCATTTTATCGATAATTTCAGACAGAGAGATGAAGATAGGCCAAGAAGGATCAGACTCTTAGATTATCTGGTATCGAGACAACAGTGGAGATATGATCCTGATCTGCCACAACAGCTTCAGTCGAGACAACAGAATAGCAACAGTGGCACTGTTTCAACAGATTCTGACTTTTCAGATGATGAAATAAGAAGAAATTTTCTTTTAGACGATATTGATAACGATGACGAAAATGAGGCTGCGGCTAGCAGAGAGCTAGATGAGGATGATGAAGATGATGATAATGATGACGATGTAGACATAGATGAATTGTATGATGTCGAATTGTCAAGCGGAAGATCTCGTCGCATTGAGAATCTTCTGTTTGAGAGGAACTTGAACCGTGAACAACAACATCATAGAAGAGGCAATGTTCTGGCTAGAAAACTGTACAACAACAGCAACTCAAAACTAAAATTGCATCTTTTCGTATCAATTAACAGGTCGACAGGTGAAATGTATCAGATACCTGGAAATTTGGATAAGAATAATTGGAGTTCAGAGGAGAATGATGGCGATTTGTTTGAAGATTACCAGACATTTTTGAGACTTTATAAACTTTTTAATGCTACTGAGGATGCAGATATCTTTGAAGGCGAAGATGAAACGGTGTCACGACATTGTTATGAGTTCAAAGATTACATGAATAATAATAAGAAAATGGAGAAAATGCGGATTCAAAAGCTTCTTTTACTGAATCTGATTACAAATCCAAGCTTATATATGCGGAGAGCTAATCCTAACGTTCCCACCTTTGATGTGTCTTCTCCAACGTCATCATCTCTTTGTCCAAGTATGCTGTGTTCTGCCAACGGTTTGCTTACAAAGAGGAAAAACAAGAAACATGAGAATGATGAGATAGAAATCAAGGATGCGCTTATTAACTACTTCAACGAAAATGTCAATTTCAAATCAGACCCCAAGAAGATTTTGAAGCTCATGCCCAACTATTCTAAGTCGAATAGTGGTTTGAGTTTGTTCGGTTCATTCTATTCATTCAGCTATTCCTGAAAAGGAACAAGTAATGTATCAATTACTGGTTTATGGCGTATCAGAACCACAGAGACGTTAGCATAGTATAGTTATATGGTGGGTCTGGTGTTAATTTGTGCGCATTTTTTGATATAGTTGGGTGTAGTTAAAATGGTATATTACTCAATATTTGCAAAAACCCGCATTATGTACATGTTACTATTTTCCGGTAAATTACCAAATACCACCTCTCGTTGCATCACTTTTTCTCTGCTTTAGCCATTCCTTTTTACATTCCCGATATGCTTTGAAATACTCTGTGCAAACTTCCTTATAGTCCTCATCATGGTTCTCCATACATCTGATGGCCATCTTGGAAGACTCCGAGCATGGATCATAATATCTCGATGGTTCTTTCATGATGAATATATCCTTGTGCACCCTCTGTGTTGGATTATCGGGATAGAACTTCATTTCTGTCTGAGTGCCGGTTTGTTTCACAAAACTGGTTGTTGTCCCAGAGGCCATGTTTGCTTCCAATTGCCGTATTGTCTTGTTGTCTGCATATTCCAGCTCCTCTTTGGTTAAAGAAGGAGTCTTTTTATCCTTGGTACTCATATTTTGACACGGGAGATATATTTGGTCTTGGGGAGCGGTTCATCTGCCTTCTGATTTCCCTTTCATTCCCTTTTAACGTGTTTCTGCTTTCTCTAGATCTCATATTTTATTGAAATTCGTTTAAATGATGTTTTGAGGGTCGTGGCCAACTACCAAATTATGGATATCGGTCAGAGTGTTACGTAATAACATTCTCTTGATTATGTAATAATTGTATAGGTATTAAAACTCACATGAAACCAATCAAGTAATGTTGATCTAATCGGTGGAACCATTATAGCCTGATGGTAGACCAGCCCATCTTATATATATATATATATATATTTGATATGTATCTCTAAACCTCTAAGGTGAAATCCAATATGAAACCAAACAAACTAAGGATTCAGCTTATCGATCTATATACATATGATCAATCATATAGATTAATCATATTCCATAAAAGAGATAATATTATGTCTGATAGGAATAAGCACAGAATATTCGTTTGCTTAGATAAGCAACGGATCATTATGTAATCATATTATAATCTGAATATTTTATTTGCACAGCCATGACAATATTTTTTTGGTGCTATTTGAGCTTTAGAGGTTTCCTGTATATCTTGTTCTTGAATTGTCAGAATGAGTCAATAGAACACAGAGTGAACTGGCGACGTTTTCCGATATGACTGATAATTCTATGGAGTCTAGAAAAGCTGCAATCGATGAGAAGATTTGTAAAAGATGCCGTGTTAGAAGCTCTGTGTTGGAGTCAAGGAATGATAGGTTCTGTGGAGAGTGTCTTAAGAAGTTTGTGAGAAGCAAACAAAGAAAACAAATGCAACAAGAAAAGTTCAAGGTAAAATATTCGGATAACAATGACAAAGAGGATTTGAAATTCAAAACCCCAAAGATTCTGATGTCTCTTTCGCTTGGAGAGTCGTCGTTGGTTCTACTAGATATTCTGATCTCTCAGCTTGAAGAGCAGGCTCAGAATGCCCGTGCACATCCTGGATATTCGCTCACTGTATTATGTGTGAACGAAGAGGGTATCACAGAAGGTGTGAAGGATGTGAGATCTCGAGTAAACCGTCTAGAAGAGTTGTATGACTCAAAGTTATTGGAAAAATTGGGAGTAGAATTCAAAGTGATTGATCTCCAACAACATATCAGGGCAGACTCTTTTGAGAAACTACAGCTTTCTCCTGAATTTACTGCCACTATTTCCACCTCCAGATATCAAGATCCTGAGATGGAAGTTCAAGCTAACCATATTTTTTCTCAATTTTCCAGTAAATCAGCCAGACAGGATTTTCTCTCAGTATTGGTCTCCGAGGTTATCTACAACACGGCCATTGCCAATGGTTGTTCTGTGATTCTGTATGGGCATTCTATGACGAAGTTGGCAGAAGATGTGCTGTCTCTGACCGTCAAGGGAAAGGGATCTGAGATTTTCAGTAAACTCACAGATGGAGAAATTGAGTATATGAACACGAAATTACATATCATTCATCCTCTCCGTGACGTTCTACAGTCGGAAATTAATGCATACTTTAAAAACTCTCCGTTTGGAGACATGTTTGTGGATGATTCTAGGAAGAAGATAAAGAATAAGTCTGCTAAGAATAAGACTATCAATGAATTGGTGAGGGAGTATTTCGAGGCTACTGAGGTTGGCTATCCGGAAGTGATTTCGACTGTCGTCAAGATTGGAAGCAAGTTAACACATCCTCTGCAAGCTGACGATCTTCAAAACCAACATTGTGTCATATGTAAGTCTCCTATGTATAGCGATCCAAAGAGATGGCTTGAGCAGATTTCGGTCAACAAGGGTGCTCCTGTCCTTACCGATGAGGAGAACGAGAACTTACAAAAGTACTTAAAAGTTGCTTCTCTCACTAACACCCAGAAAATTGAGCAAGACTTTTCGAAACAGAAAGTTCCGTTGTGTTACGGATGCATAGTGAATTTAGGAAGTGGTACTACCAATCAGGTCTTTGACTGGCCGATCCATAGACCTACAAAGCAAGAGATTTTGGACGAATACCTCCTGACAGACGATGAAATCTAATTTGATAGAGCGCACCTAGCAAGTTAGGATTGTAGGTAAAATTATTTTTCACTCAAATACAAAAAAAATATCGCTTAGAGATATGATATAAATGGCTGATTGATGATTTCTTTCAAGAAAAAACGTTACTGACATCCAATAGTGACATTTGAATCGAAATGTATAGCAACAATGATGAGAGGTGAGTATATTCTACTCTCAGCATATTTTGGAAATATCTCAATATACTGACGATTACAGCTCTAACCTCGAAAATGTGTTGACAGACCTTGCTGAATGCGAGCTGGAGATGGATAGAGTGGAAAAGGAAGTAGAGTTGTTCAGACTCACGAAGTTTCAGCCAATATATGACAAAAGAACTACCCTTTTTTCGCAGATCCCAAGTTTCTGGTATATTGTTTTGGCGGAACACGAGGACTTTCAAGAATACGTCCAGACAGACGATATGAAATATCTAGAGTACATCAAAGAAATAAACGTCCAATACATGTCGGATGAGACAGGAATCACGAATGACCCTTCGAAGTTCACAATCAAGTTCAAATTTGAGTCGCCTGGTAACGAGATAGAAGCTCAAACGGTGACCAAAGTGTTTGAAAAAGTGAATGATCCAGAATCGGGAGAAGAGAAGTTGACATCAAAGAGAGCTGTCGTTAAGTGGCCTGCTGAATTTGATTCCATAAACCCGGAAAAGATAAAATCGAAAAATCAGAACATGACACCAAAAGATAAAAAGAGCTACAGAATGGGTATGAAATCCTTTTTCGCCTTCTTTGCCTGGACAGGCCTGAAGCCAGGAAAGGAGTATAGATATGGAGAGGATCTTGCGTTGCTTATAGCTGAAGATTTGTTTCCACATGCCACAAAGTACTATACGGAGGCGGCTCCAGGACTAGAGGATCTGCCAGATGATGACGATGATGATGTTGGTTCAAGCAGCGAGGAGCTTGATTTGGACGATGATGAGGAGGAAAATGAGGAACCACCGTCAAAGAAATTTAAAACATCCGAAAGTATCAAATAGTATCTCTACATCCCCTGATCTATAATTAATGGTCTATAAACAAAAATTTGTATCAATTACTGCCTATTCCTAGATAGACCGCTTAAATTATCAAATAAATAGAAGATGCACATATCAACGAGAAACAGATAGATCATTTTCATCATCACTAATTATTACTTCATCTTGGTAGTCACCCTCTTCAATGTTGTCCGACACCGAAGGGTCGTGTTCTGCAGGATTGACTTCAAAGTCATTGATATCATCATCAACTACAATATATGCATCTACAGGAGAATATTTCCGGCCTCGCAGCTTTGATTTGACAGACTGGAACAGATCCTTCGACCTAACAACGAAATATTTGATGCCTTGTGAACCTCTGGCAATTCCGGTCACAAAAGTCCCTCCTGCAAATAGTTTTAATTGATTAAGAATGTTTCCATCATTTTCAACCATGTGGAACCCTCCTTCATCATCCAAATGAATCTCACCATATCTAGTTTTGTAGTAATGGTAAGCAAACATTCCAGCAAATAGCATAGCACTGACCCCAATAATCCAAATCAACATAGTCGCAATAATTCCCCAGCCTTTATGTAGTTGACGGAACTCCTCTTCTTTACCTTTACATGGAATAGGAGGCTCACTTTTATCAAACTCTCTTCCACCCTCACAGGTCGAAAGAGGAACTTTTCTATACCCTGTGGATTTGTAATATTCCACTGGAGCGTTTTCACTCAAACAGATCTCTTCGTGGCTTGGTGGATTGTAGCCGGGCACCAATTTGCAGATTCCATCTGTGTTCAAATAATAATTGTAATCGCACTCATAATCTTGACGATCGCAGGCACAGTTTTTAACGACCTTATAAGGTTCCATCAGTTTTTGACCAACGTGACACAATTTTCCAGGGATCTTACGTAGATATTGAGTTTCATGTCCAAACAGACAGTTGTCGGATTGGAATGGATGCTTGGGTGTCCACAACTCGAAATCATCGACATCTGGGTGAGTCAAATCCATGTTACACTTTTTTGAAAGAAGCTGAGAGAAATCAATACGAAATACTCTTGTTTTATCACCTCTCCTTAATGCAACCCTGGTGAACAATAAAAACTTCAAAGAATTATCGGAAGGAACCGTAGCTATATCTTCAACGGTAACTGCCTCGTCTGTAAACCTGTATTCAACCCAAGTATTCCCTTCATCAATAGAATAGAGAAGAGTATCAGTATTATCTTTGCTGTTGACCAAAACAATGACGGAGCCTTGGTCACCATACTCCCAAAGGTAAACTCCTTTTCGAACTTCTTTCCAGGTGTTTCCACCATCTTTGGTCAAAAAAGTATCACCATCGTAATAATTACCCAGCTTATTGCCCACATTGCCCACTCCAATCATTACACCTACAGCACTTTGTGAAGAGAAGGTGTCTCTATAATCTGCTCTTTCTGTGTATCCGTGTAAGTGTAGAGAGCAATCATCAAGAGACTTTCCCGAACACTCATACTTCTTTCCTTCTGAGTCAATATATGGAGGTTGAATCAAAGACCACTCAGAACCATCGTTGTGCGTGATTTTGGATTTCAATTGCTTTCTTGATCCCTGCCTTGCTTGACGTGCATTAGCGACCGTATTGACAATTATGACACCTTCCAATCCGGCCATTTGTTCAAAATCCACATAGCCGTTCTGATCCCTATTGACATCATCTAGGGCCAAAACATATTCAGACCCATTGCTGTTGGATTTCAAAATAGCACCAAATTCAGTTCCCTCTCTTGAGTTAGTGGTGACGTGCAAAAAAATTGATTTGGTGATTCCTGAAAGCGTTGTGTAAGCTTGTTGTTTGTCAACATGGAAATTGCTAGGAAAGAGAGCATTGGACCATGTCACAGCATCAACAGAAACAAGAGCACGAAGCTCATTATTTGGCAAAACAGTCGCAGCAACTAAATATTCTCCTGTCTGAAAAAAACCCACAACATCTTCTAATAATACAATTTTCTCTTTTGCAAAAAAGTCCGTTGATGCAATCAATCTAGCTTTATATTTTGTGGCGTCGTTAGCCTTCTTATGACAGATAATTAACTTGTCATCAACTTTCTCCTGAAGTCCCCCGACGAATTGACATTTCTCAACATGTTCCTGAAACTTCAACCATCTTTTACCAAAGGACACAGTAGAATAGGCAACAGTTCTGCATGCGTTAGAGAAAGGGTCGTCACAGCCCTCTTGACCCATGTAGATCATTTTAGAAGGACTAGTTGGATTGAAATATAGGGGTGCAGATCCAGCAATTGGCATTGATGGGGTCCTAAATGACTTCCAGGTATCTGCTCTGTCTTTCGAGTACACAATCTTATTATTAGCAGCTAACAAGTAGACATAAGAGGGGTTGTATGGATTGAGGTAAATTCCAAGGAACTCGTCGTCCGGAGCGACTTCTTCCCATACATTTCCCTGGTCATGAGAAACAAATACCTCACGTTGATTAGTTAATACTAATAAAGTTTCATCGGGGGAATCATCCTTTGGGTCTTTGGACAAATAGATGTAATCCTGAACTTTTCCATTGAATTTAAACGATGTGGTCTTCACTTTTCCGTCATCTTCAACGTCTTTGGAACTCTTAGGAGCTCCTTCGGGTTCCTCGGGGTTTTCTGAATCTAAATTATCATCCGACGATCTGGTCTGAACCACTAAACCAACTGTTGTAGGGGGACAGTCCTTCACAGTTGCCTTTAAAGCTTCCAGTGACTTAGAGCACGTCATACCAGGTTTAATCACAAAACCGTTGGGAATAGAGTAAGATTTAGCGCCATCAGTACATTGAGTTGCCTTTATCTGGTCTTCGAGCATAGTGCTAATAACACAGGCACCTTCTGACATAGCATAACCTTCAGCACATAAATAGTCATCAGGAGCACATACGCAAACGTTTTCAATTGCTGAAACTTCTTTGTATAACCTACCAATGGAACATTGTGCGCTTGGTTTCCTTCTTTTGAACATCAGAGTTTTCCCCATAGTACAAACGGACCTTCCGTTCTGATCAGACATAATCCAATCATCGTAGTCTGTTGGTTTGCAAACAGTTTCATAAATACCGCTGAAATCAACAAACAATGTGGAATAACTATCACCTGTCTTCCCTACAACTAAAAATTTGAATGAAGTTGAGTCCGTGGTGGTGGTTATCAACATGGGCTCGATAGCTTGTTGAAGTGTAATGCTTTTCCAACTATTTCCTAAATCTAATGAAACCTTCAGCACATTGGTTTCCTTATTTTCCATGGCAAGTATAATTGATCCAGAATCACCAATCTCGAAGACATGGGCACCCATCAAGGTTCTCGACCAAGTTAGGCCCGCATCTGAAGAAATGAAAGTATCACCTTGCTCATAGGGCTTTAATGAATCCCTTGTGTTACCGACTCCAATGAGAATTCCAGGAACTTTAGAAGAGTAGTACTTCCCTGGATCTGAGAATGAGAGATGTTGGTTCCCTAATGTCGAATGAAGGTGAACTGAACAATCATTTTGGCAATCTTGCAAAATCAGATTTGTCCAATTTCTTCCATTATTTACGGACATCTGAGATCTCACCTTGTTTTCAGTCTTTGTATTGGCCAGTGTGACCCCTGGAAGACCTTCAACTGACTCATAATCGACATTGCCATTAACATCAAAGTTCAGGGATTCTAAAGTTAAATCAAAGTCGTCTTCTTCCATTGATATCAACAATTTCCCATCCACATTAAGAGTTATGACGTCTTTGGAAGACTCTAATATACTGATATTTCCTCTGGCATGAGAAGGGATCTGATGAGACACCCAATTCTTGCTATCTGAAGAAGAATATACAAACCTAGCTTCGGGACGGAGGAAATTACCTCCCATAGCTAACAATAATCCATCAGTGTATCCCAACATCTCTGTACCTGTAATCATTCCACCGCGTTGAGAGACAACAAAATGCTTGGTCTTAAAGAAATCGTCAGATCTCACCAATCCTAGTCCTGTTGGTGTATCCACAGCACAGATAATCGACTCCTTTTTATCCACATCCATATTTGCTGGGGAGTTAACAAACAGACATGAATGTGCTTCTGTCAGCCTGAAATATGATTTCATATTATTATCAGAATAAAAGAATTGTCTGCGACAAGAATCCCCTTTTGGAGCATCCTCGATACAATCACCAGCAAAAAGGATCATGTTAGAGTCGAGAGAGTTGAAAATCAATTCAGGGTCAAACCTCTTACCAGAGTTTCCAACAGTGAATGACAGAATCATATCGGCAGGCCCTTGTTCAGTAGAAAATTGATACCATTTTTCCCCAGAATCTGTTGTGAGAAAATGAGATCTATCGTCCGTCAAAACGTATGCTCTAGATTTATCGTATGAATGATGTATAATTTTATTGATCTTATCTCCTTGTTCGTTAATTGTAGTGATCTCTTGCCAACTGTTTCCAGAGTCTAACGAGCAAAATAGCTTATCCGTTGTGTCATCATGGTAGAGCACGTTTGGAGTATCTTCAAAATAAAAGAGATCTCTGGGTGCTCCCTCAAATTCATTCACCGCAATTCTGGGTGTGAAGTCAGCCCATACTGACACCACCCATCCTAATAGTAAAGAAGCAGTGAAAGACTTTGATAACCAGTTCATTGTGCACATTGAGCTAACATCTGATCCAAGTTCTTCTGTCTCAATTAAAATGAGATTTAAACCAGACGATTTAAACTGAATAAATGAATTGAAATTTTTTGCATAGACAGACTATTTGCTACCTCAAGCAAATACGATCCAATAGAATTGTTCAGTCTGATGTAATGCTATGTATCTTTTTCGTAAGCCATCCTCCGCAGCCTAACGGACTCTTCGCTCTCTGCCGCGTAATGACATCAAAATATATAATCCAGGCATATTTCTTCCCTTATTTCCACAGAAGTCGTAAGTTCTAACCCCATAAAGAGTGTTCTGCCTCTCCAATAAATCTTCGCTCCTCCGATAAGGTCGTATTCCCGAAAAGGCCGTTAAGGTCCCTGCAGCTTCGAGGCCTGCACAGCCTGTATTAGTAGCTTTATGACATTTTCTCGGCTGTGTAATAAGGTGCTTACCATTTGTCTAATGGAGATTCGATTCAACAATAACGGTCAATCATGTGCGCATAATAGAACTTGAAATGCAAGTAAGTGAAACTATACACCCTCGTAAAGAAATTCTGAAAAATAGCTCTGTATATCAAAGTTATCACAGGAGCTCTCAATTGCGTCGATAGCCTTCATAGCATCGAGTATCTCATCGTAATACGGAGGAACGCTTCGCCTGACCCCTAATTCAGCACCCGTTGTATCTTCCAAAAGGCTCATGATTCCAGATGATCGGAGTCTCTCATATAATTTGGAATTCTTGAAAACACGGCAGAAAAAAACATTTATCCCTCGTTTTTGATAATTTTCCACAATCTCAGCTAAAATTTGTGCTGCAGAAGAGTCCAATGAGGTCATTCCATTCAAATCAAAGACAATGTGTTTGGTGGATGTAACATCATCAGTGCGCTTAGAAGTATGCGCATTTGCGGACCCACATAATTCAATTCTCTTCAGACGAGCCTTGAGATCGTAGGTATTGGTAAAAGTGAGAGGTTCAGGAATCTTGATAATTAGACAGCCTTCCAGGTCTTCCAGGTCAGGAATCGTTTCTGAATGAGAAGATCTTTCAGAGTTTGATTGCACCGATGACCCTGATGCTGCAGGTTCTAAGAATATTTGTTCCACGGTATTCAGTCTCTTATATTCATTGTAACCACTAACAATATATTCTCTTGGAAATAGGGAAGCTTCAGAGATTCCAACAGCGTTATCATCAAAGTCGGAATTGATGAAAGTATCAGTTCCTGAAACCCTGGACAAAATTTGAATACGAGATTTGGTGGAGTGTTTAATTACTCTTATAACAGAATAAAAACACCCCAATGCAACACCAATCTCTATAGAATAAAATAACGAGGCAGTCAATGTAACAATAAAGGTCAAAAGTTCGCTATAACCTCTGGTTCTGATGTGAAACCTAACATCTTTTGGAGTCTCTTGAATAAGAGACATCCCCACTGTTGCCATAACTGCGTTAAGCACACATATTGGTAAATAATAAAAATAATTTAATAGGAAAAAGGTAACCAACAATGTAGTTACTCCCATGAAGAAGCCTGAAAGAGGAGTTTTTCCCCCATTTATGGCATTCAGCTTAGATCTCGCGTAACCTCCAAAGGAAGGTAAACCTCCAAAGAAACTGATTACAAACCCAACCATACCCAAAGCTACAAGTTCACGATTGGAAGAGACGGGAAGATCTAAACCAGAACCTAATGATTTTCCAGCAGTGGAGCTCTCGAAGAACCCTAAAATTGCACACATGAATGACACTGAAAAAAGTTCTCCGTACCAAGGTGTTAGATCACCAGTGAATGGTATAGTGATTTTAAATCCATCGACATCGACTCTTCCTAAAACCTTGATTTCTAATTTATCAAGTCTTAAAACTGCGGATAAGTATGTGGATAATAGAACAACAATTAAAATCTCTGGAAAAAATGATGCCTTTTTGAACTTATGTCTAACAAATAGTCTCTTTATATCTTTTGCGACAATTAAAATAATGACTGTAGCAACCCCAAAGGCGAAAGTGGGTAAATGCAATCTATCAATATGATTATAGATAAATACGCATTTATCAAATGCTGAATGGGCATGCTTATCTGCAGGCAAATTATCTAGAATTGCGTTCAGACCGAGAATTGCAATGGCAGAGTTGATTATAATGGAGATCCCGATAGCAGTTACAAATCCCTTCAAAAGAGATCCACACAACACATTGTCTATAAAGCCAAATCTCAATAAACCAAATGCAAGTAATATAGCACCTGAGCATGACGATAGTACAATAATAATATCAACCGGATCCACACCATCGTTGTGTTTGACGACTTTTTCCACTGTTTGTCCAACTATCATAGATATAGCAGCCTCTGGACCAACGATCATTTGTGGAACGGTTCCCATTATTGAGTATACTATCGGAGCTATAGACAAGCCGATCAAACCACAGATAGGAGGAACATGCGCTACGGCAGACGCAAATGACATGCTTAGAGGAATTTGGTATGACGCCAATGATAACCCAGCCACTAAATCGCAAAAAAGGCTCTCAGCTGAGTACGTTGAGATCCACGAAAAACAAGGCAAATAATATGGAATTATCTCTTTCATTTTAATTCTTTCAGAAAGCCTTGCATGTCTGAGTCTTTTGGTTTTAGCATGGGAACCCCCAATCAACTGAGAAGTGGCAGAAGGAGCCACACTGCTAGAGGAGTCGCTCCCTAGTATCGAGCCGTAAGATGTAAGATTTGTTATATTAGCCAATGGTATATGGCATTGACAATTCGCTCCACAGTTGCAGTTTGAACTGGCTGTCGGTTTGGCTGCTGGGGCAAAACTCTGTGATACACTCATTTTGACAGACTTGAATTGAGGAGACCTTATTGGAGAAGGAAGATCCTTGATCGAAGACACATCTTTTGCTATTTGTTTGTCCTTTGCCGGTGAAATAGACTCCGATATATTGGATAATTTCTCTTTCGTGTTGCTTGCACTGCTGCTACTCCTTCTGATAGAAAATGGTTGGGCATTTGTAGAGACTAGAGACCCAGAGTTGGCCAATTTTGCAGAACCAGAGGTTGGCAGTCTTTGTGACGACGCAGAAGAGGCGTTGCTTCGGATTGTTTGCTTTGACTCGTCAGACTGGCCTTTCTGCTGAGCCAAAACAGGAGTCATAGGACGATGTGGAGATTGTACTGCCATAATTAGCCCTCAAGACCCAAATTTCGAAGCTTTCCTTAATCTGATAAATAAATCAACACTTCCTCGCCCTTCTATATAGAAACGCTGTTAATAACAACTTAGTGTCCTTGACGAGCATCAAACCAACGCTTGTTGTTCTCAGCCTGGCTAAAACAGTATCAGATCCCTCTCCAATCCTCTTTGTGTTTGTTTTACTTTATTTATAACCTAAATCAAGATCCTTCTATATGCAATTATGTAATGCATTATGTCAGCATAACAATAACCGCGAGTTGCATTGGATTGCGAAGAGAACAGAATGGCCACCAATGAAGGGTGTGCGAATGGTCAATCTTGCGAAAAGGCCAATTATGTCTGAAGGCACTTTGTCGATGAAACTCCCAAAAGTAGGTTTCTCTGTCAATGAGTTGCCGATTCCAGCTATCTTGTGAATGAGTACGGAAGTCTGTTTTTTTAGGAGGTGCATTCCCTTGTTTTCACGTGCTCTGTGTCACGTTTAAACAGATTACAGCAACCTGGCTGAGTGCGATCGCATGTGACGAAATGAGAAACAAGGGAGAGGCCAAGCCTTGTTCTAATATAGGGATCTGCGATTCGGCTGTTAAGACTGTTAGAAAGTGAGTTCCAGTTGTTTTAGATTGACTGGGTTGATCTAACGACACATAACAGAGACTCTTCAGACAGGAATAACTGGAGCATTATAGAGCGGGTGTAGGGATTTTTCCAAAAAGAGTGGTAAATATATCTCATTTGCGCAACTTATCGCTCATCTGAAACAATCAGATCATCGTATATATTAAGACAGTTTGCGGGTGCGAGTTTATAGTTTCTGTCTGGTGGTTTTTATTTAAAGACCAGGGCAAATGATTGATGTTAGGAGCTGTTGGAACAGGGCTGGATTTGGTATTTAGTTGAGATAAGAAAGAACACTAGGCTGAATACAGATATCAAGAGGTCGTTTAGAGACCAGGAGGCATCGGCAAAAAATAAACTTGGATCTGGATCCGAGACCTGAATAGAAAGCGAGAGAACAGCCCTCAGTTGAGGACGGCTTAGGACCTGAAGTCACAATGTCGAGCTTCAAAAGAGGCCTTTTTGGACTCTCAAACAAGAGAGCAGAGAATGATTTCCCAGCGACAGCCACAGAGGACCACCCGAACAGCGAATCAGGTTGTGTCATAGGGTTGAACTCTCTGTGTGAAAAGGAGAGATTCAGAGTCGAATCTGACTTATCAATGTCGAAAAAACGTAATTTCAAAGCCAGTTCTAAACCATCTTCGCAACCCGACTTTTCCGAAGCAATGGACTACCTCACATTCATCGAGCCGTTTCCGGTGTTTCCACCTGAGTATTCGTCTCTGGCTCCTGGTAAGCCGAAGGCTGTGTATCCGAATACTCGTGAAGGAAGTGAGTGTTTACCTGACTATAGTGCAACAGTGTACAAAATCATAGCTGCCCCAAGGAAAGTGGAGTGGATCTCCCCATATGAGCTGGCTTCTCATAGACAATGGAAAAATGTCATTTTGGAGCTGAACTCAACTCAGCTCAACATCTACAATTTTGATCTGGCTAAATTTCTTAGTCATTCAAGTATACCACATTCGAGGTCCTATTCAATATCACATTCACATTCGAGATCGCATTCGAGATCGCATTCGAGATCACATTCGGTATCAAATTCACGTTCAAGATCATCGTCTGTCGTCGAGAATCCCGTTGTCCTATCTGATATGGACAAATGCATTGGCAATTTCCAGTCGACACTAACCACAGATCAAGATATACGAGATCGAGCGTATTTTCTAGAAAGTGGACTGCTGTCGCCGGAAAATCTCATACGATCCTATTCACTACAGTATGCCAGAGTGGGCTTAGCCATCGATTACAGAAAGAAAAAGCACATCCTGAGAATGAGAGCCGAGACAGAACAATTTCTCCTTGAATTCCCAGCAGCGGAAAATATGATAGATTGGTACTGCTCCCTGAATCTAGGAATTGATAACTCTTTGGACCTAGGGCGCAGGGAAATGCCCAAATATAGAACCGTCCCACGACGCGGTAGCCGTTGGAACAGAATCAACGAAGATTCTATACGAATAAGACATTATAAAAAACATTCCTTCGAAAGCATCTTCCGAAAAAGGTCATCTTCAAACAAAGAACTCTCTGGTTTTGTGTCTAAATTGAGAAATAAGTTTTTAATAAAGAAGGAAGAGAAACCAGTGGACAACCCAACAGATCATGGCTCGAGAGAGTCAGAAGGGGTCGATATGGAGGGACTCGAACAATACGAGCAATCGAATATCGCAGATCATCTTTCCATGGAAGGACTAACTTTGGGTCACACTGAGGAATACACGCATGATTCCGATGATGAATTACATCCTGAAGAGGAGGAGGAATCTTCTTCATACGATGGAGATGACGCAGACTTAGATTCCAATGCAAATGAACATGTGTCTCTTTCTGACAATGAACTTACACTAAATGGAACAATGATAGAAAGACATGTATCTGCCCAAAATACAGAGGATATGACTGTAAATTCGATGGATCTGTCAAACGGATATGAAGATATCCATCAGACGACTCCAATAACTTCTACTCCGTCATCGACTCTGTCAAGTGATTACACTCAGAATACGGGCATACAGCCATCTAGCCCATCATTATCGATCCCTTCCGATCCCTTGAATATCAACTTGACTACCGTTGCACATTCAAAGGAGACTACTGGACTTTCACTGGATCCCGAAACCAAATGGGGACACTCTTTAAAGGTGCCATCCAAACGCAAAGTTCTTCGAGACTCTATCAGATGTATGACTATTTTGTCTGCGAACGAACGCTGGTCTGGTCGATTCATGGTTCGAAATGCTAAGGACCCAATGGCACTGAGTCAGACGAGCACTGCGCACTTCCTGTCCGGAAACTACGTGATTCCACAGCAGCAGGTGGCCCAGACGTTCTCAGGACTAGTCTCGAACAACAGCGCTTCCCAAACCTTCAGACATGGGCTCTCCAGTACGGAAAGACCTCCCAGAGTCCTGCAAGAGTTCATTGTGAGTCCGTGTGGACTGATTCCAAAACTGAACCAACCAACCTTCGAGTAGACCTGTGATCCACTCTTTGGTGCCGTTTTTGACCACTTCATTTACTAAGCATTTCTTTTGTATCTTCACCTTTTACGAATACATATTCATGATCATCAACACTATCTCTTATCTCTAATCATCCCCATATGTTTGTTATTGTCCTAGTAAACAACCGTACACCACGGGCTATTTTCTCTAATCTTAGATCACTTTTCCGGCTGTCCTTCCCGGCTGTCCTTGAAGGGGTTGCAGAGGTCTTGATGGCATTTGGGTCTATCAATCGCTGGGATGTCTGGGGGCCTGAGGGAAAATGCTCCCGTGCGGCCTCCACAAGATGCCGTGCCGGGCTGCCTCTGGTACCTCTCGCGGAGGATTCAGGGAAGAATCTCCAACAGCGAATAAGACGATCCCAAATGAGACGGTCAGAAGGAATTCGCGCAATGGTACACGACCTTTTGATGAAGTGTCCGCTCTGTATATATTATAGATTTACAAAGGCATATTAACGGGCTTCGAATTATGAGTTCGGTGTATGTTTATATGTTAGTTAATAGGTATTCGGTGGTACGAATTAACTATTTGTTGCATTTGAACTAACAAACAGCAAATTTGATTCAGAAGACAGTTGGAAGGTGAAAAAGTCTCGACTGGAATACTTTCGTAAAGCAAAACAGCATGGTGTTGAGGACATTTGCTAACCTCTCCAGACGCACAGGAACTTCCTGTGCCAGGAGACGGGCATCTAATGCATCTAATTCTTATGCCAGAGATAGAGCTTCAGAGAGATGGAACAGATATTCGCATCCATTTTTCAGACCTTCGTATTCCAAGCTCAACGAGCTGATTTCCGTTGAAGATGTTACCAGGGAGGATTATGGCAACAAGACTAACAACAATAACTACGGGCACATTATAGCCCCTGCTCTAACAGTTGCAAAGAATCATATCATATTTGATTCGTCCGCTAGAAAGAATGACGATAGTTCGGAACCAGATAACAAGATCTTGCTTAGAAGAGCTAACCACAAGGTCAACAAAAACGGGCATGTTAATATCAGAATCATCCCGAGTTACAATAACCAGCACGCAACTATCAATATTAGAAGAGCAAACTCCAGTAATATCAGGACTTTGCTTGTCAAGAACAGAGGTGTAAATCTAACACAGGAGAAAGAGCTTTCCACTGCTGTTGAAACCACTCTCCCCGAGGTTCAAAAACAACTGGATAGCCTGAAGCTACAAATAAAACAGCAAAAAGCCTCTGGTTCTCCAGGAGAGACTCTGGTGGAAGATCGGAGAGACCAAAAGCTTCCTAGTGAGAATTTAATTGAAGAATTCAATGCCGAAACTGTCACTGATCCAGTTGCACAACAGGAGTTCATCGTGGACTCACTTCTAGACCTGAAAAAATCAAACGAGGTTCTGGCTGTGTATCTAAGAATGAGAGGAAATGGAATGGTTCCATCTGTGAGCCTTTACAATAAGGTTTTAGAGTCAATTCCACTCAGATCAAACACAGATGAGACCACTGAAGAGAAATTGACACATCTTTTAAATGTGTATTCGGACATGTTATCAAATAATTTGAAACCTGTAAACACAACCTACGAGCTAGTTGTGAGACCTCTTCTGGATGGTTCACAAAAAAGTTATCAATTAGGTAATTTCAAGGATGGCATGGATTTCTTGAAGATTGCTATGGAGCTCTTCCTAATCAGTCACAATTCAAACTCAACCATCAAATTTTCAGTTTCCACCTACTGTGAACTACTTAAGTGTTTGAATGAATACCAGCTTTTCTCTGCAATTTCTGCTCCTCATATATTCAAGATTTTGAGAAGTAGACTTGAGATGTCCGATTCGATGCCATTATATCTAGCATTGATAAAATTCTCAAAATACCACGGGGATATTTCATTCATTGAATCCCTTTACAATGAATCAAAGAACATATTTGACGAATCAACGTTAAAACAACATCAATTCAGTATCTATTCAGCCGTTATTGAGGCATTAAACTACCACGGTCAAAGTGTAAAGGCTTCCTCATTCTTGGATTTTGTTGTCAACTCTGTCGAGGATAAGATGACCGTTGAAAGTCAAAATAATATTTCTCTACTACTTTCCAGCTATCTCAAGGGACTGTCATTAGTGAATCCATATGAGGCCTATAATACCTTTTTGAAATTTAATAGCATAAACTGGCTTCCTGATGTTTCTGTGGCATGTATGCTCAACATATTCAAGGGAATGTTAAATGCTGGTGATCTAACTACTGCATTCAAAGTTTGGGATATGACCATTATAAGAGATGACTTCGACAAGTCGGTGGAGAACTTAAACCAAGAAGACAACTATAACTATTTGTCTTCATTTCTGGATCATTTCTCTGAGCTAGTTCTTATTGAAGGCAACAGATCAAATATCATTAGATTGGTAAGAGAGATTCTCATCAAGAAGTCCCTGTTGTTGTCTAACGAGGAACTGGTTAAAGTTCTCTCATATTTGAATACAAAGGAGTCCCAGTTTGACCTTGCCACAAGCTTGGTGATCGATCAGGGATATAAGAAGAGCTGTTCCAAGTCTATCTCAATGAACAACTATTTGTCGCTTCTGGTGGATGTTATGATACCTGAACAATACTCTAGAGTTTTCAATTCGCAATTCTTCAAAATGGTTGTTGAACAGTACAGATTGGTCAATGACAACATCTATGGACTTATAAAGATATTCAATTATTTGCGCAGTCGTGGTAGCAAACTATTGGCTTCTGAAAACACTCAGTTCAAGATGGAATACTACATTAGGGTATTAATGTTTGAGTTTGATGATCCATCTAACTACTACGTGAAGTTGCCTGCTGAGTTGGCTGCATTTAAGCATTCTCTGGATCAGCCAGCATGATCGACACAGTAGGTACTGCCAATTTAATTAAAGATACTATTTATTTTATATATACGATTATGATTCAATGAATATCCAGACTATCATTTAGTTTGTCTAGAGTTGAAGTAGAAGTAATATTAAGTCTAAGATATGTGATTAACCCTCGATAAAGTCACGTGTTTATTTACACCTAAAACCTGAGGCACTTGTTTCCAAAACAGGAGATTCTGAGACTCGAAAATTTTTCTCGCTGTGGCCTCCCAGCGATTCTCCCGCGTAGAACCTGATTCACCAGGCGATCGTGTTTCCTCCCCCTGGTAATGATGTTCAGGTAAGCCGGAAGGAAAGTTGAAAATGGAAAATGAAAATTTATTGGAAACCGAGAGTTATAGAAAAGTACATAGAAAGGTTTTAGTTATACATCTGTTTTTAATCTAGAGGTTATAGTCAGCGGTTTACAGACGTGATATTATAAGCATCAAGATGGGTATGTAAATCATAGTTAAGAGAGGACAGATGTTAGATGGATGTAATAGAATATGTACTACAGACACTGGACAAAATGGAGACATAAAATTACTGGACAATGAATTGAGGTAACAGTTGGAAACATTGGCTTATTAAGAAGTTTAAGGTATAATCAAGGTTGTCAGCCATTTCAATATGTCATTTGAATAGTTTTAGGAGTACATCAGAAACAAGAGGTGAACACACATAAGTGTTGAGACAAAAATGAAATATACACCAGGAATCCATAAAGAACGTCTAGTAGGACCGTTATCCACATGCATCAATAACATCTTGTAATTTCACAATTTGCACAAAATACTAACATTGACTCGTATAGTTAACGTTCCAAAGACCAGAAAGACCTACTGTAAGGGTAAGCAATGCAGAAAGCACACCCAACACAGAGTCACCCAGTACAAGTCTGGTAAGGCTTCTCTATATGCTCAAGGTAAGAGAAGATACGATCGTAAGCAATCTGGTTACGGTGGTCAAACCAAACAAGTTTTCCACAAGAAGGCCAAGACTACCAAGAAGGTGGTTCTTAGACTTGAATGTATTGTTTGCAAGACCAAGTTGCAACTTCCATTGAAGAGATGTAAGCACTTTGAACTTGGTGGTGACAAGAAGCAAAAGGGTCAAGCTTTGCAATTCTAAGATCGTTGTCGCTTGGAAAAGTGTTGAGATTCATATCATTTTATTCTATACTTAGGATGTTGGATGCGTGTTCCAATTACTGTATGCCGTCCTTCGTCTTCTACGATGTATATTACGTAGATGTTGATCTCGGCGATCTGTCTATGTTTTCATGATTCTTTTTGTGAAAGGAAAGTCTAATAAAATCTTCTACAATATTATTTCGTGTAGTCTTCCATAAACAATGGTTTATCTGTCAGAGACCTTGTGTTTCCCTAAAGGTATAACCTATTTCATGGTGTCTATTTGTATATGCTTGTCCCTAGTATGAGTGTTCTCTTCCTGTTTTCTTTGTGGTCCTTGATGTTGCCCTCTGTCCTTCCCCAGTTTTCTCTTCTCTCCCTGAAATTTGCCCGCCAGTGACAAGGGGTCAGATGAAACATTTCTGGCCTCCCCGAGATTTTTTATGGGAAGAGCGAAGGAGATCGTGTTTTGTTTGTCTTTGTTTTCTTTATGCTATGTATTGATCTCTGTGTCTAAAGGGATTGAAAGCAACAAAGACAACCAAAACAAGTCAAGGTCTCTGTCAGTGTGGGATTTGCAGAAAATTCAAGCATTTTGGCCTGAAACGAAACAGAACAGTAGTAAAGGACAAATACAAACATATCCCTTGAGGGAGACAACTCGATTTAGGAGTTTCTAAGGGTTTGATTTCGTGTCTAGAAACGTGCAAGGAATCTGATTTGTCTGATTCAAAGCAAATGAATACAAACTGAACAAAATATCAAAAATCCAAAATGAACGGGAACCATTACTCAAATATTAATCAGCAGCAAACCATGCAAAACGCATACATCCAGCAACAACAACAACAGCCGCAACAGATGCAGTATAGACAGGCTCCAGGCTCTCCATTTGGTCAACAGACATTTGTTGCATCGGATCCCCAGCAAATGGTGGCTTTCGGCTCAGGTATACCAAACATGCAACATCCATCACAGATTCAAGGACAACAACCCCAGCAACAGCAGATGCCCTTTCACTCGCAGGGATTCTATGGCTCCTCGCCCACAATGAACTCGCAACTCAGCGATCATTATCCACAACCACCTCTGAGTCCTTCTAGAAGTGTTAAGTCGGCAAATCTGGCCCCAGTTTCATCTAACTCGTCATTGGTCTCACCACAGAAGGCAGTTTTGAAGTCTGATTTCCCGTATTCAAATCCAGGTGCAAACTCTAGTAACTCAAATCTCTCTTATAAACAGGCAACTCAAACCAACCTGTATCAACAACAGTACCAACAACACCAACAGCCGCAGTCTGAATATTTGTACTTTGAACGTCATCCGGAATGGTTTTCCAAGGCTTCTCAAGATAAAGCTGCCGCAATCAAGCTCAAGTTGGAGCACTTCTATAAGACCGCTATAGAGCATGCAATCGAAAGAAACCAAAGACGAATCAACTTTGAACAGAGACTGGGTACTGAAAGCTCTGGGGAGAGAAAGAATAGAGAGGTTCTAGTGTTTGGTAAAAACGAATCGCAATTCCTCAGATTACGTAGAACTAGATTAAGCCTGGAAGACTTCAACACTGTGAAGGTTATTGGTAAAGGTGCATTTGGTGAAGTTAGACTGGTTCAGAAGAAAGATACGGGTAAGATTTATGCCATGAAAACTCTGCTCAAAAGTGAAATGTACAAGAAGGACCAATTAGCACATGTTAAGGCTGAAAGAGATGTCCTTGCTGACGCAAATTCTCCCTGGGTTGTCTCTCTTTACTATTCGTTCCAGGACCCTCTATATCTCTACCTGATAATGGAGTTTTTGCCTGGTGGAGATCTGATGACTATGCTTATTAAGTGGCAAATTTTCACAGAAGACGTTACAAGGTTCTACATTGCCGAATGTGTCTTAGCTATAGAGGCAATTCACAAGTTAGGATTCATTCACAGAGACATAAAGCCAGATAATATTCTTATTGACATGAGAGGACATATCAAGTTGTCTGACTTCGGTCTCTCTACAGGTTTCCACAAAACTCATGATTCTAACTACTACCGCAAGTTGTTAGATCAAGATAACTCAAATGGTGTAGGTAGTGGTCAAATTGGAGGTAGAAACTCTATGATGGTAGATTCCATTAATCTGACAATGTCACATCGTCAACAAATGCAAACCTGGAGAAAATCTAGAAGGTTAATGGCATATTCTACTGTGGGAACACCAGATTATATTGCTCCAGAGATATTTGTGAACCAGGGATATGGTCAAGGCTGTGATTGGTGGTCGTTAGGAGCAATTATGTTCGAATGTTTAGTCGGATGGCCACCTTTCTGCTCTGAGACGCCCAAGGAAACATATTGTAAAATTCTAAATTGGAGAGAAACTCTTCAATTCCCAGAGGACATTCACCTTAGCCCAGAGGCTGAGGATTTGATTTTAAGATTGTTAACAGATTCTGAAAATAGATTGGGTCGTCATGGCGGTGCAGATGAGATCAAGGCCCACCCATTTTTCCGTGGCGTAAGCTGGGACGAAATCAGAAATGTCGAGGCTCCATTCATTCCTAAGTTGCGTTCGATAACAGATACTAGATTTTTCCCTACTGATGAACTGGAGAATGTTCCTGATTCTCCGGCTCTGGCGAAAGCAGCCAAGGAGAGAGAACAGATGAAAGGAAGTGCTCTAGGAAGCACTGATGCCAAGGAGGATCTGCCATTTATTGGATATACCTTCAGCAGATTTGAATATCTCACGAGAAAGAATGCTCTATAGATTTGTATGTCAATAAATATGTACTGTTCCGTTTAATAAATTGCATTTTGCTACTATTATTTATTCTCAAATAAATTGATTTGATATATCTATTATTATTCAATTAGGACACTGAGTTAGTGAGAAGATTATTTATTTATTAGTGTTAACGGTTTTTAATTGTTATTTTACACTCTTAAATAGATTGAACTATTAAACTTTCTAATATAATTTCATTCATCCCTGTTTGAAACAAGTTTCAGAAAGTAGTAATTAATATCTATTATAAAGAATATATAGAGAAAATAACTGAGTTGAGAGGTGAGTTCATCAATTTCCAAGTTTCGAAGAACACCTCTCATACTTAAATCTCCATAATCCTCTGAATATTTCCAAAATAGTTCAGAATTTAAAATGTTACATCTTGATTTCATCTACATCCTAAGCAACAGCACTATTATACAAGTTAGATTAATATACAAACTGTATCAGTTCAAAGCCCTTATGGCCAAGTTGGTAAGGCGCCACACTAGTAATGTGGAGATCCTCAGTTCAAATCTGAGTGAGGGCATTATTTTTTTGTTTTTTTTCCAATGTTGTTTGCTGCCTTCATTCTACCCTAAACTTATGACAATTTGATGGATTTAGTATCCAATGATCAGAATGATCACCTAACAGGCTCTGATGGCTAAGATGGCAGGTATGCCAAAAGAAGCTTTAATTCTGGCCTTATGATATGGGGGTAAAAGTCACACCAGCGCTCATAACCTAACAAAATCCTCTATGTAGAAAGCGATTTCGTAGGAAACAGATAACAAAGGATATTGTATGAATCTATGGACACTCTATGCTTCACAGCTTTTAAGGGTGTTCCAGACTACGAAAAAGTTGCAGCTTGTGCAATTGATTAAGAAGTGACAGCTTTTATTTGAAATGTCAGGTAAGTAGGGAAGAAAAAAGGAATTGGGATAACCAGATCTAGAAACAAGACAGAAGACCGATATTAACAAACCTTAAATTCTACCTGTAGTTGCCAACAGAATTCTGAAACAGCCTCTCACGGCCGACGAGAAGAAGTTCTATGGACAGATATTCAAAACTTTGGATCCTAAACACGAGGGTTCAATCTCCGGTAGTGCGGCGAAGCCATTGCTAGAGGCTTCGAACCTCCCTCCGGCTATGCTAGGAGAAATTTGGAGTATTGCTGATCCAGAAAACAACGGCGCCTTAGACCAATTTGGATTTTGTGTTGCCATGAGGCTAATTGGCCATCTGCAGGAAGGTGCTACTTTAAACCCGGAGTTGGCCCACCAGGTCTCTCCAAAATTGGCCAAATTTAACTCCATTCAAGTGACTCCTACCGGAACCGGTATACAAACAAACAACACTGGTTCAAGAGTCTCATCAACTACATCAGTGGACTCCAGACATCAGCTAATGATCCCGGTTTTGTCTCCTCAACAGGCTACCAGTTTTGGGGCGATGTTTGATAAATCCGCTCCCAATGGTATTTTACCAGGATTACAGGCAAGAGATATTTTCTTGAAAGCAAGATTACCCACAGTGACTTTGGAGAGAATATGGAATTTAGTAGACCAGGCAAAATCTGGCCAATTGACGAAGCCACAATTTGTAGTTGCAATGCATTTGATTCAGAGCTTTTTGAATAAATCTATGACTATATTACCAACGGTCATCCCAGAGCAAATTTGGGCGGTTGCAAACAACATACAATCACCTGCAAGATCGCCGTCAGCTTCTCCAATAGTCCAACAGAATTCGGGTGCTATGAGAGCTGCCTCTACAGATTTGAATACATGGGTTATGTCTGTTCACCAGAAACAACAGTATGGGGTAGTTTTTGATAATTTAGATAAATCCAAACAAGGGGCTCTTACAGGTAATGAAGTGGCATCATTTTTAATGACCTCTAAGTTGCCAAATGATACACTGGCAACAATTTGGGAATTAGCAAACTTGAACGGTTCTGACAATTTCAACAAGCAGGAATTTTTAATTGCTATGTATTTGGTCCAGAAGAAGCTTGCAGGATTTGATCTTCCAGAAGAAACACCGGCAGCCCTGATTCAAAGCAGTATGATTTCTGATGCTCCAGTCTCAAGTATCCAGTCTCCTTTGTCAGCTGTGGAACAAAGTATTTCTCCACCGGCGCAGGCCTCATCACCACCGCCACTTCCCACAGCTCCAAGTGCAGCTCCTAAATCTCTACAGAAAGCGGCATCACATCTGGATGATCTTATGGATATTTTTGGAACTTCAACTCCTTCTCCGACTCAGGATACTCAGAAGCCTGCAGTCCCACCGGCCCCTGTTTCAAGGTCAGTTACAAAATCTGACTCTGTGTCTCGGTCGTCTTTTGTCCCTACCTCTAATTTTGGACGTCATTTGCAACACCAGCAAGAGGAATTTAAGGAGGAATCGTCAGATGATGATGATGAAGGACCCGAAGATCTAGATAACAGACCAGGAAAGCACACACCACCTGCTATTCCAGGAAGAAGCCAAAAACCACATTTTGATATATCTGAGCAGGCACCAGCTGTTACACAATATCAGAACCCGGGTCCTAATTATGATGCTTTAAGAGTTGCAGCATCTCAAGATACCACTACTGTTCAATCTTCACCTTCTCCAGTTGAATTTAGCAACCAACAAGCCGCCAGTGTCTCTCCAATAGATGGATTCTCGGTTCAACCACAAGACAATTTTTCATCGCACATACCTCAAGGATTTTCTAATGAGGCAATTGGCAGTTTCTCACAAAGCCCTGTTGAAAGACATGTTGCTTCACCTACTGCAACTTCCTCAGATAGAGATGTTTCTAACAAACTTTCTCAGGCAACGGTGGATATTGCTAATTTCTCTAACCAGATCAATTCGTTAACTGGTCAGACAGCAAATCTCAATGCAAAGAGGGATCGCGCCCAGAAAGAGTTATCAAGAATTACTAAGGTCAAAGAAGGGATTGAGGCCAAACTCACTCAATTACAAACATTATATGAGAGAGAAGTCCAACAAGTCACGGAAGTTGAAGGAGTCTTAGTCAAATCCCGTAGTGAAACCGAAAAACTGAGACAAGAATCTTCTGTTGCAGAGGCAACATATCATTCTGAACAAACAAAACTTCAGCAATTGCAGTTGCAGTTTGAAGAGTCTCAAAAAGAAAACCAGACCATGAAAGAAAGGCTAGGTGAATTGAATGCTGAATCCATCGATCTTAATCAGCAGATATCAGAGTTAACAAATAAGCTCAAACAATCTCAGAATTTATATTCAGTTACTGAACGACAGGTTCTTTCTCAAGAAGCTGAAAACAAAGAACTCAAATCAAAAATTGAAGCTATAATAAAGTCCACAAGAGACATTGAATTGAAACACTCCAATTTGATCAGTAGATCAAATGATATTGAAGATGAGAATATGGACTTACATGAGAAGCATGGCGATTTTAGTGCTCAATTTGCAGAAAAGAACTTGAATTTCACTGCAGCTTTGGCTTCAGGTGCTGCTGTATTAGGAACTGGTGCTGCTATACTGGCTACTGGAGATAAAGAGAGCACATCTTCCGGAAGACCAGCTAGCGATGAAACTACGGAGTGCGAAGAAGTTGCTACTGCCTCGTTAGATGATTTTGATGATCAGGATTTCACAGTTCCTACTGCTCAGGACAAGCGTGAACTGGCCGAGTCATCTTCAAATACTACTACTGGATTTGATTCTACGATGAAACTGGCTTCAGAATCTGCAACATCACAAACTTCTGAGATATACGACAATTCTACTTCACAACAACAATTCTCGTTGCCTTTTGGTATTCCACACTCGGAGACATCATCGATTCAAAACAATCCATCGCAGTCTGTTAGAGGAGATTTCGATGTACCGGATTCACCAACTTCCACTATTGAGGAGGAAGGTGCTCTGCCACCTGTTTTGAGCTCTCAAATACTTCCAGAGGGAGCTGAAGAAATTACTGAACCAATATCATCTAATGAAAATGGCGAGTCATTTGAAATAGTCAGCCACGATGATGCTAAAGATGTTGTTACAAGTGCTAAAGCCAAGGAGAGCGATTCTGTTCACTTGACAACAATGCCAGGAAGCTTACCAGAAAAATTTGATGAAATTGTTAAAAACAAGGAAATAGAGCCAAAGTCTGATGCACAGGCAATTTCTACTGATGATACAACATCTAATGAACCTACTGGGGAAGAAGCTGAAATGGATGTTGGATCCTTTGCAGAACAGAAAGAAAATATCGTCTATGATGCAGATCAGCGGCTTAACTCCAACGTCACGGAAGATGATGATTTGTACTCACCTCCCGCCCAAAGTGGTGAGGCTTCTAACCAAGAGAATGCATATGCTTATGTTGAATCTGAAAGAAAAGAAGTCTCTGAGAAGCCGCCTGCTTTCATCAATGAACATGTTCCAAACGAAGTTCCGGAGTTATCGAGCACTGTTGCATCTTCGGATTTCGATATAGCGGACTCTAATATTGAATCCCACCTAGTGCAGAAGTCAACTTCCTCTTTGTCGCAGCCAACAGCTGCTGGCATGGAAAAGTCGGTTGTTTATGATACAGCACCTTCCCATGAAAGTGTTGTATCAAGCCAGAGCCATGATTCCTCTGTTGCTCCAATTGACACAGAATTCCCTCCAATCGCAGAATTAGAGCCGGCTGAAGATGAGTCTTCTAGTGATGAAGAGTTTCATGATAGTCTCTCAACTCCAGTTAATCAGATTAAGAATGCCAGTTTTGAAACTCCAAAAGGACCATTGAGTTCTAAATCTGTTCCAATTACTGAGGCGAAGACCCCTTTCAATCCATTCTCAATTCCTGATCTTGTACCTGCAACTGCATCTCCTACTGATGAGTTTAACGGACCAAAATCTGATATAGCTAAGCCAATAGCATCTGGAGTTGATACATTTGATGATTTAGGGTTGGAAGAGGCTCCTGCTGAAACCTCATTTGAGAACACCGACTTTGACAATTACAATCACTTTGATGCTGGTGCACCGGGATTTTCATTCTCTCAGGCTGTGTCTGAATCACCAAATGATGCCGCAGATGATTGGGAGCAAGTTTTTGCTGGCTTTGGGAATGATCCGAACCTCCAGGAAAAAACGACCAATGAGTTTAGCAATCCACCACCGTATTCTTTTGATGAATCCACTGCACCTCACGGATTTTCGAGCTCGATGGAATCAAAGACTCAGACTGCGAGCGTTCCATCCTCTTTTACTTCAGGCCAGCAAATGGCCATTGAGGAGCTGAAGGGTATGGGCTTTGATGAGGACTCCGTTGTAGAGGCTTTACAAAAGAATAACTGGCAGTTGGATCTGGCAACTAATTACTTATTGGATTCTGCCTGAGCTTTTTTTATGGTTTTAATTTTATCACTTTTGTTTATGCCTATCCCATTTTCTTATTGTTATTAATGATTAAATTGCTTATTCATTATAGAATATATTTTACAAGAATGACATTTTTTAATCCAACCCTCCTACTCTTCCCTCGTAGATCCTGCGGAGCTTTTCCTTTACTAAGTAGTATTGTTGTCTCTCTTTTGAATAATTAGTAACAAATGAATTCAAGGAATGTTCATGTATATCCTGAGACGAGTTTTGCAGGTCATTAACTAACGCTTTGCATATCTTATTTTGATCTTCTATCTTGACTGAGAGAGTTCTTGCTATGGAATCACTGGAGAACTTATTAACTAGGTCATACATCTCAACTTGGAGTCTGTCAAACTCATTTAGACTCTGATGGTACTCTGTAAGTTGTGAATTGATTGCTTGAACCTGTGTTTTAATATCGGTACTCAATTTATCCAGCAGTGAGTTGGCATAATCTATCTGTTTATTAGTCTTGTCTTCAATCTCATTGCTGAAATCCCCAAAACCCTTTGCTCGATACAAATAGCTTTGCAGGAGACACTTATTATCTATAAGCTCTCTGAGTCTCGATGTATCTAACTCATTGAAATATTGCGGAAGTTCAATGGGGAAGTTTAAATACTGATCTGGAATAGATGGGGGTATTAGCGGATATTCAAGCTTATCATAATCGATGAACTGCTCTTCTGAATTGAGTGGTTGGGGAATTGTCTGACCATCTAATGGCTTCGGAGGCAAAATTGGAGCAGACATTGCCAATGAACAGTGATAGCCTTATGAACATGTAGCCATCTGCTTACAATTAATATCATAGTGATCTTTAGATTTTATTAACTTGCTGGGCTTATATGATTACGTAATATTTTAAATGCTAATGAACCGACTTGAACTTCTTTATATCACCATAAGGAGATTTTAATGATTGCAAATAAGGGTTCAAGCAACTTAAATAGCCTTAAGGGAACTAATTCAAACAATCTAGAGACTATAATAATACAACAAAAAAGAAAATGTCCTTGAGTACTTTGAAAATTGCTGCTCCAGCCAAACAAACGGCTGTCATGATAGTCATTCATGGCCTAGGAGACTCTGGAGAAGGCTGGAGATTCCTCCCTGAAATGCTTCATAGACAGGAGCAATTCAGACATATCAAATTTGTTCTACCTAATGCAGAAAATGCGCCACTTACGGTTGCCAATGGTGCCCGTATGCCGTCATGGTTTGATATTCAAGAATTCGGACAACCAAATGCTAATAAAGATGTGGCTGGGTTCTGGAGAAGTGCGGATAAGATCAAGAATCTGGTCCAAACAGAGATAGATAGTGGTACACCATCAAATCGAATTTTGGTAGGAGGGTTTTCTCAGGGTGCCGCTGTCAGTCTAGCTGTTGGTACCAGCTTCAACAAACCCCTAGCAGGCATGATGATTCTATCTGGTTTTTGCCCTATCAAGGAATCGGTGAAGGAAAGAATTGAAGAATGCAATAAAAATACTCCAATTTTTCAAGGGCATGGAGACATGGACACTGTTATTGCTCTTAGATATGGTAAAGAAACAGCTGAAATCTACCAAAGTCTTGGTTTCAAAAATTACGAGTTCAAGGAATATATCAGCATGGGCCATTCTACTTCTCCTGACGAGCTACAAGATATTTTCAAGTTTATTCAAAAGGTGATTCCACCAATATAAGTTACTGCTGTCTTTCCTGAAGCATCCTTTCCACTTCAACAGCCCAGAGAGCCGCTCCTGTTCGGTTGGTGAAGGAGAAGAAAATATTGAAAAAAGGGATTTGTTCCAGACATAATGACACCACGCCAAAGCTGAAATACAACAGCCGGTTCTGTCTCCACAAAAAGTTGGTATGTGCGTGAGAATATCCTTTGAGCTCAAAGTATCTTTTGTGCTGGCCATATCCTGCTCTTGAAGATCTCCATAAAATTACTATCATTGGTCCTAAAAACGGAATCATGCTAAGCAAGAAAGAGACAAATTCTCGTATAATAAACATTTCCGGTGTGAAAACTATCTTCCAATATCTGTAGCATTTACCAACAGTAGTCTCCCCAGCAAACCCAGAAAGTCTATCTCCCAGAACACCCTTGGGCAAACTGTTGTATCCCAATTGTAATTCTCGAGTCATCACATAATCAAATGTCAGGTTTAATGGCCTGGGAAGCAGTATCATCGAATTGATTTGGTTGATGACAAATGTTACTAGTTGAAATGTAGTTGGTCCAATAAAAGAAACCATACCACCAGTCATAAACAAGGATGTAAAATAGAAACACAAAGCTGATCCGTATACCGCCACAGAAAGAAACATTAATGGAAAGAAATTCATCTTAAAATAACTCCAACATTGGAAATGGAAAACAAAGTACCAAATGCCCTATACTCTATTGTTAGTGTCATGCTCCCTTATTGACGCTGTTGGTTCACCTACCTTAAAGGGATAACAACAACTCAACCAGACACTCATTTTTCGGTTGATATCTCAATTTCTAAATCTTTACCTACTTATCCTCCTAAACACGGTAAACTGGTTCTGAAAACCCTTTTAACAATCAAATCTATCCTTCTATTCTCCCCTTTTTTGCTTTTATCCTCCTTATTTTACATCTCCCTTATAAAGAAACAGACACACCTTTACACCATATATTACCTTTCCGTCCCAACCAGCAGAAATCACTCAAAACAGCCAATTAACCCTAGATCCAAGACAGTCACTGAACAACACAACAACTGGTCCTGTTTGGATTCGTTGAGCAGTTTACAGAAATCAAATATTAGTATATTTTTAAGTTCCCATGTATTCTCATTTCGCCCTACATAGTTTGATTTTTGAAGATAAGAGCAGACAGTTCAAAATGTCTTCTCATTTCTAGTGT
Organism: Ogataea nemodendra; assembly: GCA_030567775.1. Classification (NCBI taxonomy): domain Eukaryota; kingdom Fungi; phylum Ascomycota; class Pichiomycetes; order Pichiales; family Pichiaceae; genus Ogataea; species Ogataea nemodendra. The sequence continues at coordinate 157,521 of JAJLSV010000007.1, forward strand.
TAAATATATCATTGAATAACTCTTTCGTCATACAAAGTACAGCTACTTGGTGTTCCAATGTAAAATTGACCGAAAGATGCTTCCAGAACGAATGCTTGACGTTCTAAACTTGTAAAGGTAAATGTAATTACGTAATCGATGACATCAGAAGTCAAATAAACTAAAAAGGTGTAAATATAGAGAAAGGAACATATATATTCTCCTTGTTAGGAAGAAGGGTTGGTTGTTCTAGAAAAGCCTCTAACTTAATAGCACAATTGTACAGGGTACAGGTATGTCGGGCGTACAATCGAAAGGAGTGAATTTCCTGAGATCTATGTCGCCATTGCCATTGATATATGGACGCAATTCCGGTGTCCAACAGCCAGCTAAACAACTTACCTCCAAAGAAAAGAAGTACGTTTCCAATATTGAAAAAGCATTGGCCGTGTTTGAATCTGTAGAGGAATGGGCAGATTATATTTCATATTTGGGAAAGTTACAGAAAGCTCTCCAAAGCAATCCTGATCCCGAGGGTAATCGGTGGATCCCTCACGAGTTCGATATCTCTGGAACGCTGTCCAAATGCCTTTCCTCCAAATTGCCTAGTGGGGTCCATAGAAAAGCCTTAGAGGTATACTCCTATGTTTTTGAGATCCTTGGACCAACATATACGAGTTCACATATTTCCAGTTGGCTTCCTGGTCTGCTTCCTCTGATGTCTTACGCTAGTATTAGTGTTAAGCCTCAGTTGATAGAGCTATTTCAGACTCACATAGTGACCGTAGACCCTAGTGTATTGCGAGTTATCTTCAAGTCAATACTTCTCAGTCTTTTGCCCGCATTGGACGATACAACGTCCGAGTCATTTGATTCTGTGATGAACCTCATAGAGTCGTTCAAAAAACACCTTAACAACAATTCGCATTTTTGGCAATGTATGTTCCTATCTATTGTCACTTCTCCTGATAGAAGGGTTGGTGCAATGGAATGGTGTATCAAGAAATTACCTATATTTGGTCCTGAAGATCATGAGGTTTTACAGGAACCGGATTCAGCAGATGGAAATACAAAGACAGAGAAAGAAACGCTTTTGGGACTATTGTCAAATGAAGCTAGAGCTTGTGTTACCCCCGAACCAGGACTTTTGATAAAGGCGTTCACACAAGCTCTCAGAGATGAAAACCTCTTTGTTCAAAGAGGATTTTTTGATCTTCTCCTTTCAAGACTGCAGCTCAATTCACAGATAATACAGGTGTTGGTTTCCGACGAGGATAAGAAATTATTGGTTTTAAGTGCTGCAAGCACTGTATTGCGTAGAGACATGTCTCTAAATAGAAGATTATGGGGATGGCTTTTAGGCCCAGAAACCACAGACGCTCACAATCTTCCTACTCCAAACAAATCATTGGCATCTGTTGATCAGCCGATCCCTGGTAAAACAAGATCTCAGTACTTTATGGATTTCGGGTTAATACATTTTACCAATGCATTATATTCATTAATAGAAGGCAGAGCCGATTCCAATCCAATTTATTTACAGAGAATAGAAGCGTGCAAAATTGCAATTGCCATTATGGACAAATGGGAAATAGGCCAACACATAGTACCTAAAATACTTATCCCAATAATTAAAGCCACAAAAGAAACACATGAGACGGAATCTTCTGAGAAATTTGAAGAACTACTCAAAAATACTAACACGTTTTTTGATAGCGTGGAGACAATTAACATCTGGTCTGATATTTTGAAATTGGTTCAGCAAGGAGAAGTCGAGCTTATCTTATTTGTGATCAAAAACTTCCGCGTTGAAGAGGATGATATGGTGGTTTCTCATGTTCCATTGATCTTGCTTGGTGCTCTCACTATGTTTAATGATGACGAAAAATGGTTGGAACTAATGAAATCGCTCCTTATTTTGATCCCACAAAGAGCTTTTTTACCGATTGATCTTGCAGACCCCAAATTTACTGATTTAAAAACAATATCACAAGATTTTATATCCTTCAAATCCCAAATTTCTGAAAACTTGAACAGATACTATGGAATCAGCATACAAGATGGAATCAGCGATGATGAGCGCACAAATGAAATTATTGGAAGACCTTTTGAAACCGCTGATATGACCGCAATTCTATTGAGTTGTATTACATATGTTACTTCAACTCACCTCAAGTCTGAGACTTCTGTTGAATTTTACAAACTATGTGAAATTTTGGAAGAATTGCTAGAGAAAATACCAAAGAGTGAAGAGGAATGGAATGACAAAACCTTAATTAATTCAGTGAACTCCTTTTCTCCCGATAAATTCGAAGAAGATGATATTCCAATTGCATTTGGTATTGCTTTAATATTCAGGACGCTTGTGAAACAAGCCACAGGTCTGGATCTTTTGAAGCTTCTGAAAACTGTGATGGATTTGTTATGGAATTGCTTAGTACACCCAAGTGGGCGCTACCAAGTAGAAACTGTCAAGATGATTTGGAAATTAGAGATCAATGTTGACTCACACTACATTGAAGCTGCATTGGCATCTTTATTCTTAAGTTCCGATCTACCTACTAAAATTAGAGCATTCAACGCCTTATGGACGCATACAGTAAGCCTCAACGAATCAGACAATATCTTAATACGCCCTTTACAATTGTTATTAGATGATCTCAACAGTGAAAACGAAAATGATCGGCTTATTGTTTCCAAATGGATTAAAGAGACATTAAACACAAGTTCAATTAACAAAATATTCAAGCTTTGCTGTTCTGGCTTACTACTCAGAAACAAATTCATTGAATCTGGCGTTTTCAGCAATGATGACAACGAGGACTTTGCATTATTTGCTTATCAACTGAAAACAATAATAAACCTCTTAAATGTTGATAGGAACTCGGTGGTACCCGTATTCAAAACTGAAATGTGTGTCATGGATAACGATTCCGAAATCAGTATAATTAACTCAAATCATTGGAATGTATCAACATACAAATCATTCCTTATGACCATTCTCCAGAGGTTCCTTTCTATAGAATTACCAATGGATATATCAACGGAGGAGCTTAGAAACTATTCTGGATGCGTGCAGATATCATTAAGTTTATTAGAGATTTTGATTGATGGGACAGAGAGTAATTTTTCCGACATAATGATGTTGCTAACCAGATTATGCAAATGTGAAGATTCCAGTGATAACAAGGCTATTGTTATTACTTTTTATCTAGCAACAATTGCGAAGTTAATGAAGGTAGCAAGCCAGAAACAAATCAATGTACCTCTTTTTGAGATTGCACAAAGTAGCGAACAATCGGAGTATATTAAATTCGTTTCAGAGGGATTGTTGAAGTCTCAAAGTTCTGCCGTCATAGGCTTGTGGGTCAATTTGCTATCCAGAACTATGATTGATTATCCAGAATTAATTTTTAAAGGAATCTTGGACATCACCACCTGCATATGTGACAAAGTTGAGAAACTATTTTCTTTACATACAAGTTATATCACGGGAGATGAGCCATCAGATTGTGATGTTTTACTTTCGGACTTGGACGATTCCATTTCAGAGTTGATCAATGGACTTCAAGTGCTTTTAAATGATGTACACAAGTATTTGGGATTTGCTGCAGCTGGGTCAATTTCCAGCTTCAATGGGAATTCTGCTGGAAAGGAGTCCAGTTTCTTCGGTTCAGTTATTCAAGGTGTATTCCAGGTTGAAGCCCCTGATGAGAAGAACGAGGAGTATGCAAGACGTATCACTGTTCTGAAGTCATTTAAAGTGGCAGTGGTAACTTGCTACCATGTTTGGCTTTGGTCAGATGAAAATTCGAAGGTGAAAACAAAAAACACAGGTTTAGGTTCATCTTCTCCTCAAATGAGCAGAAAAAATTCGTTGATGAATTCTCCTTTCCAAACTAAATCAAATCACAGCAAAACGCTTGATGAAGATAAGCCATCTTTCTTGTCTTTCAGCAAGTCTATTAATTATAATGCTTCAAGATTGAAATTTAGATCTAAAAGAATACTTGAGATTATTTATTCCTTGGAACCGCTGGAGACGTTGGAGACATTGATATCCTGTCAAAGAAGACAATCAGTATTTGCTGTGGAAACGAGATATTCAATGTTCAAAATCATACATCTGCTTGATGGAGCTAATTCGCAGAGAGTACTCCCTCTTTTGATCAATTCTTTGATCTCAAGGGTGAATATTTCATCTGTTGAAATACCGAAACGATCATCATTAGTCACGCCATTATCAGAAAAAGAAGTGTCAACTTTCTTAGTTGATTACATGGAATCTATAAGTAGTGATACAATTGAAGATATATGGCCCCAGATAACAGTTTTTCTGAAAGATATCCAAACAAATTACTCAGTTTACAAGCCATTATATCCTAATTTATTGAAATTCACCACTATTGTTGGACTCAAGGTGTCGCAGACCAGTTTTGGAGAACAGAGAAAGGTGAGAAAGGAAGTCACAGAATCTTTCATTAAGACCCTAGGTATCGCCACAAACATCAAATTAAGCTCGACACAAGACGATGCTTCTATCTCATCTATGCTAAATCCATTAAACATTTTGCCTGGTTCGGAATTCCCATCCACTGATGCCTTGAATTCGGGAACTGGACAGAGTAGTCCGGAGAATGGGTTAACCACTGCCTCGGTAACGGCTAATCGCACAATTTCTAGTGTTCCTTCATCAGGTGCACAGAGGGACGTTTCCCCATCCAAGGAATATGGACAGATTGATAAAGAGATAACCAAGGAAGAGTTATGCCTTGTATTAAATTTCATTATTCCAAGAATTCAAGTGATTGTCCAAGACTTTGACAAGGTTGTTCAATGCCTCACTAGTATCTTGAGTAATGTTGTTTCTCCTTTGACAAGATCTAGAGCCCTAGGCCAGACTCCTTACTATGTGCTAGAGCTATTAAAGACTTTGGCTCAGTCTCCACAAGTTTCGAAGCTCAAGATATGGAAGACATTGTGCGCTGAGATTTTGGGAGATCCTAAATTCTTCAGCAGTGGAATGGGGTCTGATTGGAATATTGTTTTCTTGGATTGGATAACTGAGGACAAAGAAAAATTTGATGAAATCATCGGAAAATTGGTGCCTTATAATGGAACGTCTACGCTGTTCACCTGGAATGATTCTGAGATATCAACAAGAACATTGAATTTGAAGAGAACATGTTATTTACTTCTGATATCTCCTAAAGACGCCTTTTTGAACAATTTCAGCGAACTACAGAATCGGATTGAGGATATGCTTAAGAATTCTTCCAACCAATCGTTAAAACCCTACATTCTTTTTTTGATTAGGGTGATTGTGTTCAAGTTTTCGGAATCTCATTTGTCCACTCTATGGCCTACCATTTATACTGAATTACAAATAGTATTTCAAGAATTATGGGAGAGCTTGCTGAACCCTAAGCTGGAGCTTGAAGATGAGTCAAAGGAGGAACCACCATTGAATTTCGATAATGGATTAATTTTACAGGCTTGCAAATTATTGGATATTTTGCTAATATTGAAGCTGGAGGACTTCCAGCTTTCTGAATGGTTATTTATATCTGATTCTACAGATGCTGTTTACAGAGACTCAACTGTTCCTATAATGGCTATCATAGATAAGATCAGCAACCTGCGTGTATTGAGGTCAGCTAAGTTTAAGTCTGAGTTGAAGATTACATTACCTGTTCCCAAGGAACGTACTAAAGAGCCTCTTTTGATGGGATGCCACAAGATTGATTCTGTGTCGCAGCTGAAGGACTTTTTTGAAAAATTATCGATCCACAATTATGAGAATCATTACAACCTGAGAAATACTGATTTTGGTGCCATTGAGATGGATCTGTTTGGTGATTTGTTTGAGTGATGGGACGTTGATAAACTGATTCAATATATAGTACAAGATGTAATATTAATGGTTATTAAGTTTGTGAAATCTGTAGATGGATAGAACTTCCCATCCTGCTTTTCTTTCTATTAGTTTTGAAACACTAAAGTTGTGGTTTTGCGCCAGAAACTGTTGCACCACTTCTTGTGGTTTATTACTGGCACAAAACAACAGATACGCCTCGCCACTAATGGCTAGGATTTTGTCCAAATCCTTAAGCAACCTGTTTGTGACGTCCATTCCTTGGGGACCTCCATCCAGTGCGAGATCTAGCCAATTGTGTGATTCCGGATCCTCAGGAATCGGAGGAACCGTTTCTGTGGGGACGTATGGTGGATTAAACACCAGGAGGTCTACTTCTGTAAGTCTGAGACAACTTGCCAGGTCGCATTGGATGGAATCGAGGTTTTTTCTGGAGGTATTATTTGTATTTGTTCTGATCACGGTCTGGCAACAATAGGGATTGAGATCTGTAGCTAGGTAATATGAATGAGGGAGGATATTTTGGTTGATGAAGCTGATGACTATTCCCGAGCCGGTCCCTATTTCTACTACCAGGGGAACAGCGTGTGAGAATTGTTTTGAAGCCAGATGTTTCTGTTGCTGCTCGAACACATCCAGCAGCAGGAATGAGTCCTCTGCTGGCTCATAGATCTTGAGATAGTCTGGATCTATGATTCTGGGAGTTGGGAACATCGACTTGATTTCTACCTATTCCAGAGGCAACTTTGGACAGTTTTGCTCGTCCTATAGATCTTTATGATAAGATTGTATACCTAAATCTGGTGCATGGGTTGCTTAGAAGGTGTATATCCAAAGAGTTCAAAAGCTACAAGGGGTTATTTTTTTTCTATCCAGCGAATATTTAATACTGAAGATTATAGTGGTTTCTCCAGAGATTGTTAGGATAATAAGAAATAACAAGGAGAGTCAGCTAATTCGACACATAATGGTTGAAATCAAGGTGAGAGTAAGTTGGAATGGAAGTTTAATGAGAAAAGAGCTTTTACTAACACCGAAAATAGAGCTTGACAGGAAGAATGGTGAGTAAAGACCAATACAAACGAAGTGTAGGACAATAGACGGACTAACAAAACCAAATCCAATCTTTACAGATCAGAATTGATGTGGATCTGTCTGATAAGGTGAGTATACACAAGAAGCAAATAAATAGAAAAAATACTAACCCTAGAAGGTTATAAATCTCAAAGAAACAATCGAGGTGAAGGAGGGAATCCCTCCTCATCAGCAAAAGTTTCTCTTTTCCGGAAAACAATTGTATGTATGAGTTGGGATCACTAGTAAGAAACAGGAGATCTGCAATGATTTGAAATAGTATGATTACTAACAATGAGAACATCGGTCCTCCTTAGAGACGATGATAGCACTCTGGAAGAATGCGGTGTGGTCGCTGGATCCGATTTGCATTTGGTTTTATCATTGAGAGGTGGATGTTGAATTTTTGGCAAACTGAAATACCTAAATGAGATACCTGCACTTGACTTCAATGGAATATATCAATTGAATGCTGCTCGATCGAATATCACAAATTTCATTTCTGAACAAACATCATCCTAACAACCGTATACTGAATTTCGTTCGGCAGCTCACACTAAAAGGTCCGACTCTAGTGGGTTGTAGATCCATCAGACTCTTGACCCAAACGGATTGGGACAGGTTCATCATAAAGTATATCCATCTCTTGGGTCATTTGTGATTTTTTAATTTTTTTGGCCAAAATATTGTCCTTTTTGGCTCTGGAAAAAGCCATTCGAAATATCAATCATAAGTGATTATCTCAACAACCTTATCTTTAGCAATATACTTAAAACCTCATGTTTATTATCGTAATCCCCTGCTCAGATATAGTCATTTCTTGTCCTGGGGTTACATCCGTGCACCAGATAGAACCAAAATAAAAACTTTCGACGAACTTCACTTTGTTAGCGATAAACAAGGGACGAAAGGGACAGATATTAACAAATCATCCTTTCCAACGGGCATAAAAGGTCACCAAAAGACCGGTATACAGAGCTGAAACTTCAAATACGGAAGAGATGTCGGGTTTCATGTTCGGAGCCAAGCCAAGTACGCCTAGCACGGGGTTCTCGTTTGGATCTAACCCAAACAACACGGCACCAGCAGCCAGCAATGGAGGGTTGAACTTCGGGGCCAAACCAGCTACGGGCCCTGGAGGGGGTCTATTTGGAGCGTCTTCGAATACATTGGGATCAAATACAAGTAACGGGTTTTCATTAGGTGGAAATTCCAACACTACAAGCACTCCAGCTCCAGCATCTGGTGCTGGTTTCTCTTTTGGTGCTGGTACCAGCACTCCTGCTCAATCGGCTTCGGGAGGAGGATTTTCGTTTGGAAATAAGCCAACAGCAACTACAGGATCCACTGGGATGTCATTTGGTTCCAACAGCAACCCCAATTCCTCTACAACGGGCAGCTCTGGGGGCCTTTTTGGAAAGCCGTCCACCACAATGGGTTCTGGATTCTCGTTTGGTAACAATACACAGCAGAGCACTCAATCTAGTGGCCCTTCATTTGGGTCGAAGGGAAATAGCAACTCTGGTGGTCTTTTTGGTCAACAACAACAACAACAACAACAACAACAACAACAACAACAATCACAGCAATCACAGCAATCACAGCAATCTCAAACACAGCCAGGTGCGGGATTCAACAGCCAGCCCTCCTTTGCATGGACGACCAACAGTCAGACCCAGCATCCATCAGTTAATCCTACTGTTCTTCAGGCTCAAAGACTCAGTCAGCAAAACCAGGAAAATCAACAGCAAAACGGGGGGTACACACCAACCATCGCTGATCAGTTGACCAAAGTGAAAGACTCTTGGGATGCTAGTTCAAACCAATGCATGATGAAGGCTTATTTATATAATAAGGTGCCCCAGGATTTTAATAACTACGAGAGACCTACAGATGTATCTACAGAAGAATGGGAAAACGCAATGAAGGCCAGACCAAAGAATTACAACACTATACCTGTAAAAATCAAGGGGTTTGAAGATCTGTTTAATAGGTCGAGCCTGCAAATAGAGCACATTAAACAGTCCCGCGTGATATTGAATGGTGTCAACACCAATCTTATGAGATTGAGCGACAAGCACGATCTTGATACCCTCAACAGATTCACTCAATGCAAGATAAAGCAGAAATTGCTGAGCTTGAAGCTTTTAAAGATCGCTATCAACTTGACGGTTCTCAAATACAAAGGTTATCAATTGACTAACGACGAAGAAAGACTGATTCTTAAATTCAAGGATCTCGTCAATTCTGTCGATGATCCTATCGGCTTAAACCGCTACAATGAACTCTGGGCAAGATTGAGCAATCTCAAGCAACGTCTAATCAATCTCAACAACAGCATAGAAAAGCTCAACGGATCTACTCCTGCAGCTTCAACCTCAGACTCTAACAAGAATCATGCCTCTGAGACTGAGCATGTTCTTAACAAGCTCGTTAGTATTCTAGCTAAACAACAACAGGGTATCCAATATCTCTATGAGCTCATTGAGAACGACAAGGAATTGGTTAACAAGCTGTATCAACAGTAACCAATAGTTTTTGGATCTGATATGACTCTTTTTTCAAACATTGTATAGCAGTAATTTAATACGAATTCACTATTTTCACCACTTTGGAAGGGCTCTGAATGATTAATGGACGATCGTCGCGACGATCGGCTCAGACGATCCTAATCTCCTGTTCCATCTTAGATGAGGTTTGCTGGCCTTGAAGTGTTCAAATATAAATGAGTTTTGTAGAGATACAAGCTGTATTTTTGATACTTAACAGAGGCTAGTGGTAATAAATATGGAGTCAACTTTGATATACAGGCTTTCCGATGGTAAGTGCCAAATTACCTGTTCCAGATGAATTGAAGTTTAGATACTAATCTCCTATTGGAATTAAATCAGGGTTGCCATTGTCTGGGTCAGTCGACGATGAAGCAGATCCCTCCTTAGCTGATTTGAAGAAAAAGTCCAAGTTGATCATTTCGAAAATCAACCCTGAAACCTCTGAACCAAGGGCATCAATTGACTCTGGCAGTCACACTCTGCATTACCTTATTCAGCATTCAATCATATATCTAAGCATTACTACAGCATCGTTCCCAAAAAAATTGGTTTTTTCTTATCTATCCGAAATCTCTAATGAGTTCAGCCATGTTTATTCTAGTGAATTGTCCAGACAAGATTTGAAGCCATATCAGTTCATCCAATTCGATTCCTTTATTAGCAAAACCAAGAAAATCTATGGAGATTCCAGGGTGCAGTCGAATTTAGACAAATTGAACAACGATCTAGTAGACGTCAAGATGATTATGAACAAAAATATAGAAGACTTGCTATACAGGGGAGACTCTCTCGACAGGTTACAAGATTTATCAGCAAATTTGAAGAACCAATCTAAGAAATATAAGAAATATGCCGAAAAGATCAACTTTCATCTATTATTGAAGCAATATGCTCCAGTGGTGTTCATTTCTCTACTAATTCTTTTCATATTATATAGATTATTATTTTAAATCAAGCGGATTCGTTATTGCTTATACTACACAAAGTTGATCATGTCATATCTTGCTGTTTATTTTGAAATTGTATAATCTTCCCTTTGTTTTCCTTTGCAGCCATTACTAAATTCATGAAAGTTTCTCCCAGCAGCTTTGATTTCCCCTGTGAATCAGGAGATCCCACTTCCACTGTATTTAGACCATAATCCTCAACGGAACTATCATCTTGATTGATCACCGCTCTAAGTCTGGCAAGTTTGTTCTGAAACATAACCATTTTAATTGCTCCCTTGAAAGCATCTCTGGCACTGAAACCTTCTCTGATATTTTCTATAAGGTTGACATGTTCTGTATAAGTCTCAGATTGCATCCATGAATGTTGCATCAGTTCGTCAGCAGAAAATCGAAGTCTTTGATCAACTTCCAGACAACAGAGAATAAATTCCTTTGCATTATCGCTGATGTCGTGCCAATACTTATCATAAAACACCACTTGGTTTTCTTCAATCTCAGTTAAAAAATCCTCAATAGTCTGCGCCTGAAAAGGGTTGAACCCACAAAGTAAGATGTAGCAGATGATCCCCAACGACCAGATGTCTGCCTTGTAATCGTATGGTTCATCAGTATACATCTCGGGTGACGAATACATGAATGAGCCAGCATAATCTACTATAACGGGTTCTTTTAAACTCAATTTCTTTGCGATACCAAAATCTGCGATAACAATTTCACTATCCACATCGTTAGTCCGGTAAAGGATATTTTCCGGTTTGAGATCTCTATGGACTATGTTATTTGAATGGAGATATTGAAGAGCAGAAAGGAGTTGACGAACGACTATTTTAGCATCTCTTTCCGTGAAAGAAACTTGCTCCACAATTCTATCGAACAGTTCACCACCAGTGGCAAGCTCGGTGACTATATAGAATGTGGAAGAAGACTCATATGAGTTGATAAATTTCACCACATTGCGATGATTCAGAGCAGCAAGAACATTGATTTCATTTTTCAGAAACGATTCCTTATCACCTAATATCTTTTTATTGACGATTTTAACAGCAACTGACTGGCCTGTTTCTTTATCTTTCGCCTCTCTCACAGATCCAAACGATCCTGCACCCAGAACCTCTATAGAAGTGTTAGAAGTAACTTCAAAAATCTTGCTACCAAAATCATTGCTTACGTTCCAATCTATATTGTCTCTTAAAATTGTAGTTATCTTTCAATTTATTGAAGATTCCCATTGTTGTCAATTCTGCTCCTCATATCTGATTAAATATCCTTCTCTTTTACCTGGTTCATTGCTAATAACCATATATTATATACCATCGAGAGTTGAAACGGGTTTGTATAACGGCTCGGCGCAGAATCAAGGCTGAGCAAATCTCTACTCCATCATCAGGTGAACCAAATTTTATCTCCTAAATGGGAAATTTCAAGGGTGCAGGGTCCTACAAATACATGAGAAATGAAACAACAAAATCAACAGAGACAGATGCTTGGGTTTATGATATGTTAAACATATGAGAGTGTTCAGATTGATAGGTTAGATCCTCAAATACTCATTTAACTAAATGGAAAAAAAATAGGCCAGAAAATGGGAGCAACCGAAAATTAGTCGTTTTCGGCTGTTTTTAACCGAATGGCTGAACAGATATCGGAAGGGAAACATTATGTAGAAGCAGGCCCGTATGCATGATAGCTCGGAACTGGTGTGAATCAATACCGGATTATACAAACTCTGTAATCATTATGACTCTATGCAAATTAGCTCACAGGCTCGGTTTAAGTAACCACAAACTATGGGAATGATTGATTAAATCAGCTGTCAACTCAAATACAACAAGTACAGGATGGTTTCTCTTATGCTATCCAATATGAAATAAAACCTGTATCTGAATTATTTACTAAATAAGGGAAACGCATCTAGAAACTAGGCTTAGAATAATAGTGGGAACCAGAAAAAACTGATCCAGAAGCTGGAATATCCAGGTGTAAGGGGTATACGGGTCAAGGTGTGGATCACTGAGGTGTGATAAGATACGCTTTGCTTTAGACAGAGGGAAACACTGGTGGTCTCAAAAGAAAAGACTTTATTTTGACTTTATAATAATGATTAATTATCTATTATACACGGTATAGGAAAATCAAACATAAGCTAACATGCTTTGAACCAGTTCTCTGACTTGGTAAAATAATTCACTAATCGCACCATCAACTACGAGATTTCCGTCGCTGATCTTTCTCACAGCAAGCTGACTATTTACCACTAAAGTACCATCACCCTTAAATTCCACAACATGATTAAGCTGGACGAGCTTTTTTCTTAATTCTGTCAGTTTAATATCTCCAATGCTGATCGAATTTGAAACAGGCATCATGTGCGTGTTGGCAGGAGCCACTAATTTCAATAGATTCTGTTTTCCGAGCATCTCGTCTTCATCATATACACTTTTAAGTATTTCACCATAAACATGGGCAATAGAATATCCTCCAGTAATTGTCTGCCAATTTAGACTCTTGTCTAACTCCGAATCAACCAGTAAGTCATACGATGTAATCACGTTACCAAGATCTATTTTTTCATTCAATTTAGATCTAATGTAATCAGTCCCTAAAGCACCACTTGAACTTTGTGAATATAGACTTGACATTTTGTTCTTCTGCTGAGCCAGAATACCTTCCATGATATCAACAGAACTCCCCATAAACCCATCAGAAGTATTTGGTAGAAGAATTACTTTTCTCGGTTTCAAAGAATTGAATGTGATTCTCATAGATCTAAGATCGGCAAGTCCAGACAGATCAATGAATGCCAATCCACATCTTATACCTACCTTGACAGACAATTTTGACCGGCTTCTAGGATCAACGAGGGGATCGAGGTCATAAAGTGTCTCTCTTTGTGGCTTGAGGTCCATTTGCATCGATGTTCCTAGCATATGGCCTCCAGGAATATTTCTCTTTAGTCGCTTTGATGGCCTTCTGATTATCCTCTTCTTTCTCTTTCCGTTCTCTATGTATTCTTCTTCAATTTCTTCCATTTCAAACTCGTCAAAATTCTCTTGGTCCCTAGAAAACTTCTTCAATGGGAATTTCTCCTCTTCTCTCATAAACTCACTGTGTTTGATAACTTCTCCATAATCATCAACAGCTACCTTTTTGATAATGAATGGGAACATTCTGTTTTTTCCTCTTGCATTACGAACATCAAAATCCATAGGCATGTTTAATATTTGCTCGACTGTAATGTTTTCATCTTCATCATTAGCAGGGTTATGGTGTGTTGACTGGGTGATGGCTGTCGATGTGGTAGTCTTAGATTTTTTCGATTTTGAGCCATCTGAGTTCATGTTCCCATTACCATTTATCTGATCGTTTGTTTCATCATCCCCATCTTCTGCATCCTCATTATCATCGTCTGATTCATCAAGAAGATCATCCTCATCATCATCATCTTCTTCTTCTCCCAACATGGTATCTAACAAATCATCTGTTTTCTTTTCCAGTATTTCCAGCTCTTTTTGATGTTGCCTTCTTTCCTCTACCTTTTTATTATAATGATTGAGGTCTGCACCTCTTAAGGGCTCCTCTTTGATTGTATTCAATGTGAATTCCTTTTCTAAGATAATAAAAGATCCATCTTGCAGATTCTTGTCTTCTTTCACCTTTGTTTCCCAGTATTTATACACTTCATCACCAGTTGAGTTTAATCCTGGTCTTTCCGTGAGAATCAACGCCACGTTATGCTTGGAACACAACTCCATGAAAGAGGCCCTTGAAAGAGACCCTTCGTTCATGTCAACTCCATCAACAAATATTACTTTTGGAACTTGTCCAATGACCGCTAGATCTTCCAATGTGATCAATTTCAGTCGAGTTGAATCAAATGGTGTTTGGTTTTGATTTTCGTTTTCCCACAACTTTGTGATATCGGAAGACATCCACTCTAACATATTAGAGGAAAATTGTAACGACTTTTTACCCGTAAAGGAAAGAAGGTAAAAAGGAACTTCCCAAGGTAGTTTTTGCTCCAACAAAGGCAACAACTCAAATATTCTTCCAGTGATAGACGTAGGTAAGAAAATTGTAGTACCATTCATAAGAGTTAATTTGACCAATTCCAGAAACTTGTTGATCCTCATTTTATGTGATAGCGATGATCCTAGATCAGAACCACTGATCAGAGTCGTCGCTCTGCTAAGACTAGGCTCATTCAGTCTACAAGCTTTCAAAAAATGATCTTTAGAGTGATTCCAAGTAGGTGCATACACAATCTTCTCAGCATCCTTGTTGAAGAGCCAGAGGGAACCACCCAGAGTGTGTCCAGAGTTATATGCGGTGATAGTAATTCCTGATAATTTCCCTTGCAATGTAACGGATTGCGCATAATTCAGAGTCTGTATGGAATTGAAACACTCTTCCACATCTTGGACCTCCATTATAGCATCTTCCAAAGCACCAATTAGTCCAGCGGTCCGATAGAGCTCAATTGTAGATAACCTTCCCAGTTTAGATATAGGAAGAGTAGAGTATGTCTTGATTTTCCGCAAGATAGGATACTTGAATAACAGATATGCAAATGCCCCTAGATACTCGGAGGTCGTCTGGGATAATATGATTAAATCAATATTTGCAATATATGGCTCCAGAAAACTAAGATCCGCTATTCCATCCCAACCGGGATCGGCCAGAACGTTGACCTCTCCATCAAATGTCAATAATCTAGCCTGCGTTCTGCACATATTTTGATAACTGTCATATTTCGAAATGTCATCATATGAAATGTCCATAGTATCATCCTCTTTTTCCGATTTTAGATCCCCATCCAGTTCAAGAGGGTCATAGGAATCTTCGTCCTTTTCTTCCTCTTGCAAAACTGACACATTACCTATGGGCTCTGTCACTGGAGGCGACAAGGCAATGAATTCGAACATTTTCCATTCATCTGCAAGCTAACAAGCTAATAACCCTAGCTTCTAGATGCTATAAGAATCTATTTTTAAGTCTCAAGAGGCCTTTCTAATACCTAATCTCTCCGAAACTCCTTGGTCAACTTGCAAATCCTCTTGACAAAAACAGATCCAACAGAGATGATTATATAATCAAAACAAAAATGATTACCCGGCCGAATTTCCAAAGCGAATAAGATGTAAGAAATAAAGCAGAAATCGTAGAGTGATCATAAGCGTATGAAAAGACCAGTTTTGTCTAGAGCGGAAAAGAGATATTAAAGCCAGATTAGAGCATCAGACCGGACACCGATAGATAATAGAGTGCATATAACACAGGTTTACAGTGAAAAGCTGAAAATATGTCGACCTCAAATACATATGACTCGATCTCCACATCGAATGCTACCGACAAGAAAAGAGATACACATATCGTTTTTGAAAATGCGAAGCTTCCAGACGAGATTCCTCATGTTAAAGAGATTGGAACTACTACAGGACCTTTAATAAGTGCTTCGTTCTTCATTGGAGACAAGTGTAGAAAGTACAACGATGATTTCATGCAATGCCATAAGGAAAACGGAGCCAATGGAACCATCAATTGTTTAAAAGAGGGGAGAAGAGTTACCAGATGTGCTGCCTCTGTCATCAATGATTTGAACGCACACTGTAAAAGAGAGTTTGAATTGCATTATCAGTGCCTAAACTACTCGAATATGGAATTGAAGAACTGTAGAAAGGCCGAGTCTCTACTTAACGACTGTGTTTTCAAGAACTTGAGCCTTTTAAAGAATATTCCAGATGATGATGGACGTGAGATATTCAAGCTTGGAAACCAAATTTACAAGCCAATCCATCCTCATTTTGAGAGCGAGAAGGCATTTGCTTTGAAGAAAAGGGACGATGCCAGCCAATAGTGGATACGTCGCCATGTTTGGATAACCATCTTCACCAAAACATGTATGTGACATCCATTGTCATTATTTCACATTATTTATTGCCTATTTATTATCTATTTATTTATTATTTATTATTTATTATTACTCTTACACAGTTATGTTAAAGATAGACCTTTAAAAACAGGAACCACTAGGATTCAAAGATGTAGACATCTTTACACCAGATAATGGCGCGACTTGAAAGCACAAAATGTTATGGATCGTTTATAACTCAAGTTATGAAATCTGTTATAACTGTTTATTTTAGATCTGATATCTTATTAGGCATGGAGTTTTCCCATCAATTTAATAGCTACAGAACGTTACAGAACACTTCATAAGGACAACTGACATATAGATGAGTGATCCAAGAAGCAAATACCCCCAGATCCAGAATTTTTCGGGTCTGCAGATGATCTCTGAAGGAGATATTAATGTCAATGAGGGAGGGTCTATCTCAATCACTACGAATATCTACACTAATGGCGATAAAACTGTTGCTGAAAATACGTTTTCATCAGCACAGCAACAGAAGAATAGCTCCAGTTTCTCAGGCAACTCCAAATCAACAGAATTGGTGCATTTGAATAAACAGCCTAAGGAAGCTGAGGGACATCCAGAGACAAATCAAACTCAACAGTCTCATTCAGAACCTGATGAAGTTATCGCCGATGATCCCTATTATAAGAGACAGAAGTTAATTGAATGTGCACCAAGCGACACTGATATAATGGCTCCAGCGTATCAAAACATAACTTCTGTTCTGACAGCGGAAAAGCCTGTAGATACACATCCAAAAGCAGCTTTAGATACCATTAAGAGGTCTGATGAAAGACATGATAAAAGTGTCCATAAAAAGTCTCACCACAGAAAATTGGGACCATCCTATCGCTTAAGTAATGCACAATTGGAACAACTGATATCTGAGGAAAGAGAGGTAGTATCGAGATTGACTCCCAAGTTTCAGACTGAACATAATACTGCTTTATTTTACTTCAATGACAAATGGCTACCATCGCTTACCAAAGAGAATAAAGTAAAATTGTTCCATATTCGGTACAAGCCTGACATTGAACTAGAAATGGGATCGAACTCTACTAGTACAGTCTACGATAATATTGCACCTCCCGAGAATCCTTATCTTGCTATCACCTATGCACAATGCCCCATATGTCCACAGGTATACCAATACAAGGGGAAGAGAAACCCCAGGAAGAACGATGGGAATATTTCGACTCACATAAAAATGCACTCAAGCCATGAGAACTGGTGAACCCAGCACGGGAACTAGAGAAAGCTGATAGGACACGAACGACCAATGACACGAACTAGTCTCCAAGAAGGAATCAGTTCATGTTGGGAGTTAGTTACCCATCGCTCCTTTTATTTTTCGAAGCTCACATGGAAGCCTTTTTTGTAATCATAGTTACGGATCTGCCATCCTTCCAGAGAGGGGTTCTTTTTAGTCGTCATCACTGTATAGTCTTTATATATGCATTATTCAATTCACCTTCTGTGCGCGTATCTCTTGAAACCTGCTGAATGTCCCCAGTCTCCATTTGTCTCAATACAAGGTTTGTGGTCTACCTCGGTTTCCTTCCCCATATGCACCACCGAATCTTGGTAGCATTGCATGGCGCGAGATTGCTCACACGATGGTTGATATGCAGGCGAGACATCTCATGTGCATTGGAAATTGGATGTAAAAAAGTTACCATTGTTTCAGGGACCCCACGTGGGGTCGTGTGCGGGTAACCTTTAACGTTATGTGGTAATTTTACTAGGCTTAGGGCTTTTCACAAGGTTTGCTGGCTTGGGCCGACATTCACCAATAGCATGCGTCTGACTACAGGCCAGTAGAGAGGGTGCTTATGACCGATTGGCCATACTATATCGGTCGTGATCAGCGAGAGCGTCAGTTTTTGTAGACTCCTTCGGGTCGCGGGCCAGGAGATCCCATTCGTCCCCCAAGACATGATTATCCTTCTATCACCCGGGTCAGCTTTGCCATGTCTGTCTCTCTGCCCCCAAATGGCTACCGGGTTATCATTTATTGTTAGACGGAAATCCAGGAAGAATTTAGGGGAAAAAAACCGTGTCTGGAAATTTTGGGTTTATGTTCCAATCTATAGTTTTTTTTGTTTCGCATCTTTTTTGTAACTTTAGTCAGAGAGGGCCATTTGAGCTCTGAACAGCTATCAAACCGCCAAATAGAAGATGATCCAACAACCTCATAGTCATGCCAGCAACCGGCCTCATATTAGTCGTGAAATAGGAAAACAACACGGTACAGACATGGAATCCAGTGGCTCCTACAAAGGTAACGAGAACAGCGGAAGGTCAGGAGAACACAGTTCGGAGGGCGACTCCACAGATTCAAGCAGGAATGCAAGCAACCAGGAGACACAGAACCAGCTCCAGAACACCACAGTGCTCTCATCAGAACTCTCAGAGGTTCATTTCAACAATATGGAACTACAATGGACGGACTTCACGAATCTACAGGATATCGAAGGCCTCGATGAAATGATTCAGGGCCAGCATATAACAAGCAGCAACAATGTTTCATCATCATCAGGAACTCCTGATCAGAATAGCCATCATTCTAACCCATCATATGCTGACTACAACAATTTTATTGAGTCATCTGGGCACCACCAACAGCAACATAACGAAACATCTAAGGTTAATGATGATAGTGTTCATCACCAGGCTAATGCAGGACTGTTCTACTCAAATGCTCCCGATTTTTTCCATAACTACAGAATGGAACAAAACCACTCACAACATTTGCACCAGACATATGGCTCATCACAATCCCTAGATGGTAGTATTTCTGTTAGGCCGGATGACGTCTTCACACCATTGATTTCACCTGCCGTAACTCCCCTTGATAAGGCTACGAATCCCCAGGTAAATAATCTCTCCAATATATCAAAAGTCGACGGATCGAAGAAAGTTGGATTCAGTCCACTGACTTCCCCAGCGTTGGAGTTTCAGACTGGAAGATACCCAAATGGTAATACTTCAAATTCACTTAGACAGAAGCGAAAAGACCAACAATTATCAAATATTTCACCTCCTTTGAGCAACGAAGAAAGCTCCAGAAGGTCGTCATACAAGAGATCTAAAACACCTGTAACCACTCCATTATTTGGACCCACGAATCCCGGTTCTTCGCAGAGCCAAGTTTCTAACAACGGTTCGTCGTCCAGCAGAGTGAAGCAGTCACCAATAGTGAAAAGCACAACGCCGTCGCAGACGGCTTCGATTTCAGGAATATCTAGAAGGACTTACAAAAACAAGAAAAAACAGACGAATACCCTGTCACAAAAGTCCGAGAACAATCAGGGAAATTTCTTCGACATGTTACCTGAGTCTGCAACATCCAATGACTTGATGCTACCTCCACCTCCACCAAAGGAGAAATCTTCAGAGAGCGATGAGATTATGGAAGAGCATTCTATAAAGAGCGAAGAGCAAATACTTCCACAGCAACCATACAGCATTTCACAGAAACATATGGAATGTGGAGCCCGTTCGGCTGCCACACCTGCTACTTTGATGTCTTTTGGTCTTGCAAACTTGCCAAGCAACAACTCTCCTAGGATGATACCTACGAAGAAAGATAGTGTATTGATAAATCCTAATCACAATGCTACATCTGCACAGTCGTCTCCAGTTATTCTTCCATCATCAAGCTCTTTCCAGTTACAAGAACAACATTTCACGCCCTTGCCTATATCGCAAATGAGTTCAACAGCTTCTAAAACATCTTCAAGAACGTCATCCTTAAGAACATCACCAGTAATAGGCCACAACGAAGATGACGAAAATGCGTTCCATGCATCAGAGAACTTCCAAGAGGGAAAACAAAACAATAACAATAACAATAACAATAACTATTCCAAACATAGGAATAGTGAAACAAACATGGCACAGAATACTGGTGTCAAGTCTAATCACTCGGACAAGAAGATTAACCACAAACTTGCTGAGCAGGGTCGCCGTAACAGAATGAACATTGCTATTCAAGACCTAGAGAAATTAATACCAGAGTCGCTAAAGAACGAGGTTATGGTGCCGTCCAAGGCTACGACAGTTGAGATGTCGTCAAAATATATTGGGATGTTGCAATTAGAAAATACTGGATTGAAAAACGAAATAATAGTGATGAGAAAAGAGTTAGAGAAACTAAGAGGCGGAAGTGACGCCAGCAGTATCAGTCCTTTAGAGTTTGTTGGAGGCCAGTAGAGATACTCTTTGCTACTAAAACGAAATATATAGCATGCTACATATATTTTATTTTGTCATGTGAATTATCTGCGGTTGGTTCAGCTATCATCTTAATGTGAATTGCCTATTATCAAGCTTTCTCTTTTGAAACCTAAAAGACCATTACAGTCAACAAGACATTTGTATATGTTTTTAAGGCTATTAATCTAGGCTAAATAACTAAATAGACTACTTTTTGATAACTGAAGAGTTGAACGATTCATAAAGCTCCAAAGGTCATCACAGGCATATTACATAATGTATTAGTCAGAAGCCGCGGCTAGTGCAATTCTATAAATGCTTTGATAAGCAGTTTGGAGAGTGTTTAAGATTAACTGTTCAAGTATTCTTTTATTTTGAGTGTTTCACCTGCTGTAAGACATAGAACCGAGAATAACCAATGGAATATTGCGCTGACTGATTATTGAAGGGTATCTGTTGATAAACAATACAAAAATGTCTCGATTGGAAAGAGAGATGAGAAGTTCAAAGAAGAAGGTTTCTGGTAGCCGAACTCCATCTCGTTCGTCCGGAAGACGTTCAGGGACAAGATCACCTATCATAGAATCTGGAAACGGCGATTTTGAAGATGATCTATTAGATATGAATTTCACGAAACTTGATACGAAACTTGATGAGCTACTTCAATCAAAGATTGATGGTTTTGAGCCGATTGGATCACCTGCTTCTGGCTCTTTAACAAAGCAGGAGAGTCGTGCGAATTCCCTGATAGGGTCTATTATTAACAGCGACGAAGAAAGTACTACAAGTGCATGTGAGACAAGATCTTCATCTGCAGACGAGATTGGTGTCGTTAGAATATATACAGCTGGTGATATTATATCAGCATTGACGAAGTCGAGAAGTCGGGTTAGCTCTGAATCAAGAGAGTTTCTATTTGGTGAGTTATACCATATAATTGTTAAAAAACCTCTTCCTGTGAATGGTGTTGTTGTGAACGAGTCTGATTTGGAGAAATTGGCTGCTTTTATCAAGTCTGCTCGTAGCTCCCTGGAATTCATTCTGGCTCTCAGAGCCACGGCTGCATATGCATCCAGTGACATTGATGAGGTTGCTACTACTGTTATTGATGTGATTTTCCCAATTTTGTTATCAAAGATATTTGGTGCTGACGAGGAAGGACCGAATAACGAAGATAATTCTACAATCAAGAGCAACTGTATTATTGCCTATGCAAGTCTAGCTCTTACTATCTTTCAGGATTCCGACTGCTATGGTTTAGAAAACAATATTGAAAGTTTTCTTGAGCTTGTGGAGACTTATTTGGAAACTGCTAATCATATATCGGTGGCCGAAGAGGACATAATCGTCAACTCCATCAATGCTATTGCCATAATATTGACTCTCATGTACAGAGGAGGGAGAAACATAAACTCATACATTCAGGAGATTCTCCCACGAATTCTTGAATTTCTAACTATTGACATCAACAAAAGGGTACAAAAGTCTGTTGCAATCCTTGTTGGACTCACTTACGAATTATTTAGCTATCCTGAGCATTCTGATGGAGAGGATGACAAATTTGAAGACAACGAGAACCCTTACTATGATTTTGAAGAAGTAAGAAATATATTAAGTCAGCTAGTGAAGGATTCTTCAAAGAGATTCAGTAAAAAAGACAAGAAAGAGTCTAGATCCATTTTCAGGAAAGTTCTACAGACAGTGGAGCTGCATGCTGACAAAAGTACGGAGCCCAAAGCCCAAGACGACTCTGAGCCTGAAGTCTTGTCACATTTCGGT
This sequence comes from Ogataea nemodendra, assembly GCA_030567775.1. Lineage (NCBI taxonomy): Eukaryota > Fungi > Ascomycota > Pichiomycetes > Pichiales > Pichiaceae > Ogataea > Ogataea nemodendra. The sequence goes on from JAJLSV010000007.1 coordinate 179,862, forward strand.
ATCAACAAGTCTAGAACTCTCCCTATAACAGCATGGTTTGAATACGTTAGACTTATTCATTTAAAGTACTTGTTTGGGGCGAATCTGAGCATTCATTATGTTTCGTCTAAGGAACTGAGAAACTTGCTTGTGAAGCCTGATGACACTCACTCCAAGTTTCAGAAATACGATGATGACTTTTCAGATGGATACAAAAATTGGAAGGATAAGGCCAATGTACTAACTGGAATCAAGAAGGAGTTGAAAATTAAAGAAGCACGGGAGATTAAGACCCGTCAACAGTTTGGCGACTTATCTTTGGACTAGCTCTTTTAATTAAATCTATTTATTTATAATCGACACATATTAAAATTATTCCGCTGAATATTCTGCTGATGTAATTGTAATCCTCACCGTCTTTTATTAAGAATTAGACCCAATCTTCTTAGAAGTTGAGTACTGACATTAATAGTTCTTTCGACTCTTCGGACTCGTTCTTCCCCCGAAGTCTGGTCATGCACCGCCTGTGATTCAATAAATCGGGATGGTCTTAGTGAATTCAGAAACTCAGAAAGGAAAAAATCGTTATTGACATCAATAGTTGATTCTGGGTCGTGAATTCTCGATTGAATATACAGATAGAGATCCATTTTACGATCTGCTTCCAACTGGATATATTTGAAGTTGTTGGAAATTAATTGGTAATCTGGTGCTTTTAGACCTGGTAGAGAAGAATCCTTTGCGGCAAATTCTGCTACCTTATTAGCATTGAAGTTAACAGAATCATATTTGGTGTCTATCCAAAGGTCCGGAGTCACTTTGAATGTCAAAGTCTTGGTAGACCTGATAAAGTATAACGGATCTGGTCCAACATTTTGATGTTTCAAAACGATCTCTTTTTTTGGTTTCTTTCTGTATTTGACGCCTGAATGTTTCATAAAGACAGGACCAGAGACTCGTTCCATATCTTGTTCATTTTCAATCTCTTCTTCCCCATAATAACTAAGCTGCAGCTGTCGCCGCTTTTTCGTAGCACCTGATTCTTTGGATTTCTTAATCACAGGAACAGTTTGTATTATATCTCCCAAATTGGCTAGTCTCTGATGAACATAACCCAGATTAATTCGAATTCGTTCCAACTTGTTGGCGCTGCTATCGTGATCTAATAAAGTGTCCTGTTCATCCTTTATAGATCCAAGAATAGTCTTCCTATCATTCAGATGTAGAAAATTAAGTCTATTATTTCGAGTGGATTTGAATGATGATGGCTCAAATCCTTTTGCGATGTCTCCTAACTGTGAATGGGGTCCAGCTATCGCTGAGCCGTCATATTTCAAAGAGGTGAATATATCTTTTTGTTGATCCCTTTGCAAATTGTATGGATTCGTTCCCAAGAAATTTCGCTTCATTTGCGATCAGCATACTCTGATATTTGTTTGTACAGCTATTGAAGGTCTTGGAGTTGGTTTCAGGTTTAAATGAGAAAGAGGCAAAGTCATCTTCAGAAGAGTGTTATCATTTCTGAAATATAAGGTTTATTTTCACGGCTGTGGAAATGTGGCTGAGTGTGGCGCAGGAAGAGACATCCTTTGGAAGACGAAATAGCTATAAAGTTGAATAAGTAGGACACTATTGATTCGTGAGATTTATAACCAGCTATCGATACATGAGCAGCATATGAGCAGCACTATGGACTCGGAGCTATCAACATCGAACATTACGTTGCATGATTTATTGCAATCGAATGCACGACAACAAGAGGATGATTCAAACTCAGAATCGAGTTCGGAATACACCTATGAGACCGATCTCATAGTGAACGATCCACAAAAAGAATGGGAAGAAAACCTGGCACAATTACAGATGCTAGTGAATTTTGTGTTATTCCCAGTTATAGGAAAGTTGTTGGGAAGACGGTTTGCTAATTTCATATGGGCTAAAATAGCTAATAGGATATTCTAAATGGCCGTAAATAGCCACTACATATAGTTTCTAATGTATTACGACGACGATAAGACAAACATTTCGTAAATCTATTATTGAACATTGATTATTATACATCGAATAGCCATGTGCATGATGAGCTCCGGTAGCACTAATGCATCAGCTTGATCAGCAATTCTTCATTTTTTAATTTAAATTGGGGATTGACAGCCTTTAAAATCTTTATAAGCTTATTGATTATCGAAATATTGAGCAGAAGAATCAGATTATGGAGCATGGGGAGGTTGGTGTCTTTGCTATCGTTTTTCTTGAGGAAATTGATTGCCAGAATAAATACATTTTTGATAACAAACCGCAAATCTGGTAAGAAGTAGTCTTCTTCGGAGATTGAATCAAACTGCAGTGTAACTCCACTCTTATCGGTTACATTATTAATATAAACGTTGAACGACAATTGTTTAATGATATCATCGATAGTCACCCCAGTTTCTGTGAACTTATATCCGAGCTCTATAAAGCTGTTGAAGTCAACTGTTCTGACCAATAAAACCTCTTTTCCACTGTTGTTTGATGCCGTAAGTGAAGAGCTTGAAGAATCTCGATTTTGTTGGCTCTTCATATTATCGGCTAGTGAGAGATTCAGATACCCAAAGAGATCCTTAACCTCGATTTCGAACTCTTTGGGTTTCACCAGAACCTCAACCATATTATTCAGGATAGTTATTTCGTCTTGTATCATCTGCCTTCGAGACGAACTCATTCTCAAACTTGTTTATTTGTGTTTTATGGGTTCGTTTTGGACTCTTTATGGTCTTTTCAGTTCCTTCATCCCAATTATCTCGTATCTGCTAACTTATATGACTTCTTTATCTCCCTCGGCATAATACCATCGCGAGTTCGGGGAGTTTTCCCGAGATACTTGGGAGCTCCTGAAAGATTATTAGTATCTGGAAAACTATAAGGAAATTGGACCCAAAGGTCATCATATCATCAACGAAGATGATTAAGGACCCCAAAGAGTCATCTACAAACATAAATAGTGGAAATCTGCATGTTCAGTTTATTTTCAATACACATTAAATCTAATGAGGTCTAGGTTTCGGACCCCAGTTTTTGGTTGGATTTTCCTGGTATCGAACAATCTTGATGTTTCTAAGACCCCTGATCTTTCTGCTAACGTCGCAGGGTCTAAATAGCCATTCAAGATCGTCCAATTTCTTATCTTCTTCACTTTTAAGTGATTCTAGGTCGATTGCTGAACCTATTCGATCATTCGTCAGAATATGGTAGCCAGCGATATTTTTGCTCATTTTATCTAAATTGATGCCATTTTTCTCACTCCACTTCTTGCCAACATACCAGAATACCTCGAAAGGGGCGTCGGTCTTTAGGGCACCTGCGGTGGCATGGGTCAACGACGCTCTATAACCGAGATTACCTAACGCAGCAGCTATAACTTCGATTGGAGGAGCAGGACATTTCAGAACTGACGAAATTGTCGTGGTCTTGTAGTAGAAGGGAGCATCCACTAGTTCATTTTTTGCCATAGTCAACATTCCCTTGATCCTAGGAAGCGTCTTGTAGATTTCTGTGTCGGCTGTACTTTGTAATTTAAGAATTCTGTTGATAAAGTCTGTGTTTTGCAATGGTCCCCCCCACATAGGGCCAGAAAGGTGATGCGCATAGTTACAGTAAGAGCAGAGAGGTCCCACAGGTGGTCCCTTGCTGATACCAAATTTCTTACTGTTCTGCTTGGACGTGGATGCCGAGTTTTCTGTACATTTTCCCAGAGTTTGGCTATGGAAGGAATGGCAACCCGAACATTTGTAGGTAATTATGGTGTTCGAAGCCAACTCCTTGACCTTAATGGGGGAAGTTTTGACTCGGATGAATAACCTCACGTAGAAATCGATGGAAAGACACAATTGTGGTTCAATGTACTTTTTATATTTGGCAGCAGTTGATGCAATCATATTGAGGACCAATCTCAATGCCGATTCATGAGTGGCATCTGCATAGAGATTCGTACCACCATACAAAGCAAAACACTTCTCAGGATATCCATTGCCAGCGAGAACACCCAAATCAGTGCAGGTAACCAATAACAGTCCGTCATCTTTCATTGCATTTAAGGCAGAATCCATAAAAGGAGATGCAGTTCCATAAGGATCGAGATCCACCACATGAAATCTCGATTTTGAATTAGCCATGAATTGAATTGCATCGGCTTCATTTGATTTCACCTTGTGTGCTATTTGGTTGTGATCTATATTTAAATTGATAGAATTCACTGCTTCTCTAGACAGATCATTGGCTATCACTTGTGAAACTAATGGTATTTCTTTTGCGTATCTAATAGCTCTCAACCCTGTTGCAGACAATGCTTCCAATATATGGACATAAGGTTCTGGCTCTGTGGTTTCATTTTCTTCTATTTCAGGCTCTTGTTTCTGGATAATTGTATTTTGGTCGATCTTTTGCTTCTTGTTTCCATTTTCAGATTCCCGGATTCTTCTTTTGGTCTCTTTCTCTTCTAGATACAGTTCTGACCAAGCTCTAATCGCCAAACTGCTCAGATCCCTATTATATTGTTGTACAGGATTATAAAACACTTGATTTTTTGCAAAAAGAACAGAGGTGGACCCTTCCTTTAAAACTTCATATTTAGAACTGTCTATTTCTCTTGCAATTTTAGATTCTGACATTGTTCTGATGTATCTTCCGACTGATTTTATATTTCCCGTCAAATTTCTATTTAAAGTCCAAATCTGATCAACCAATCCTTTTCGAGCCACTATCATATGTTCTGTGGCTTCTTGTCCAATGTAAACATGATTTTTCACTTACTATGAATTTTATTTCTCTTTCTTAGAGCTTTACTAACAATATTCAGACAAACTGATAAAATTTTTTTATCGCATCCCATTTCTAAAGGGATGCTACAGATCTGGGCTGAAGATCAAACTTCAGATAACGATTATAATTGAACGATAAGATGAAATACATCTTCTCTTCATTAATGAACATCAGACGATGTTTAGTTTACCGGCTCAAATATATATTGGCAAGATGAATAAAACTGAGACAGCTCCATAAATAGGTTGGCTACCAAATCTGAACTAGAACTGCGAAAACGTTGAAATCGGTATTTTTCCAAGTTAGCATGGTGTCGGCCCTTCTAGCTCCAATTACCTCCATAAATAGAGAAGTAACAATGGTGTTGCTTGTGAAAAACCGATTTTAGTCAAATATCACGATCAGATATTTCAATCTCCATCCTGTCAGATAAATCAGGTACCCTAACAGAAGCTCTGACCAGAAGTAACCAAAGATCATAATTTTAAATTCCCTGTTTATCAACGCTTTTTTTCATTTAGTCTATTCGGGATTGTAGATTACCGTCTCATGAGAATTTCTGACGTTCGAATCGCTCAAATAAATCTCGTCTCTCTGTAAGCAAGGGCGCTACCATTATTCTTGATGATATTCGTAGATTATTCAATAAACCCTTAAAGAAAGGCAACACAGGATTTAAGACTTCATACTCATAATATTACTACAAATCATTTCAATGTTTCAGAATTGAAAATGATTGAAAAGGGGGCTCTAATCTATCTTTGTGGGATACGTCATAAGGATGTACCTACAATAAGAATTGATGTTTAGTACTACGAAACAGAATTGACATGCAATCAACATTGAATGGGAAGAAATATAAATGTGAAATAGGAAGGATGTATACACCCGGTGTATGGCTTAGCTACAGGATAGCAAAGCCAAAGAATTCTCTGAAAAAATGAAAAATGAGTGTCTCAATGGTTGTAATCACCATTAATAAAGGCATATAGATCAAAACCCTCGTCCCCGTCCATCGTAGGGACAGACTTATTCTTTTTGGATGGCAGTTGTGAATTTACTGATGGCGTGAAATTTGAAGCATATTCAGGAACTTCAATATTGCACGGAGAGTCTGCCTGCAGACTAGAGTGTGGATTCACATAATGAATAGAGCTATTCGTAGATACGTTGGCACGACTCACCATAGTGCTCTGAGTAGCTACAGAGCTGAATCCCCCACTTGAAACATCGCTGGAATCTGGCACTTGAGAAATTGCTGCATTTCCTGAGTTATATGGTGGATATTGTGCCTCTACAGCAGAACTAGAGCTACCAAACGAGTAGAAACTGGATTCTTGTTGAATTAACGTATCGTGCTGTCTTTTAAGCTCTTCAAATGTCAATTGAGCTTGTGCATTCACTTCTGCTGATGATGCTCCTATGTTTTGGAAAATATTGTCTATAATACGTTGGTTTTTGACAGTGACATCTCGTTCTCTTTGAAAATCAGGAGAAATAGGAACTTGTTGGCGATAGTTGATCAGCTGGGGGTCAAAAAGCGGTGCTGTCGTAGGGACGACTGGAGCTTGAGCGTCCGAAACATATTGATTCCTGCCCATATTCGCTTGGTTCTGAAAGGCATCAGGATTGATAACCTGACTTGAAGTGCGAGATATAGGAGGCCTAGGATTTACCACAGCAGCTGTTGATAATCCTGAAGGAGTCATAGGACCAGGATAATTTGAAGCACTTACTGATCTATTCCTATTGCGTAGTCTATTTTGATTTGCAACTGTTGCCACTGATGGAGGAAGACAGGTACTGTTTGATGGAGAGTACGATGTTAAAATACCTGTGTAGGTTGGAGTCACTGCAGAAGCCGTTCCTGAATGAACCAATGAAGATGGTGGAAGCTGCGATTGTGAAGAAACGGAATTGATTGATATAATAGAATTAGAACGTCTTAAAGTCTTCATCTTTTTTGTAGATGATGTGTTGACTGGAGATGAAGATATCAGCTCATCGTAAATGGCCTCAGAAGCTGTGTTGCTATCAACATCATCCAGATGAGAAGGGGTATTGACAACGGGAGAATGCAATAGCTGATGCGGGTGCTGGTGCTGCTGAAGCTGTTTGTTTTTACCGGTCTCAGAATAAGTGAACTGAATCATCGAGTTACTTGAATTGGATCTGTTCCGCGATACAACGTTGTTGGCACCTTGACCATAGAATAGTCCTGTGTATGTTTCTGGTCCTGAGTTGTTAATTGTCGCTGATGAAGTAGCCACAGGCATTTGTGAACCATACGCATTAGGAGTATTTGTGTTTGCGAAGAAATAATCTGTCGTTTGAGGTGTTGTGTTTGATGTTGATACTATGGATGTAACCGATGAACTGGTAGATAGCATTGGTGTTATAGGAGCGAAAGGCGTGTTGTAACTTGTAGGGAATGAACTAGCTGTTACTGAAGATGGTGTTGATGAATATGCGTCGGTTGGGGTGCTTTCTGAAGGCGTAAAAGCGATTGCGGAGTTCACCATCTCCGGGATCTTCGTTGAGGTCTGTAGGGTCACAGGATGCTCCTGTTTAGCTCTTCGAGTGTATAGCCTTTTGAGAGTAGATCTTTTTGATGTCTCTTGAGTAATCTCAGGTGATGAAGAGGCCCCAAATGGCATTCTGATCAAACGAAGAGTATCGGAACAACATTGGCTGGTCTCATCTTGAGATTCGGTTGCAACTTCAGCATTTTGTTTATCTTCTCGTTTTACAGACCTATTTCTGAATAGTCTGGAAACTCTTCCAGCACCAACTGATGACTTCTTTTCCTCCTCCTGAGTGACAGACGGGTTAGTAGCATCTTCAGAAGTAGCTGTTGGCGTACAGTTAACAAATAGGAATTCCATCGGAGTTCCTTCCTTATTGATCTTGGGTTTGACATTAGTTTTTCTAAACCCATATTTGTTGGTATTTTCTTGGTTTGAGGTCAGCGCATAGTTTTGTGCAGACTGCACAATCTTGGACTGCTTTTCCACTTCTTCACTTTTGAACCGGTTGATTCGCCAGAGCTTTTTGGTGTAAGACGAGGAGGGTGGAAGTGCATTGCTGTCAGCTTTTGATGATACCGCACTACCGTTCTGTGACAATGGAACTAACTGAACAGATTCAGTGGCTGAAAATCTGCCAGAAACCCCTGCAGAAGCCGTTCTTTGGTGCTGTTTCTTGGGCAGCTTGAATGACGAAACCAAATGCTGTTGAATGGGGTTTTTCTGCTCAGTCCAACTCGATAAAACGCTATCTCTATCATAGGTGTCACTTTCAGCGACAGAAGTCGCCGCCTCTTCCTTAACTGACTTCTTGGAAACTTTCATCCCTAATTATATAGCTTAAAAGAACTCTCAAATGAAAACCACTTATGACCGTTAGCCCATCAGTTGTCCAATAATGACTTGTTTTTGTTGTGTCTTTTCTAAAATTCCGTCCTTCAGATCTCTCCTATCAATATGATGCCTTGATCCTTATACCAAACCTGTCACAATTACCTTTTATTGTCTGATTTGACCACCATCAACATGAATCCGTTGGAAAGTCCAATCTTTATGCATCGCTGAAAATCCTAATTGATTACGTCAGCAATTATCACTCAGGGAAACGGCAATGAATTACGACAAGCTTATTTGTCGTAAAAAGGCATTTCTTAGATGAATTTTTGACCTGTCAAATGAACCATTCCTGCCCAAACATCCAAACAAAAAGTGTTCCAGAATAGGGGCTATTTGTTTCCTCTATGAAGCAGAGACTTCGGCTCTTTAGACTGCTGGAACCCTCTGAATGGTGGCCGTCTAAGGAAAGGGATACATCCTTGCACCGAAAAGGTTTTATCATTAAGAAGGAAAGATTCAAGTGTTTTATAGAAGGAAATGAAGGGCAAATACCAGAAGGTTTCCATGGAGTAGTGGTAATTGTATACAGCAGAGGCAAGTTGGATCGTTGGTAAAGAGTATGATGATTTAAATGGCTCCATTATGTCTAAAAAAAGGTCTCAAATGGACATAAATCGGCTCCAGAAGAAGAAGATCTCTCTAGAATTTCTAGATGATGAGGAGGACGAGGATCAAGAAGTATTAGATGCTGAAAGTGGCTTGAAGAGGACTTCAAAGAGTCCGAAACCAAAGATCAGCTTTAAACGGATGAAGAAGGAGGATGCTCTGAGATTGAAGAAAGAGGAAGTTGGATTGGATGAGCCAGCAGATACAGATATATCTGAGAAAGAGGAAGAGGAAACACCAAAATCGACATCTCTACCATCAAAAGATGATCGAGGTCTGGATGTGGTTGATACTCAAAGAAAATCGGGAAACTGGATATTATCTGAATTGGCGAGATCAGAGCAAACTGAATTGGTTCCAGAGATGGTAGATGATAGTAAAAGTGATTCAGAAGATGCTCAGAATGATCGAGAATGGTACATGCAAGATGAACAGACCAGACATGCATTCTTAGACGAAGACAACTATTTAGACTTTGAGATTGAGTCTGAAAAGTCCTCGTTTACAGAGAAACCTAAGCGTGTGTCTTTGCGTCAGAAGAACTCGTTTGAGTCGTCTTGGTTTAATGATAAGATGGCATCGGCCTCAGTCCCTTCACGTGTCCAAGAGGAACTTGATTTGGATGAGGTTTCTCCAGATATCGATATTGTGGTTCATAGATTAACTCCGCCGTTTTTGGATTCCCGCACCATCATGTCAGATAAGATTCAAGTCATAGAAACCGTAAGAGATAAGACTGGAGACTTGTACAAATATTCTAAAGGGGGCTCACAAGTAGTTAACGAACGAAGAGTAAACAAGGATAGAAAGAAAAATGCAAGAGATTCCACAAGCACTTCAAATACAAAAATCGGAAATATTCTGGGAAGAAAACCAATGGACAGTGAAGTCAAGCAAGACGTCCATGACGAGGTTTCAGAAGAGTCAAATAACGGGTCCAGCGCCTTCTCGACCAAACTTAGTATCTTTGAGCAGCGCAAGACTCTTCCAGCATACCACTCACGAGCAGAACTGCTTAAAGTAATATATGAGAACCAAGTTGTTGTTGTTGTTGGTGAGACAGGTTCTGGTAAGACCACACAGATTCCTCAGTTTCTGTACGAAGAAGGTTACAGTCATCGAGGAGGCATGATCGGGGTGACACAGCCTAGAAGAGTTGCTGCGATGTCTGTTGCTAAGAGAGTTAGCGAAGAAATGGGTGTCTCTCTGGGAGATACTGTTGGATATGCTATCAGATTCGAGGACAGAACAACCCCCAACACTAAAATCAAATTTATGACAGATGGAATATTATTGCGAGAAGCCTTGTTGGATTCTGATCTTGACAAATATTCCTGCATTATAATGGATGAGGCTCATGAGAGATCATTAAACACAGACATACTACTAGGATTGTTCAAAAAGATTCTAAGCAGACGTAGAGATCTCAAACTAATAGTTACCTCTGCTACTATGAATGCTGACAAGTTTTCTCGGTTCTTAGGTAATGCCGAACAATTCACAATTCCCGGGCGGACATTCCCAGTTGATATTCTCTTTTCAACGATTCCTGCGGTGGATTACGTTGCCAATGCTGTTAAGCAAGTTTTAAGAGTACACATGCAAGCGGAAGCTGGAGATATATTATGCTTTATGACTGGTCAAGAAGATATTGAAACCACATGTGAAGAATTAGAAAATGAGATGAAGAGTTTGTTGAAACTAGATGATTCAATCAAGCCACTGCAGATATTACCTATTTATTCTACATTACCAGCAGATTTACAAGCTAAGATTTTTAAGAAGTCTACAATAAGGAAGTGCATTATTGCGACAAATATTGCGGAGACATCTTTGACTGTGGATGGGGTCATGTATGTAGTTGATACTGGCCTAATGAAACTAAAAGTCTACAATCCCAGACTGGGAATGGATTCATTGCAGATCACTCCCATCTCACTAGCACAAGCGAACCAACGATCTGGTAGAGCGGGTAGAACGGGTCCGGGAACTTGTTACCGGTTGTATACACAATCAGCGTCGGTTATGGAAATGTTTGCGGAGCCAATTCCTGAAATTCAAAGGACGAATTTGAGCAACACGATTCTACTCTTGAAATCGCTGAGTGTCAATGATCTAGCTAAATTTCCCTTCGTTGACAGACCACCTATAGAATCCATTAGCACTGCTCAATATGATTTATGGGCACTCGGAGCATTAGACAATTTTGGAAAACTAACTGCTTTAGGTAGAAAAATGTCAAGTTTTCCTATTGATCCCGCTCTTTCTAGATTACTTATTTTATCTTCAATGAATCAGTTTCATTGTTCTAAGGAGGTAATTTCAATAGTATCTATGTTAACTGTTCCACCTATTTTTGTTCGTCCGAACAACGATGCTACATTACAAAAGAGGTCAGACTCTGTGAGAGAGAAATTTCAAGTTGCCGAGAGTGATCATCTGACTTTAATCAATATTTTCAACCTGTTTATGACAAATGGATGCAAGGAGTCCTGGTGCACTAGAAATTTCTTACAGTACAAATCACTCCGAAGAGCGAAGGAGATTCATTCACAATTATCACAATTATTTACATCTCAAAAACTACATATATCCACTAATCCTGATTGGGATGTTGTGAGAAAATGCTTGTGTGCCTCATTTTTCCATCAGGCTGCTCAGTTCAAGAAGTATGGCGAATATATGAATATGAGAACTGGTCTTCGAATGCAATTACATCCAACTTCCTCCCTCTATGGTATGGGAGATCTTCCGAAATTTGTGATTTATCACGAAGTCATACTAACTGGAAGGGAATACATGAATTATGTGACTGCAGTTAATGGTGACTGGCTATGTGAATTTGGTGAAGTTTTCTATAGTCCAAAGGTGAAGGGAATGACCACCAAAGAGAATCAATCGTCAAAAGAACTGGAATATCAGAAATTGGTTGACTCCGAGAGAGAAAAACCAAAGAACACTACAAATGACAGAAATGACAGTCAATTTGTTAAAAGTAGAAGTCTATCTAATAAAAAATGGCATATTTAATAAATTTAATAGATGGAACCCGATGTTACCATGATAGAATGTGATGTATAATTAAGCGTGTTTAGTTTTTGCTATTGAATATGATGTTGTCGATCAACCTTGTATATCCTTTTGTTTCGTCGTTAATATCATTTGGGACTTTCACTGCCAAACTGAGTATAGTCGGTCTGCCAGGGGCAATAGTGGAGTTGTCCGTAAGATAATCCAAAGTTTCTGCATCGTTGAAAGAAATATAGTCGATATGGAATTTTTTATTTTGGGAGATAACTGTGGCTTCAACAGAACTAAGCAAAACACCAACTGGGATGGTATTATCTTTCAGATATTGCTGAAATGCATCAACCATAGCACGATATAGTATGGTGGCTTGTTCCTTCATGGAAGACTCAAGATAAGCATTACGGGAGCTTAATGCTAGTCCCGAAGATTCCCTTACAGTTTCAACCACCTCGATATTCACACCCATTAGAAGATCCTTGACCATTCTTCTAATTACAACAGACTGCTGTATGTCCTTCTGACCGAAATATGCATTTGTTGGTAAGACAACGTTAAAGAGTTTTGTCACTACGGTAGCAACACCTCTGAAAAATTGGGGTCTCGACTGACCTTCGAGTTGTTCAGAGACCCCATCTACCGAGACAAAGGCTCCCTTTTGTGATGAGATATCAAGCGGAATTCCACTGGGATACATTTCTTCGACCGTTGGAGCAAATACACATGTGACCTTTTTCCCGTCCTTGGACCGAACGGACTCCAACAACTGGAGGTCCCGATCTAGATCTCTTGGATATGAATCCAGATCTTCGGAGGGTGCAAATTGGGACGGATTAACGAAGATGGAGACAAAACTGACGTCGTTGTTTTCCAGTGAATTTTTCACCAATGTTAGATGGCCATTGTGAAGTGATCCCATAGTTGGCACGAACCCCACAGAGAGGTCCTTAGTCCAGCATTCTTGTCTGAACTTTCTGACTTCTGAGACTTTTCTGAAGACCTGTATACTTGAAACAGTCATAATGTACAATATTTGACTCTTTATAGCTCTTTAGCCTCTGCCTGTTAATATTACAGAAGAAAAAAGGACCCAGTCTAGAGGAAATTGGTCATTTAATCGGAGCTTCTCGTATAGTGAAAAATCTCAAAAAAAAAAATTACGTCGATTGACCTGAGAATGATCTTGCGTCGATATTGAATCGGACCGTTTTAATCACTTATATGACACATAGAAGAGATGATAAACTAAACAGTGGAAATCTATAGATTTAAAAGAGAATCATACAAAACAGATCTATTATATCTATCAGGATGACTTAGTGTTGTCCATGAGTCTCAACAAATTGCGCAGAAGCATGGTGATAGTGACTTTTCCAATGGACGGAACATATAAGGAAGCAACATTTCTAACATCATCGTTGAAGTTCTTCTCACTTGCAAAGTTGACAACAACGGCTCCTCTCTTTACATACTCTGTTGGAAACTTATAAGCAGACGAAGGGACACCAGTGATGATCACATCGGAGTTCTGGGCTGCTTCCTTCAGAGTTTTGTTGCATTCAAGAACTCTGTGCTTCTTCAGATGAAGACCATCCCCTCTCTCATAGAGCTGAATATTATTGATGTCAACAGAATAGACGGTGGCACCATCGTTAGCCAATAGAGCGGCGAGAGGTCTTCCAACTATCTCCGATCTGTTGACAACGGTGATAGTCTTTCCATAAAGTCGATCTCCATAATTAAGAAGAGAGTTGTAGACTCCAAGATACTCCAGAACCTTGACTATGGCGAGCGGTGTGCAGGGAAGAATCGACTTCTTCTGCTGTTTGTCGTCTAAGTATCGTATATTATGGTACATGTTAGATATGTACTTGAAGTTCAGTCCCTCGACGTCCTTGTCAATTGATACACATTGTTGAAGATATTGGTCTTGTCTGTCGCCAAAAACAGGAAAATAGACCATAATTCCGTTCACGTTCTCATCTTGGTTACAGTTGTAGATCTGCTCCTCGAGCTGGTCTTTTTCCACCTGGATCAACTTGTACTGAAATCCAAGAGACTCGCTGGTCTTCCCTGTCCAGTCAGCATACATCTTTGCGGCTGGATCATTGTTGGCTAGAAGACCTACCAGCATTGGCTTGCGTGCCAGTTGACTGGCCCGAGATTGAATCTCTTCTGTAAACTTTTTTGCAATCTTCGAAGCAAGAATGGTCTTTCCTGCAGATGCCGACATCCTGATTGCTTTCGTTCTTGGAATATTGTCTTCCTCTATATCGAACTCTCCAGACTAGAGTTTAGGACCCCGAACAGTATGGTCATTTTTGCTATGTCTTTTATTCTTCTGAAAACCATGTCTATATATTGCTAATAAAAAAAGTGACTTCTCTATTTTTTACAGGATCTTGGCAGTGTAGATGTCAAAAATTTGCTGCGCCCCATAGTGGCGGTGCAGGTCTATCGACGCAAACCGGTTTGTTAACGGTCAGAGACGCCTGACGGTTAACGGAGCAGAAGACAATTATCCGTGGCAACCCCGGATTCGGAAAACTGATTACCAGAGCAGATACGTTACGGGAAGTTTAGGGAGCTTGAATGACCACAAGAATAGACAATCGCAGATCAAGAAGTAGACAGTGAAGAGCAAGCTGGAGCTACCGATTCTCTGATAGAAACCGAAGGAGCGAGCTAAGAAACTGGAGGAGTCGAAGCCCTGAACAACAACATTTTTCACAGCACAGTCGTTTCCATTATGGAAACTTGGACATTATGGTTAGTACCGAACCCTCCTGATTGCTACTTGTCTTCCCCAGGATATTCCATTTCATGCAGCTGCCGTGGAATAAGATGGTGTAGCAAAAACTGTAAGTTATTTTATGTGCGATCACCAGAACGGACGATACATCCCCACTCTGGTAATCAGAGAGGAAATTTTGGAGGAGCGGATATTTTCAGTGAGAAATCAGCTTAGGAAAGAAAAGTTGACAGGCGATAGTAAATACAGTAAAGAGAGAGGTTGATATAGATAAATAAGATTGTAAAAGAGTCTCATCAGGTAAAGAGTCGAGAAGATCTAGTGAAATTGTACTAAAAGCTTGGAAATGACCGCAACTAAGAGTCTAAATGAAGAAGTGGACAAAATCGTCCAAGAGTTCACTGTATCTAAAGAGTTGCTTGAGAAAGGTGTCGATAGATTCATCGAGTTGGCCAAAACTGGTCTAAGCAGCGATGCTAACGAGCTTGGATTGCCAATGATCCCTACCTTTGTCACTTCCATCCCAGATGGAAGTGAAAAGGGTGTTCTTCTGGCAGCTGACCTGGGTGGAACCAACTTCCGTGTTTGTTCTGTCTCCTTGGGCGGAGACCACAAGTTCAAGTTGATTCAACAAAAGAATCCTATCCCAATTGATCTGATGTCTTCGACATCAGATGAGTTGTTCTCGTATTTGGCGTCGAAAATTGGTGTTTTTCTCAAGGAACACCACGATATCAAGGAGGAAGAGGACTCTCAACACAGATTCAAATTGGGCTTCACATTCAGTTTCCCAGTTTCTCAGAGTGCCTTGAACGCCGGAACTCTATTGAGATGGACTAAGGGTTTCCATATTGAGGATTGTGTTGGCAAAGATGTTGTAGATCTATTGCAGCACCATCTGGATGAACAGAAGCTCCCTGTCATAGTGTCGGCTCTAGCCAACGACACTGTTGGAACGTTGCTCGCAAGGTCCTACACAGGATCCAACAAGGAAGGAGTGACCGTCATAGGGTGTATCTTTGGTACTGGAACTAACGGTGCCTATAACGAAAAGATCGAAAATATCAAGAAGTTGCCTCCAGCAGTTGCAGCTGAACTCCAGAAGAAGGGTGTCACACATATGGTGATAAACACTGAATGGGGTTCTTTCGATAACGAGCTTAAGGTCCTTCCAAACTCAAAATACGATGCCTTAGTTGATGAACAGACCAGCAACAAGGGATTCCACATGTTTGAAAAACGTGTTTCGGGTATGTTCCTTGGAGAAATATTGAGACAGATACTGATCGACCTACATTCCCAGGGCCTGATGTTCACTCAATACAGTACTTACGAGTCATTGCCTCATCGTTTGAGAAGTGCATGGGAACTCAGTTCAGAAGTTTTGTCTCTGGTGGAGATAGATGATTCGACACATCTTCAGGCTACTGAATTACAGTTCAAACAGGCTCTCAGGTTGCCAACTACCGCCGCAGAGAGATTGGCTATCCAGAAACTAACTCGTGCTGTGGCCCAGAGATCTGCATATTTGGCAGCTATCCCAATTGCAGCCATTCTAACCATGACTGAGTCGTTCAAGGGCCACAATGTGGAGGTGGACGTGGGTGCAGATGGGTCAGTGGTTGAATTCTACCCCGGCTTCAGAACCATGATGAGAGATGCTATCTCGCTGACTCAATTGGGAACCAAGGGAGAAAGACGTCTGCACATCAATATAGCCAAAGACGGGTCATCGGTCGGAGCTGCCCTATGTGCCTTGAGCTGACCATCCATCCAAAACATTCAGAACTATATAGCTAAACCCATTAATGTCATAATTGGAGCTCTATGTAACCTTTCCCCATATATTCACGCTTATCTAAGCACAATTACGTAATCGCAAAATTGACCTTGGCCGATTTGATTGAGCGACCGACGGGTAGAAAAGATTATTGTTTTCTCGACCGTTTCACGGGCGGTTATTGAAGGCAACCCGATCCTACCCCTCGTTTGCGCGCAAACACTTGGTGGACAGCCAGTTGGCAGCAAAATAGGCCCTGGACCAAGCCGATTTTCTTAGAAAGCGGGGGGGTCGCCTGGAAAATTCCTTGTCTGACGTAAGCGATAAGACACACTGGTCTTGGCGGAGCGTCATCGCATCCTGAGATGGTCGGACATCCGTGCACCGGCTCAATGTTACCCCTCCTCATCGCTGAGGCCGTGGTGGGTTTTCCTGGCTGATTTCCCCGCATTGGGAGAGGGAGGGGACGGCAATTGGGCCGACGCTTACAAGGCAACTGCAGTTGTTTGGGTTTCGAGCATATGACGCTTGGTTGGACCCATCTATAAACATCCTGAGGGGTTTGCGATGGACAGACGTTGTACAGATTCTGATATCGCGTAACGGGACCTGTTCTCCGTGATTAGCGATGGGCGATACAGCCGCGTATCGGGGGCCGTCTGCGGGCCACCCTGGTGAAACGTCTGGGTGCTGTCAAAATACATCATCTAGCAGATTCCACGACGGCTGGCGGGTCTGCAAGAGGTTATGTTAGCCCCTCCTTGGCCGCGTGGGGTGGGTTAGGGCTCTAAGGGGAAAATATGGAAAATGTGATTTTAGGTCTCTAAGATATGTTATTTTTTTAGATCTCAAGACAGAAACAGCAGAACTGGACCAGAACACGATAGAACGGGACATTCACACCATCCAATGACCAAACGATACATATGTCAGTTCTGTGCAAGGTCGTTTTCACGATCAGAGCACAAGCTTCGACATGAGCGATCACACACTAAGGAAAAACCGTTTCAATGTTCCATATGCAAAAATGGGTTTGTCAGAAGGGATCTTTTACAGAGACATCTTCGTACCGTTCATGGTCTGGTTCTCAAGACCAGCATCGAAGGAAACATATCTACCAACGACGAGCTGTTGAAATCACCCAATTCCACCCCCCTTTTCCCCCAACGACCCCAATCCCAATTATCTGCCCCCTTTTCCCCCTCTACACAGCGCAACTCCACCTCAGATACCACCAATGTCCTCATAGCTCCTGGAAACAGCATCAATTCGACTCCTATCCAGCAGAATAACACAAATACTGTCCACAACAGTGCCTGTGCTTCTCTGATTACAGATCATGATGTCCCTGACGATAGTTTGCTCGTGCTCAATGAGAAGAACGTCATCTCTCTCCTTACTCTGTCCAACAAATTTAGTCATCTCAGACTCGACCTCAGAAACTCAATTACAAATTATATTGTCGTTTATGGAACTTCCTGTAGATTGAATGGAGAGTTACCCCCAATAAGTCTTGATAAATTGTTTTCTTTGACTGAGAATGACGAGCTGTTGTATATCATTATCTGCTTGGGAGCATGTCAACTGAACGAGTTCAACGACGCTATAAACATGTTTAACAGGAGCTGGGACATCATAATCGACAAAATTAGCAGCTCAAAGATCAATTATAATTCAGGAGAGGTTTTTAATAAGTTTGTGGAAAATCTGATTATTCTCAGCTATATCTATCTGAACTACTTCATCAACTTCACCAATTCTGCATTCACTGAGTACGACGACTTGTTCAAGAAGATCATAATTCCAATTGATGTTCTCTTCGAGTATCTGAATAACATTATTAGCACCCACATGGCGAACACAGATGGAGCATCAGTTGCAGAAACGGCTGCTTCTCTCACCAACTCTGTGAGTAAGAAGAAATCCAATTTACAATCAATGGCTCTCAATCCGTTTTCTAAAAGATTGGAAAGTTTCTACTGGTATGCCTACCTTTTGTTGTCTCATTATTCCTTTATTTACAACAAATCCCCATCGTCTTTGCATCTCTATCTTCTTAACAAGAGACTGCCCGATGAGGATCCTGCAGAAGAGTCGGGGAAAGATGAACAGCAGACAGGAGATACTTTAGGTCAATTGATTAGCAGTTTGTCTGTCATCTCTACTTCATTCCAGAATTTTGTCAATCACAATGATCTTACTCTTAGAGAAAAGATCATGATATCAGGATTAATGAATGAATTGCAGATGGTGAAGTTTAATGAAACTAACAAGCTGAATAAAAATGTTATTCTTCAGCAGGGGATTTTCAAAGATAATAAAAACTTCCTCCATAATGCAATAATACTGGCCAATAAGAACTTCAATGTATCAGATAAAGTGACAGTTAATGGAACAGATGATTTTGTAGGTTTAATTACTATTATTAAACGGAAACTTTTGATCAACTGTCCTTTAAAATTCACAGATCTGTTGTCAAATTATCTGGTTTTGCCAAAATCAAATTACAATTGGCTATTGTTGGCTCTCACTTTGAAGGAGTTCATTTTCGAAACAGAGTCATTGATCAATGACAAGAATTTTTTGAATAACGATAAACCTATCATTGAGTTCGAACTTTCCAAATTTCTTAAAGTGGTTTATATGGATAGTGCTTCTGCAAATACTATTTCAGAGCTCACAGAGGATGATGTATACAAGAATATCCTTAATTACATTTCCACTCCATTCAATTCCAACTTCATTATTAACAATAATCTTGGAATAACGACCCTTCCGATGCTGCTACTTTCACTAATTTTCATTGACAAGAACTTGAGAGAGTACAAGCATTATTTATCTCTTCCGGTGAATAATTTGATCATGGTGGAATTCATCACTGGAAACTTCCTGGTTCTCATTAGGATTCTCAATTTCTTCAGAAGAAAGTATTTTGTCGACCTTTCTATTCCTCTAGAGAAAAGCTGGCATGTTGGTTCTCAAATGACTAATCATATTGGAGCAGGTAACTCCAGAAATGGCCAGCCAAATGGCCCAAATGGAACTGGGAATGGTGTGAATATAATTTCCGAAGACGAGGACTTAACTGATGACGATGAAGATGAAAGCATAATTCTTGCTGTGATATTCTATGTGATAAACGAATTGGGTTGCAACTATAATGAGACATCTGATGTTAGGTCATTTGGAAAAAAGAGGTCAAATAGCATCAGCATAGGAGAATTTAGCAATAATAATGAAAAGCTGAAACGGATGTTGCCTTCTGGGAAGGAAACTAAACATGGTGCTAGCAAAATAGAGGACTCTATCAAGTCCCAAATTACCAATGATTCTAAGTTCCATTTCATTATGAGGAATCTGGAAAATAACTTTATTGGGTGGTTAAATGTATTTAGATCTGATTTCAAATGCATGGACAGATTAACTGATGTAATTTCTAAGGTTCTGGAAACAGAAATTTACAGCAAGTTAAATTCATATGACTCCCACTCAGCGGTTAGCCAAACACATTCAAATATCGATGGGTTCAATTTGATCTCCTCTCAGCATCAGAACCAGCAGACACATACTGCATTCAATTACACTCAACAAAGCCAGCAACATCAGCCATCAGGGGGGCATAATTTTAGATTGGTTGGCAGTGGACTTGGTGGTGGAGGAAATGGAGCTGGTCCTTCGGGGCTTGGAAATAACGATCTTTTATATCTGCAACAGCAGCATCAAGAACTGTACAATCAGCAGAAGTTACCAAATTTTAGAACATCTACTCCGCAGACTCAAATGCGGGGATCTATTTCTCCTACTGGTTCGGGAATTGCCCAACTATCCAAGGAGGACAATCGAATTATGCTACCTCCTATAAGCCGTAACTCTAGACAGTTACCGGATCCTTTTAGGGTTTCGAGTTCTTCAATATCTGTATCTCCAATACCGCCAAAGTCTGCTGGACTTGCACCTACCGAAGGTATCACTGGATTGTTGCAAGCAGCTTCTAATTCTGGAAAATTTGATGGGAAGAAGTAACTTAGCCAAAGAGATGTGTTCTTTTTATGTCTAATATTCCGTAGTTTAAATAGTGTCTACAATCGATTTTGTGTTAGTGAGTTATGATGTCATATTCCTTCACGCAGAAACGTAGTTAAAGTATCAGACATGTAAATTCAATAGAATATAGATAGATCTTTGTAATTATTTTGGTGCTGGCAAAGAGCCATTTATTGCACTAGAAACAAGTTTAGAGCTGTAATTGTTTGTGATGGACGAATCCTTTAACTGCTGACCGAAGGAAGAAGTAGCAGCAACATTATGTGTTTCCTCAGTGCTTGTATTTAGAGAAGAATTTGTACACCCGGTTTCCTTAGTATCCCTTGATACCATATTTCCGAGAGCATAGCACAAAGCTATTACCCCTATGACCCCGACCAGCGGATTGATGGTCTCAAAATGAACTCGTGAATGTACCCCTCTAGATACCCCATAATTCCGGTGCTGGGAATCTTTGTGAATTCCTTTCTTAATGATCCTGTTCATGAGATTGTGATTCATAAGGTCTCCATACTGGACGATTTTACGTTCCTGGAGCCGTTTCTCATTTTCGATGTTTCTGCGAAGATGTTTGTTGAAGTCGAAATGAGGAACTTCATCAGATTCTTGGGATCCTGGTGAATCCGAATGGTTATACGTCGACCGATGGTAGTATTTGGTCCTATATTCATGACCAACAGGTCTGGAATGGTGGATAATGTTGGGTCTGATCGGAGCAGCCATATGTTTCAGAGTCTTGTCATAGTTTGCTCTTTTAAGAGGATCAATCAACACTTCGTACGACTTTTTGATAGATAAATACTTTTCATTTTTATCAAGAAGATCTGAATCTGAGAGTTCCTGTGACTTGAGGATATCTGGATGGTATTTCAAGCTGAGTCTTTTGAAGTTGCTCTTGATCTTATTCAAGGAAACATCGTGTGACTCTAGATTCAAATTATGGTAATGATTTATATGTCTTTCAGAGTCAACCACCGAGCTGTAGTATCTTGAGCTTCTGAAAGGTAACATAAAAGGCTCTCTGTTCCTAATTCTCGGCAAAAGTCCTATCGTGACTTCTTTCATTCTGTATTTCTAGGGATTCGGTTATCTCAGTCCAGAACGATCCTAATATCAAATCGCCGAAATCCAGTCGTTTTTTTCAACTTTTTTGGCCAAATAGATCTTTCTTTGTATTACCAACTTCCTTATTTCAACATTACACCCTGTTTTCTCTCCTAAAATAGCTATTTAAACCCCCTCTCTAATTGCTCTATACTTATCTACATGCTAAAATACAATAAGCTCGCACCAGCATTTTAGGATTTTTCACTATCACCGATAAAATACTCAAATCTTGAATTTCAGATCTGATCTCCAACGTTGGAAATTGGCATTCATGAAAGGCCTCTCCGATTTCGGATACTCATCAACAAAGCTGAGTTGACCTGTTGTTCTACCTTCAAATACCCTAAGCCATGAAGGAGAATCCCACACACAGAAAATTATGCTTATGTAAGATGATTTGTCTAGGAACTGTCATGAACCTAATGGAATCCTGGAACTGTCAATGTTCAGCAATCCAGAATCAAGCAGGACAAGCGAGACAGCCAAATTATACAAATGAATCAAGATAGGTCATTTCACCGATCTGGCAAACATAGTGAAATTCATAGTAATTATTTATTATTTAACCCCTTATTATCAGACCTCATCACTTTCAAATATCAGGGAATAGATATGATACAAATAAATCTATTGGTATATACAGCATATTTTTGTCAGACTAATTGTCTGAAGGTAGGGTAGGTGGCTCTTCATCAGAAGAGTTAATAGCTGACTCTTCATCGGAATCATCTGTCGTGAAATCCAGCTCCAGCCAACTTGGCCAGGCTAATTCGTTTATCAGCATTGTTCTTATTGTCCCCACCAGAAATTTCTCTATTTTGCCGATATTTCTGAGGATGGAACCGTTATTCGGCACAGGCAGATCTGAGTCCAAATTCGGGTGTCGTTCGTAGTCTCCAAGCTCTCCCTCGATATTCACATTCTTGATAATATCTATTCTTTCTCTGTTGGATGACTGCAGAGTTGGTGTGATTTCGGAGACAGACGATTTGCGGGAGTTCTGACGAGATTCCTCTCTATCCGAGTTTGTTAGAGTTGGTTTTGTGAGAGATGCTGTAACAGATGTCTCATTTTCGTCATCGTTGATGTCGCACAGAAACGAAATAAACACCTTATTTTGCAGATATGCAACTACTGCCAATGAGTGTATATAGAGATCAGTGATCTTGAGTCTGACAGGCAGCTTTATGAACTCCTTAGCAGGGTAGTTAACCAGCAAATTGCAGACAACTTCGATATAGATTTTGGAGTCGAATTTAAGATCCACTGTGATTTGGACATCTTTATCTTTTTCTTTATCTTTATCGGAATATTCCTTCTTGTATGTTTGTGAGCCTTGAGTGTCGTCTGCAATTGGATCGTGGCTTTCGTGTTCTCCTATGGGATCGTAGACTCCATCAATGCTGATATTTGCATGCATGGGTATTGATTGTAGTTCTGAGAATTCCTGGCTTGAATCTTTGAGACCAAATCCACTGATTCCAACTCCATTGTTGAGACCCTGAAGATAGGAAGAGTTCGATCTGGGGACCAGAAGCGAGCTGCGAGACGTGATGGGCGAGCTTATCATGGTTGCGCTAGAGGAATGAACTCCTAACTGGGGTGTGGACGATCGGTTCAATCCGCTAGCCATTACTGCAACTGGTGATGGACTCCTTGAATAATCAAAGTTGGAAGGGGGTTGTCTTGTTGTCAATCCAGATGTTTTGATTGGTGAGACTGGAATGGATTTCTCTCTAAGCCTATGATTTACAGGTTGTGGTGCCACAGGATCCACATCCTGTGATGGTCCATAGAACTCTGCGAATGGTTTATCGATGTCTTTAATGGATATTTCAGGTGACTTATCTCCTAAAGAAAACCTCACCGTCTCCAATCCGTTGAGATAGGGAGGCAGCGAGATAGATCTCAATTTATCGTTTAGGAACTCCAACAACTGTTGATTAATGGACTCATCCGACGAGATTGAGCTCCAATTAATATCGAATGACATTCTTGTACACTATTTGTGCTTTATTTCCTACTCCTTTTGACGTTATCAACTAACTAATTTCTATTCGACAACCACTTTCTTCTTTCTGGAATATAATAAGAGGAAACTCCTAAAATTGGCCACAAGCGATTCTGCCTTTTGTGAGAATTATATTTTGGACCATATATTATATCTTCCTTGCTCTTGAAGTTTTAGACAAAAGGGATATTTTACCTATGAAAAATCCAATAGAACAACACTGAAAGGACAAAAGAGTAATATTGATCAATAATGCTGAGTTTTAGTCGAATTGGAAGACAAACAAGCCTGAAATTGAGGACGTTCAGATGGTATTCCTCGGAGGCAAAAGACAAAAAGGGAACAGCAGTCATGTTTATGAATATGGGTGGACCATCAACAATCTCAGAAACACATGATTTCCTTTTTAGACTGTTCTCTGATGGAGATTTGATTCCGTTTGGTCGTTTCCAGAATTTGCTTGCCAAATGGATCGCCAAAAGAAGAACACCAAAAATCGAGTCGTATTATAAAGATATCGGAGGAGGCTCACCAATCAGAAAGTGGTCCGAATATCAATCGAAGCAGGTTTGTCAAAGACTCGACCGTCTTTCCCCAGAAACTGCACCTCATATCCCCTATGTGGCATTCCGATACGCTCATCCTCTTACCGAGGAAACATACCAGCAAATGCTCAAGGACGGAATTACTAGAGCAGTGGCTTTCTCACAATATCCACAATTCAGCTACTCCACAACTGCCTCTTCAATTAACGATTTGTATAGAATTGCCAATAAATTAGACAAAACAGCCCAAATTGAGTGGTCTATCATCGACAGATGGCCAAAACAAGATGGACTTACTACAACTTTTGCCAATCACATCAAGGATTCCCTGGAGAAGTTCCCTGAAGTTATCAGAGATAATGTGATCGTCCTCTTCAGTGCTCATTCTCTCCCTATGGAAATTGTTAACAGAGGAGATTCCTACCCTGCGGAAGTGGCTGCTACCGTCTATTCGGTAATGGAAAAACTCAACTTCTCCAACCCATACAGACTCGTGTGGCAATCTCAGGTAGGTCCAAAACCATGGCTTGGAGGTCAAACCGCAACCATCACCAAAACGCTTATCAACACAGTCAAAGATCAGGAGGCTCCAGCTGTTGTGATCGTTCCAATTGCTTTCACATCTGACCACATTGAGACTCTACACGAAATTGATATCCAACTTAAAGAAGAACTGAGGTATCCTCATAAAATGATCAGATGTGAGTCATTAAACGGAGACCCGGTTTTCCTAGACGGGCTAGCAGAGTTGGTAAAAGATCATCTCAGCAGCGGCCAATTATATTCTAAACAACTACCGTTGGATTACACCTTGGGTAGTGTTTCCTCTAGCAATATTTTTGGTCATCCTTCTGAGTTCTTCGGAAAGAGACAGTCTATTAAGGACATCTAATCATATATACATTATTTTACTGTACATATTATGTATCTGAAAATTCTCTAGAACTATACTATATTATATTACCTCTGTTCTGGTCGCTGATAGCCCTGTTCGATAGTAGTCAATATCTCATCATAAAGTTTTGTTTTTGCAGACTCCTTATCTTTTCTAGAAGTAGCGTTGGCATCATTTTTCGGAATGATCTCTTTGATAACGTAGACTATGTCATTCCATTGATCCTCGTTATCAATCTTGAGTAATCTTTGGTATAATTTCGTAACCAATTGTTGTTTGTGTTTGTCTTTCTCAACAAATGGAACAACAAATCGTATAATCTCCTTAAATGACTTTCTGGGCAACTCACGGTCAGCAGAAAGACCACTGAACATATCTATGAAACCATTGTAAATGGCATTATCCTTTGTGGCTAGTTCTGTGAAGAATAACTTACACATATCAACAATCCCTTGGTCCTCATTGACATACAATTTTGCCATCTGTGCAAGTTGTCCCTTTACCTTAACTTGTCCTGCCAAAATTAAAAAAGTCACTGTCATTAGACATGTTCTTTGTACCATAATATTATCATCTTGAAGTCTACCATACAAATAATCTTTATTCGTATCAATGATGTTGTTGAAACAAACAGCCATATCACCCAATCCAAGCACAGCATTGCTTCTCACAATAGGATCCTTTGATGTCTCCATCAAGTGCAAGTATAGGGGAAGATTCTCTTCGCAAAATCTTGGAGAAATACACATTAATTTGGAGAGACAAAGAATTGCCTGTCGTTGAAGTTTCTCGTCGTTGTAGTCTTTCGGCTTAGTGACGATTTCACGTAAAAGAGGGACAAATCTAGCTAGTAACCCAGTTTCGCTGTATAGTAGTTCCTTTTCTTTAATAACCTGGATTGCATCAGCAAAATCATCTTCATTAGTTCCACCTATCATATCCAATTCAACATCATTTTCTTCCTTTTTGTTCTCAGATGCAATTTTTTTCTTTTTGAATTCAGTTTCACACTTTTCAAGGTGTACGATGGTTTTCAGCCCAATATGACCTATCAAAAACAGCAGCTGAGAAAGAGATACAACTTTATCTTGACTCTCATTCAAATCTTCCCCAAATGTATTACTAGCTTTTGTCTTCAGAATATCAGAGCAAACAATATCAGGATGCGACGAAATAACATATATCGAATTTAATGCCTCTTCGGCCATACTGAACCAAGCACCATCCTCTGTATATCTCAGCAACACACTTGTCAGTTTTTGGATAGCTTCATCCTCTTTTGAAATTTTGTAATTACTTATAGTTGCCTTCTCTGGTAGAATCCTTCTCAAAACAATGCATGAAAATCTAGACAATGTCCAGTCCATGCTATCGCTACTCAGTCCAATATTCAAAACTAAATCTAGACCTTTAAGGGCAATTTCGTTATCGGCAAGGGACAGCATACCAAGAACAATAATTGCTCCTCTCTTTTGCTTCCTTAAAACATTATTATTTCCGAAGAACTGCCAGAGTACTTTAATAGCTTGATCATCAATATGTTTCTTCAAATACAGTTCACATAGTAATCTCTCTAGTGAGGCGTAATCTGCTGTGGATGAATTATAAGTCAATTTCACAAGATTCAATGCAATGTACGATGCTCTCTGAATTTCAGTGGAACTATCAGGGGCGGTCAGGTAGAGGGACTTGTAGCATTCAATTAGTTTATCCACTACATGATTTCCTTCCTCATTACTTCCTTTCATCCACACTAGATGAAGCATCCTCTTGATTCCTTGTGAGCAATTCTCAATTCCGTAGGCGTCTGTTAGAACAAAAAAGTTCATTGCATCAATTACTTCGTTCTTTGATTTTGAGTACAACAGTTCACAACATAACACAGTGGCACGATGCACCAACTTGATGAATGTGACTGCATCCTGATAATATTGAAATGTCAGAGTTAGTTTATTCACCAAAGCCACATCCACTGATTCGTCAAACACCACTGATGTGTTTGCACGTGGTTCAAGTTCTTCTGTCTCCTGTTTCACATGATGTACCCCCTCTTGATCTTCATCAATGATTTCATCTGAGTCTAAATCCATTTCGTCTTCGCTGCTTTTGTCATCATCTTCTCCATCTTCATTCTCATCTTCGTCTCTATCCTTTGCATTCGTTTTATCATCACCATCATTTTCTTGGGTATCTTCATCGGCAAAAATGTCAGGCTGCAATTCTTTCAGCTTCTCTCTGATATCATCCAGTCTTTTTTTCCATGCTGAGAGCTCTAGTCTTTCACCGTGCAACATCACATACGGATGGGTTAAAATTAGTGTAGTGAGAAGTTTAATAGCATTTCTCCTCACAAGTCCAGATCTATCCTCCAAGTGTCTGACTGCCATCTTCGCCCAGCGCAATCTCTTATTTACGAGTTTGATTTTCAGTTCACTTAGCCTCGTTATACCTTGTATAGCTCTCGATCTGACATAAGGATTGATATCCAAAAACCTATCTTCCAGAAGCTCAATAAAACTATCGGCTTGCTTCTTATGCTCATCCACTTCTTCTTGAGACTGTGCTAGATCATTGATGATATTACCAACAGCTTCCACAACCGCACATCTCAAAGTGAACGAGTTATTGTCTAGCAATTGGGCAATTAACGATATCTGTCTCATGACAATCCTTGGTGAAAGCTCAGACAGTTTAATTATAAAAGTACTGATAGACTTCGGTCCATTTGTATCATTTTCATTAAACGTTTTTGTGCTGACCTCTTTTAAAACCTCGTCGGTGAGCTGGTGGTAATCGAAATGTCTGCTTAAAGTATCCAGAAGTTCAGCCATCACAGCACTCAAATGCTGAAAGTAGGTAAGATGTTGTAGAATAGCGTTTTGAGTATGTGACGCCTGCCCATGGAACTTCACTGCCATACAGATCACCTTGAATGCATGCATCTTAATCGTAGTTGTTTTCGCTCTCTCTTGGTTCTCGAGAACTGCGTTGATAGGAGTTAGAAACAGCGTTCCCACAAATAAATTCCGCTCTGGAGTGGTCTGGAATAGTAATGATAGTTTCAGTCTGAGGCCATTGGATATTGAAACTAACAGGTCCTCTAGAAGACTGTTAGATTTTTTCCAGTGAAGTTTAGAATCAGGATCTTTGAGATTCACATCCTCCTTTCCGATATAGCTCAGTAGAACATGAACAAGATATCCATAAAGCTCCAGTAATTTTCTGTGCATTGAAAACATCTCAACATCCCCGCTCTCGAGGATCATCTGTGTCTGATCTTGCTGCATGCTAAACGAACTCGATACCAAATAGCTGAGCTGGTATTGCAAACGATGACTCAGCTGTGGATAACAATGGGTCAGATTCGCCAGAGGACTCCAATACTCATCGTACAGAATCGATCCTGTGCGAACAGCCAACTCCTCGGTCACTATACCGAGGAACTCCTCAGGGTCTTGATTCCCGTTCAACTCGAACGAGTCTATCTGCTCTGGAAACGCTGTCAGCCATTGTGACAAGTCGAAATCTGCTTCCATAATGGAGTAGTCAGTGATTTTGTGATCTTTAGACGGTAATTTACGTCTTTTGTACACCTATCTATTCACAGCCAACTCTCTTGAAACATATAATGGCAAGTTATCCTTTGTTTACCTAATTTCGTGTATATTTTGATTTCGAGTTATGTGCCCGTATATTATTTTGGCAGCCCTAGCTTAACCGTGAAGCTTGAAAAATTGCAAGTGATAAGTAAGATATAGAAAAAGGGTCAAATTTGACTGCTATCAGGAATGAAAGTACTGGAACAACGGAATGTCAGAACGAAAAGCAATCAACAAATACTATCCACCGGACTTTGATCCTTCAAAAATCAAAAAAGTCAAAAAAATTAAAAAAACAGGACCCGCATCATGGCCCACTGTTCGTCTAATGATTCCCTTCTCAATGAAGTGTCTAAACTGTGACGAATATATATCGAAGTCAAAGAAATTCAATGCAAAGAAGGAGATCAGCGATCAAACATATCTAGGAATCAAGATCATCCAGTTCCATTTCAGATGTCCTAGATGTTTCAACGATCTGGTGTTCAAGACAGACCCTAAGAATGGAGACTTCGAGTGCGTTTCGGGATGCAAGAAGAACTTCGAGAAAGTCGTCAAGAAAAGCAAGGAAACGATGGAAGAGATGCTGCAAAGACTGGAGGAGGAGGACAGGAAAGAACATGAGGCCAAAGAGGGGAAGAACAAAAAAGTATCTGGAGAAACAGCCATAGAACAACTCGAAAGACGTCTTATCGAACAGCAAAAAGAGCAGGAGATGATAGAGGAAATAGACGAATTACAACAGCTTAATTGGAAACTTGAAAAACGCAGGAAACAATTGAACTCCGTGTCTGTAGAAGACCAGGAATTACAAGATCTTAAGGAGGCCCAAGCCGCCTTCCAAAGTTTCAAAGAGTCTGGTGCAGTTCAGAATAGCGGTCAAGTTATTTCACCAGCAACGGCTGTCGAAACCGCCACGGAAGGATTGCTTGCCGGATATGCCTCATCATCAGACGAAGAACCAGAGCCAGAAACTCCTCAGCAAACGATCACCATGAAACGAAAAAAAAAAAGTTTAGGGGTTACTGTTAAGAAGAAAATGAGGGTATAATGTACATTAGGATTCGCAGATCGGTTAGTATTAATATAATTGAACGTCGCCGTACTTTTATTCGTAAAAGCGTAGATCATACAGACAAATGCAAGAAATTTGAAGAATCAGTCTCTCATTTTGGAATACCCTTTAACCATGGCATTGCTTGCTCCAATTCTTCTATTCTCCAAAGCCAACATTAAGTCCCTTAGCACAATGCTGGTCTCCTCTCTTGCCTCTCTATAGCGTATACCATTATCTCCCCTGGCTGTGATAGAATCATTTTTTGAAGGGGACTGCATCCAAGAATATTTCTTTTTGGATCCACTCATCATTAAAGATGCAGTGAGATTGGTCTGCTTGTGTTCGGCAATCAGATCTTCTTCTTTCTTGTCCTCTTCGAGCCCAAGAGCCACTCTTCTCTTGAGTCTCTTCTCTTCCCTCTCCTTTTGTTTGGTCGCTATGTCTCTTAATGCCTTTGAAATCTCAGACTTTGTATTTGAAACAGATTGCTTTTGTTTGGTTTTCACTCCTCTTCTACGGTGTCTGGACATCACCACCGCATCTGTTATTAGAGAAGCCATGTACATTTCGCATGCACTTGACATCATGTTGATCAAGTCCTCATCAAAATCCATCTCCTTCAGACCCTGTTCTTCCATGGTCTTGGACATGAACCATGCCAATTGCTGTGCTTTGAGAAAATTGTTAGGAATCGTCTGTCTTTTGGAAACTGAGAGTCCTCCCACCATGGCTTCCTCCTCTGCTCGTAGGTTAACTCCAGCAGCTGCAACAGCATCAGCCAACTCTTCTGGATTCTGACTTATCTTTGTGTTCTGTTTGGTCGACCCCTTCTTCTCTGTTGGTTTTCTTCCTGGTCCCTGTTTTGATAATCCTAGCGTAGAATTATTTCTGGTTATTGTTGCATTGGTCTTTGTTTCTGCAGCTTGTTTCGTGGCCTGTGTTATAGAAGCTGAATCTGTTACTGGCGTTGTCGCTGTCGAAATATCCGTGAGGCCGATTGCAGTGTCCAAATTGTCCAAATTGAGATCCAATCCCGGAGTCACGATCCCAGGAGATCCCATTGCTGGAGTAGCTATATTGGACAACGAAATATCGAGGCTGGGACTATCGCGAGCAGGCGATCCTCCACTAGGAGTAGCTAGCCATGGAGTAGCTAGCTCACTGCCAGGAGTTGCAGACAAATTAACACCAGTTTCATCGTCTAATTTGTGTCTTTTATTTTCTCCTGCTGGCTCTTCTGATGAATATGATCTTTTGTTTCTCTCATTTGTGTCTGTGTTTTCGCCATTTAACTCCGTAGATTGAGACATCCCCACAGTCTGACCAATATTTACGCTCCTATATTGCGAGTTTGCTTATTAAACGTCAGGAGACACCTTTTGCAGGGTAAATCAATACTTATTGCCCCTCTATTCACCATAATTCTTTATTTCAACAGCTCATTTCCTCAAAAAACCAGTTTATTTTGAATGTCGGGTAATCCCCTTTAAAAATGGGAGATCTGAAAAAAAAATTATAGCTTCAATAATTTTTCAGATATGATAGATAGATACACAATAAAGAACATGAAATCGAGTTTTAGAAACATACAGGACTAATCCATAAGCAAATTCGTTCAAATACACAATAAACAATCCACAATGTCGAAAAATGGGACGAAAATACGGACCTTCCAGGGTCATCGTAACTTCAGAACAAGACTCATCATGTCAACCCTCAGTGGTAAAGCCATAAAGATCGAGCAAATCAGATCTGATGATCTTAATCCCGGTCTCAAAGACTATGAGATCTCATTTTTGAGACTTCTAGAAACAGTCACCAATGGTACAGTGATTGAGATTTCTTATACAGGTACTACAGTGATATACAGACCGGGTCTTATAATCGGGGGCAGTGTAACACATGTTTGTCCTTTGTCCAGAGCCTGTGGTTATTACATCGAGCCAATGTTGTATCTGGCACCATTTTCCAAAAAAAAGTTCTCAATAATATTTCAGGGTCTGACGTCCTCAAAGGAGGATCCAGGATTGGAATTCATCAAATGGGGTCTTCTTCCGGTTATGGAGAAGTTCGGTGTCAGAGAAGTCGAGCTCCACACTCTAAGAAGAGGGGCCCCTCCTTTAGGTGGCGGCGAAGTCCATCTAATGGTCAACTCTCTGATTCCTCAGCCAATGACTGTCCATGTTCTGGATTACCAGAAAATATCTGCAATCAGGGGTGTCGCATACTGTACTAGAGTGTCTCCGTCTGTGGTGAATCGTCTAGTAGATTCTTCAAGAAGCGTTTTGAGAGCCACAGGCTGCGATGTGAATATCACAACAGATGTTTGTAGAGGTGAGAGAGCAGCTAAGTCTCCGGGTTTCGGTCTTACACTATTCACAGAATCAAAAAAATCGCCGTTTAGATACATAGTAGAGGATATTGGCCTTGGAGGAGAAACGCCTGAAGAGGTGGGTGAAAAAGTAGCCTATCAGCTGTTGGAGCAAATTGAAAAAAGTGGATGTCTTGGAAACAACCAGCTGGTGATGGCGTTTATTTACATGGTGATAGGAAAAGAAGACATTGGAAGGCTAATCATCAATAAGGACCAAATAGACGAGAACTTAGTTTCCTTGTTAAGGGACATCAAAGTCATGTTCGACACAGAATTCTATTTCAAAGAAACGGACGACTACGAAAATGCTTTCATCGCTACGGTCAAAGGTATCGGGTTCACTAATGCATCCAAGAAAATTGCATAATGCTAATGTATATGATTTTGCTAATGCCCATCCATACGGGCCGCACAAATCAGTGTATATATAGAGTATATCTCTATATACAGTATTATCGAAGTGGCAAGTCTTGTAAATCGTTGAATAATCTTTGAAGTGCATCTTGATTTAGTTCCCCATATTTCACCCTTTCAAGAAACCAGTCCTGAAAAGTTTCACTGACCAGATATTTGGTCTTCTGGAACAATCTGAACTCATTCAAAAAGGCAGACTTGATCAGGATGATTCTAGTTATTAATGCATTAAGTTCCTCAGATGACTGGGTTAAAAGGGCAACCAATTTATCGATATCGGATCCTCTGATATCAGATTTAATTTTTATTTGGAATAGTCTTTCGTTAGTCTTTGTGATTCTGTTCAAGAGAGTGTGGATCTGTTTTTCGGATGTATTTTTGAAATTGGCCAGTCTCTCAACCAGAAAATGCATTGAGGTTAGATAGTCTTGAAATCGCTTAAAACTTTCTGATATCTCAGAATTCAATGAATTGAGCTCGTCATCTTTCAACTGTTTGATAGTAGTAAAAAACTTCAACACTTGCTTTAAAATAGTGTTGATTATGGATAGATTTTGGGACTCTTCTGGTTGATTGAACTCAGAACCAACAAGATTCTCAACCCCGTAAACACAGCCACTAGTCTGAACGAATTGACCGAGGTAGATGGAAAAGCGTTGGTTGTCTAAAGACAATGCAAGCTCTCTCTTCTCGATGCGCTCAACTAGAATACACAATTTTGACCAAATGTCTGCAAATCTAGTTAGAATGGAATTGATAGAGCCCAGATTTTCTAGGAATAAAAGGTCCTTGTAATTCACAGGACTTTCACTCCATATTTGAGTAATATTATTTATAATGGAATCATTGCTTGTGGTACGTTCAATTTCAGACTCATTCTGTTCTTCCTCATCGGGGTCGTGTTCTTTTAATCCTTTCAGCACTTTGTCTAGGTTGACGCAGAATCTTCTCGGTAAATTGACT
This sequence comes from Ogataea nemodendra, assembly GCA_030567775.1. Lineage (NCBI taxonomy): Eukaryota > Fungi > Ascomycota > Pichiomycetes > Pichiales > Pichiaceae > Ogataea > Ogataea nemodendra. The sequence goes on from JAJLSV010000007.1 coordinate 213,237, forward strand.
CTAATACCATCGAATTCATCAGTCACTTCAATGTTTGCAAATTTCTTCCAGTTTGAGAAATCGTTCGGAACGGTTAGAAACATGATGACCAGATTCTCCTTAGAAAGAATTGGATGTTTATTAAGCTGGTAAAGAAATCTTTGCAGACCTCGTCTTCTTTTTTGCAAAAAAATGGAATCGCTTGAAGATGCTACTAGGTTTAAAGTAAAGGTTAGTATCCAGCGATTGTGATATCAAAAGATAATGATGAGAATAACTTACATGTAAATTTCTTTGGGGGAAGCTCGGGAATCAACCTAAATGGATATTTTCTCCATAATATTTCCAACAACCAGGCGAAATCGCTATATCTCCTAATGATTTTTGTTTCAGAACCAACAGGCTTGTTATCATGCTGATAATATTCTATTGGAAACTTGAGATTATGTGTGATCAAGTAGTTAACGTGTTTGAAAACAATCCCTTCTTTTTCCGGTATCTCTTTCACTTTGATTATCGATTTATCATCACTATTGTGATATCCCAATGGATTAAACGACTTTTGCATTTCTTCTGACCAAACTTTATCCTCTAATGGTTTAACATCATCCTCCTCATTCTCGTCCTCGTCCTCTGGTCTGTTGTTGACGTTAGAGTTCAACAGAGGGTCCGATATCGCAGAAGGCCCTGTTTCCTCCAAAACACCTTCTTTTTGGAGGTTATTATTCGGCTCGCCAGAATTAGTCTCGCTAGATCCCACCATTTGCACAGAACTTGGAGTATTGAACGTCATTGAAGAAAAGTTATTTGTCAGGATGTCATTAGAGTTATACGAGCTCCAATTGTTATCCTCTATGATCGACGATTGCATCAGATTTCGTTCTCTTCTTGGGGGAGCAGCCCATGGATCTTCTCCGCTCAATAGAGGATCATTAACAGACCCAAAAATACTGTCAGACATGTTTATTCCGTGTTGTCTTTGCCCTTTACAAAAAGCGTCACCTAATATTTTTTCTTCTAGCACTTCTCAGCAATTCTTTCAGACCACCACTGTCTACAATAGCCGTTTGGATTGTTTCAACTGGAAATTCCAACTTGAGACTATTCTAAATCTCTATTTCGATAATTATAGAGCCGTATTCTAACTTGTGGAACAACATATAATCTCTATTTACAATTGGATCCTCAAATATTGCGATCTGGCCCTAAAACTCGAACACTCATCAACGCGAAGTCCCGACGCGTCGATTTTGGTTGCGTCGATTTTGGTAATTCCCAAGGTTTATCAAGAAATAGGAGATTTTGACACAACATATTCAAGAAACAGAAACCGATAGCTCTTGTAGAGCCCATAAAGGCAAGCCGGACAGATAAACATATGATGACGGGTCCAATTTCACGAATACAGTCATCGGCTCATCTGAGCTCTCACACAACACCAACACCAGGAACAACAGGAACGCCAGGAACCTTGGGTCAGGTTCCACCAAATGTGTTGACTAGCGGAGCTGTCAAAACTCATAACAACGAAAACACATTCATTTACAAACAATTAGTTACATTCGAGACACAGCTGAAAAATCTGACAACAGCAATTCAACAATACGACCCCAATCCAGAGATTGCAGCTGGGTTGGTTTCTTCTATGGACAGTATAAATAAAGAGTTGGACCAGTTGGAGGTTTTACATGACTTGAAAGCAACCCAAATATTCAAGCAGAGCAATGAGAACTCGCAATTGAACGAAAATATCAGAAATATACTGACCAGTCTAAATGAATGTCGAAAAGAGCTCAAAGAGCTACCTCAATTATCTGTGGAGGAAGAGGAAGAGCTCAAGAAAGCTGACAATTTAGAACTGCAGCCACGACAGCCAGATCTTGAATCTACAACACAGCTATTAGCATATGCTATGAAATTATCAAAATTTTCGAAGATCCCAAGAACATTTGATGGTTTTCTGATGCCTAACAACTTCATTTGGCCAGGAGATGACAATATGAGAAGAGGAATGCTGGCTATGGCCTCTATGATACCTGATAAGATTATCCAAAACGAAAATGGCCACAATGAAGTGCAAGAAAGGAATGTAGCTACGAGTGCAGACGAGGGTGGTAACATAATAGATGCTCATGAAGATGAGGATGATGAGTTTGTACCTGAAAGAAGAAATGCAGGAACTGAACCAGTTGCAACATCCAAACCAGAGAAACAGGATGCCGATGCTATTATGGCTGATCTAGATTTATCTGACTCAGATGGTGATATTTAGATATGTATATATATACCATTGATAATTTTTTGGTTATAGCAGTTAATCTCTCTTTAAATCGTCCAATCTTTTGAGATACGATTTGACATCGTTCTCCAAATTCAGTAGAGCTGATTTAACAGCCTCGATTTCATGTTTGTCAACAGCAGACCCATTCTCTGTGTTCAATTCAATCCATTCTGCGAATTCCTTATTTAATTTATTGTAATTATCTTTGATTTCGTCCAAATCAGGAACCGCCAGGTTCAGGTCTACCAATTCTTCTTGGTTGTCGAAGTCAGGTAGTTTCCGGAGAGCTTCTGTCAAGTCAGAGGCAGAGTCCATATGCTTCTGTAGTTTCAACTGGGCACTCATGTCCACTGGCTTCTTCTGTTCAATAGTTGGCAAGTGGTAGCTCCTTAACATGCTGGAAAACTTTTTACCAGGAGGCGTATCAAAAAACACAATGACCAGGAAACTAGCTATATGCACCCAAAAGTAGCAATATCTCCATAATCTCATAGACGGCTTAAATTCCAAGATAAGGAAAGGCATAACAACATAGGCTAAAGCTGATTGAGTGACAATCCAGGATACAATATCGTAGAGATATTTGTACGGAGAAATGTTTGTGTTATCCTTGCTTGCAAACAGTGGTCTGAAATTTCTCCTAAATATTTTTCCAACTGTTTGAGTGAATGCACCGATAGTGAAGGTCAAATAATAGCCGGGCATTGTCCCATGCCAAAATGCGGATGTGAGGAAAGTGAGAAGTGTAGGCAGTAAGCCTGATTTATATCTCCCAGTGGCTTCGTCAATCTTACAGGTTCTCAAGTAGATGTAATTCTTCAACCATTTATTGGTGTTCATATTCCAGGCCTCAAGACAATCATGGATGCTCTGTCCAAATTCAAACGCATATGGATCTATATTCTGGACCCTGTTCCAATACAATTTGTCCTTTTCTGCATCATAGCCATTGTATCCAAGTCCAGTGACAATACATCCTGCCTCACTGATCAACCAGACTGTATAGTATTTAAGCCTAGAAGCAAACCCAAGAACGTAGATGTAGACTATCTTGAATATGAAGGATCTAAGTCCAAAGTTTTCCGACAGAGCATATTCCATGTTTATTTTAGGTCTAATAAGGATCCAGACAACCGCCCAGAAAATGCCCTGAACAACCTTCCATAACGCAACTTTACCACTCTTTGGAATTTTTCTCTTTCTTCTTCTTCCAGGTTTTATATGTTCTGGAACGTCATCGAAGATGTCGGTCAAAATGAACTTCTCATAATCAGCGTAATCAAACGAAGGACCAGTTACCAAAGAAGCATAGAAAAAAACGTATCCCAAATAAGATATCAGAGAGGGATGTTTCAAGATAGCTCTTGATTTTTGATATGTGTTCAGCCGGGAATTGAAGAGAGATGGATCCTTGTGATACATGCGTCCGTCACTAACTGACCAGGCAAAAGAGCTCAATTTCATTACCAGAACCATCTGGGATCCAGTGATATCTATGACAGATGGATCGTAGTCAACAGTGAAAAACTGGGCTTTGAAGTGGTTTACGGCAAGTGAAAGCATCAAAGTCGATAAAATGACCCATGGCATCAGTTTTGACCTGTAGTATTTGGTTACAATGTAGGTAAATAAGGCATTGTAAAGAAGGACAAAAAAACCACTCCAAATCTCCAGAATGAAATAGATGTAAATCACACTGATTGCAATGATATAGTGGTTCTTAAAACCTGTTCTTTGGTCTGGAATTCGCTTGAAAATTGCACTTATGGGAAACGACATAAATAGACATGTTAGAATCCTACAGGATCCTTCATCCAGTCCTGATGTCTCTGATAGAACAGTGATCAGTGGTCTGAATGGGTTCAAAAGCATGCTGTAACGATATATCGTGCAGAGTTCCCTCCTTGTTGAAACTTGCTCCCAATTGAGCAGTAATATCTCTGTTTCTAACTACTCCAAAAGCAAACATGTGTATTATCGGCGTGAATCTCAAAAAATTTATTTATATTGGAAATTTGACATCCAAGATGAAGAGTTTCGGTTCTCTTTTTACCTCAGACTAAACAAACTGTGGACAAAGCTGCCGAATAAACGATCCAGAAATAGTACCATATCTCTAAAGAACGGATTCTGGGATCATGATTTGCTTTCGGTCTCGGACAACGAATTGGTGCAAATATAATGGACTCTCGCAGTTAGTGGTCAAAAGAAGATTCATCAATTTGGCAGGACTGAAGACAAATTCGGACTCAGAACAATCATACGTTATCCATAAGAGGTTCAGTCATCCTCAAAAACTGATGTATCAATTAATATCCGAGATCGACAAATACCATGAGTTCATACCATACTGCACCCATTCGTTCATAACGCAGAGAGACCTTAACGGCCAGCCATGCTTGGCTGGCCTGCGAGTGGGATTCCAGCGGTTTGATGAAAAGTTTACATGTGATCTCCGTTGCGAAGAACCACAATTAGTGGTGGCTGAATCCATAACGCACTCATTGTTTCGGTTCCTCCATACAGAGTGGAAAGTCGAAGCTATCGACGAAAAACATTGCAAGGTACAACTGAGTCTACGCTACCAGTTCAAAAGTGATCTCTACAACCATGTTAGCTTTCTGTTTGCTAAACGAATTGCTAGTCTCATGACACGTGCATTTGAAAGACGAGCCTACGAGGTCTCCCACTGAATCCTTAATAATAGAAAATAGACAACTCTGTATATATTTCTTTTGAATACTGCAATAGTGATCAATATATTCACTGCATCTTTCCAAACTCCAGCAATGCTTGTAGAATGTAGCCATCAACCCGGTGACCATATGACTTTCCAATCATGTCCCGTGTTATAAATCACGTGATTTGTCTGCCATTTTAGTTTCGTTCCAGTAGCCTATCTTTTAGTACTGTCTATTAAATTGATATAGGCTTCTCGTATACAAGGGGTTCTTATTGTTGTTTAGCACTCCTATACAAGGGGTTCTTGTTGTTGTTCAGCAATCAATTGACAGATTATTTAATCATATCATTGTCCGAATTATTCAAGTTGAATTGATCTAATTGAATTGCCATGTATGATGGAATAACTGTTAACGAGCCTGTTAATGGTACATTTTTTGAGTATTCTCCCAGGTTAATGGGGTTTGAGTTCGGGTCATTACATGCAGAGAATGTAGTGGTGTTCATTGGAGGTTTGGGAGACAGCTTTTTGACTGTTCCATATCTGTCGTTATTGTCGAAGAAGCTGAATTCTATTGGATGGTCGTTGATCCAGGCACAGATATCCAGTTCCCACTGTGGCTGGGGTACAGGATCGTTGGAGAGAGATGGAAACGAATTGTCGAAACTTGTTGAGTTCTTGAGATCCGATAAGTCAACCGCTGGTTCCAGAAAAAATGTTGGTTTTATGGGTCATTCCACTGGTTGTCAGAATACTCTTTATTATTTGTCGAAGCAACCGAAGACAGAGACCAATGTTATTGACTTTGGAATTTTGCAGGCTTCTGCTTCCGATAGAGAGGCTGGAATCACTTTATTAGAGAAAGAGATACTGGATGAGTCTCTTGAACATGCTCATAAATTGATTGATGACGGTAATCCAAATGAAATTATGCCTTATAAGTACTTTGAGCATTTCTTTGGGACTCCTATCAATGCATACAGGTGGAAATCGCTGTTCTCTGAGAAAGGAGATGACGATTTTTTCTCCAGCTATCTTGAGGCTGCTGATTTCAAGGAGACATTTGGAAAGGTCGACAAACCTATCTTGGTCCTCTACAGTGGTTCCGACGAGTTTGTTCCTGCAACTGTTGATAAGCATGCTCTGGTTGCGAAGTTCAAGGAGGCCACTTCCGAAAATCACTGGTCTCCGCTGAGCATGGTTGTCGAAGGTGGAGTACACAATCTGGGACCAGACTCCACCAACGATGCTCCAGAGATAGCCATAAGTACTGTTATCAAATTTATTAACGGCTTGTAAGAGATATTCAATCCAACAGATTTGCTTTTATAGAGATTGATTAGGATTTTATTGCTGTAATGTGTAATCTGTTCTCATAAATATGGTCCTTTGTATACGTGATCGCCTTTGATAAGATAAAATTTAAATTTTAAATATCACAAATATTTTAATTTACCAAATTATGGGAGTATTTGTACAACAAATCTAAATTATCTACTCAGAAAACAATCTCCAATCAATCGATATAACTACATTGACACATCAGCACATCAGCATCTGATTAATCTGCTTCTATTGCGTATATCTGGAACATCCGATTTAAAATTACTGGGCTGTGCAGAGCCATCAGATCTGATGTGCATGGACTTAGATCTGGGTTGACCAAGTCAGTATTTTTGTTGTTTAGACATACTATTGGACAATTAGCATTAGAAATAAGGAGGATTCAAACTTTGAAACCAAGAATCTTAATGAAACTGTTGTGTTTACGGTTCTATTGAATTTTTCAGCAGGCCAAGAAAAATTTAAAGGACCGTTTTCGACCCAGTATCTAACCTTTTTCGAAGATTCAAAACAGATATCATACAGAGAAATGTACACCAGACAATCTGACTTCGTAGCTTGTCTTCTTTTGGAATAGATCACACGGCAATCCACGATCTTAGGAGATCGATCCAGAACGTTAAGCACAGCCAGGAAATATCGCGACAAACCAGTCAACTTAGAGACATTCAATAAGTTTTCATCTTCCGTGTTTCGATTTTTATATCAGTAAGACCATTATAGGATGGTATAAGCATCAGAACAAACACATAAATGGATGAGATTCTGGATATCAAACGGTTCCATAAAGTCTTGAGCTCCGGGCATACAAGAAACTCTACTAGATGCTATCGTTGTAAAGCGAAGAGAATCAGTTGCTCTTACGAGTTTCCAACATGCTCAAACTGCCAGAAAGAGAATGTGGAATGTTGTGCATGGATGAAAGGAATTAATAAGCCACTACCCAGAAGTCTGGCTCTGTACATGGAAGATAGAGTTGCACAGTTGGAAATAGAATTGGAAAAATTACGACAACATGAAGCCATTGACCAATCAGAGGAACAATCGTACAGTTTAGTTAAGTTTGCTGCTGTTCCATTTCTTGAAACTATGGATCCTTCGGATGAATCAGAGAGAATTTCGTCACTGTGCCATCTAATATTCAAATCCAGTTCTTTGCCTTCTCCTTTTGATTCGATGCTCAACAACAGCGAGAGAGGAAACATGAATTCGTTTATCAAAAACCATCCTCCGGTTGATCTTTACAGTATACCCCCAGACATTGTTCAGATATTGATGGAGAACTATCTAAATTACCATTTGCCTCAATATCCAATAATCTCGAGTCTGGTGCTGAATGATGTGAGAAAGCGTGTGTACGATGACCCTGATTCGGCTTCTTCTCTCGACAAGGCTTTTGTTTCAATTACGTTGGCCATTTCCTCTGCAAATCTAAGTCATCGAGGAGAAAAAAGGGCTTTAGCATCTTCCAGTGTTTTGTTCTCTGCATTTATATCACATGTGACCCGTGTGGAATTTGAGGATAAAATACAGAAGTTAGAGGTGATTCTGCTAATTGCACATTATGCCTTTGCAAACCCCTATGCGGCAGACGTTTGGTTTACTACCAGAGAGGGCTTGAGATTATGTATGGAATTAGGCCTGTACAAAGAGATTACATCGGAGGAGTTGAGTCCCTTGGACGTGGATACACGCAGAAGACTCTACTCTGTTGGCACCAGTATGGTCAGACATCTGAGCGCAAATGTTAAAATTGCATTTCCCATAGCATATGAGTTAATCTCAATTGATTATCCTACAGCTATGGACGACTCCTGTATCACATTAGAGGGTATTACCGATGGAGGACTAGAAACGAAAGCAGCTGCTCTGCATTTCCACAAGTTTCGGCTCTGTGAAAGCGAAGTTCATGAAGTTCTGTGGCTGAATAAGGAAATCGATACCTCGGTGGAATTGTGGCTAGAAAATATGGAAACTAAAGTGGAACGATGGTATCTAAAAGCAGAGGAATTTGCTAAAATAAACCAGCTCAGATCCAGGCTTATCAGCAAAGCTTCCATTCAAAGTCGCATGCATAGAAGGACTCCCAGGGTTCCAAATCCGGCCAAATCGTCATACGTAAAGCTTGTTAACTCTATTGTTCTTCTGATTGACGAGTATCTTCGAGATTCTACAACAGGAAACCTAGCGTATCTGCTAATGGGGGTCTACTACATGGTGGAATCGATAGTGAATCTTCTGGATGTGATGTGGTCGCAGAGCCGCTGGATTCTGGAGTTTTTCACGTACGACTGGCTGAACGCTAAGGTAAAGGGATCTCTTGGATTGATCACCAAGTTGAGCGAGAGATGGCCTGATATAGAAAAGGGAAAGGTGATTGTGGCTTTGACCGAGCTATATGAGAAAGTTTCTGAACGTCTATACATGATTTCTCAGCGAAAAGATGCTCCAGATCTGGTCACTGCTGATCCTGACATCACTGCTCAGATCGACTATTTTCTTTTTCCGTCTACAGAGGGCTTTGCGCCTGGTGAGCCTCAGATGGACCACATAGGCCTTGGAGACACCAACGATCTGGACCAGCATCCTACTGATGGCCAGCTGACTTCGATAGCATTTTCTAAGGAATCTAATTGGCGCGATAACTTTACTGTGGATAGCCTGATGGATTTAGAGGCCTACTGCAATACATAAGACGATTATGTCTTGCAACAATCAGCCTACGGGGTAGCATTATTTTTGCATTGTTTTCACCTACTAATTGTAGCCGTTTTAGGCTGTACAGGGTATAGCTTCCTTCTTTCGCAGCAAGTCGCACTCTTCAGATAACCATGTGTTGCGATCCATCTTGCCAACAATAGACCCTGTTAGTATGAGACTGGTGGATTCAGCCGTATGGAATCTCTTCCTGCTCAGTCTGAACATCTCGCTTAGAGCTAAGCGAGATACAGACGGGCAACCCAACGGCCGTTTCGGGTGCCCAGGTCACGTAGCGGGCAGGTCGCAGAACCCACGTTTAATTCCGGTGGCCACACTTCGAATCAAGCGTGCGTTGAAGATAAAAGAAAAAGAAATGTGCGTCAAAACATGCAGATTATTATTTAGAAAATTAACACAACCTGCATCTGGGTTTCATGTCGTAAATCCGTAGAAAGACAAGATAAAAACAAATACGAATCCCTATTAACCAGAATCAACGTATCCTAGACACATCAGATCAGCAAGATGCCAACAAATAAACAGACATTTGAGTTGACGGTGTTGGGATGTTCGGGAGGACCGATCTGTGGAAAGACATGTGCGTTTCTGTTGAAGCCAGCCCAGATTTCCTACCAGACCATCCTGGATCAGCAGCTTGATTGTCTGATCGGTCTGGACGCAGGATGTGGACTGAGCGTCCTGACGGAGATCATATCAGACGCACGAAATGACACCTTCTCGACATCTCTGTATCTCCCGGGCCTGTATCAAGAATCGTTGTCTCCACAGAAATTCACCAACTCGCAAAATCTCACTGTCTCGTCGCCTTTTGGTTTCTCGGTTGTTCAGGAATTCAACAGGCTCACAAGTCTGCAGATAGCCAGTCGTCTGGTCCATCTGGTTCGAACCTATCTGATCTCCCATCCACATCTGGACCACATTGCAGCCCTGGTTCTCAACTCGCCTGGCTTCGACTCCCAGAAGATCGTCTATGGACTGCAAAACACAATCGATGGACTACGAAAGTTCGTCTTCAACTGGAACATTTGGCCAGATTTGGTCTCAGAGGAGACAGGACAGCTCATCAATCTTCGACAGCTGGTGCCAACTACCGCTGATAACGCCGACTCACCACCTCTGCAAAGACTCAACGATTACTTCAAAATACAGTCATTTAAAGTCTCTCATGGACACGCACAACAACCACAGAGTATCTACTATAGCACTGCATTTCTAATTACCCAAATACAAAACAACAACCATCTGCTCATGTTTGGAGATGTCGAGAGCGATTTGTCTTCCCATCTGAATCTCAACCATTTTATATGGCGCCAAGTCGCAGACCTTATACTGAATGATCAACTCAATACGATAATAATAGAATGCTCAACTGTCGATAGATTACCAGGACAACCTTTGTATGGTCATATGACACCTACGAATCTCATATATGAGCTCCATGAGCTTCGGAAAGTATGCATATCCAAACTAATGAACCAGAATAATCAACATCAGGAGATAGAAGAATCTTTATATACCAGTTTTACAGAACAACCCCTTCGAAACCTCAACGTTCTGATCACTCATGTAAAAGAAACATTTGATCCTATTGATCCAAGAAAGCTTATTCTCGAAGAGCTGAATAAATTGAATGAGGATTTCAATCTACTTGTCAATTTCACCATATGCATGCCTGGAATGAGCTACATTTTATAATGAAATGACAATAAAAACGGAGCTATATATATTGCATATTTATTTAGTCACGATGTAACATCTTACTTGAGATTCATAACTGTGGTAAACCGTAACCAGTGATGTGCTGAGCAAATTCCCATTTCATACCTTCAACCTTCACATCCTTGTGGAATTCGATATCCTTTGTGCTTTTGTTTATCACAGCAAGGGAGAACTTGTCCAGGGATCTCGCATCTCTATAGAAAAGAACCTTCATACAGTCTTTAACAGTTTGAATTGCATCTTCTTTACTCAACTGGTTTGCATCTTCCTCAGAATCTACCTTCTTTCTTAATAATGGAATGGCCAAATGTGCTCCAAAACCAGTAGCAAGAGTAGGAGAAGCATATGCTGTTCCCAACAAGTCCACATACTTCAAAAATAGCTCATTCTGTTCGTCAAAACCAGCGACAATACATGCATTCCATAGAGGGTTCATCTTCGATCTTCTGCCATATAATACTCCAGTCAAATATTCGTGGATATGATTGGCCTTTAGATTCTCCACCTCCATGTCGTACGAGTCCTCGACCTCTAACTCGTCCAACATTCTTTGAAGTTGTTGCAAATCGCTGATATCTCCCGAAATCCCGACAATTGTCTCTGAACCAACTTTTATAAGTCTCTCAAGATCATCTAATTTCAACAACGATCCATACGAACCTAAGTTATCTGCTGCAATCACTATTCCATCATTATACTTTATAGCTATCACCGACGTTCCCGTAATCATTGGCTGTTGTGTATTCATTGTTGGGAATCCAGCTTTCTGGCTTGAATTAACCTCATAGTTGGCATTGCTTGCTTGTGCTATGCGTGCATTATATGGTCCATATGTTTCATTAGAAGGACGACCCCAGTGGAATGGATCGTGATTCATTTTGTTTATATCTGTTTCTCCAGTATCTCAACACGATCTAACACTACTGATACAGTACTACTGCTGCTCAATTGGTCACTATACTATACAAACTTAACAAACACCTTCTATCTGATTCTAAACTGATTTACTCAGTGGCGAACTTCCTTCAACAAAATACTGCTCACCAAAAAGAATGTCGGATAGCTGACATAATCGATCATCTAATATAGATTATATAATCTGGAACGGTACGGTTTGCTATAGATAATATCTAGAGGTGTATGATATCATATACAGATTCAACACTAGATAGATATAATGCATCATATTTGCGTGTCATACCTGGCAGTAATGAGCCATATTTTACAAGGTTTGAGTTGCTGAAATTTACAACATAAGTAGGCATATTTGTTTCTTTGCAGGATCCTTATTTTATCATAAGTCCTTTAAAAGGGTGTGGACTAAATTATATTCAAACCATTTAACCACCTATTAGGAAAGAATATATAAACAACCCAATTATAATAAAAGCATATTCTCTAATCAGACTGATCTAGAGACATCACGGCACCCACTCTGAGCTTTGATGGCATCAAGAAGAATGATCTAACACCATCCTTACACCAATTCAGTGTTTCGTTAGATAAAGAAGTTAAAAAGCCAAATACGTTTCCGAAAATAAATGATTTCGTCGAAAACGGGTATTCTTGACCGGATATAATTATTCCTCTAAAAGAAATCGACGTGAGTCGATTAATCTAATTATGTCAGCAAATACAATTACGTAATACACCAGAAATGAGAGGTCTCTCGGATTCGAAATCGGGTCCTGGAAATTGGATTTACTGGGGGAAATTAAGGAGATTTTAAAAGAGAGCAGCATCCAGGTAGCAGCTGGAATACTTACAGCTTTATAAACGGTTAAGGTAGAGAACTTCTAAGTGGGAAACAAGAAATGAGGGCTGGACTACAGAGATTGGCAAAATACGTACCTTCGATCAAGTTTGTGGGAGGACCACACGTATTCACAAGTGAGTTTATAAGTGCTTTTATTCGAGTCAACTAAGATGTAATACTAACATTTGGAGTTGAAAAAGCAGAACAGATTGGAGCTGCTAAAGCACATCCATGTGCACCAGGCGCAGTGTTACCTTCCTATATAAGCTCCCCAACTGCCAGTTCTTCTGTTTCTTCTGTAGGTAATGTTCCATTTGAATCGAGAAACTTTCTTTCCAGGAGATTCAGATACAGTCCTATTGATGAGACAGAAATTGAGGATGTGAACAGTGGAGGTGCTGATATTTTGAACCGTTGAAAGACTTCTAATGTTATGGCTTGTGTATAAAAAATACCACAGAGTTCTTCCATTGCTTGCAAACTTTCTCAATTTTCAATCATCGTAGATTGAGTTAAGTGGTTGGAATTCCAATTGCCTTGCAATGCTACTATTCCCACTACAATTTGACAGGGTGTCTCTATCAGGTCTGAAGCAAGTTGACCAGGCTGGTGAACTGTACCCGGTTTATACCATCTTTTTATTTATATCCATCATGACTGCAAAATGTACTCAGTTTCCGAAACTGCTCAAGAACCTGAGCCTTGTAGATCAGGACCGTTGGTCTTTGTAGAGTTCAGTTGAATTGACGATGATAACCATCCTCGGGTAAATTAAATGAATTCTACCGACAATTCTGGATATGACATCCGTACACCCATAATAACAGACTTTTTCATCGAGTCTTCAAGAGAAACACCAAAGCAAATAGACAAGAGGGCATTAATTGGTTTTCACTCGATGGACCAGTAGAGACTTACCGTTGTTTGTGTTTAAGTGACTAAGAAATCAATACTAATATGTCACAATCAAGATATGATTATGACGAAAACTCGGAGAGTTGGCCGTATTTTGCGCTAACGGGGCTTTTGGTGTCATTAGTACCCGTGACGATTTCCGTTGTCAATAAGTCCTTAACTAGATCGGGCAGATCGGAAGAAAGATTGGAGCCTGTTTCATGGTTTAAACCTTACAATGGGGAGAATTTGAAAAAATATAGATCAAAGAAGGCAAGACAGGGCTTTCTCACTAAGAAAACACTAATTGTGATCTTTGGGTGGATCATTACTATTCTATTGATTTTGAAAATCAGCTCCATTGAGATTGTTTCTGGTGACACTAACTTTGATCCATGGAAGATTTTGGACATAGATGAGTCTTCCACTGAAAAAGTGATTAAGACTGCCTACAGAAAACTGTCATTGAAGTTTCACCCAGATAAAGTAGACACCTCATCAATGACTCAGGAGGAGATCGATGCGGTCGATTCTGCTTATGTGCTGATCAACAAAGCATATAAAGCTCTCACTGATGAAACTGTGAAGGAAAATTTTATTAAGTATGGCAATCCAGATGGTCCTGGTGATGTGAAACATGGAATCGCTTTACCAAAGTTCTTAATCGATGGTCCTACATCCCCATTTTTAGTTGTGGCATATGTGCTATTGATCGCTGGTATTTTGCCATTTGTTGTGAGTTCTTGGTGGAATGGGGTGAGGTCATACACTAAACAAGGATTACATGTAGAGACAGCTGGAAATTTCCTGGAAATATTGATTAATTATAATCCTGCCAAAATACTCGATATCGATACCATTCTCAGTTATTTGAGCTTAGCTGAAGAATTCCGTTTAGCAAATAAATCTCTCACACCAGAAAAAGTTAAGTCTTTGTTATTGTCGCACATCAACAGATCTACTCTAGATTCCAGTGACGAACAGTTGAAACCCGAGGTTGTTGCGTTGGCTCCAAGGCTCATTCTTGGGTTCATTGACATTGCATCTAATTTCAGAAACACTGAACTATGTCTCAAGTTGGTGGAAGCCCACAGATCAATAATCCAGGCAGTCAATGTGGAGTCAAGTGCTAAACATCACAAGTATAAACAGATATTGCAACTTCCCGGCGTCTCTCTAGATAAATTGGATACAAAGCAGCCAATCTACACTCTTGGAAAATTGTTGAAGAAACCTACTGTGGAACCAACTAAATTCCTAGGCACATCAGACTCCGAAAAAATTATGAAGGTGGCATCACAAGTACCACTTATTGAACCGTTAGAATGCAAGTTCAATGTTCCAGGTGAGAACTTTATCCCTCCTAACTCTAATGTCCATATAAGTCTCAAATTTGCTCTTAAGTCACCTGCACAGAAATCAAAGCCAGATATAAAATCTCTTTCATCTGAAGTTGTTGAAACACAACTCAATGAGAAGGAAACATTAGAGACCTTAAGAAATCCAATGAAAATTGTGGAAGACCAACCAAATTTGAAATTGGATTCACTCCCTCCATTTTTCCCAGATGCAGATTATGTGAGAGCAAACAGTGGATGGATTGCATTCTTATTGATTCAAAGAGATGGAAAATTAGGAGATACCCCGCAATATCTTTCCAAGGCGGATATCCATAATATGCAACTGACACAAGAACAATTCTTGAAGTCTGATGCCATAATTTCCACATTCAAATTTAACCTTTCCTCTCCTACTCCCCAGGAAACAGGAAAGTTCCAATTCAGACTTATCTTGAGAAATCTTATATATTTTGGCTCAGATCTTGATATTCCATTGGAGATGATTGTTGAAGACAAACCATCAGATGTTTCAGAAAAGGATCTTTATGAGATCGAGGATCCCGCCGAAGATTCTATTGCCGGTGCTTTTGCTCAATTACGCGGGGAATCTGTTAAGAAGATTGAAAACGAATACGAAAGTTCTGATGAAGAAGAAAGCGATAATGAAGAAGAAGATTGGACCGACATAGATACTGATACTGAAGTTGAAGAGGATGCAGTTGATGTTAAAAAATAGTTATTTTGTTATAGAAGCCAAGCTTTTAATGAATCCTACTAATTACTGGTTATTAAGTTACACCAACTTTCTATAAGCGTAAATTTAATTATTTGGTATACTGTGTTTGAGTAGAATCATTGAGGCACAGGAGTCGTGCTCTTAGGTGTATTATTGCTACCTTTTCTCAAGATCCTATTCGCATATTCAATGAGCTGTGAATTTCCTTCAGACGTGACAAAGAACTTTCTTCTGAGCTTGTCCTTCCAAGTGATGACACCGATCTCTTCACCATAGTTCAATAATTTTTCAAACTCAAAATCGCTTGAAAAGTCCTTGTATAGATATCCTTTGAAAGTTTGAATTCTGTCCAACTCAAGTTGCCACAATTTGACTTGATCAACAACAGTAGGAGGTAAGATTTCTAATCCAAGGGTGTCAGCAGCATTCATATTTCCCGCTGAACTTTCAAACTCCAGCTTTTTTGCCAGTCTATCTTCCGCTTGTTTGATCATCCAGATATGGGCATGACTCTCAAGATAACTAATAATTTGATTAGCAGTTATACCGTTCATTAACGCATGTCTAACAGACTCTCTCGTTAGACTGCCAGTCACCATATTGGAAAATCTAGCTTTCAAATGAATGAAAAGATTTAAGATAGCTATCTGAAGGGGAGACGAAGTGTAACAATACACTTTGAAGTTCGTTTCCACAATTATTGAACCTTGGTTGGTGCTCTGATCAATATTATCTTTGCTATTAGAAATCTCCTGGTTGATTGCAGAGGAAGCAGTTTTGAAATTGCAATGCTCTGACGTTAACGTTGTAGCCAGTCTGGTTGGGTAGAAATCTTTTTTGGATCCTGATGCAGGGAGATATATGAGGCCATAATCTATGAGATCTTCTAGCATAATTAATTGTGTATCACTTAATGACTTAACTGGGTAACCTTGACCTAGCTCTAAGGACCCTAACATGAAGATGAAATTCAGAACGTCGACAGGGTTCATCATGAGTTTTTCAGACATCTTTAAATATTGCAGAAGCAGAGTCCATATTTGGGAGTTTATATCTTGGAGCAGAAACTGGAATCCATTTTGTGTGATCAAGAGTTTCTGTAATGTTTGCATAGAAGAGGTAGCGGCCTGTTTGTCGGGTGAAAAATCGTAATCTTCACCTAAATCTTCCCTTTTTTTTCTATCTGATGGAAGTTCCATCAGACCACTGTGCCTAAGCAATGTAAGGACCCCGATGCTTGGGAATTCTTTGATTTCAGAGCCTACCATGAAATGGAGAATGTTTTCCCATTTAGCAAGACAGTACTTGTCGAGATATTCCATTGTAACTTTGTCGTCCTCGTCGTCTGCAAACATGTTCTCCAGATTTGTTTCAGGTTCTTCAGACTTTGATCCGTCTTGGTCAGATACCTCTATCTGAATTCCAACATCCTTGTCGTTGGAGCCTGTGAGTGCGTTTCTGAAGCTCTGTTTGAAGGTCGGATTAAGTTGGACGAATGGCAGTGTTGTTGGTTGGCCAGTCTGGGGATGAATGAATTGTTTTCTTATATCCTTGAGGAGATTGAGTGAACGGAGACGTTTGATGGAGTCATTTTGATATATTTTAGTGGGATTTCTATGCAGCCTTGATGTTAAGCTATCATTTGCACCTGAATTCGACGACTTGATCCACCGGTTCAGGTCCGAATAGGGGATCGAATTTTCCTGAAAAAGCATTGTCATGATATAGAACTTTGCCAATGATGGCAAAAGTCGGAATATTGCCAGACATGTCTCAGGTGACTTGTACAATTGAAGATGTACAGTTTCAGGCAAATTATCTAGATATTCGTTGATAGTTGATTTGAACAGCTGTGATTGAGATGCTGCCGAATTAGACGACCCATCCGACATTCTTGTCTTTTTTCGACGATTCTATCCGTCTACTTCCTCTGATACTTCGGCCTTCTCTTAATATTCAGGTTTAGTTTCGACTATTTCCCATTATATATACATTATCTTGTTAAACTCTCTATAAGGTCGTGTTCGCTAAATATGAAGGGGGTAAAAAATTTTATTTGTGTGGATTGTAGACTACAGTTATAGAGAGAAAGAGGAGAAAAAGAGCTAATATCAGGACATCCAAGGACTATTCAAGTGCATATAAGTATATCAAAATCTGTCTAAATGACAGAGACAGAGATGAGATCTTTTACAGCAGGGAATGGGGATAAAAGAAGGGGAAAAAGAGGTGCAGAAGAGAGAAATCAAGACGGGTTCGATGAGCTTCTACAGAATAATTATATGGGAAAATCATTAACAGACCCTATCAACACCACAGAGGACAAATGGAACTTACTTCCCGCATTTCTTAAGGTCAAAGGTCTGGTCAAACAACATCTGGACTCGTTTAATTTCTTCGTGGACACTGATCTTAAGAAGATCATCAAAGCTAACGAAAAGGTTTTGAGTGACGTTGATCCAGAATTTTATCTGAAATATTTAGATATCAGAGTTGGCTACAAAAGTAGCTCGAGTTCAAAACAAATTGAAGTTCTTCTTCCACCACACGAATGTCGGCTTAGAGATCTCACCTATAGTGCCCCGGTCTACGTGGACGTAGAATACACCAGAGGAAGAAAAATCATTATTCATAGAGATCTGGAGATCGGAAGAATGCCAATAATGCTCAGATCCAATAAGTGCATTTTGAACGGAAAAAGTGAGTCGGAAATGGCTTACTTGAATGAATGTCCGCTCGATCCAGGAGGATATTTCATCGTCAACGGTACAGAGAAAGTCATCTTGGTCCAGGAACAATTGAGTAAAAACAGAATTATTGTTGAAGCAGACGAAAAAAAGAATATCGTTCAAGCATCAGTCACCTCGTCTACACACGAGAGAAAATCTAAAACATATGTTGTCACCAAAAATGAAAAGATATATTTGAAACACAACTCCATCAGCGAAGAAATACCGATTGTCATCGTACTAAAGGCCGCAGGAATTGTCTCCGATTTAGAGGTTATCCAGCTGGTTTGCGGTAAAGATTCAATATACCAGGATTTATTCGCCATTAATTTTGAAGAGGCCGCAAAGCTAGGTATCTACTCCCAGAGAGAGGCGTTGGAATACATTGGAAGAAAGGTCAAGACCATCAGAAGACTCAATGCTCCGAAGTTGTCGATTCTACAGGAAGGTATTGAAGCCATAGCTACCACGGTTATTGCACATATCACTGTGGAGGGACTGGACTTCCGTGAGAAAGCTTTGTATATTGCTATGATGACCAGAAGAGTGATCATGGCAATGTACAATCCAAAGTTGGTAGATGATAGAGATTATGTTGGTTTCAAACGTTTGGAGCTTGCTGGTCAACTGATGTCGTTACTTTTTGAAGATCTATTCAAAAAGTTTAATAACGACTTCAAGGCTAATCTAGATAAGATTTTAAAGAAACCAAGTAGGGCCTCAGAATTTGACGCTCTACTGCATATCAATATTCATTCAAACAATATCACTACAGGATTGAACAGAGCAATATCAACAGGTAATTGGTCTCTAAAGAGATTCAAGATGGAGAGGGCAGGAGTTACGCACGTTTTAAGCAGGCTTTCATAT
The DNA here is from genome assembly GCA_030567775.1 of Ogataea nemodendra. Lineage (NCBI taxonomy): Eukaryota > Fungi > Ascomycota > Pichiomycetes > Pichiales > Pichiaceae > Ogataea > Ogataea nemodendra. Next base: position 232,289 of record JAJLSV010000007.1, read on the forward strand.
ATATCGGCATTGGGTATGATGACCAGAATTTCATCTCAATTCGAAAAGTCAAGAAAAGTCTCTGGACCAAGAGCCCTGCAACCTTCTCAGTTTGGTATGATTTGTACTTCTGATACTCCAGAAGGAGAGGCATGTGGTCTGGTCAAGAATTTAGCTTTAATGACTCACATTACCACAGATGACGAAGAAGAGCCTATTAGAAAATTATGCTACATTTTAGGAGCAGAAAATATCTCTATTGCAGACAGTGCTACTTTACATACTGATGGAACCTTCGGTGTTTATTTGAATGGTACACTTATAGGAACAACTAGGTATCCTACTGACTTTGTTTCCAGATTCAGACACCTCAGAAGGTCAGGTAAGATTTCTGCCTTTGTTTCTATTTTCACAAACGTCCATCATGCTGCTGTTCATATCGCTGCTGATGGTGGACGTATCTGTAGACCTTTAATTATTGTCGATAATGGGATTTCAAGGGTTGAAGCCCAACACCTGGCAAAGCTGAAAGTTGGTGATTGGTCATTTGACGATTTTCTTGTTAACGGGTTGGTAGAATACCTTGATGTCAATGAAGAAAACGATTCTCTCATTGCACTATATGAAAAGGATATATCTGACTCTAGTACTCACTTAGAAATAGAGCCTTTTACTGTGCTTGGAGCTGTTGCGGGCCTGATTCCTTACCCTCATCACAATCAATCTCCTAGAAACACTTATCAATGTGCGATGGGTAAGCAAGCAATTGGCGCAATTTCATATAACCAATTCAGAAGAATTGATACGCTGTTATATTTGATGTGCTACCCTCAACAGCCAATGGTTAAGACGAAGACGATAGAGTTAATAGATTACGATAAATTACCCGCAGGGCAGAATGCTACAGTTGCAGTTATGTCCTATTCTGGATACGATATTGAAGATGCTCTGGTTTTAAACAAAGCTTCTATTGATAGAGGTTTTGGTAGATGTCAGGTCTTGAGAAAGACAACTGCAGTATTGAAAAGATATCCGAATCACTCGAAGGATATTCTTGCAGGTATGCGTGTGAAAGAAGATGGAGAACCAATATTTCAACACGAGGCTCTTGGATCAGATGGTCTAGGTGAGGTAGGTGTCAGAATTAAGAGTGGTCAGACATATATTAATAAATGTGTCCCTACTAATGCCACAGAAAGTGTTGTGGAAGGCCAACCTACAATTAATCAACAACAGCAACATAGAGAAACACCTGTTAATTATAGAGCTCCAGAACCGAGTTACGTGGACCAAGTGATGATGTCAGTTAGTGATAATGATCAGGCTTTAATCAAAGTCCTGCTGAGACAGACTAGAAGGCCTGAACTGGGAGATAAATTCTCCTCTAGACATGGTCAGAAGGGTGTCTGTGGTATTATTGTCCAACAGGAAGATATGCCATTCAATGATCAAGGTATTTCGCCAGATATCATTATGAATCCTCATGGTTTCCCCTCACGTATGACAGTTGGAAAGATGTTGGAATTAGTTTCAGGAAAAGCTGGTGTCCTTGATGGATCACTTCAATACGGAACTTGTTTTGGGGGTTCAAAGCTGGAAGACATGTCTAAGATTTTGATTGACAAAGGATTCAACTACAGTGGTAAGGACATGCTTTACAGTGGTATTACTGGTGAAGCATTACAGGCATATATCTTCTTTGGTCCAATCTATTATCAAAAGCTTAAGCATATGGTTTTAGATAAAATGCACGCCCGTGCTAGAGGTCCAAGGGCAGTTTTGACAAGACAGCCTACTGAAGGTAGATCTAGAGATGGTGGTTTAAGATTGGGAGAAATGGAGAGAGACTGTGTGATTGCTTACGGAGCATCTCAGCTTCTTCTGGAGAGACTAATGCTGAGCTCGGATGCATTCGACGTTGATGTTTGTAGTAAATGTGGACTTATGGGTTATAATGGATGGTGTCCTTCTTGCAAAACAAGCGAAGGTTTGGTGAAGATGACAATTCCGTATGCTGCCAAACTATTATTTCAAGAATTAATTTCCATGAACATTGCTCCAAGATTGAAGATGTCCGACGTTTTTTAATCTTATATATGAACATTTGTTTTACAGTTTCGTCATTAGCATTAATTGTGTATAAATAAGACTTATCAAGCAAAGATAGACATTTTATAAGTGGTTATTGTATACCAGATGATAATCATAATTCAGCTGTTTAAAAAGCTCTTCCATCGTGAACTCTTTCCTAAGATCATCTCCATTAAAAGTAACATCGACGTTTCCTTCCTCGATGTTCCTACCCGTATCTTCTATTTCCTTTTTCCGATCAAGCACCTCCTGCTTTTCATATTTGCTCAAGGCATTGTACTCCTCAGATTCTATATACTCCTCAATTTTATAGAGCATACTTTCGTCATATTCGAACTTCAGACTCCGTAGTTTGGCTTTGACTTGACGCTTTCTGTATTCTTCTATTCCACCCATTTTGGATATTTTCAATCTGGCTTCGTTATATAGGTAGCTGGATGCTTTCTTAGCAACATCTCGCCACTTATTAGCTAATTGGTCTAGTTTAGCATGTTCAGCATTATCAATGTATTTCTTAGCTCTCTTCAGATTTTCTAATTTGCTCTCATAATGTGTTATTTCTGTGTCTAGTCTTCGCAACTCTCGTGTCTCATCCTCCGATTCGACTGCCTGCTGCAACTTTGAGGTAATTGTACTCATGGGTTTGGTAAATCCAGGACTGGAGAAGCTTCTTAAAGCCATAGGGGAAGTATGCCTTGTCATTTGTTCTTTACTGAGCACTGAAGGAGAACATTTAAGGGCGAAATTTGGAGACAGGTTTGGGATTGTCGATTGAGAGAGCTGGGGTACTCTACCAAGTATAGGACTAGTGAAACTTCTAGATTTTCCCGGAGTGGACGGTTTGAGATGATCCAAAGGTACTCTTTGAGCTCGCTTATGGGAAGGAGACCCAGACATGACAGAGACACCTTTTGAAGAAGATCTCTTTTTTGGAACCACGAGCTTTGATTCAAGAGAACCAAGGGTCCTAGGTTCATGTTCTTTCTGTGGTGCAGGAATGATTCGACCATACAACAATTCTTGTTCGGTTTTCAGCAATATTTCATTCTCTTCATTGAATGAGGTGTCGCTAGCCAACAATAATGATGAATTAAGAGTGGTATTATCGGAAACCCCACTGCTTTCGTGAGTCTGATCAAATGATTCCTCGCTCATTATTTCGTGATTTCTCCCCTATAATGAGTAATCAGTCTATTTTCAAGCTGTCTGTGTGTTGAAAGATTAACTATATCAGATGTTTTTGACCAAATTGCTATATTCTTTCAGCAATTGCTCATATAACACCGTGAAATTGATATGAAATCCTCAATTATACCAAATAAGGGATAAACAACCATCAGTTCAAGGGATCAATCGACGCGTCAATCATCTGAGAAAAAGTTGTGCAATACTCAAATAAGTTTTTTTGATTTAAAAAATTTTTTTGCTGGTTCTTTTTTAAATAGGGCCTTTAAGAGGGAGAAATCAGGAGCTCTTGGGTTGATATTGGATCGAATCAGGGACTTGAGGATCAAAAGTCAACATAGAAGTGGGATAGATAAACAGAAAAATGGGTAAGGCAAAGAAGTCCACCAAAAAGTTCCAATCAAAAAACTTGAAGCACACCATTCAACAAAGAAAGAAGGTTCAAGAGTACAATAAACTACACAAGAAGAAAAATGGTTCATCTAAGGTTGAGGCAGAAAATCCCGAGAACTCTGAGATATTTGAGGATATGGATGTGGAGGAGTTCTTTGAGAAGGGAGTTGATGTACCAAAGGAGAACAAGACATACAAAAAGGCCAAAAAACAGTCCAAAAAGGAAACTGAGTCCGAATCAGAGGAATCGAGTTCAGAGGACGAGGCTGAACTTCATGAACAGGAGTTACAGGATCTCGAAAAGGATGACCCAGAGTTCTACAAATATCTACAAGAAAATGAGAAGGAATTGTTATCTTTTAAGCCTATCGACCCGTTGGATGCTATGAGCGATTCGGAGGATGAGGATGCAGAGAAAGAGGAAAAGGAGCAGGAAGCAGGACAAGAGGAAGTTTCACATGCGACAGAGGTGACCATGAAACTAGTGAAAACATGGGAGGCAAATCTAAAGAGTTCAAAGCCTACCATAAAAATGCTGAAGACCGTTGTGATTGCGTTCAAGTCTGCAGTTAATATGGATTCTGGTGAAACATACAGATATTCAGTCACGGACAAGAATGCTTTCCACCATTTAATGATCCTAGCACTCAAGAATCTATGTGCTGCAGTTCAAAAGATAGCTCCGTACAAGGTATCATCGAATGGCACCAGATCTCTTCCCCCGAATAACAAAAAGGTCAGTCAAATTAGCACAATTTTGAGATCCCATGCTGGATCATTGATGATTTTGCTGAATGATATCACAAACACAGAAACAGCTACACTGGTGTTACAATCTGTCCAGGAATTGCTGCCATACTACATTTCTCTCAGGAAGTTATTGAAGGAGATCATTAATGCCGTGGTGAACGTTTGGAGCAGTACCAAGGAGGTGGATACACAGATTGCTTCTTTTGCGTTCTTGAATAATTCAAGCAGAGAATATCCGAAAGCTTTGTTGGAGCTCACACTTAAGGCTACATACTCTAGCTTCATAAAGAGTTGTAGACAAACTAATATACACACAATGCACATGATCAATTTCCAGAAGAATTCTGCTGTGGAATTATTTGGTATTGATGAAACAATCAGTTATCAAGTTGGTTTCGAATTCGTCAGGCGTCTAGCTATTCATCTTAGAAACAGCGTCAATAATGCAACAAAGGAAAGCTATAAAGCTATCTACAATTGGCAATATTGTCACTCTCTAGACTTCTGGTCCCGAGTATTAGCTGTTCAATGTAGTGCCGAGAAGGAACTGCAGAGAAAAACAGAAAGTGTTCTTAGGCAGCTTATTTATCCATTGGTTCAAGTCACACTAGGAGCTATTAAGTTGCTCCCTTCAGCACAGTTTTTCCCGCTTAGATTTTACCTACTCAGATCTTTGATCAGATTGTCACAAAACACTGGAGTATACATTCCCCTATTCCCATTACTTTCTGAGATTTTGAATTCGTCTGCCTTTTCTAGGGCTCCAAAACCATCTACCCTTCAAGCTCTTGATTTTGACCATTCTATCAAGGTAAACCAAGCTTACCTTGGAACCCGTGTATACCAGGATGGTCTTTGTGAACAATTCATTGACTTAACTTATGAGTTCTTTGTTCTTTACTGCAAGAACATAGCTTTCCCTGAGCTGATCACTCCCGCTGTGATCTATTTAAGAAGATATCTTAAGAAATCCAAGAACGTGAAATTTGTTAGACAGTTAAGCAGTCTTGTGGATAAGTTGAATGCAAATGCCAAATTCGTCGAGCAGAAGAGGTCATCTGTAGATTTTGGTCCGAACAATCGTTCTGAGGTGGGCAAGTTCCTCCAGGACCTCGAATGGCAGAAGACTCCACTTGGTTCATACGTTGTGACTCAAAGAGAAGTCAAAGAGGCCAGAGCTAAGACATTGAGAGAATCTATGTTGGCTGATGAGGAAGATCAGAAGAAGAAAGCTGAGGATTCGGAAGATGATCTTGAAGTGAGCGATTTTGGTTCTGACCAGGAACATTCGTCTGATGATGAGGAGTAAACAATAAAGGAAAAAAGCATTCTTTAATCTCTTTTTTTTTAATTTTTGGTCTTGTATTCAATACAGACACGTCTATATAGTCATCTATAATGTACATTATCGTATATCATCACTCGTGGTTATTGAAGTCTTTGAGGTTCATGGGTAATCAACTTCAATTTTAGTTATGATGGCTTTATCGTTCAAATATCCGAACTAGGTAATGTCGTGCTTCGATAACAAAAAAGAATGTCACGTCAGAAATGATTGCCTTCTGCCAACAGCAAGTCAACATTTACATTTATAGAGAAGGAACATGCTCTGAAATAGACGGTTCAGCTTTAAATATACTGAAACATTGACACATAGCCGAACACTCCCAGTCTGACTATTTTTCAGAACGGAAATTGTGCAAGTTTCATCCCTTCAAATATGTGGAGGCAACAGTTGTTTGCTTTTCTCTGTTTATCCAATGGAATTTCTAGTTCTTTGTTGCCGTTAAACCCCCTGCAAGATGTCCCACAAAGTGTACTAATGCATCAAGATTGGGTCAGTTCCATATATGGACCAAGTTGTCCAATAGATTCCCCTTTATCGTGTTCTAATTCTACCGAGATCTCAGATGTCTGTTGCTTCGAATATCCGGGAGGAATTCTGCTGCAGACGCAGTTCTGGGACGCAATTCCTCCTGTTGGACCAGAAAATATGTTTACTCTTCATGGGTTATGGCCAGATTTGTGTAATGGCCAGTATGAACAGTTTTGTGATGAATCCATGACCATTAACGACCCAGTTGCCATCCTCAAGGAGTTTGGGGAAGACGAACTTCTTGAGAAAATGACCAAAATTTGGAAGAACTTCAATGGAAATGATGTGTCACTATGGACACATGAGTTTAATAAACATGGGACTTGTATGAGCACCATAAAAGAAAAGTGCTACGATAGAAAAGAATACAAGAAGAATAAAAACGTTGTTGACTTTTACAAACGGTCAGTGGAGCTGTTTGAGACACTGCCTACCTACAAATTTTTAGAAGACCATGGTATTGTGCCCTCAGACACCCAAACATACAGCAAAGATCAAATAGATAAGGCATTGCAGGATCACTTCGGACATCCAGTCTACTTTAAATGCAACCGTTTCCACGAACTCCAAGAAATCTGGTACTTTCACCATTTGCAGGGTTCAGTTTTAAATGGAAAATTTGTACCTATGTCTTCTCTTTTGGATTCAGAGTGTCCAAATGCTGGCATCCGGTTCCCTCCCAAGAAGAAAACTTCTCCTCCTGGAACTACCACGGAAACACAGATTCCTAGACCGACCGGAGAGACCAATCGAGGATATCTGAAACCTCAGGGACAACCTGGATGTATCATATCTAACGGAAAATGGTACACATCGGGGACATGTGCTCGTTTTACATTATCCAAGGCTCCATTCGGAGGGTTCAGCTTAAGCTCTTCCAAAGGTCCATGCGGAATTGACTCTGAAGGATATTTCATTTGTGGAAGATCTGTCAAAGCCAGGCAATTCGCCTATGACAGAGGAAACAACTACATTACCTACGGAGGGAAGTCTGGATGGTCTGCAGACCATGTTTCAAAGTCTTGGGAACAAGTAGGTATTTCTCCAGGAGCTTCACATCCTATTGAATTTAATTTGCAATTCGAACCAATTTCTTAAAAGTATTTAAATTATGTATCTGTCACCTCAAATATCTCCTTTTTATACACAAGGTTGAAGTTATGTATTGTCCGACCTGTTAAATAACACTTTGGAAGCTTCATCAGATGGCTAAGTAACTACATTAAGGTTGTTTAATCTACATCCAATCAAAGAAGGGTAAATAATCATTACGTAACCGAGAGAGATCTTTTTTATTACCTTCTATGCCTGTAGCCATTTATTCATAAATGATAACGAAATCAAATAAAGACGAAAGAACAATCTGTTTGAAGCTTGATCGTAAGTAACTGGATCATAGCTGAAGCGGAAATTCATACAAAGTTCAAAATGTCCACAAAATTGACCAATTTGCCACCTGAACCGGTTTTGCCAGAACAAACGGCCTTGCCAGGGGTTCCTTCTACGCCATCGTCCAAACGATTTGCAGCTAGGATTATTCCGATTCTCACATCAGTACAGAAGTACACTACGTATCCTGTCAGTCTGTTTACTATTATTCACTTGAGTGGAGTGGTTTTCGCTCCAGCTTTCGGTGCAATCGAGATCGGAGAAGAGTTGATTTCAGTAGGGAGAGAGATCTATCAAACAGAAATGACCGAGAAGCTGCTCTTTTTATCCGTTGGAATTCATGTGCTAAGTGGAGTTCTCTTAAGAATTATCAGAAGGTATGATAATTATCTGAAATATGGACAGACTAAAGTTAAGAAGACACAAAAATTGGATCAAGTCTACAAGGATGATGGAAAAGTCGTCGATAAGGATGAAGGGTTGGGTGGAATAAGCTCATTATTAGGATTGGGATCCAGAAAGTCATTAAGCGCTCAATTTCTGGGTCTTTCACCTTTGAGCTTCTCCGGATACATATTGATAGCAATGTTAACTGGACATGTAAGTACTCTTAGAATGGCTCCATTAGCTGTTGATGGGGATTCTTCCTGGGTCGATCTTTCCTACGTATCGTATATGCTATCCAAGACTCCTACTAAAATATCCATTGGACTCGTTATTTTCACAGGTGCGGCATCATACCATTTTCTTGGTGGCTGGCAGAGATATCTACGTCTTTTCGGTCGCAAAGCAAGACAAAGAACATACGCATTAATATTCTTACTCACAACTCTTGCGACTTTAAGCGTTTACCATATATCGAAAATGGATTCTATCATTGGTGCTACTGCGAAAAGATTTGATTCATATTTAAAGTTTTCAAACCATTGAATCTGGATGGTTAGTGCAGCTTATATACAAGAGAATTAACTATTACAAGATTCAGCAAAATTAAGCAGAACAGGAGTCACAATTTTCCGGTTCATTGATGGAACAAGATATGGCATTCGTATCAAAAATATTGTATCCATGATTTTCTGTGCCTGTGTTAGATTCAGATTGACCGTTCAACATTGTCTCGGATTTCAGTCTTTTTAATACACGTTTCTCAACAGGGGCAGAAACGGATCTTTTATTTGAATTCTCAACATAAGGATCTAAAGTGAATTTTATAGCTGATGCTGCAGCTTGGATACGTAGATAGTATATTCCTGTCTTGAGACCTTTCTTCCAAGCATAGAAATGCATGCTGGTCAATTTTGACATTGTTGGATTTTTCATAAACAAATTGAGACTTTGTGATTGATCTATGAACGGCGATCTATCGGCCGCCATGTCAATAAGGGTTCTCTGAGGCATTTCCCACACAGTTTTGTATAAAGCCTTGATCTCGGACGGAATATTTTTAATATCTTGAATTGACCCATCCTTCCTTAAGATCTCATTCTTCAAAGAATCATTCCATATTCCCAAAGAGACCAAGTCGTCAACAAGAAATTTATTAACAACCTGATACTCTCCTGAAAGAACTCTTCTACTGTATATATTCGAGGTAATCGGTTCAAAACATTCTGTGAAGCCGAAAATCTGAGATGTTGAGGCAGTTGGCATTAGCGCAACTAATAGTGAATTCCGGATACCATATTGTCTAATCTTTTCCTTCAATTTAGCCCAGTCCCAAAGACTAGAAGGAGTGACGCCCCACATATCAAATTGAAGTATACCGTTTGAAACAGGAGAACCGTCATATGATTTATAGGGCCCCTTCTCTTTTGCTAATTCAACTGATGCTTCTACAGCAGCATGATATATGGTCTCAGATATTTGAATATTCAGCAACTTAGAGCTCTCAGATCCAAATGGATACCTTAACTTGAAAAAGGTGTCAGCTAAACCCTGAACTCCAATAGCAATTGGACGATGTCTTTTATTCGATAATTCAGCCTCTGGAATTGGATATATTCCAATATCTATTACCTTATCCAAGTTCTTGACCAAAATTTTGCAAACTTTATGTAGAAGTTCAAAATCATAAAATAGCGTCTTTGAATCCGATTTTACGAATGAAGGTAAACCCAAGGAACCAAGATTACAGACGGCAGTTTCTTCTTTAGAAGAATATTCTATTATCTCACAGCAGAGATTCGAAGACTTTATGGTTCCCAAATTTTTCTGGTTCGATTTGATATTGCAGGCATCTTTATAAAGCATGAATGGATTTCCAGTTTCTGTCTGAGAAACTAAAATAGCATGCCATAGTTTTTGTGCTTTCACTTTTCGGCTATATCTCTTATCAGATTCATATTTTTCGTACAATCTCACAAAATCTTCACCATAACTGTCAGTCAGTCCCGGACATTCGTCCTCAGAAAACAAACACCAGTCTTCATTTAGTTCTACCTTTTGCATGAATAGATCTGGTATCCATAAGCCATAGAATAAGTCTCTTGCCCGGACTTCTTCTTTTCCATGATTTTTTCTTAGGTCTAGAAATTCAAAAATGTCTGAATGCCAAGGTTCTAGATAAATGCAAAATGCTCCTGGCCTTTTGTTTCCTCCTTGATCAACGTACTTTGCTGTACTATTGAACACTTGTAGCATCGGTACCAATCCGTTTGAGATTCCATTAGTTCCTGAAATATAGGTTCCGGCTGATCTAATATTTGAGACATGAACACCAAGACCACCAGCAGCTTTAGAAATCAGAGCTGACTTGTGGACTGTCTTGAATATATCATCGATGGAATCTCCTTCCATAGCCAGTAGGAAACAAGATGAGAGATTAGGTGTTTCTGTGCCCGAATTGAACAATGTAGGGGAGGCATGTATAAAGTATTTTTGTGACATAAGCTCGTATGTCTCTATAGCCTTTTCTATATCATGATGATGTATTCCAATGGCCACCCTCATGAAGAGAAATTGTGGAGTTTCGCAGGGTTTTCCATTGATCTTAAGCAGATATGATCTTTCCAAGGTTTTGAATCCAAAGTAATCAATTTGAAAGTCTCTTTTTGAGTTTATGGCGCTATCAATCCTTTCTCTGTTTTCCATTACTACATCATACAGATCTTTTGACAATAGCGATTTCGAACGCCGATGTTTAGAAGGTCTGTGGGCAATCATGATGGCAACATTATCTGAAAATCTTGCAGGAAGTTGTTTTTGAAGATGACAGGAGACAATTCTTGATGCAAGAATTGAATTTTCGTAATGACTGGTTGTCAGAGATGCTGCTATTTCTGAAGCTAAAGCCATAAGATCGTCCGTGGAAAGACTCGAAGGTAGCCCATCTACGATTCGGGATAATATCTTTGTGACATCCACATGATCCGAGTTCAGATCATCTATCAGTGACTCCAGATACTTTTTGAGTCGATCTGCCACGAAATATGATCTTGTTCCTGACTTCGAGCTCACTACAAATGTAGTTGATTGTTCTGTCATTCCAATTAGCTCTGTCAGAGCTCTCTGCTGAGTAATTTTTCTAACTTGAAATAAATCCTTATTTTATCAATATTCCCTCCTCACGACTATTGTCTTACAACACCGAGATAAGATTGCTTATAGGAATCAATATAGACTTCAGATGCCCTAGGAATATTAAATATTATACTATTTTAGGGAGAAGAACCCAATAAAATTAAATAGTGGCGACTTAGAAATTTATTTTCCCTATATGAAAGTAATTAGTATTCCGCATTAAGAAGGTGAACAATATAAGGCTCTTGACTATTAAAGAACTTATCTATGGTTTTACTATCAATATCACACAACATTTTTTGGGTTTCTGCAACTCAGATGATACCATATTTTGAAGTAAATAACTGTTCATTCTGGACCTTTTCTTGACAGAGTTGAAATTATGGTTAAATGTACCATTCTGTTTGAGTATCGAATAATTCATCGAGTTAACTATTTCAATGGTAGCAACAGAATATGAAGTTTGACTGAATACCATCTGTAGTGACAACATGTGATGATCAATATTGAGATTATTTGAACACAGATATGTACAGAATCCTTTGAGACTTTGAAATTCTTATGTTATCGAAAGCTATGTTATCGAAAACCGTTATAATGTTTGAAATTGAGGAGATAACGAGTACATAGGATTCCCCATATCATAATACAGATGCAAACATGAGTGCTTGATAGGGATCCTAAAATGACTTCCGATTCAATCACAGTCTACTATCAGGATGATATTATGCGTATTAATTGATAATATAAAATTTAGAATAAACAAGATACCTTAATAGTGGGCAATACAGTAAGTAAGGATCCACTTCGCATTGGTCAGCAAATAACGACATGCTGCAGTCCATTCCTCGTTGGAATTACGCGCAGACGGCCTAATATGGTAGCCCGCTACCTTATCTTTGGTCATTTTGTATGGCAAATCATTAGAATCATCCAGTTGTTTAAGGTTCTTGCCTATCTGTGTCACGATATCTACAAGAGCAACCATGCCAGAATCCAATTTATTGTGCGTAAATAACCTTCCAATCGAGAATTCACCGGTGCTGAATAGATCTAATGTTACTTTATTTGCATTAGACGGCGATTTAGGGTCCTTTTCAAACTTCTCAATTCGTGAAGTGGATCCCATTGGAACTAATTTATAACCGTCCAATTTAAAATTCAGTATCTTGACAACTGTGGATAAAAGAAGGACAACTTGGCCTAGAGCAGCATTGATCTCATGCCATGAAACCCGGATATCATCCAAAGTTCCTAATCGCAGTCCATTGATGGTTCCAAATTGATCATCGTGAGATATGAGAAACACATCATTGAATACACTTGTCTTACGAAGTGAGTCCAGTTGGTTGAGGTTGTATTCGTAAAGAGATTTGACCCTTTCTCGTTCATTGATGAACTCCAGTAAACTTAGCTCATACTTATTCTTTTTATTATAATACTCATCTTCCTGGAGATTAAGCTCCTCTAATTCCTTCTCAAGAGCAACCTGCTCGCTCGTTAGTAACTTCTGTTCTTCCTCTGCCGCTTTCAGTTGCTCCAAGAGCTCCTTTTCTTCGTTCTGTAACACTTCCAACTCGTGCAACGATTCATGTGCCTTGGTCTCATTTGGACCGCTCTGAACAGTCAATTTCTTCAGAAACTGAATATAAGTATCCTTTTCTTTTGTGAGCTGCTCAAACTTTATCTTTAGCTCCTCAATCAGATTATTTGCACAGTCACTGCAAACAGGATAATCAATTTCATACTTTGATGACAAAATATTGAATATATTTTCCAGCGACGCAACCTTGTCACTGACAGGAATCTTATCTATTGGCTCAGATACTTGCCTCTGCTTTTTATCGTCTAAAATAACAAACGACCCATCATCAATATGTGCCCCATCTGATATCCTGGAGTTTATCAGGGGCCTTCCACCACTTGATTTAAGAGCATCCTTGAACAACTTCAATCTTTCTTCAGGTACAATAGGATATTCTTCTAGATTTGAGTCATGGTTGTTAGTTGAAATGCCTCCTGTGGTTTCTGCATTCCCTGGTTGAGTCCCAATTGGAAAGGAAGTTTCAGCAGGGCGTTGCCCATAATTGATAGTAAGAAGATGTTTTTGCGCATTGCTCAACCCCTCAAGTGAATCATCCACTACAAGTGGCAGCTTACATCGCTGACACGTGTATGAAGACATTATGTACCATATAAAGACCTGATCTTCATCTACTCATCTCAGTAGTCCATCATAATCTACCATTCTTGTGCTTAGTTTAACATAATTTTTGAGAGCGAGATCTTACTTTTAGATTACATAAGCAGAAATATCATTATGATAGTTATTATTAGCAGGATCCATACTATTCATGTATACATAACAGCGTTCACCTCTCCTCTAAAGCAAAGACAACATCTTTATGTTTCTCAGGATCATAGGGATCGATGAGAAATGCTGAAAATAGCTTGAGATTAGTCACACCCCTTATCTCATTACCCAAAAGAGGCATTTTGACAAGGTGGTAGTCTTCATATAGCTCGTCCATTTGGTCGAGATATTTGCGTTGCATCTTCCATCTGGATTGACATCTTTTGCACTGGTCATCATCAGCAAAGAGCAATTGATTCACCACGATGGAGTTGACATCCATATTATATTTCATAAGATCCTGGACCAATCTCTCAGTTTCGTAAAGAGAAAGGAATTCTGAAATACACACACACACAAAGGTGGTGAGATCCGGGTCCTGAAACTGCTTGTTTACCTCTGTGACTTGTTGTTTGATTTCTGCTAGTTTGTTGAACATCTCGGTTTTTTGGTCGCCACCCATCATACTTAGCAAAGGTCCTAATCTACCACTAATTTCATTGAACTTTCCGAGCAATTTCTCGAGAGTTGAAGGAAGTTGCAAGAAACGCAATGTGTGTCCGGTAGGTGCTGTATCGAATATGATAGTATCGTACTTAATGATAGACGAATCTTCGTTCTTTTGGTTTTTGATGTGTTTCAACACCTCCATAAACGAGAAGGCCTCATCGATACCTGGAATGGATCCTGTAACTTCTGACATCATACCATTTAATGGATCATTCTGATCGACAGCCGACGAGTTAGACATGAACTCCTCCAGAGAGGAGGACGGATCGATCTCCATACATGAAAGATTATTGATTCCTTCCACAGGTCTTGCATCCTTTCCAAACTTTTGGTCAAATGCATCTGATAAATTATGTGCTGGATCAGTAGAAATCAATAGATAGTTTTTTTGTGGGTTATGGAGAGCAAGCTGGATGGCAATCGAAGACGATGTGGTGGTCTTACCAACACCTCCTTTACCACCCACAAAGATCCATTTCAGACTCTCGTGTGTTACTATATCCTTCAGGCTTGGTTCCACTTCGAAGTCAGACATTATCTTTCAGTTCTATTGCTAGTTTCTATACTATGTTTCTATTCTGTTATCTTTACCCAAATTTGTTCTTACTTGCTGTGTATATAGCGTTGAAGCACGATTTTCCTGAATATCAACGATAAAAACTAAATCGACGCCACATCAGGTCTATCGACGTCATTCGAAAGTTCCAGAAAGTATCATAACTAAAGTTATGATAATGCATAACCTCAAAAGTTATTATAGCTTAAGTCCATAACTCAATTTACTTGAAAAGATCATATTAAAGGTATCATGTATTAGATTACAGTCTCACTAGCTCTGACTAACTGGAGGGTCTGATTATATTAAAGAAGTCGCGTGTCTTCAAAAGAGAGCCGTCAAGACTAGTGGCAGAATTAAGTAAGCGGGTCTTGATCCATCCAGAAAGCTTCTTTTGAATGTAATCCTGGGTATAACGTTGATCGATCAGAAAAATAACTGCATAATCGTTGATGTTTCTGATAGCTCTTCCAACACATTGATTGACTGCTTTCATACATATGTTTTCGTAAAAGTCACGAGCATTATCCCGTGCATGTTTTTGGGATCCTCCCTTCTCTAGTGTCTTGAGCTCAACATATTTCCGTTTGGCAATAAGATCTCCGCTGAACAAGTTTGGGAATGGCAGACCAACCATAACTACTGCCCTCGCAAGATCATTCGAAAAGTTGATACCTTCTGACATTTTACCTCCAACTACAGCAAAGACACATGCACCTTTTCTTTGGTTGAGAATCACCTCTGAATACCCGTCTAGCACAGCTTCAATGTTTGAGTTCTGAGGCTCAGTAAACACTTTCTTGATGCTGTTAATCTTATCAAACAATCCATTCTTCTTCCAAACATCAATAACTTGCTCCAAGTACTTATAACTTGGAAAGAATACCACAACTCCACTTGGAACGTCGGACGAGATTTTAATAATAGCTTCTCCTAGTTGGTTCATTAAAATTGGATCATTTCGTTTACTGAAAGAAAACTCAAACTTTTGATTCTGATAGTCGGCTATTGGGTAAACATTCAGGTTTTGGGGAGGAATAATGTGGCCACAGTTAAAATGCTTGATTTTTGACGGAGGAATGAATGGGACCAAAAAGTTGGTGAAATCAGAGATAGGTTCCATAGTTCCTCCTGCAAGTATAACACACTTAGATTCTTCTATTACATCTTTGAAAGCTTCGCTCGGATCAAGAAGAAGATACTTCATAATGACCTCACCATTGGAATTCTTATCGAAAAAGAGTTTACCACTATTGGATGGATTTGAAAGACACTCAAGAAATGAGCGTACTTTTAATAGTAAAGGAGTAGAACGCTTCAATCTTTTAGTCAAATTCTCTCCTTCTTTTTCCTCCTCTAATCTCTCCATATAGCTCTGAATTTTATATGCAATTTTCGATTTTGTCAAATATCTTTTCAAAGAATGAATATTTAACAGATCACCTGTGCTATCGTCAAAGATCTCAGATGGGTCCACTTCCTGACCTGGAGAAGTCTTTTTCGCTTCAATTCGTTTTGCTAGAAATTTAGCAATGAATGTGACCATCTTGGTAAGTTTAGCCAAATTGATTCTGTTTCCTGAATTCATCCTCGACGCAAATTTGGATGTGTACAATTTGAGTGCTTTCCGGACAGATATGAGCTCCACCAAGGACACGGATGCAGAGTTCAGAGCCGTTATAGTATCCAATAAATTATGTGCCTCGTCAATAACGACAATAGAATCTTTAAGACTCAGCCCCAGAATTTCTCTGGTGTCCTTTTGTAACAATAATTGGTACGGAAGTGATATAATTTCAGCAACATCCACACAGTCCCGTGAACTGTAATATGGGCATATACTATAATGCTTTCCTATTCGATGAAGCTCTTCAATATCACGAATCCCCGAAAATGAGAGGTCTCTGAAATTCGTAACCAGAGATTCCGACAATGGATCTGACATTTTTGGAATAAACGGGCATGCCTTTTTATCATGTCCCTTTCCCTTCTGGAGTTCAAGACATGCTTCATTAATCTGTTGTGTATCATTGTATTTTATGACATCTTCATTAATGCACAACTGTTTCCTTGAGCCTAAGGGAAGATACTTTGTTCTTTCAGTTATTCCTTCTAAAGAAGATGGGAATTCTGTTAAACGGAGCTGATCGCTGAATTGTCGCAGTTGAGAATGAGTTCTAGAAGAAAAGTATATCTTGGAAGGATATTTATTGATCTTATTAGAAGTATCTGATTTATGTTGGTTTCCCTCTACTTGAGCTAACAACTTCTCTATCTCATTATTCATTACCGTATTTCTTTCTTTTAGAGAAATGCCTTGTGAATTGGTGTTGGTGTCACTGAAATAATCTTCAGGGCAGAGAGTGTCGTAGGTTTCCTCAGTGCGCTCTTTCTTAGTTTTTCTACGTTTACGAGAACGGTCAGTGTTCAGTTCTCCCATAATCATCTTTCCTTCCTGCTTTTGAATCTCATCAAGATGACGTTCATAGTTCTTAGCCTCTTCAATCAATTTCCCTACGATCTTCTCTCGAAATGCCTGTTTGACCCATTCCGGATCGTCGTCGTCATCATCCTCATCGATATGTGCATTTTGTTCTCGTTTCAATTTTCGAAGCCATGTCATTGTTGAGCAAATGATTGATAAGGTCTTTCCTGTTCCTGTGGGACTCTCAAAAATTCCCATCTTGTACCCATTATCCACCGTATCAAATATGGCATCCATCAGCTGGATCTGAACTTCGTATGGACTGAAAGGGTGGTTGAAATTTCTTCCCGGAGTCGCTCGTTTCCGGGGTTTCATTTCGTTAATGACTACTTCAACCATCTCTAACGAGTCGTATGTGGATTACTCCATATCTTACGATAATATTGATATCTTTAACATCTCTTTTGATTAGTTCCTTGACTTAAATTCTTTAGAGTGAAGATCTATCTACGCGTGGATGCGCGTGAAACATCACGTGACTTTTGTAACGGTTCCTGATCTCTCGATGATCTACCATAGCAGTGTAATTGGCTAAGAAGACTTATACATTCAGACTACAGGGAACCCATAATGTCCTGTACATAAAACTTTTAATGTGGATGGATTACTGACAGATAAAATTATGTATAGCAAATGAATTATATCCAAAACAATATTTGAGAACTAATCAATACTCATATTAGATTCACCCTCCGATTGAGCTAGATCATCGTTGGAATCATCAATAGGAGCACCATCAAAATTCTCAATTGAGTCACGTAAGTGCTTCGGACTCGCATTATTAGAATGGGTGCCAATGTTGGATAATTGATCATTCTTTTCTGTTTCTGCTTCGAGCTCCTCCTTGATATTACTTATACTCTTGGTTCTCTTGATGAGTCTCTCGTCATCTGTTGAAGAAACAGATCTCTTTGGAGAGATTACATCGTACTGAGAGATCTCCCTTACAGAAGAGGTCTCAACACCCTTCATAGGGGAACCTTGAGCAATTTCCTCATCTATTTTAGTTTCTTGTTCATCAGGCATATCAGGTATTTCTCTAACTGCTTCAGGAAAAGTATTTTCATCTATCCAATCTATCTTAATCATTTGTATTGAATGCATGTCTTCAAGGATATCGTCATCTCCTACAGTTGAATTTGTACAAGTATTTGTGGACCCGTAATCCTTCAAATCTCTATCTATCATTTCGATGGAGCTTTGAACGAATATAGACCTTTCCAAAGACCGGAGGTATTTGACCGCATATAATTCGTTGACTCTCTTGTCTGAACGTGTTTTGAACGAGCCGTTGGATTGGGTTTTCTCGATATTCTGGTTTGTCTTTGCAGGTTGATGGTAGTTGTTGATCGACTCCATTTGGGTATTTTCGCCAGTTATTGTATTTTTTATAGATGTGGTATATTTTCTGAGATTGCAGGTGTCACTGTCGGAGTCTTCTATTACAGATTGGTCAGGTAATTGGTAGCCTGGTGATTTAAAAGTAAGCGTATTGATGAAATGATGGATAGTGAAAGGCGGCGATGTGGAAAAGTCAGATGAAAATTTATGTGCTATACGATCCATAAATTGCCTTATTGTCTCTGAGTTGAAGTCAAATGGCGTTTTAAGTTTGTAGTCCAGATTTGCATGGTATACTTCTTTGACGACGTCTCGCATCAGGTTTTCTATTTTCGGTACTATTGTGCTCCATTGTATCTGGTGATTTTCCGCTATGTAATCCTTATCTTTGATTATTTGGTTGATTGTCGTATCCAATGCATCTTTTTTATCCATGTTAGACACTGATAACTGTCATTCGTGAACCAAATCGGCTTCAACTTACCATCCATGAACCTTTGTAGATCTGGAGCCTTGTTCATTATGTTTGTATTGTGGCCAAAATTCGCTCTTTTTCACTTAGAAAAAGCACAATTCTGTTCTCTATAATCCTCTTAACCCGTTGATATTACCCAAAGTTCCCAAAACAAACTGATGATGTGTAATATCGATAGTTTTTGACTCCTTTTAGGATACGTGCTTCCTTATGATTAAAAGAATTTGTCCCCGCCTCATTTTCGCTCTGGGCATATGAAGAACAAAATTCAGATCTTATAATCATCCATAAACACAATAATTTGGCACATTTGCAAGAGAATTTCTGACTGAGTTTCATACCTAGTGGGCTGGAAAGGAAATAGGAGAATAATAAACGCTTTTAAAGAAATTTCGAAGAAATTCAGGGTAAAACAGATTTCGTAGGATAGAAACGAAATTTATAGATAGTGATTGCTCCCCAAATTGAACTGCTTGAGCCCCGGATGCTTCTCAGATCAGCTGCAAAACAGAAGAACCTGACACCTAAAACAACATCATCAAGAATAATGAGTCAATTTCTGGACACAAAGATTCAAAAGTCAGAAGATGAATGGAGAGCAATCCTGTCTCCAGCACAATTTGCCGTCCTTAGGATGAAGGGCACAGAAAGACCAAATACCGGAGAATACAATGATTTCAATTCGGAGGGAATTTACAACTGTGCAGGATGCAATTCACCGTTGTACAAATCAAGTACAAAATTTAACAGTCATTGTGGATGGCCCGCTTTCTATGATGCTATTCCAGGCTCCATCATTACTAAGACAGATTCCTCGCATGGAATGGTGAGAACAGAAATGATGTGCCGGAACTGTGGAGGTCATTTGGGCCACATATTCAAGGGAGAAGGTTACAACAATCCTACAGATGAAAGACATTGTGTCAATTCAATCAGTCTCAGATTCCAGCCTAAATAGTTTAGTCTACACGAAATACCAGTACCTTACAAAGTTATAACTTAGATTCTCTATAAGACGGAAACTAATTAGTATTTGATAAAATCGTATTGCAAATAATTATACTCACAAATTGAAGGCATCATATGATTGAATATGAACATTGTATCCATCAGGATCAGTAAGAACTGCTACACCCTTCAACTCAGGATCCTGATTGAATTTCACTTTCCAAGTGGCCTTATCGCCAATTTCCTCTATCAGTTTCTCCGCATTTTTGCAAGAAATGGCAACGTGGTCGAATCCAACGACTTTGTCGGTATCCTTGTCAAAGGCATAGTACCCTTCGAACGAATCGTCTGATTCGGTACCCCAATTGTGGGTCAATTCAATGATTGATTGTCTTCTAGATTGAGGAATAGGAGTCTCGACCCCCTCAACATAATCTGGTGTATGTTCATAACCCAGAAAGTACAAACTGAATTTTGCTTCTGGAAAATCTCGCTTAGAATAAAGCTTCATTCCTAGAGTGTCTCTGTACAATCCTAGTGACTTCTTCGGATCTTTCACCCTAATCATTGAATGGTTCATCCTATATGAAACATAATCTACTATTCCCTCCTTCTTATCAATAGCATTCTCAATCAGTTCCACCCAGTACCCATCTGGATCCAAGACGAACGCAATGTTCTTCTGTCTTCCGTCCTCTAGTCTCTTCTTGAATTCAACACCCTTAGCAAGCAAATCCTTCTGAGCTTCCACGATGTTCGAAACAGAAACACATAGATGACCGAACCCCCTGTACGGATCTGAATTTCCGTCGAAAATTTTGGCCTTCGAGTTCTTCAATGATCTCAACTCAACAACACCATCTCTCTGAGCCAAAGGCTTTCCTTGATATGGTTGTCCCTCAGAGTCAAAAGCAACAAACACAGACTTGTACTTTGATGTTTCTGTCTGTGCCACTTGTTTCATCAAAAAGTTGTCCAAATACCATTTCACAGAATTGGCCAAGTCGGCCACATGAAGAGCAGTATGGTTAGTGAGGAAAGATGAATCTACGGATGGCATTTTTGTCTTCAGGTCTTAATTTTCTGTATTGCTATTTTCCGTATGATACAGTGTCTGTAATATATGGTGACAATATCTGATCACGTAACATAGAAAAGCCAATGACACTAGCAGTGCTGATCTCTTGTATACGAAGGAGAATAAGAATGTGGAGAAACCTGTATTAGTAATTTTATTCCCCATTATCTCCCTACCGGAAATGGTTATTATCTTTCGAGCAGTTTCGACGCGTCGACTAACGTCGCAATTTCTGATTACGTAATAGAGATTTAGCATGTTTTTCCTGTTCTTGAGGACTCATGGAATAAATGTTAGTTGCCTTTGATTCTCCGTTCATCTTTCAGAGGTAAATATACCGAAAACCCAAAGGTCTAGGACGTTGAAATCTCATGGAAAAGAGAAGAATAATCTGATAGAAAAATGTCGCTCGAAGCTAAGGGACTTATCAACCAGTTCATGGTTTCAGATGGGCCGACAGGCCAGAGAGCTCAAGAGTCAGTGAATTCGATTGTCGGTTTGATAGAATCGAACCAGATCAAGCTATTAACATTCATAAGGCTTTTGGGAGATTATTTGACGGATGATTCAAACAGCATGCGTAGCCGAGCTCTGGCGTTATTGACTGCTTCGTTAGGTGAGGTTAACCCCAAGAAACTGTTTTCGCAGGATATCCAAGTTCTTTTAGATTTTTACCAGTCAAAGCTGGAGGATGATCCATGTTTGAAGGAGACTCTTCGAGGAATTAATTTCCTAGTCAAGATGGAGCAATTTGACTCAGTTTTGATAGAGATCATTCTGTCTCATTTGAAAGACAAATATTCACCAAAAGGACAATTAGCGTCCACCAGATACCATGCATTCGAGCTTTTAAAGTCACTTTTGACAAAACATTTGGACTATTGTGTTGCATCTTATAATGATCTAACTATAGAGACATATATTCACGTTTCCAAAAACGAGAAAGATCCTAAGAACCTTTTGATTTCATTCGAGTTAATAGATTTGATCTCTAGAAACTTTTCAATTGATTTGTTTTCGGAGCCTCTATTTGACTCAATGTTTTGTTATTTCCCCATATCCTTTAGAGCCCCTCAAAATGATCCATACAGGATCACTGGAGATCAGTTGAAGAAGGCTTTGAGGACGGCTTTAAGTTCTAACTCCTTGTATGCCAAAGACTCTTTCCCAAACCTCATCGAAAAGCTCTCTTCTACTTCTCCTGCTGTTAAATTGGATATTATTCTCACTATAGACAAATGTGTTCAAAGTTATGACACTAAAACTATAGAAGAGTACTGGATCACACTATGGAATTCATTGAAGTATGAAATCTTACATAACGAAATTGCCTCAGCTGATGATCTGAGTTCTCTGTACAAGTATTATGAAAACGCTGAAAATGAAGACGAAAGAGTAATACCAGCAGTGCTAAACATTTTAAAATCACTTGGAAACAAGTTAGAAGAGCAGCCTGATAATCAGACGTTGCAAAACTATTTGGTGGCAGTTGTGGATGAACTAACCAAATTCATCAGAGATCCAGGGGATAAGAAGTCGAAGCAATCAGCAATTATATTTTCAAACTTCTGTTCGTCCAATTTAGTAGTTTATAATTTTTTGATTCCAAGAATTGCTCCACATTTCTTTAGCGTTCAAAACTCGGGTGCAGCCTTAAGCATCAAAACACAGAGACTTTTGATAACTAATATTTCATTTCTCCTGGATTCATACCGCTCACTTTTTCAAAATGCAAAAGAATTTGACCCTAATAATCCTATCTTTGATTACAAGGATGACATTTTAATGACTATCAACAAAGCATTACTATCAACTTCAAAGGTGGAGGTTTCACTCAGATGTTTGGCCATCAAATTAATTGGTAAAGTTACATCTCTAAGTTCATTCCTTAATGCTCAGGAGTGTCAATTGATAGCCCAGAGTTTAACTGAAGTTTTATTGGATGACGACAATGCTATAACTCATACACAGACATTAGCTTCATTGAAAATTCTATCCCAAACTAATCCAACTGTCATTCTTGAGGTGACCACACCGAGGCTTTTAATTTTATTACCTACTAATGATCATATCCAATTGCCCCAAGAATTAGGTGCAAACAAATCTAAAGAAAAGGTACTGAAAATGCTGACCTCATTATGTGAAAATAAGTTAATTATCGATAGTGTCACTCTCAGATTATTGAACAAATTTGAAACTTTGCTAAGTTCGGGAGCGTCCAAAAAGTATATGAGACTCATTCTTCTTATTATTTCCAGTATAATCAACAAGTTTTCTGACACTGACTCAACCAACGACTACATTAGAAAATTTGTTCCTAGACTGCTCTGGATCATCCTTAATCAATTGTTTACCAAAGAATCACCAATTTTCCAAGACAAAATAATTATGGAGTACACCGGTAGAATAGTAAAGAAAATTATTGTAAACAGTGATCTTTCATTACATCAAGAAATTCTTGATGAAATTCTTGACATAGTTATCAAAGGGAAACGGAATAGTTCATTATTGGCTAAACAACTAGAAAGACCTTTTGATGAATCAAATGATAAAGTTATTTTATTTTCATTATTATCTAAGATTTTATCATCCTTAGATAAATCCACGAAGCTCTCTGTATCACCATCAGAATTAGTTGATATGATTCTTTCAGCACTTGAATCCGAGTTAGAAGTCACCGAGAGACAACCGATCTTAAATTGTTTATCGTTGGTTATCAACAAATGGTTTTCACCCCCAGAAAATTTCTTCTTGGAAAATAAATTCACCCAAATTACCAAGGTCTTAGCCGAACCAGATGTCTTACTGAACTCCAAGATTAAGGCTCTGGAGTGTTTTACATGGATAGCAAAGGCCCTTCTTTTGAAGAATGATAAATTAGCTCCAAAATTCCAGGAATATTTACTTACTCTCTTCGGAGATGCGGAACTATCACTTTCAATTCCAAAGGCGTTACAACTCTTGATTGCAGACACAGAGTGTTTCGAACTCTTCAAGAAACCAGGTCCCATGGGTAAGCCAGCCATATTCAATGTAAATGTGCGATTACTCTACAAACAAAAATTCTTTGATTCCGTGATTCCCGTCTTAATATCCAACTTTAAGAGTGAATCTGATGGAAAGAACTATTTGACTGCAATCTCCTTAATTCTAAAGTATGTTGACAAGACCATCATTCTTCCTCATTTAGAGTCGATTCTTCCTCTTGTGCTCCATTCATTGAGTCTAGATTCTGCTGTGATTATCACTTCTTCAATATCAATATTAAATATTGCTGTCACCGAGTCTCCAGTTTTGGTTTCAAGACAATTGTCTACAATTATTCCTAGTCTAATTTCTATTTTAAATTCTGACAAACCAGAATCGTCAAAGTTGAAGTGCTTAGAATGTATGATTTCTTTATCTCAGTTCGAACTATACACTCTAATGCCCTACAGACAGAAAATCATAAATGGCTTGATAATGCCATTGGATGACCGCAAGAGGTCTGTTAGAAAACTTACTTCTGATTGCAGACAAATATATTATGAACTGGGACAACCGAAGGCTGAATGATTAATGAATTTAGTGTTACTTTCATCAATATTCTTGGATATGTTTATCATTATTACGAAATTATGCGAGAGAACAGAAGGTTATATTATTTTATCCATTAGTTATAACCCTTCGAATTTTTTGATACCATGTTCATGAGTCTGTTGGTTTCTCAGCTGCTTTGCCGATAGTTTATCCTTGCGATTTTTTCTTTTTTGTTTCTTGGTCTCTTCTAGCTTGGAATTTTGATCTTCATCATCTGTATCATCTAATTTAGCCAGAAGTTTATCTCTGATATCCTTGAGCTCAACAGTATTTTCTTCTTGTACATTTGCTAATTCATCATCATTATTTTCATCATCCTCGCTGTAATTGTTTTCAGTTACTAATTTGGTCTTTTTTGCTGTGTCCTCCGAGATCGTAGATGAAGCCTGAGAGCCAATTCCGGAGAATCGCCTTTTTATGGAACTTTTGGCAATCTGTTTAAGCTTTTGTGTAATGGCTTCGTTCACTGCCTCTTCTTCATCCAAGATATCAGGGTCTTCAGAACTAATTTCACTATCAGAGGAAATATTCAGCCCTGTTTGGAGAATTTCTCCATCAGACTCATCTCGATCAGAAAATCCAATCCATTCATCTTCTTCTTCGGATGAATTGCTTAAATCTGAATCAGGGCTATCAGAGCGGTTTTCGTCTAGTTCGTTTGCTTCTTTTTCCGAGTTATTAGACCAAATGCGTAATTTGTCCATTCCGGCACTCATTAGTCTATAATCATAATCTAGGTCCAACATTGATACTTCATCTGTTGGATGATGTTGACGAGATTCCACAATCTTGTTTGCTAGCAAACTGATTTTGCTGATAATCCCGTTAGACGAGCCTGTCCAGGCATAAATACCTTCATCATCCAATGCGCTAATTACGGACTCCACAGGCTCTTTATTGATTCTGACTCTTGAAATCTGATCATCAAATTTATTAAGCTCCGGCTTCCAAATTGTGACCACTCCTTCACCCATACCACATAGTAATGTATTCGGACTTGTAGGATCCAACCAGGAGGAGCATAGTACTTCATCTTCCTGATCTTCGCTTTGATTCAGTGGTTCAGATTTTCTTATATCTAAAAGTGCAACTGTTGTTGATCCTGTAGTCACGAACTGATAATCAGATTTGGGTTGATAGCTGTTCATAGAATTCACAGAGTCGTCATGAACGCCTGCAACTTTGTGTGTCGTTTTCAGGCTTCTTTTATCATAGCATACAACATCACCATTCTCAGTACCAACCAGCAGAAAATTCTTGTTAGGAACTGTCAATAAAGTACTGATGTTTGAGTCGATTTCTTCGGAATTTGTTTTAGCTACAACTTTACCAGTTTCGGAATCTGTCATTTTTATCTGTTTATCGAGTCCGGCAGAATACATCATTTCTGATGTAGGGTCAAACTTGATAGCTCTGCAACTTCCCTTGTGTCTTTTTGTTCTCCATCCCATTGTAACCAAGCTTTCATCTTCGCCATCTTCAAACGCTAGGGATTTTTCATGTACGTTCACTGTTCTCCATATCTTCTTCTTTTTCTCTGAGATTGCCTGAGCAACAAGATCCTCAAGTTTTTCTGCCTCATATCTCAATAGCTTAACTTGACCAGTGGCTGAGCCAATGGCAACAAGATTCCTGGAAGGATGTGCAGCCATGGTGAACAGAGGATCAAGTTCAAATTTCAGATCCAGAAGAGCAGTAGCATTGCTAGTAGGACCCGCTATAGTTTGTTTCTGTTTTCTTCCTTTTCCAGCCATGTTTGCACTATTATGTATATTATTTTCGATGGATATAAGTGCTGACTATTGATTGATGATTATTAGCCGTGAACAAGCTCATAAACTTACCTTCGTTCTTCTTCCTTACTTTCTTACTGAAAAGTTTCTACCTACTATTTTCAAAATGACTGAAATTTTTTTCAGGATCTGGGCTGTGTACTAATATTCACCAGCCTTGTGACTGTGCCACATCTGATATCAGTTGTGGCGCAATACAATCAGCTATGCTGCAATGTAGACGGAACCCTTGTTGGAGGATCTTCATCTATCACTGAATCATGGGTTTAACAACATGAGTGATATTCATCGCTTGTCAAATATCCAAGCCAAAATCTCCGATCCATGGGGTGAAAGTAAAATGATTGAACTACTCATATGATGAAACTATGTTAAGAACTTGAGTTATGATGGAAAACCATGGATTACACAGTAGAGATGTTACAGGATACGTCAGTCATCAATCAGCAACACTAGCTGGAAAAAGAGAGTAAACTCAATTGAAAACAAATAAAAACACCCTTAAGATTATATCATAAAAAGTAAAAGAAATAGAGTTAAAAATGGATCAACATATAAACACTAGTCTTTGATCATAGATTGCTCCAGGAACATCAATCAACAATGAATTACATGTGACACTCGGCATGCATTAATAGTTGAGTCAAGGCAAAACAAGGATGCAAAAGAACAAACCGCCTGACATAGCTGATCCAAAGAGAAAAATAGCAAGAAAACTAAAAAAAAAGATGGAAAGATCAAAAACCAGGAGAGACAAATATCAGGGCTTGAAATGCACAGGATATTCAATGAAGTGTTGACTAAGAAGTTATGATGGATCTGAAGTTGATATATATTAACTGGAATTTATGCCATTGTAATTCTAATGACAAGTGATAGGTTACAAAATGACACACTTCTTCTTCCTTTCTCTCTTCTCTTTAGTTTCTAATGCAGCTCTGGTAGCGGTTTCAAAGACTTCTCTGACACCTTGGTTCAACTTTGCGGAACATTCCAAGTAAGTCAAAGCCTTGATTTTGTCTGCAACCGCTTGACCCTCGGCGGTGGAGACTGGCTGTTGGTTTAGTTGTGCTAGTTTCTCGATGGTTCTTGGATCATTTCTCAAGTCGATCTTACATCCAACTAGGATCATTGGCACATCCTGACAGAAGTGCAAGACCTCTGAGATCCACTTCTCCTGGACATTGTCCAAAGTATCTGGGGAGTCAACTGAGAAACAAATCAAAATGACATTCGAGTCTGGGTAGGACAAAGGTCTCAATCTATCGTAATCCTCCTGGCCGGCGGTATCCCATAGGGCCAGCTCAACTCTTCTTCCGTCAACTTCAACGTCGGCAACATAGTTCTCGAAAACCGTGGGAACATACACCTCCGGGAAAGCTCCCTTGGAGAAGACGATCAACAAACACGTCTTACCACAGGCACCGTCACCGACGATCACCAACTTTTTTCTGATATCTGCTAATCCCGCCATTTTTAGATACTATAATGTCCGCTGAGATGCAATAATAACTAGTTAGTAAACAAATGTCTTCTTACACCAATTGTACACCTGTGTTGGCCACTCACAGTTGAGTATCGCTAGTATCTTTGTAAATATCTGAATCACTGTCAATATGACACCACCTAACGTCTTTATTTACAAACCGCTCGCGTTCAAATCCTACCCTATTCTACTCGAGTCCCAGGCCCCTCCTTCTATCCACGCCTTATTTATTTATTCCCTGCTCCGTTGGTTGTCATCCTCAGTACATGTAAAAGTCTGCCATTTTTCTTGCGGTACACAAGTGAAATTTGTATGACAAACTACAATTGGGTCTCGCACGAACGCTAACTCTCAGGTTAACTAGTGGGAAAGAGACAGCACAACAGCAACAGGGAACAAGAACAAGGTAGACAGGGTCACGGATCTTGCAAATCAGAATAAAAATCTGGAATCTCAAAACAAAATGACAGTCTTTTTCCAAAAAAACAGCCAAAATCTTTATCTGATCCAACAAAAACGAAAACAAGATATTCGCCTGATACCCAACGACCTATAAATAGCCATCTCTCAGAAAACTCAAACTCACCTAAAATATACCCCTATTATGACACTCCAATGATATCTGATAACTTTTTCAGCTCTTCTCTATAAGTTTCTGCTAATGTCAATAAAATACCTTAGAAGATCCAAATAAACAAAACACCTGGCTTTACAAGCTTATTTTAAACTATTATCGATCCCTCTACAAAAACATCTAGACAAAATCTGTTTCGCGCAAACCATCTCTACACAGACAAATAAATTCCTTTGTCGGGATCCTGTACTCCCAAAACCCTTTGTACCTGAGGGCCAGGGGATCCAACTAACAGATGTAATGCTCTCTGTACAATAGTTCAGAGACCTTTGTCATAACCACAACTTACCAGGTCTATTAGGTCCTCCAATTGGCCCAATCACCTCCCACATCCAAGGAGCGTCCCTCAAAAGTACTCCTGTTTCCCCTGTTATTTTTACTCGCTAATTGCTCAGACGACAAACATTCCTCTATGAATCCAAAAGAAGCAAGAGGCCGGAAATAACATTACGTGATCTCTGAGTCAGCAAAACGGAGAAAAAGACATTACATATATACAAGGAAGATCATTTAAGACATGAATATGGGAACATGGGATACATTATATGCTAATTAGAGACACCATTTTGCAGAAATTCGGAATATTTAGAGGTTACGTGGATTCCACACTCGGTCTTGGCATTTCCCTTCCATCTTCCACTTCTCTCGTCCTCTCCTTCCTTGATGGGCTCGGTAGAATGCCAATCTCCTATAGACTTGTATCCGAGATCGAGAAGCTGGTTGTATGGAACGTTGTTTTCTTTGATGTAATTATGGACAGCGGCAAAGTCCCAACTAGCCAGTGGACTGATCTTGATGACATTAAGGCTTTTGTCGATCTCTATTATCTGCAGCTCAGACCGGGCTCCTCCTTGGGATCGTCTTCTTCCCGTAAAAACAACCTTAATATCCAGTTCTTCGTGTGCTCTTTTTAAAGGCTCCACCTTTACCAGAAAGTCGTATTTGAGATCATCCTTCAGCCATAATTCGTCCCCGTATTTCTTTCTGAAATCGTCCTCTGTTTGGCATCCCTGGGGTTTATAAATATGCAGTTTGAAACGATTATATTTGGTTTTCACTTGCTCAATGAGATCATGAGTCTGTGGGAAATGGTATAAGGTATCTATGAAAACTAAATCGATAGGATCCAGTTGCAGATCCAACTTGTCCAACATGTCTAATATGCACAGACCTGTAAGACCAAAGGCTGTGGTTTGGAAAATATTTGGAAACGTCACTAATGTCCATTCCAGAATCTGTTGTGGTGTGAGCTTCGCCAAAGTCTTGTTTAAATGATTTAGATGATAATCGGTGATTATGATGTCTGAACCGTTAAGAGGGACCGCATCTGTTTCAGTTTCTGCCGTCATTTTGTATCTTTTAACTCTGCGATAATCAGAAATCAACAATTATTTCTCTATTTCTGCAGATTTGCTGTCTCTCTGGTTTCTCTTGTCAGCAAATGCCTTCCTTATTAACAATTTTGATTGCTTACAAACCAATATTATCTTCATTCAGGTTTCCCCATTCACTGCTGAAAAATCCAGTATTCAAGAAATGTTCCAATTTCACGTGATGAATCACATGATAGAGATCACGTTGAAAACCCACAACGGCGCGTCGAATATCTTCCCAGCCTCTGGTATCATAGATTTTCATAGTTTAAGTAAAATGGCACCAGCAAGGGTTTCTTCATAACGAATCAATTATGGTCAGTAAATACCAGACAAAGGTCCAAAATGACTACAGAGCAAGGATATTCTGATTCGTCGTCGCCGTTGGGACTTCTTCAAGAAGAATTAGCAAACATAATCGAGACGTTCATACATTTGGGTGTCCAGGTCCATGATTTCCAAGGCACTGAAGAGGCTAAAATAGGATTATCAAACAACATAAACAAGGTAGTTTCACAGTTACAGTCACTAACCACACATGATGATCTTCAAGAGATATCAATACCGTTGGAGATTGTGAATTACATTGAGGATGGAAGAAACCCAGACATATATACCAGAGAATTTGTGGAGATTGTGCGAAAGATCAACCAATATTTGAACGGTAAATCACGGGCATTTGAAAAGTTCACCAACATTCTAGGAGACAAGATCAAACAAGAGTTTCCCGAATTGACGGACGAGGTGGAGGACATCAAGAAACGGACCGCAGTTTGAGATAGATTCGATGACAAATTGGTCTTTTTTGTAGACTAGACCCAATGTGAATTATAAGCTGTTTAATGTTAATGTAGGGTGGGATGTGAGACCCACAGATGTATATAGATGTGAACATGATTCTCCGTAGAAGGCCATCACAGGAACTAGTCACCATCTGATTATGGTGTACGGTTGTTTTCTCCTCTGGTGTACGGATGCAATGCTAAAAATTTTTCAACCGGTAGTTGTTTGATAGAGGGTTGACTATTGAGATTGTATGGAGAATTTGGGTACAGAACAAAAGAATGGGATGAAGGAGAACTAAAGTAGAGATATATGGTGGTCTTTAGCCAATCTCAAGCTGAAAATTGGTTGATATAGGTAACAACAATGATCAATAGAGTTTTGAGAACCAGTGTGAGATCTGGAGCTCAGTATGCTGGTGTTTTGAGACAAAGCGTTAAGGTTGTCTCGAGCACCAGATACAATTCATCAGCTACATCCAAGAAAAAAGGGAACAATTCGTCAACTTCTCGTAACTCACAAGAATTGCCAGAGTTTGTTAGAGATACAGATATTGATGAAGAGGGTCATTTCATCAAAAATGCTCTGTATTCGGAATCAGACTTCAAGAACTCGAATTATTTCAAGCATCTGAAAAAGATCCAAAAGGAAAAGGATCATCTCATCCAGCAAAAGTTAGAACTTTTGGCTAAAGTTAACAACATCCCATTGAATGATCTGCAAGCGAAATTGGATGAGAAGGTGCAATCGAAGTTAAGTGAACTTGCTCAACAACAGGAGTCTGTTGAAAACAACTTAAAGGAATTCTCTAAACAGTTGGATATCCCATTCCCCAGCTCTGATCTGATCGTAAATATTGTGGTGAAATTACAGTCTGAGGATATTAATTCTTCCCAGACTTATGAGTTCATTAGATCGGTTGACCCTACATTTGCAGAGCTCGTGAAAAAGGTGGTTGAGGAAGGGCCAAGTGAGGAGAACATCAAACCTATTTTGAGTCAGTTAGAGACCGGTGAAATGGGAAAAATTAGTAACGACAACTTGAAGAAATTGGTCAGTTTGATTAATTCAAAAGAGCAGTCTCAGGAAGTTATCTTAAACCAAGAGACAGACTTCAACGAAGAGGACATTGTGAAGTACGATGGTGAATCATTTTTGCACATCATATTCGATAATTTCAATAGCTATGAAAAGATTGAAAACTCTAAGCTTTACCAATTAATTCTTGAAATCGACTCCCCTTTTGCAAACTTACTAAAGCAATATGAAACTGCTGACAAGGACGACGAGGAACACTTGAAGGTCAAGTATGAGGAACTATTGGCCTATGTCTCGAACAAGGATTCAAAGATCTATCAGGCTTTTGACGACGAATCTGGTGATGCGTTTTTAAAGATCAAGGAGATACTGGAAAGTCCTCAGCCAATTGATCTCTATGAGATATATGAGATATTTGACAGTTACCAAGACTTCTTCGGATCTAAGTTGTTTGGAGCTCTCCAAAAGATTGATCCTAAGTTTGGAGATTTGATAACTGAATTGGAATCTTTACCTGAAGGCAGTGAATTAGAGACTAAAAATGACGAAATTGATGCATATCTAGGCAACAAGGATTCTCCATTGTACAAGGCATTGAATGATGTTGAATCCGCCGACTACGCAACTTTGAGAGCCATAATTTCTGAGGAACAACTTAAAATGAATCAGTTTTTACCATTGAATGATGTTTTGGAGTATGCCTACAAATATGGACAAGACAGTGATGGAGTTGCGTTGATTAATAAGATTGATTCAGAATTTGGAGCTCTTTTGAAAAAATTAATAGAGGCTAATGCAAACGAGAGCCCTGATGAGTCTCACCTCGAGATTGTCAAGAAATTGGATGAACTTGCCAATCAAGAAGCTTCTCCAATATTTGAGTCGCTTAACGATCCCGAATCGTTAAACTACAAACTACTGCAGGAGACTCTGTATGCTTCTAATGAAGCAGCCTTAGAAGACAAATCCATAGAAAACACAAGCGATATAGTTGCATCGTCTCCAATTCTTAGTGAGTTGCAGAAATTAGAGGAGGAGGACCAATCGTTAGTACCAGAAGAAGTCCGTAAAGTGAACGAACACTACGATCTGGCAATCAAGGCTATTGAAGAATTGCAGGCTGATTTGGAGGACGATAGATTTGAGATTCTATCTACTCGTGTTATCGAAAAGACTACAAAATTGCTTGAGTTCAGAGCTTCTCCAGAACAAGTCAAGGAATCTGCGCAACTCAGACACAAGTTTCTACCAGATTCGAAGGACGAGGTTCTCGAATTATGTGTGAATCTTATTATGAGCGATGGATTAAAACAGAAGGCAAGAAAGTATCTGAATAGAGTGTTGTACCTTCTTTACCTTGAGACGAGACAGGATCCCGTAGATACTCTGAAACGTGCTCTGGATATTGCTGCTCCTTTGGTAGTTACCAAGACTGTTAAGACTGGATTTGCCAAAAATTACACTGTTCCCTCTCCGTTGACTCCTAGACAGAGAAACAGAATGGCATTTTTATGGATTCTTGATGCTAGTGATTCCAGAGCCTCCAATGATTTCCCTGTGAGACTTTCAGAAGAGATTTTGAATGTCATTTCTGGAAAGTCTAAGATTCTCGACAAAAAGGTGCTCAATCATAAACAGGCTATTGCCAGCAGATCCTATTTGAGAATATAATTTCAACCTTGATCTGTTTTTATTCATTTTACTCTTTCTTTGGGTCTTGTTGGCCCAATCTTGTATATATATCTGAATCATATCGTTTACTGAATAGAAATTGAGCATTTTGGAGATTCCGGATCGGAGCACCGCCTTAAAATAAGGGCAGAGTAGTTTTCTGGAAAAATTTTCAGAACTGTTAGTTAAAAATAAAGGATCATGTTTATCAGGGAAACAAGACGATCGATGGCAATGCTCTTAAGGAGAGAAGACACATCTATTGTGTGATACTGAATAAAATACATATTGAAGGATAGCTGGAAAAAAAATTTGAAGAATGACGGAGAATCGGTCTGGAAGCGTCGAAGAGCTAGATCAGGTTGATATGACATCGAAAAGACATCTTGAAGAGGAATCTGAGGATGCAAGAGACGCCAATTTCGTCGAAAAAAAGACGGAGGAATATCAAGAGGATTCCTCTGAACAAGTCCCAGTCGATCATGAT
Source organism: Ogataea nemodendra (assembly GCA_030567775.1). Classification (NCBI taxonomy): domain Eukaryota; kingdom Fungi; phylum Ascomycota; class Pichiomycetes; order Pichiales; family Pichiaceae; genus Ogataea; species Ogataea nemodendra. The sequence goes on from JAJLSV010000007.1 coordinate 266,061, forward strand.
ATCAAGAGAAAGGATACCCACTCACGATCTGACGACTACTCCAATTACCAGAAGGATCCTGAAGATGACTACGATAAGTCAATCACAGAGGACGTTATATATGATATCCGAGACGAAGCAGAATTTACAGAGACAAGAGCATTGATAGTAGCCAATTTGACGACACCATTTGATAACAAGGATTTTCAAGATCTTTTGAACGAAGAAGCATCTAAAACAAGTTCCACTGTCGAGCGAGCTTGGTTGAATGCAAGAAGGACACATTGTATCGTAATAGTCTCGGACATTGCGGGTGCTGTATCTATTCAGAAAAACTTAAATGGAAAATGGTTCCCTGCTGCAACTTCCAACGATGAACCCGCACCTGAGTATGACGACGATGGGGCGCAGATCAAGAGACACAGAATTTACATTGATTTTATTCCGGTTAAGGCCACACAGCACTGGATCGACCAGGAAAATAAGGGACCAAAAGACGCCATTTGGAAGGTTTCATATACAAAATTACCATCAAAACAACAACAGGGATCCGATTTCCTCGTGGCTACTCACAAGATGCTGAACTATCCAAATAAAACCTTTGGATATAAATCGTCGTTCCACGGAGGTCGTTTTAGAGGAAGAAGCAACAGAGGACGTGGTTCAAGATCTGGTTCTTATTATAATCAGTCATACAGTAGATACCCTGGAGGCTCGTACTATGGAGGAAGTTACGGATCTGATTCTAGAGGTGGCTATTATGGTAGATCTGATTATAGTTATAACGGCTATGGCCCAGGATCAGATTCCTATTACAATGACAGATACTCCAGAGATTACTATGGCGGAGGCCATTATGGTAGAGAAAGAAGAGATTACAGAGGAAGAGGAGGATTCAGTGGTTACAGAGGGAACAGAAAGTATTCACAGTCGGGCCCAGGCCCAGATAATGCTGGAGATACGAGCATAAGAGAGACCAACGATGACTATTACAGAAGAGAGAGGTCACCGGTCAGAGATAACGGTTCACATAACTATAGCACAAGATCTCCTCCAAGACGTACCAAGTCACCTGAGTGGTCAGATTAGTTATTTGATAACGAACAATAATGAATGAAATAATATAAATATACTAATATTACCGATTATTATATATGTTATCGTTGTATGTACAATATGTAGAGAAATCACGAGATCCACAATCTATAGATCAGACTGGTTAGTCCACAGTCCTCCGTCTCAATTAAATAAATCCCATATAGAGAGAACCAGGTTCCTATTTTAAGCATCCCCATAGCAAATTTATGCCAGAATCCGTATACTCTAAGAGGAATGTAATCTATTATACAACTTTCGAAACCTGCTTTACAATGGAACAACAGTAGCACTCCCAGACCAGCATCCAAAAAGGGGTATTCCACTCCTGCAACAAATGGTGTCATGAACAGAGGAATCATTCCCATCGTGATCAATTTTTCATACGACCAATGATAAGATCCGTGATACTCATTTGGTTCTGGTGGAACATATGCGTCATTCACCGTTCCAACAATGTATCCTGGAGGCTGTTCTTTGAGTTTGAATGTTTCTAAGGAAAGTTTGGGAAGTTTTGGTAATCTCGGACGAAAAGAGATATTTCTGGCCAAAAATAGTGTATTATTAGCAAGTATTCCCGGTCTAAGGAGACATCTTCTTGTAGACAAGCCAATTATATTTTGGCTCACAGATGTTACAATCATTTGAAATTTTGTCAGCTTAATACACTAATGTTTAACTGTTACTGTGTCTCTTTATAGACTATCTAACGGTCTGTTTGAGTTCTATTAGCTATTCCTACAGTTTCTCTGGTTTTTAAATGTCTATGAGAATAGAAATTTTTCACTTTAGTCATATTTCGCTATATAAGCCTTTTGGTAGCAGATGGTTATCTTTGTACACCAGACTACAATAGATCGCAACGATGTAACATATAGAGGAAGTGAGATTCAAACAAATACAATGGAGTCAATCACAAATATAAAATTATTAACAGTCAAAGATCAGATTAATTTAGAGTTAGAGATCAGAACTGAACCAGATAATAGCAAATAAAATGTAAGTCAGAAATCATTTCCAAACAGTTGGATTGTCAACTTCATTATCATCACTAAACGGATTGTAATCATCATCTTCGACCATATTTTGTCTCCTGGGAACACGCAATTTAGGGGATTTTGGAGGAACTATTGGCGGGACCTTGGTTATCTTGCGAGACCCAGAACTAACAGCCTGTCTAGCTGGTTGAGCAGCCACGGTTGTTGGAACGCTGGCAGAAACAGTGCTCCGATCATCATAGTCTGAAATAGACTCTTCTGTATCATAACTGGAAAGAGAGTCTTCGTCACCACCATTGTCCCTTTGAGGCTCACTGTATTTTTCGTATAATTGTAACGATTTTACGAGATCATCATTTGATTTCAAAAGCGCTCCTAGGAGCTCTTCTTTGTTCACAAGTTGAAGATATCTCAAAATCCTTCTTCTTATGGTACGACATTCATCGAATTGGTCGTTCGCCTTGGACGAATGGATCGATAATTCGCCTATCTCCAGAGACTCGAGTGTGTTGGTTAGATTAGTTGACAGAATGTTACTTTCTGCAATTGTCTGAAGAATTCGAGGCGTCTCTTTCTCATAATTGATTCTCGGGATTCTGTATTTCTTATCAAGCTCAGTGTTGCTCTTTGGAAGATGTGAACCTCCAGACGAAATTCTAGAACCTGGCAATTTTGACGACCAACGAGACGAACTCGACGACCTCTCATATGATTCTGTTCTAGGATCCTCGTACACTTCTTCGAATGGAGTACTCTCGTCAGCTTCATCATTCATGAAGTCAGGAACAACACTGTTTTGTCTGCGTTTAACATGTTTGTCTACTCCTGATACCCGATACAGAGTACAAAGAGAACCTTTTTCCTTCGTGGCTTCGTACTCATTTTGCCAGCCTATCATCAACTGAACAACTCTGTTTCTGGCTCTAGGATCAATTCCTGACTGAGTTCCCGAAGACATTGCCATATATTTAAGTCTATCTGTAAGTTTTGAGTCATTATAAAGAGCAGAGAGCTCTGGACCCCCATTTGCAACCAGCAATTCCAGAAGCTTCAATGCATTGTATTGCTGATTCAACGTTCCATACTTGAGTTTTTTGCGAATTGCTCTAGCTACTTCTGTAGGACCAGGCTCAGATAAATTCTTTTGTAGTTTGATAGCCTCTATTAACTCGGGAAGCTCAGTTTCAATTAGACCATCGTCAGCAGTTGCAGACGCATTTTCCATAATCCTGTTACTGATTGCAGTAACCGCAGTATATGGATGGTTATCCAGGAACCCCATATTTAGTTGTGTTCAATTCTATTCAGTGGTTAGAATAAGTCATTGAAAGCATACCCACTTACGTTTATCTCGTCCTGAACTCCTCAATCATTAACCCATAATCGTAATCAGGAATGGAATAGTGCCTGATAATGCTGACGTAATAGCAATGATTAATTAGGTAATCAATCAAGTGAACCATCCGTACACCAGATTTCTACCATGCAGTCCTCTTTAAAGCTGCTTGGGAGACTCTACAAGCTAGAAAGGCCCCCTCTCGGGAGATCTAAGGCCTACGAATCTATGTGGTCTCTGGCTGGATGTTGTGACAATATACTGTCTTGAGACTTCAGAGTGAAATATAATAAAATTTGAGTAACTATAGACTGATAATTAACTATACAGTGAGACAGCCAGTAATTTAAGGCTTAGTGGACACTAGGCAGATTTCAATTTCTGTGCCAGCCCAGACTTACCAAGGCTTTGAAGATCTGAGTTTCCTCCGATGTGTTTACCATTGATAAAAATGTTGGGCACAGTTCTCTGGCCTGTGATTGAGTAAAGGGCATCCTGAATCTCAGCGCCATCGTCGATAGTGTTGAGTTCTAAGACGAAAACATCCGGATCAACACCATTTAGTGCTTTTTTGGTGGCAGAGCAATAAGGGCAGTATGTTTTTGAAGCAACAAACACCTTGTGTGAGTTGATCAATTTCTGCACCTTTTCTACTGTTTGTTTCGACATTTCTCTGGTAACAGTAGAGTATCCGAAAAATCTCTTTGCTATGGAACTCAACTTGAAACCAACAAATAGTACAATAATCAGAGCAATTATATTCATAGAACTCCACTTGTTGTTCTTATTGCTGCAATTTTGCCTGCTTTTCTACTCTCTTATATAGTCTCTATTCGTCATTGAGGCTGATTATTACAAATAGACTACTTGCCTTCGAGGGGAAGAATTGTTAAGGCCGATCGACCACAAACTTTATGCGTCGATGGGACGACAATCGACGTGGCAGGAATCTATCATGACAGTCTTGAGTAAAGTAGTGAGATGGTAGCCAATGCATGTAATCTCGATTGTAGATCATTCAGCGATTGCGTTCGCCTCAGCCGTTACATAAACAGCTTATTGTACCCTGTCAGTGCTGTTTATGTCTCTGAAACAATAAATTCTGGTAATGTAATAGATAATTTACCGAATATATTTGAAACAATCGCCGATGGTAGCAGGCCTATTTGCTGGAATAAAAGACGAAATGATCTAGACCAGCTTGATCTAGATCTCATTAACCTAATATTTTCCCCTCTACGGCAATTATTACATTTCCAATTTCCAATATATCTCATATTTCTGAGGATACTTATTTGCTATCACGAATTCTATACACTAGATAAAACCACTTTTTTTTAGATTCTTCTGGATAATCATATCTGTCACAGCAGTGAGAACAAATTTCATTGACCTGGTGTCAGTTGCACAAGTTCTGTGCACGTATATTGGCTTATTGGTCTTGTTAAGACTCAAAAAGAGCTTCTCAAAGTATTGCAGAGTATCCTCAATATCGTTAGTTTTTCCCTGGTAATCTGGAAAGTACTTTCTAATCGGCGACCGACGAATCTTCTCCTCTAGAAGATCCACCTTATTGAGGAACAGAATAAATGGAGTGTTTATGAACCATCGAGAATTGCATAGAGATTCAAATAGCATAATGGCCTCGTGCATTCGGTTCACTCGTTCGTCCTCAAAGAGCATCTGGTCATACTCCGACACGGCTAGCACAAAAAGTGCACATGTAATGTCCTGGAAACAGTGGATCCATTTTTTGCGCTCTGATCTTTGACCTCCCGCATCCAGGATCTTGAACTTGATATCATTTAAAATGAAATTAGTCTCGGTTATTCCAGTTGTCTTAATACGTCCTTTAAGGATATCCTCATCAGTACAAACATAATTGTCTTGTGCATAAAGATGAGCATTATAAAAGTAGTAAGGTGCAGATCCTTCCAACTGGAATTGATTTGACTTATTGTAGCATGTCTTAATTCCCTCGTCTCCCTGCCACAACATCTGAATAGATTCTGCAATTTCCTGTTTGGAAAAGACTTTTACGTTTTCCTTACTAGAAAGCTCCATTAATCCAGGTATCATATGCTCTGAATCTATATGATTATTGCATTCATCAGTGGGATCAAGACTACTGTTGTTTTGGATGAAACTGTCGTTCCACCCAGCATTCGCTTTTCCAGTACTCATCATCTTCCTTCGGGCAGCCCCATTCTCACTGTATTTTAGTACATAGTTTTTGAGAAAAGAAACACCCCCTGCTTTGGAAGCATCAATGTTATCCAGGGGTTTGTATGCCAAAATCTTTCGCTTGTAGTTGTTGAGTGGAGAATTTGGAAGATCGCAATCCAACTTGATCCCCAACTTTCTTGCTTGAATAATCAGCGTTTGCATTGATGCAACAGTGTCAGCCCATATGACATACGAATACAGCATTCGTTCTTGATAGGTGAATCCTCCTTTATGCAATAGTTTCATCTGCTTGAGAACAGTAGACTTTCCGCTCTCTCCTGCTCCCAATAGAAGCAATTTGACCTGGTTCTTTTCTTTCTGCTGGCTCTGTAGAAGAAGCTGTTCAACCTTGCTGTTTTGTAATTTCTCATAGTATTGAGGATCCTTCTCCTCTACATGTGTGCTAGTAGAGCACCCCATGGCTCTGCGTTCTGTCGAAAATTCAATGCCTAAATCGATATTCTCTTTCGCCAATCAAGTATCCACTGCGTCTGATACTTCTTTCTTTCTGTTCTATATATATATTCTGTTTCTGAGCATATTACTATGCCATGACACTCGATGTCTATAAAAATATTTGATCAATTCATTCTCCAACTGACAACACCCTGCAGTTAAGTATCTTTCTCGCAATCGGTCATCATAACATCCCACTAATATAATATCCTTACAAAAGTTTCTTCAAATTGTGAGGCCACTCCATGTCTATTCTGAAACAAGGAGTTCCTATCCATCTCTTCATTATAGTTGGCTCTTTGATACGATGTGGATCTTTATGGCAAGCTGTAGAACTCTGAAACATCCACATTTCAAACATAAGCTTATCACCAATTGTTTCAGCATAAGGTTTCAATAGCCGCATGTCAATAATTATTTATGACGCACCAGCTTAGTTCGAGAGATCTCGAATCTGTAAATAGCACAGGTGGTAAAGAGCAGAAATTACTGTCTCTAGAATCATTAAACCGGATACAATCTCTACAATCCTCATAAGATATACTGCTAGAAAAGCTGGATGATGCTCTATATCTCGGAAATTTCCAAAATATTCTCTTCTCAGTCGGTTTTGTAAGATATAGCCCCGGATAATATACATATTTCTTCTGATGTTGCTCTCTTCTTCTAATCAGTAATTGCAATCTAAGAAACCTCTCTGCTAGCAAAGTAACTTCCATCATACGTTTGCATATCCTCATATAGGTAGCTGTCACTCTTTTCTGTAGACGTTTTATCAGAATATTGGTAATTGGCTATTATATCCATTCCGTAACCGTAACTCGTGTCCAACGGCCTTTGATTGCTTATTAATCGACTGTTAGGACTCTGTAAAACCACAGCCAGCGGAGCAGAGCCTGAATTGTTGTACTCTGGTTTCGCATCAATTATGATTGTGTTATTAAGACAGGAGTCTAGAGATGCATTACTAACTGGCCGTCTAAGACCTAGCGCCCGATTTTCATTGTTGGTAAGCGATGTGTAATCATTGATATTGGTAAAGTCCGGTTTCAGTTCCTTACAGATCTTAAATTTATTAGTTCCACTGGCTTGACGGGCAGCATTTAATGACACATCGTTGATAATCGTACTGAATAGGTTCTGTTTAGATTGCGAAGTTGGCTGCTGACCCTGTGATTGCGTTCTTGGAGGGATGCTGGTAGAATCAAGAAAACTAGATATATTCCAATTTCTGGAATCTGGTCTTTTGATTAGGGCCGAAAGCTCTCTCTTCAAAATCACTTTTAGAGGTCTGAAAATAGTAGAATTGCCGTCCGAAAACGCTCTAGATACAACGTGATTTCTCTCTGGCCAGATATTATCTATTACCTTTCCTCTGTCAAAACGTTCTAATTCAGATCTTTTCCAGGAACGAAGTACCTCTGGTCTTCTTATCTTAGGCATATAAGTCTCTGGGCATTCCAAATAAGTAGCAGGAGACATAATGGATACTCTTCTCTGTGGTTTTAAAGAGTTATCCCCAAATGGCCTCTCTGAATGCTTCGTAATTTCACTAGTACGATTTTCCTCCATGAAAGAAGGGGGCTTGATAAACCTCATTCTCTTGGATTTGAACGGAAAGAATTTGCTTAATGAGCGTTCTTTCCTTTTAGGCTCTAGTTTGATGTCATCAATAACTCGTTGCCGTGACTCAAAATTTGAAGTCTCAGATCCGTTATCGTCTTCAAATATTTCTTCTTCTTCTTCTTCTTCTTCTTCAGAGAGCTCGTATTGCTGGAGGGAAGCGTCTTCAGTAATAGGAATGGATATTTTCTGGATTGTTTCTGGCATGAACATGTCAAAGCCGTTTGCCCTACTTGTTGAGAGGAAATTCGTTTGTAGATTATCATCTATGGACGTATCAAGATTTTCAACCACACGTAAATGATAGTCATCTGCTTGTTTTAATGGTTTCCTATCCCTTTTTCGTTCGGGACGAATCCGCTTCCTCTCAGAAGCCTTTTTCGGAGCCTTTGCTACACTGTTCTCCTCCTGACCAAACATTCCCAGATATAAACACCTCTCCTGAGGGATCTCCATTCGTTCCAAAGGAGCTGAAAGTAACCCAGATTGAGGCCCTCCAAGCCGGATAAGATTAGCCTTATCGTACCCTAATTTGATTAAATAGGCGGCAACCTCAGAGTTTCTCAGAGAAACCAAAGGTAGATTAGCTAAACGCCTAGTCACCATTGATGGATTCTTATTTGGATCGTTTCCTGCTCCGCTGTTATTCCACCAGTGATGAAAGTTCACCTTCAGCTTCATGTAGTTGTAATGAAGCTGAGAAACATGATAGTTGGAACTCATTGTTCCCTTTCCGTTACTTGGGCACCGAAACTCCCTTGTTCTTCAACAATCACTGTAATAGACAGCTGTATAATTCACCGTGCAACACTTACAACTGCAACCTATCCAAATCTACTAAAATACTTACTAGAAATAGGGATCATTTCAAAACTATCCTTTTTCAAGCGCCAATTAGTTTACAAACAGAAATCAAAAATCGTAACTATACAAATAAGGCTGTGTAACAAGAATCAGGCTGAGAGTTAAAAATGGATGTTAATTGTAGTTATGAACGCCATCTGGATATCATATATGATGGCTATGGTCTCAGTTGACGGAAGCTTTTCTCAACTAGAACCTTGAGATCCTCATAGCTGACAATAAGACAACTCATCTCGTCAGGACTCACTAAAAGGATATTCTCCTTGACACCTGCATCCAGTTTATTTAGACAGTTAATCACATGAGTAAGATCTATAATAGGCTTTCCTGTGTCATCAACTTGGTGAAACACATAATCTTTGAATAACTTTATAGGATATCTCTCTCCTGTTTCAGACCATGAACCATCCTTCACGAACTCTGGGCGCTCGCTGATGAAGTCTAACTTTGCAAATAGTCGAACAAGACGGTCGTTCTCAATCTCACGACTCAGATATCCCTCCATGTAATCAGAATTGTTCTGAAGACCATTTGTAATATGCAAAATCTGAGGAGCAACGAGTTCCTGGAATTTTAACAAAGAAACATCCTCACCAAATAGATATGATATGGCGCATTTGAAGCTATCTGAATAGGGGAGTCGACTGATGATCTCTTGAGACTCTAAATTCTGGATCTGGGAAAATATAGAAGTTTTAGCCAGGTCCAACAGGAGACTACCAAATAATTTGATATCCTTTTTTTGTAAATCGTTAATATTAGATTTTGAGGTATCATCTTTAATAGTAGACGACTCGATCACGTCCAGAATTCCACAGGAGGACACCCGTATTCTTCCCTTATTAGTTACTAGTATCTTCGTTGGATCAAAAGACCTTATAGCAAGTCCCATTCTATGTGCTTCGGAAATCGCATTTGTCAATTGAATCATGTAAGTCCATAGCAATTCCTCTGTGATTAGTTCTGGATCCTTGTTGCCAATCTTGAAAAAATGGGTCTCCATTATATTGAAAGACATTGGGTAGTAGTCATAAATTAGAATCAACGAATTATCGCCAAACGCCCTTGTGGTGAATGCCTCATATAATTTTACAATATTAGCACATTCGAGATGCTTCCACTTGTTTATCGGTTTGAAGTTCTTCTCAGAAGATATTGGAACGTTCTCTAGTCTTCTCATTGCGTATAATTTACCATCAATATTGGACATTGCTTTATACACAGATGAATAATATCCAAAAGACTTTGTATTTTTATCATAGCTTTGATCAACAGGGTATAATGAGTGATATTGGTTGACATGTAATGGAAGGCCAGATTGGGTTACAGGAATAGATCTTAGACTTTCTTCATTCTTCCTTTGTATTTCCTCTCTCAGGTTGTTTGGAATAAATATATCAGAGATAGAACGCTCGTGTGGTTTCAGATTCAATTGTAGATGGGGAGGAGGTTGTCCAGCATAGAGATGGTAATTAACTGGGTAAAGATTTGTTTGCTGATAGAATGGCTCCTCCGCTTGGGTAGAAGTATATATTTGCTGTGGGATCGGTTGCGGTGGAGGCAATGGAGAACGTGCCTCAGATGACAATTCTGGGTTGTTCAATCGTGAAGCAGCAGAAAATGTACCACCCGGAGTAAACATTGGTGCTGTTTCAGGGTTGAAAGGTGTAGCAGATGAGGACTTACCAAGGTTAGGTATGGCATCACCGTTAGGATTGTTGCTGCTTGTAGAACTTGAGATTCCGACAGGGGAAAAGGTGGGAATATCATTCAGTTTTGGCGACATCTGCGCGAACTTAGAGGTCAATGAACCAGTTGGAGTAAACGAAGGTATATCAAAATTGAACTTCTTTCTCGTCCCTGAAACATCTGCTGTTTGTATTGGAGTTGAGCTCATTGATACGGGAGCTGAGTCTGGTTGGATCGACTTGTTTATATCTAATTCATCAGTGGTGACAGAGTTTCCTCTGATAGAACTCACAAAGTTTGCTCTGGAAGTGGAAACACTGTTAGAAGAAATGGTTGTAGATGCCGATCCGGGATCTTTGACAGATACTGAAGGAGTCTGAATTGTGTCTGGGTTTGTAGTGTTGTCTGTTGTTGATGATAATCTGGAAGAAGACAATCCAATTGTATTTCTGCTTTCCGACGGTGATCTTTTCTGTGTGTCTCCATGATTGAACGAACACCCTTTATTTTCCCACTTGCAATATCCGTGTATCTTGATATTTCGACATGGGATGCTTCTGGCCCATTCAAATTGAGGTCCGCTGTTACTCATATTCGGCAGTCTGTTTTTTTCATATGAGCAAAAAAACACCCCAATCTAGTTATTAGTTTCTTTTCCAGAATAACAGGGCACTGTTAGATGCTTGTTGTTATCTGTTATCAGGCTCTTTTTACAAACATAAGCGATGACAACATACGAATTCCTGTAAACTATTGTTAATAAACTATTTTTACTCAACGGAAACAAAAAGTCCTGATTAGGTAAGCTCCTAACGGTATTCGAAAAGATTGAGGGGTTGATTTGGATGGAAACTACAATCAAAGAGAAGCAATGCCTGTGTAGATGAGTATAATTTGGCATTAGAAATGGAATCAATGGCTAAGGTAGTGATAGTTACAGGGGCATCAAGAGGTCTAGGATTTAGTATTTGCAAACTACTTTTGGAAAAGTCAAAGGACACAAAAGTAGTCGGAGTAGCAAGATCAGAAAATGGACTGAAACAACTGGAAACCCTTGGAGGTGATAGAGTTTTGACAGTTTCAGGAGATCTAACAGAAGCCACAACTACAGAAAGATTAGTTAAAATGGCTATTTCAAAGTTCGGAAGAATCGATTCAATCATCCTGAATGCAGGTGTTTTGGATCCGGTTCAACATATAGCTGATCTGGATGTTTCGCAAGTAAAAAGACTGTTTGATGTGAACTTGTTCTCAATAATTGATTTAGTCAAACAGACCCTCCCATTTGTCCGCGAGGCAAAGGGTTCATATTTATTTGTTTCTTCAGGAGCTTCAACGAATCCTTACGATGCTTGGTGTGCCTATGGCTCATCCAAGGCTGCTTTGAACCACTTTTGTCTGTCTTTAAGCCACGAAGAACCCCTTGTTCACACCATCTCAATCTCTCCGGGTGTAGTTGATACGGAAATGCAACAAAATATCAGAGAAAACTGTGGTGCCAATATGAAACAGGAAGCTCTCAAAAAGTTTCTTGATCTACACAAGGACTCTCAATTACTTCCACCTGAGGTTCCTGGTGCCTTCTTTGCCAATCTTTCCTTGCAAGGAATACCTGATGACTTGAACGGGAAATATCTAAGATATAATGCCAAAGAATTGGAACCATTTGGCCATTAAGACGATTGTCTTTCAATCAAAATAAGCTTTCGGATACTTCGGCTATAAAAAGAACATTTTCTGGATCATAACTACACTATATATGGATTCTCATTCAATGTCTAATCGGTGTGTTGATGTCGTTAATTTGATTTAGATTACCATAGTTAAATACCCCCTTTTGGATCAGAAAATCAGAAAACTATTAATTCTATGTTCTTTTATCTTCAGAAACGCTTTTAATATTCGTCTAGTGTTACCTTTTGTCCTTCTTCTATCTAAGTATCCTCTAGTCTGTGTCCTCTCTTCAGATGACGTGCCTTTGTAACTTAGAACCATCATCGACTAGGACGAAGCCTCTTGAAAAATTGGTGTACGGATGTATAGATGTTAAATGTTGATATATGAATAAAATGAGTTTTAGAAACCACGTATATTGAGAAATGAAGATAAGGTGGATACAGCAGATCAGTAACACGGTGCATAACTACGTATGCCCGTGAGAATCATCTTTCAGACACAATTTAGATAGGCCGCAATGGATTTCGTGTTTGACACTTATGATGACAATTACAATGGAGGTTCGAGTTCTGGAAATGGGAAAATTCGATCTCTGAGCCCTCTACCTATTCCTTCAGCACCCCTCAAAATTCCTAATTTCCAGCTTCAAACAGACATCACTAGAAAGTTTTCCAATCTGAATATTCTAAAAACAATCAATGCAAAATCCAGGTCAGTAGATAAGGAGGACAAAGAAGAGCATGAGGAAAATACCTGGGCTCATAAATACGCAAAGAGCTCGCTCGAACTAATTTCATCTTCTTCATTAGCAGCCAACCTAGGGGCTTCCACACCCAATATGTCATCAGAACAAAATGACACCAATATACTAGCTGATAGGCTTAGTAGAGTTTTGAATCAGACAAATTTTGATTCTTCGATCAGGCATTCGTTACTTATTCTTCAGACAAGAACGGAGGGCGAACAGTCATCGGAATTAGGAGTTGATTACAAACATCTAACTAGTCCTAATATTATTGGTTCCATCACCAGACGTAAGTTGAGGGGGGATGTAGAAAATGATTTACTCAAACAGCATTTCCAATCCCTTAAAAAGTACCAATTGGTAGTAAAGAAGTTAAATTTGATTAAGCAAGACCTTGATGATCTCAATGGCTGTTTTCATGAATTAGATGATAGAATGACAGAAAGTTTACATGATACCGAAGGATTTAAGAGGAGAGTCAGTGAGCTCACCAACGAGCGTGATATGGTGAAGGTCAAAAAAAGTTTGCTGAACAGTTTCAAAGATAACTTCACCCTCAATCATTATGAAGACAATCTTTTAAGATCTCAAGAGATAAATGATGAATTCTTTTCTGTATTAGAAAAGGTCGAAAAGATTTACGCAAACTGTGATATCCTGCTCAGTATGAATAATGACAAACTAGGTATCTCAATAATGAATCAGATGTCAAGTTTAATAAGTCTTGCGATCGAGAGAATTTCCCTATCTTTGAAAAAGAATTTGAACTCAATGTATATCGAAAATGACTTTGGAAAAGATAAGACAGCAATTAATACTTTCCAGAAGTCGTTGATTTACATTTTACGGAAAGATAAAGATGGGTTTGATTCTATTGTGAGCGAAATCATAGAAAGTAGATCCAGAATTATCACTGAGGATTTCTTGAATCAACTTAATGGATATTCGGAGGAGATCAAGTCTAATTCTAGAAAACCCCTAATCATGCCATCTTATGATTCTAAAAGATTTGTTAGTGATGTGCTGGCATATCTTCATAATGTCATTGTTAATGAGCTAGAGCTAATTGAAGGTTTGTTTAACTTCGATCAGGCTGAGTCACCAAATGAAGATTTAGTTCCTGTGGTCCAAACTGTTGTTAATAAAGTCCTGGGTTCCCTCAGTCAGCCTTTCAAGGGTTCTTTTGACACAATTTTGAGACAGGAAACCAAACCAGCAGTTATTATTGAGCTTTCTCAGTTGTTAGATCTATACAAAATGATGTTCAGCAAGCTGACTGATAGAAATAGCTTAGTGGATTGTCTGGAGGGGCTACAAAAAGATACTGTGAATAAACTGCTTATCTTGATCACTTCGAGGCTTAAGGAAATCAAGCTGGAATCAGAGCTGGAAGAAATCTATGAGGATTTATTGAGTTTGCCTGACTGGTTGATGGATTTTTATTCCCAATTTTTGGTTATTTTTGATTATCACAACAAGTCGGATGAAACATTTTTGAGGATGGATTCACACAAGCAGTCGGATCTGCTCAGATTGTTGATTGATGAGCCAATTGACTTAATTTCGACGACGGCTAAAAGCCAATCTTTTTCAAACAAATCCAAGAAGATATTCAAAATCAATTGTCTTGACTTCATTGTTTCTAAAATAGAAGTGATAACACCTCTGGCATCAGAGGAAGAGAAAGTCAGAACGAAGTTAAATGAAGAGGTTCAATCTTTAACTGATGAGGAATTCAGTGAATTACTCCAAAACTCTGGACTTTACGACATTTACAATCTGGTCAACATGATATTTAAATGTGACGATGACTTTTTTGAGGTCTCTCTTTATGAGCCCATCGTAGAAAACCGTTTATTTAATATGGTGACATTCCAGAAGGCTGATTTGAAACTACAAGAATTCTTGATTGGCTACATCATATCAAACGAGCTCAATAAGCTGATTTCACCTCTGATCCTGAATGATATTTTTGTGACCTCGGCACTGCGGTTTGTCAATTTCTATCATCGTGTATTGGATATATTATCCGCCTACCTCAAGGACGAAGAAGGAAACAGAGTGAATGTCTTTAGATGGGACGCTATGCATGTCGCTACCCTAATAGGAGTAGAAGATGCTTTCACGAACCAGTTCCCTCAGCCACCTACTTTACCTCTGCAAGGAAGTAATATATATGCAAACTAGCAACTGTAATTTAGATATACATGCTTATAAATTATCTCCATGATTTGGAATTTTACCTCTTCCGTATCCATCCTTTCCATAATAGTCCATCGGATAATAATCATCACTGAACACTTTGTCTTTCTGTAACATCACCATTGCTTCGTAAGGAGTCAATAAGGGCTTGTGGAATGCATATCCCCAATCGATCGAAAGTCTAGGGCATGCAACTTGGACGAATGCATCTATATCATCAAACATGGACAATTTCGAAGGAAATATTTCTGAGAGGATGATTTTAACCACTATCTTTCCCTCCTTCTCCAAAGCATGTTCAAGATTGTACAACGTCAACGGACTTCCCTGTCTTCCTAGAGCACCCAATACCAATCCGATTTTCTTGGCCGATCTTGCGGTTTCTATGGCATCAAATCTGACTTGAACCATCTCCTTCTGTTCATATCTTTCTCTTGTGAACTTTCTTGAATAAGGGTCATATCTGAAAGCTTGTATATGGGGGTTATGGATCATGGCTGACTCAAGATGGAATCTTCCGTCCCCTATATAAATCATTGCATCGAATTCACCAGGATCCAATCTGGCAGATGTGCATCCAAGAACTTCTCCTTTAGACAGTGGAGCTATCTGTGGTGGAATCACATAAATGACTTTCTCATTTCCGTCTTCTGGGTTTTCCAGCTTGTTCCGTATAGAGTGGATTGTAGGGTTAAATTGGATGGTTCCGAAAACGGCCAACCGAGACCCGCCAGGAAAGTTTCTTCTGATCGATTTAATTAGATGTTCATCATCAATGACGATGGTTACAAAAACATATAGGACCTTGATTTTTGTCACGTCTATAGGAACCAGACATGAGTGAGCATAGTGTACTATGAGATCGCAATCGAGCGATCTTGCGGTATAATCATCGATGCAACAGGCACCATATGAAACATCTCCCATCACCAGGACCTCTGTATTGCAGAATTGCTCGATTATATCTGCTATCACTAGAGAATATATCAGCAAACCTTCTGGCATCTGAAGACAAACTCTTTTGGCATTGTTTTTGCGAATGTTCCATACTGTTTTATGAATTTCAAAATTGTAATTTGAGGGGAGCAACTTTATTGCTTCGTTCAGTTCATCATCATTAGTTATTTCTTCTGGTATTTGATTTATGACTCTTCCAATAGTTCTGGCTCTAGTTTTCTTTAAAACTACCGATCTATGGTCTTCATCTGCTTTGAGATTCTCTGTATTTTTCTGTTTCGAGCCTCCGAACCGTTTTCGAGACACAATTTTGGGCTCGCTATCCTTTACTCGGACCTCTGCTGGCATTATCGGTCACTGGAGCAGATATTCTTGATTTTTATTCTCTTTTGGTGGTGCTTCTTTTGATAGAATGGCAACTCTTCATATATATAAATCTTCTCTATCTGAAAAAAAATTTTATAGCTTTTGAGCCGCTCTATTTATTTTTGATCAAATGAAAGTTTAAATAGATGTAACTATCGAAAGAAATGGTTGATTATACGGACAAAATAGTGTTCAACGATCAGAAAGAGAGAACATAGAACATAGATAACAAACAATAATTCATAATGATTACTCCATCGTTCACAATAGAACAGGACGATGAATACGTGCATATAAAAATTAAGATTTCCAATATCAGGTTCTCATCTAAAGCTGTAGAGATAGCTGTTGACGATTGTCTGTTCATTTTTTCATTGCAGCCATATTATCTAAGGTTGAGGCTTTCCGGACAGTTGGTGGATGACGAGCGATCAAAGACGGAGTTCGTTTCTTCAGAGGAGATCATCAAAGTTAGAATAGCAAAACAGAACAGAGGAGAGACGTTCCAGGACCTGGATCTTCCAGCAAAATTGCTGGCTAGAATTAACGAAACCGGTATTGGCCGCAGCCAACCAGAGAAAACAAAAGGACCCCTAATTCAGGAGATTGATGAAGACTCGATCCAGAATCCACTCAAACAGATAGAACAGGAGGCCGAAGAATTCAGCTGGGAAGTCGAACAGAGGGCTCCTGATTTGGCAGCAGATATCGGGGTCTCACATCCTAAATATGGGTTCAACAACCAGTATTTCAATATGTTGGAAACCTCGCTTTCTAATGGAAATGATATCAATGATCTTTCTGACCCAGATAAAATGAACATTGAAGATAGAATAACAGAACGTCTTATTAAAGAAAACATTAAATTCGACCCTGAATACTACGCTAATGACTACTTGACACCGAAGTACTTCGCTGCAGATTCAACATTGGCCAGTATACTTAGCTGGAAGTCCGACTATCGAACTGCATTTCTGAACTATCAGAAAGAAAAACATGATGATAAAACGATTGACGACGATGTCCCTATCAAGTTCACTACCGAAGAAAATCGAAGAATGGTAGACTTGCCTCGCAAATCGTATCTTATAGACGACTCTCGCCCTCTCTATTACACGGTTTTGTGTTTACTTTATTCATATTTCTATGAACTGAGATCTAATGAGGGAGAGACCACAGTCGAAAGTGGATGGACGGTAGGTAAACTGACGCCGCAATTGAGCTGTCTGGATGAGCAGTTGATACATTCAAACAACCACACCGAATCAAATATGCTGGTTGTGGTGATTCTGACAATGAGTCGAAGATCTCTGTGCTATCCTCTAATCAGAAACTTTGAATTAATCAAAAAGACCTGGGAGGATGTTTATTTTGCTCTAAGATGTGGAAAGAGAGGTGTCTTAAAGAGCTTAATGGCTTGTCGGGAGCTCTTAAGATTTCATGATATTTACTACATATATTGTAAGATTTGGTTAGATGATCTCTGCTGCTGGGTACTTGACGACAATGGTTGTAAAGCAAGGGTCTTGAGAAACCTATCTCATGAGCTAAAGAAGTCATCTGGAGCTCTCAAGAGGGAGGACATTGTATTTGAGAAGGTCCTGAATCCAGTGAATGAAGAGCAACAGCTGGAGTTTGTGAATCTAAAGGAGATTGAAGAGCTTGCAGAGCATGCATACGCACAGCAAATGGAAGATAAAGAATAATTTTAGATTTACTGCCTTTACTTATCTAATATAGAATAAAGACTATCTCGCTAAAGCACGTAGGATTAATAATTCCGTCATCAAGTTGATAGGTCCATCTTTGTCGATATATCAACTGTCATCTATACTATCTAGAGATATTATAGAATCATCTCCATCGTTCTCCTTTTTCACGCGGGGTTTCTTTGGAGGTATAGATGTAATTGAATCTACTGATATGCAAGAGGAATGGCCACCCTTGGTGGGTGTTTCTGGGTGCGCTTGACCAGTTCTTCTCTTTTTTGCTAACCTAGATTCTGATACGTCCAAAAGCTTAGATGAGTCAGTTTCTGGAATGCTGACCTTAGGTGGTAGTGATAACGTTCTGCCATGTGTTCCATGTCTCAGACTATCTAGACTGACTGGTGCTCTATCTCGTGCTGGCGAGCCTAATAAAGATACAGCATGAGCTCCTACCTTTGAAGGAGAGAGTTGGTGTTTCGGATTCAATGTAGTTTTCCTAGCTGTAGTGTTCGATCCGGAGCCAAATCTAAAGTTCTCCATAGAGTTATCTTTGCGTTCAAAATTGATCTGCTCTGGTTCAGAGTAACGATAGCCTTGCTGCGATTGACAGAAAGGTTTATGGGTTGCGTGGGCCCGCTTCAGATTCATGATGGTTTCCTCAGAGTGGCCAAATAATAGCGGAATTGAATAACCTGGAACCTGAGACTGGTGGGCCAACCGCATTAACTCTAGGCTCCTAGTAGTAGCTTCTGCCTTATAAAACTCTTGCTTGGTCTTCTCCTGTTCGGCCCTTGCTTTGAGTGCTAGTTGTAGTGTTTCCTCAGAATATGGCCAACTTGTTACCTGGGGACCAAACAGTGTCTGCAATGCGGGTGTTTTGACTTCTAAGGGTGCCTGAGTTGTTTGTGATGGAGCGTTCCGAGATGGATTCGAAGGAGCAGGAAAAGTGTTAGATGGAATGGTTATGGGTGGGACCTTTGGGGCCTGTGGTCTTTTTGCGGTAACAAATGAAGAAGCATCTCTAGATGCCATTCTGCTTGGAAGTGGATGAGCAGGTGCAGATGATGAAATTGCCGGTGACATGCTTAGGGTTGATCTGTAGTCTATATAGCCGTCTCGCTTGCCATCGAAAGCGAATCCAAGCTTCTTTTATGCATTTCCAAGTACCTTAATATTTCCTTACACATTTTCTCACAACAAGGTCTGAAACTTTCCAACAATGGGCTTCCAGCCTTCCTGTCCATTGCTTAAAGATTATCTCGTTTGCTACCAAAATAGTTGTAAATGTACCAAATTAACCCCAAATAGGCAAAATGTAAACAAAGCCGTTGAATTTGTCACTTCAAGGCTGTGCGTTGCGACTTTTGAAAAATCGTCTGTTCCTGTGTAAGGAAGTTAAGGTGATACAATATTCTACAACGCGTCGTGCTTCTTCTTGTTAACACGAAAGGAACAAATAAGATATTAAAGAGTGTTCAGATACATTTGGTGATAGTTTTGAGACAGAATATATTGTAACGAAGACAGTTTATATAGAATGTCGATTGTTTCACTTTTAGGTATTAATGTGTTGAATAATCCGGCACGATTCACGGATCCATATCAATTTGAGATAACTTTTGAGTGTCTGGAGCAATTAAAGGAAGACCTTGAATGGAAGCTTACATATGTGGGGTCATCGAGGTCTCTAGAACATGATCAAGAGTTAGACTCGATACTGGTTGGTCCGGTTCCTGTGGGTATCAATAAATTCGTCTTGACTGCCGATGCTCCTTCAGCAGAACTGATTCCAGCGAGTGAACTTGTTTCGGTGACAGTTATATTACTCAGTTGTTCATACAAAGAGCGAGAGTTTGTGAGAGTGGGTTATTACGTGAATAATGAGTATGATTCGGAGGAGTTGAGGGAAAATCCTCCCTCTAAGGTGCAAGTAGATCACATTGTTAGAAATATTCTTGCCGAGAAACCAAGGGTGACGAGATTCAATATTGTATGGGACAACGAAGGTGAGAACGAAGATGAATTTCCTGTCGAGCAATTTGACGATGAGGAGGAAGAAGAGGAAGTTGAAGATGATGATGGTGATGATGATGATGATGAAGATGATGAACCACAGACAGAAGAAGCCAATCCCAACGAACACAGACCAGAAGAACCTGAGACCAAGAAAAGAAAAATAGAGAAGGAAGAAGACGAAGACGAAGCTGAAGCTGAAGAAGAAGATCTGGAGGAGGATGTTGAAGAAGACTTGGAGGAACTAGAAGACGAAGATAATAAAGAAGTGGAAGAAGAGGAGGCCGAAGAAGCAGACGAAGACGAAGACGAAATTGAAGAGGAAGGAGAAGACCCTGAGGAGGAAGCCACCGTCCCTTTAGAAGCTTCTGCTGACTCCGAAACTACCAAAACTCAGCGCGATGTTGCTAAAGAATAGACATATATCAGGTCACTAATATACAAAAACTGCTATTAGTATTATTTACATTTCTCTGCTAAGACACAGTCACCGTAACATACATTCAAATCACATCAGTCGTGTTCATATAACTCGTTAATTAATTGGAATACTCTAGTCACAACCTCCGATAATTCTGACTTTGTCCAATAGCCCTTCGCTGCTCGAAGTTTGTTCAACATCTTATCAGGATGCCATCGGATTCTTTCTCTTTTGAGATTCTCTCTCGATCTCAAAAACTCTTGTATATTCTCTAATGATAAATCCTTTGTGTTTGCTGAGGAAACTGGAATTGGAAGCGTTGTTTCTTCGGTGAATCCATTCTTATCTATATCATTCCACAATCGAATATATTTTTCATAATTGTACGGTTTTTCAGGAATAAACTCAGTATTCTGGTACTTGTCTGGACTTTCTTCGGGCTCTGGAAGCTCCTCAAAATATCCAGTATCTGTTTTGGGCGTGTTTGTGTGTTTCGTGAAATTAACACCAAATAATTTAGGCTCCTCACAAGGGTTAATGGAAACAAACCGATATCCATTGATTTCTGGACCCCATTCCGAATAATTGATGTTCTGCCTTTTTGCTTCTCCAGTTTTACCAAACGGCTCCTTCTCTTCTGTATTTTTTGAGTCTTCCGGTTCAGCTAATTCTGATGGCTCTTCAAACTTATTATCGCCTATTTGATCGCTCTCTGATTCCAGTTTTTTATCCAGACCCAAGTCTGCACCGTTTTTCTTGAACCTCAAACGTCCTTTTCGTGGTTTTCTCTTCGTACTTCCTCTTTTTCCAGTTGGTCTCTTTAATGACATCTTCAAGGGTGTCTCTTCCATATACTCATCTTTACTCCTAATAGTTTCATTTCTGATTATTTCCTGATTTCTGAGGTATCTTTCTTTTTTTTTGATAAATTTCAGAGATCTGTACGAGAGATCACTCATATAAACTGTCTGAGCGTCTTGGTTTCTTTCCTTCATCAAGATATTAATTGGGTAGACTCTCTATATATACTTCAGTTCTATTTAAATTTCAACGCAGCCACATTCACCGCCACATTCACCGCCTCGTATTTTGTAAGAAAATTTTACACTAGCAGTTTATCATAAATACTTAGTAACCTCTTGACGGGTTTATAGATAGATTTAATCCTGCGACAAGCTTGTGAATCTCTTATACATGATCCAAATGAGAGGGTTTCTTCTAAATTCTGCAAGGGTTGGAAGAAGAACCCGAAGTGCGGGTTTCCACAGTTCTTCTCTGCGATTTAATCAGAACTATCAGATTTCGATCGAGCATGATGATGATAAAGATTATGACCCTATTCCTCATGGAAAACGGCTCAGCAACGAGAAATCGAGTCTAATGTTTTCTTACAGGCGAGAAGGTGAAAGCTTTGGACAAATAGTGAATGAGGCCTTGCATGACAGAGACCCAGTTCTCAATGCAAGGGTTATTACGCAAGAGGAAGCTCTATTGGGTGTGGACCCAAAATACAGAGATACAGAGACAGGGGAACTATTAAAAGCTGCTACAAGTAAAGAAGCTCGTGTTCATCCAGATATACTTCGCGGAAGAGTGAACAGAACCCAAGTGAAGATACCAGATATTATTAGTAAAGCGATTAACAATCATATGATGTTACTTTACGAGCCCAAGTTTCTGAAGATAGAGGTTAGCAAACAATATATTGAGCTAAATGAAAAAAAATTACAGTCCAAGACGGAAACAGAGATTGAGGCTGATATTTATATTGCAGCTTCTTTCATCCAAAATTATGCTACCTGTTATCAAGTTCTGGATGAACTGAGAAAGAGAGTTGGGGCAGATTCATTTAATCCCCAACGAGTATTAGACTTTGGATATGGGCCTGGAATTGGAATGTTAGCACTGAATGATATACTGGGAGATTCTTTTAATCCAGTGGCAAAAGATGTCGTTGTTAATGGCTCATTTTATATGGAAAGGAGAGCTAAGATCCTACTCAGTAGACAAGCCAATGAATACCACTCTAGAGGAGGTAATCAGTTAAAAGAATGCGACGATATTGTTTCGAGTACACCAGAAGAAAAAGAAATCGAAGATGATGAATATGTTGGGAAGGTAAAGACAAGTGCCATTTCCATCAAGTCTGTCATAATGGATAAGTTGAGACCAGAAAATGTTAAATATGATTTAATTATTGCGCAGCAACAATTACTGACAGATACTGTTAATTTCCCTCATCAGGTTGACGAGAAGTTGGATCTTTTAGTGAAAAGACTAGCTCCTGGGGGACATTTGGTGATTATTGAAAGAGGAAATCCCTTAGGTTCGGAGATTGTTGCAAGAGCCAGGCAGGTTATACTAAGACCTGAGAATCATGAAGGAAAAGCTGCAAAGATTCCAAGAGTTTATAAGGGATCGATCATTGAAAGGAAACAAGAATCTTCTAATTCTTCGGTTTCAGTAAGACCAGAACATTTTGAGGATGATGGAGAAATCGAGAGTGAGATCCTGGAGAACTTTGAAGTTGTAGATCAAGACACAACATCAGAAGAAATAATAAACTTGAAGATTGAAGCACCATGTTCTCATCATGGAAAATGTCCTTTGCAATTCTTCAAGCCGGAGTACTACGAGTATGGTCAAGTTGGTTCCAAATTGAAGTTCTGTAGTTATTCAGTTGATGTTGCAAGGCCTAAATTTGTACTAGAATTGAAACGCGGTGCTAGGCTAGGTACCAAATGGATTTCGGAAGCTGGCAGTGTTACTCCAAAGGGTAAAGCCCCAGCAGGAAGAGGAAGACCTGGAGGAAAGGATTATGAAACTGCCAGCTTTTCGTATCTTATTGTGGAGCGTTCGAAGCAAGATGCCAAGGAGTTAGCTAGACTTCGAAAATCTGAAGGAGCCCAGAGACCAATCGGTTACGAGGCTGAAACTTTCGATGAGTCTCCTCGAGTGCTGGCTCCTCCTCTGAAGAAGAAAGGGTTTGTTATTGCTGATGTTTGCGCTCCATCTGGGCATGTTGAGAAATGGTATATTCCTAAATCTCTCGGAAACCAGGAATATCACGATGCAAGAAAACTGGAAATGGGGGATATGTGGACACTGGGTGCTAAGTCTAAGGTACAATCCAAAAAGGAAAATGTTTTCTACTTCGAAAGACTAGAAGCCAAAGAGAAGAGTCTTAGGAATAAGAAAAAACGAGATTCTCAGCGTCTCAAGAGAAAGGTAACAATAGATTATAAAAAGGCGCTTGATTCTGAACCTAACAACTATGGTGAGAGACTGCTTAGATTGGCTCATATGGATTCCTATCATTTTCTGGCAAAGCCAAAACAGCAAGAGAAACTACGTGAGGGAAAGAAATTCAGATATTAGGGGTACCTTTCTTTATTTACATTGATTAAACCTAATTATGTTTATAGAACATGTATATAATTCTTATAAATAGTTCAGACTACAACAGATTTATCTAAATCAAGTTGAATATCAGGATAAAATTCATGGCTGTGCCAGATCAAGGGAACTCTAAAAGGGGATCAACTAATATTTTATTAATTTATGTTCTTCTCCTTGTTTATAATTTGTAGAATTAAAGAGCTAAAGAGGATATAGTGTACAATTAAACGGGCAGTAATAACCATAAATCACGCATACTAGGTGCATTTTGATTGCTATAGCCAAAAAATAGCATGAGCCCGCTGAATATATTAAGTTGTAAGTGGAGGAAGCTAGGGAACTATAGCGCCCTCTTCCTATTGGGGACTTGAATCGAACAACAAGATGATTAGGAGGGTGAAATCAGGAAATTGAATTGTTTGTACTAACATTGTTTCAATTACTCTCTAGATGGTGATACGCCGGCATGCTGTTTCCTTCCATGGCGGTTATCTATAAGAAATTGCAAAACCACAATTGTGGGTTCAAGCTGTGTCAGCGAGACTAATAAAAGCATATCGTGGCTCTCCACCAAATATGGAGAAGGAGAGTATACTCCAACACATTTAGCAAAAGATTTTACAGAGTTAAATCAAATAGCATCAGAATTGAGGGCATTCGATGTGTTTCTCTTAGGAGGGACTTCTCAGAGTACGCTTAAAAAAATGGCTACTGGTGCAAAGCCATTCATAGGAAAACAGACCATCATTCTTGTAGATTCAAAACATGCTGTTGGTTTGGAACATACACTCAGGAGTATTTTTCCGAAAGCTAAGATATTTGCAATCATCTCTGATGCAGACGTTGTGATTGTCTCAGGTGCCAATTCAAACCAATATTATCACCGAGGTCTTAATGTAACGACTGTGATAGGTTCTACTTTAGGAGATGATAATTCGGTATCCCTAGCTCTAAAAGGTGAATCGGATGCCGGTTCAAGGTTGGTCCGACTCACAGAATTGTTAAAGTCTTCGGAGGTGTATCCTTGTTATCTGATTCCCAAAGGTATTAATCCAACATTCAATAGCTATGCCTGGAAGAGAACCATATCATTTGTGAATTTAGAAACACTAACATTAGTGTTCCATAAATTGGACACCAAAGATCCAATTCAGCTCGCAGTTATGAAAGGAGTCCTTTCAGATCTCCTTACTATAGGCAGAAGTGTGGGTGCACCTGATCTACCGAATCCAACAGATTCTTCTAGCTCAAACTCCTTTTTCGATATGATAATTAGAGATTACAACCAGACATTCCCCATTAGTTCAGTCAAGACACCTAACTCTAGTGACTATTCGGATATCTCCTCCAAAGAATATATTAAGGATGTTGCTACCTGTGTCTATAACTTTGATAATGGATTTGATACCCATATTGACTTGTCCTTGAGCCAGATTCTTCTTTTGGCAGAACAGAATGGTGTGAACCTCCCATATATCGAGGTTATTTATGGATTCTATAACGAAATTGAGAAGCTTAGAAAACAGCATCTGTTCAACTGGGCCAAAAAGAAGGCAACGGCAAACCACAACGAAGATGGGGCACCAACAACAAATTATACACTTCTAGAACCACAAGTCCAACAGCAGCAGCAGCAGTATCCACAACAACAACAGTCATTTGCTAACTCTCAGCCGGCCATGAATTATTCCAATTATTCGCCATATGGGATGCAACAACAATTCTCACCTCAAATGGGGACTCCAAACGCTGCGACACAATTTGGATCTCAGCCGATGATGCTACAACATGCTAATATCGGACAGCCATATCCCATTGCATTTTCTCCTGCCGGCCATGCATTAAACAATTCTGGATACACTTTAATATCTGCTTCCAATTTCCCACAATCCCCTTCGACAAATTCTCTTCCAAATGCTGGAGGTCCAAGTTTGTTCCCATTACATCCTCGTTTCCGTCAAGATTCCGCCTCTGGATCTTCGCAAAGCGGCCAGCAAACGGTGAATGCTATTAAAAACACAATATACAGAAAATCATCTACTTCCACTATCCAGTCTGGAGAGGATCTGACCAAAAGTCAACGATCTATGTTGGAGCTTGCAAATGTGAGAAACATGATTGGGAACACAACGAGTCGGTATGGAGATGTGGATTCGTTCTCAAGGCTAAATGTGTCTAATGCCAGTGTTGGTAGCAGTGGGGGAAGTTTCACAGGAAGTAT
Organism: Ogataea nemodendra; assembly: GCA_030567775.1. NCBI lineage: Eukaryota > Fungi > Ascomycota > Pichiomycetes > Pichiales > Pichiaceae > Ogataea > Ogataea nemodendra. The sequence goes on from JAJLSV010000007.1 coordinate 292,037, forward strand.
TTGTCCTTCCAACAATCAGGAAAGTTTGTATTACAAGTAAAGGATATGACTTTTCTCACGGTTTATTTGTTTAAGGTTAGATTAATAGGATATACATTTTAAAAAAAGCGGATGGGATTGAGTAAGTTCTTTGCTTTTCAGAAAAAGAGTTTTTTTAAAAACTCTTTTTTATTATTTGGCATTCTATAAGGTATATGAAAACTTCTTCGTTAAAATAATGAATATGAATTACTAGATTTAGGAGCTGACGTACGAGGTACAAGTAGAAAAGAGAGATAATTTAGACTATTTCTAAGTTAGATCAAGGGACCACACGAGGATAATGGGCAGATTAGGCAGGGGAGGGCGGTTTAGATTTTAGTGGCGCGCATATCGACATGAATATGGGGTTTTTCCAGTTACTCGATTTAGCCGCTGCGAGTCTTGATGGACTTGGCTAATATCAGTCTTAAGAATAATGTTTTTGGCCGGTCGATAGCGTTTACGTTTGAGTCCGATACTGGCAGTGCAATACAATAGATAGTTGTTATTTTGCATGGGTCGTGCAATATCCAAATGTACTTACAAGGTGAAAACTTGTTATATGCACACTACACTAAGCTTTAAAGAGGCGAACAATGGATACACATAACTGATAACGCAGTGCACGCAGGTCAAATTTACAGATTGTTATCCAACCAATCAGATACCGGTATTGGTTCGACCAACGAAGCAATAGAGTTGGAATTGGTAGTCAATGTGCCTAGTAGGAACAAACAACAGCCGGTGAGTGAGAATTGAAACAGGGCCCGAGCCTCGAGAGGTGGATGGCGCGATAGAGAGAGAAGATCGACGGGCAGGTTTCGTAAACAGTAGGGGAAGCGAGGTTCCACAAAAATCTGGAAGTTGTGGTAGCTTTGAAGTTATATCAGTCGAAGTAGAAAACAGAACTAATACTCAGAGTTTTAGGTACAGACGTGTTGAGTGCATCTCTAACACAGTCGGAGTATCTCGTATTATAAACTACCAAGAGTGCCCGTCGTAAGGGTGCTCCCAACATCGCACAGTGCCAATTTGCTCCTGATATGAACAAAGTTAACAAATGAATTACAACCAACGGTCCCCAAATATAGCGAAATCAAGCACAGGAATGACTCAAGAGTATCTTTCTAGACAGTCTCCAAACATAATGCCGTCGCTTGAACCATCGGAAAATGTCCATAACCAAGATCACCTCGACTTCGATGGTAACTCTCTGCAACATGGGGCTTTAGCCAACCTGCGAGACGTCAAGGATATAGCAGATTCCAGTACCAGAATCTCTGTAAACAGCCAAAGCCGAGTAGCAGATGAGAACTCTGCCTCAGCTCTTTGGAAAATGTACTCCAAGGCAAAAGCCAGCCTTCCCTACCGGTCCAGAATGGAGAACCTCACATGGAGGCTTATGTTTATCAATCTTAATAAAAACAGACCTAAACCACATGGCCCCTATTCCGAACAAATGCATCCAGACCGGTTTCTGGCAGGCCAGCAATCAGAGTACCTTCCTCATCAGCGAAATAGACCACCTTTCCCTACTCAAATGCATCGCAATCAGGATTCTCAATCCAACGAGAACAATTACACCAGCTGGCCGCAATTCCCAGACTTGGATCTTCTGGAAGGAGATCCCGATGCTTCTTCAAATCAAAGAGGAGGCGTTATTGCCAATGAAAATCCATTCCACACGGGTAGCACAAACGCCGACCCTAATTCCAACGAATTTGATTATATAGAACATATAAAGTCCATCGGTTCACAGACATCTCCAGCTTCCGTTAATCCGGGAACTATGTCGTCTTCGCTTCCACACACAAGTCCTCATACTCCAAACAACTACGAAGGAATTAATGGTGGATTTAAGAGGAAGGAGATATCTCCTTTACTCAAACCTCAGCACTCCAAATTGTCTCAGTCATTTATAAATAACCAACAACTATCAGACAACAATCATGCTCATAGCCATCATAATTCATCGAGTGGATTTCCTCTTGACTTTGGTCCAATTTCTCTTCCCGGTTCTCTTCCAGGCTCTCTTCCAGGATCTCTTCCACCATATCAACAAGCGTCCTCCGTCCATTCCGACTTCTTATTCAATAACATGGGAAATAACGAAAACAGACGCTCTCCTTCCCCTCTGGGGTTCGATGGAGTTTCAACCTTAGTTCCTGCTTCGTTAAGCCATAATCCAAGTCTGGTTGATATCCATCAACAACAGGACCAACACGGAGATGCACTAGGCCAGCAGAGTCAAAATGGTGGAAATGGGGGCTCTAATTCTAACGAAGTTCTATACAGTCCGTCCCACTCGCAACTTTCAGCAAAACCAATGGCTGCCAGATTCCACCCATTTTCATTCGATAAAGATAATCAATCGCAGATGATTAAAGATGACTATAATTTTGATTTCGAAGGAGATATGAACATGTTTGACTCGATGCATGGAAGTCAGCAACCGCAAATGGGAACCCCACTTCAATTGTCAGGAAACGCTCATCTACGGCATCAGTCCCAAATGTCCACTGCCTCGGTAATGTCTACATCAGGTGTCGAAAATCCTGGAAAATTGGGATCTGGAGTCAGATCTAGAAGACAGTCATTGTCTTCAAAAAGAAAACCAGCTGTCAAACGGATTCCTAGGAAGTCAACAGATCAAGCTTCTGTCACCACAATGTCCAGTTCCATGCCAAACACGATGTTTACACCTACTCCAACGGCAGGATCAAGCTCGTCGCCGGTTACTTCTTCTGGAATCCACACATCTGCTACCACCCCTACCAATGGTAATAGCTTTAACGGTGTGGACCAGAATTCTATCGCTTGTACAAACTGTCACACCAAAACGACTCCCCTCTGGAGAAGGAATCCTGAAGGTCAACCGTTGTGTAATGCCTGTGGATTGTTTTTGAAGTTGCATGGAGTTGTCAGGCCTCTTTCTCTCAAAACAGATATAATAAAGAAGAGACAGAGAGGTACTACCAATAAAAAAGCTAAGAAGAAAACAGACGGGGACGATTTGAATCCGACTCCGATAATTCTGAACAAGGCAGGATCATTATCGGATGTCAACAAGAAAGGTAAGGACGACAGAAAGATGAAAAAAGAAGACGGCTCGACGAATGACGATGACAATAACTCGGGAAACCAGGACTTGGACCAGAACGACGCCACTGGGTTCGATAACAGATTTGAAAATGGAACAGAGGGACATAATAGTACTCGTGAAGTAGAGGGTCTCGATTTTGACTCTATTTTGAATATCAGCACTCATAATCATCGAGATCGATTTGGAGAAGGTAATCAAGAGGACGAGGAGCCATTACCTCTAGAAGAGCACCTTGGAGAGACCAGAGGAGCCACAAATTCTGGTAATGGCGGCAACTCCAACAACAATTGGGACTGGTTGACTATGTCTTTATGACTGAAGTGATACAATTTTTGCTTTTACCACTGTCTGGAACATCAATGCTCTGTACAATGTTTCTTTTCTTCTTAATTATATGTTTATATATTAATTTAGCTTTATTTTGTAGCAATTACGATAGTTTCTCCGCATTTTGCTTATCGTTTTTCTATATGTTCTCTTTTGTATACATAGGTCATTGTCTGTGCAGAATATGGTGAAATGAGTCTTATATAAATATATTATATACTCTATAAAGTATCTGGAGTATCTGCTTATCTAAGGTGGGTCTTAAAAAAATTTCAGTCTAATAAAAAAAAAGTCACTTATTATTGATTCTTTGCTGAATATCACTAATAATCGGAGTTAAAGAGTCTGTTAACCTATAATAAGACGCCAAGTCAAACACTTAGTTTGAGAAGAACACACTGTGAGGTTTTTTTGTGTGCGATTATCACAAATATAACATAATATCGCATTTGTATAATAATGTCTAAGGTTGGTGTTCTGGCTCTGGGACCCGCTGGAGTGGGTAAAACTACATTCTGCAACTCTCTGATAGCACAAATGCAATCTGTGGGTAGAACAGCACATATTGTCAACTTAGATCCGGCAGCAGAATCAACAGAATTTGAGTTCTCTATCGACATAAGAGACTTGATCTCTCTACAGGATGTCCAAGAGGAGCTGAATCTGGGTCCTAATGGGTCTCTTCTGTATTGTTTTGAGTTTCTTCTAGAGAATCTAGACTGGCTGGAGGAACAAATAGGTGATTACAATGATGATTATCTAATATTCGACTGTCCAGGACAAATAGAACTCTACAACCATTTCCCTGTCCTCCCTGCAATAGTGAAACATCTTCAGCAACAGATGAACTTCAGCTTATGTTGCACATATTTGCTGGAAGCACCATTTGTCATAGATAGCTCGAAGTTCTTTTCAGGAGCCCTCACTGCAATGTCTGCAATGATTTTCTTAGAACTTCCACATATCAATATTCTTTCTAAGGTAGACCTGATCAAAGACAACGTATCAAAGGCAGAGCTTAAGAAATTTCTCAATCCCGATCCTCTGCTGCTAGAGGATACAGCAGAGGAAACAAAATCGGACTATGTATCTTCAAACCCAAGATTCAAGAGACTGAACAAGGCAATTGCTAATTTGGTTGATGACTTTGGAATGGTTCAATTTCTGCCTCTGGACTGTTCTGACAAAGATAATAATGAAACCGTCAAGTCCATCTTGAGTTATATAGACGACATCACACAGTGGAGTGAGGGACAGGAACCTAGAGAGCCTCAAGATGAACAAGAATTGCCCGACGAGGATTTCGAATAAGCCATTATTGGTGTTGCAATCGCATTTCTAAAAGCAACTTTTGATCTTCAATTTAAATACTGTACATACTAATATACATTGTACGAGTCATTATTTCGCATTAACTCCTTTTGTTGGGGTCTTCGTTTGTTCCTTTCTTTTAGCAACTGAAGGCTTCCTTCGTTTTCTCTTTGAATCATTATTATTTTGATACTGTGTTTGGTAGATCTTGAAGAGATCTGGAATCAACTGACAATTTCCAGTGACAATAAGATCAAAGTTCTCTATATAATCAATGATTGATTGTGTTGGCTCATCTAAGTTTATCCATATTATGGATCCTTTATTAGAGTGGACAACTTTGGACATTTCTTTGACTAACCGACGAACCCCTGGGATTTTCAAGGTTGTGCCAACCACCAACAGACAGTCAGGCTTTGATTTAAGGTCAGCTTCTGTGATGTTTCCAATAATCTCACCGTCTGGATGAAATTCATTGTATAACACTATTCTGGGTCTCAATATTCCAGAGGATTGAGTTCTCCTTCCGACAACTTCCCTGACTTGGTTCAACTCTTCACATTCTGGACACTTCCTTATCATTGCAGTTTTATCTAAGGACTCTTTCTGGTCAAAATAACTATCGTTCAATTTTGTGATGTATTGGCATTTAGAACAATTCAGAAGATTGATGTTTCCATGCAATTGAATGGCCTTCGGATAAGGCTTCTTGAAAGTGAGCGGTATTTCTGTTTGAAGCGCTGGGAGCTGCGTATCCAAACAATCGATATTCTGTGTGTACAATCTTAACAACCGTCCTTCCTCGGAAAACCCATTGATCATGCGATGGAAATTAGACGGCTTGCAATTTAACGAAAGTTTGTACAACTTTTTAATCATTTTTTCGAACTCACAAATCGATTCAGCAGACCGAAAGACATTGTAATCAAACAAATTCTTTCCCGAACCGTTGGATTTCGAAGAAAATCCCTGGAATAGACCGTTTGCAGACCTGAAATCTGGAATACCTGAGCCAACAGAAATACCTGCCCCAGTAAGAATCACCATCTTACGAGAATGTTCTAAAGCGTGACACAAAAACGACACATCTTCAATTTCTACCTGTGTATCTAATGGCTCTCCTTCAAGGTTTAGGTGCGTGATATCGAGAACAGTTCCGTTTGGAGGTCTGTATTTGAGTCTAGGTTTCCTCTTTCGTCTATTTTCCGGAGTAGATGCTATGGCTTTTTGAGTTTTAATGAGGCCGTTCAACAACTCTAGTTTGTCATAAACGAGCTCATCTTCATTTTTAATCCGATGGTCTTCTATTTTAATACCTGGTAACTGAGATTCGCAATCCGTCTTCTGCGTCAAGGATCCTATTTCATCCCCTTCGTCGTCGGATTCTCTCTTTTTTATGGGAGGCCTATGATAGTCCTGCTCCAGCAAGACACTCATTGTGATATCCACACGTTATTATAAGGCCTTTCTGTGTATTTCAGCTTTTATATTACTGGAAATATCTTTTTTTGGTTCAACTGACCACCGTATACCCTTTAACTTATATCTTCCGTGAGCAAATCCTTTACCTGATTTAAATTATCAATATTTCCTAATTAGGACTAATAGCTGTCATTGAAAAATCGTGTCATAAATTCACCAGCCCACGGATTTTACCCGGAATCTAAATGTGGCGCATGAATCTTGATTTAACAGCCATGTAATTACTAATTTGTTAAAAGTTTATAAGAGGGAAAGATATCAGGCGAAACCAATTGCTTACTTTGAGTACACCTATAACTAATTCAGAAAATCGGAGATGATTGAAGACTATTCTGGAGGAGAGCTGGTGACAGCAGATGTCCCTGGTAGTTCTTTAGGGGGTGTCTTATCTTTCATTGGATTGCCCCTCTACGATAATGGCATTATTTGGTCCAAAATGGGTACTAATGCTTCCGGAATAAACAGCAATTGGATAGAGTCTAATAATTCACTTGCAGAAATTCAATGCGGATGTTATGACGGTGAGGGATACAACTTTATCTCCAAATTGCAGGATCCTTCTCCTTGTCTAGTCAATGGAATTCTGGGATCTATAATTGGTGTTTTTCTATTAGTTGGTGGATTAATCCAGATAAAACAACTCAGATACCTGAAAAATATCAGTTCCAAACCACAAGTGTGGTTTCCCTTGAAACTTTTATTGATCTTTCTTCAAAGCTTGTTCCAAGTGCTGCTAATTATTTCGATAGCAAGAGAATCTCAATATGTGTCTCCAGACGTTACGTATTTGAACGACATTCAATTCTGGTCTTCGTCAATTAACTTTGCTGGTCTATTGGTTGGCTTTTTTCTCACTTATGTGGAAAATTACAAGACCTATGTTGCAAGTTCTGTATTGATCGTGTACTGGTTTTCGAGATTCAGCATCGGATTTTTCTCCATAATCAATGTTTCATTGAGACCACAACTATCTCATCTTTTGCCATTGACCATCTTGTCTACTGTGAATTCAGCTCTGCTATTAGTTTTTGAGATCAATTTCCCTCCAAAAATGATCCTAGATCCAACCCAAAAATACAACATATATGACTATTCGAATATTTTCAGCAAGATCACATTCACATGGCTAACACCCCTAATGCAGCAAGGATACCAACGCTTTTTAGGCGAGAAGGATTTACCTCCTTTACCCTCTTTCTTGAGATCTGAGCATTTAGCATCGGTCTTGGATACAAACTGGAACAATGAGCTTCATTATAAGAAGAACCCTTCCTTGACTTTAGCCCTAATAAAATCATTTGGTGGACCTTTCATGGTCGCTGGTTCTTTTAAGTGTATACAAGATATTGCTGCCTTCATCCAACCTCAGCTGCTAAAACACTTGATTCGTTTTGTGAATGAATTTAATGAGGACAGGACGATCCCATTAACTAAAGGATTCATGATTGTTATCGCTATGTTCGGTTTATCTGTTCTGCAGACTGCTGCTTTACACCAGTATTTCACTAGAGTCTTTGATACTGGTATAAAAATCAAGTCGTCATTAACTTCCTTGATCTATAAGAAATCGGTTGTATTGTCAGTGGAAGCAAAGATTGCTAGATCCAGTGGTGACATTGTCAATCTCATGTCCGTGGATACTCAGAGACTACAGGATTTGTGCCAGAACCTGCAAGTCATCTGGTCTGGTCCTTTCCAAATAATATTATGTTTGGTCTCCTTGTACAACTTGTTAGGTAATGCAATGTGGATCGGTGTGTGTTTCTTATGTATTTCTGTTCCTCTAAATACTACAATTTTTAGAAGACAGAGAACCTTGCAAAAACAACAGATGTCTGTGAAAGATGAAAGGACAGGTTTGATCTCAGAAATTCTTAATAATATCAAGTCTTTGAAGCTGTATGCTTGGGAAACTCCATATGAGGAGAAATTGACATACGTGAGAAACGAGAAAGAATTAAAGAACCTGAAGAAGATTGGTGTTTTCCAAGCTTGTGGCCAATTTATCTTTAATGCTACCCCTTTTTTGGTGAGTACTTCTACATTTGCTCTTTTCATTATAAGTTTCTCTGAAACTCCTTTGACCACAGATATTGTATTTACTGCATTGTCTCTATTCAATCTACTGGGATTCCCATTAGCAGTTTTACCTTGGACCATTGGAGGAATAATTGAAGGTCAGGTGGCAATTAAGAGATTAACAGACTTCCTTAATAGTGACGAAATAGAAGACACCACCATCAACAGATTACCAGCAGCCAAGAAGTGTGGCGATGTTGGAGTGAAGGTGGAAGATGCAGACTTTTTGTGGTCAAGAGATCCTTACAAAGTTGCTTTGAGTGACATTAATTTCATTGCCAAAAAGGGTGAGTTAAATTGTGTCGTTGGTTCTGTTGGTTCTGGTAAGTCGGCTGTGATGCAAGCAGTTCTAGGAGATTTACATAGAACTAAAGGATTGGTATTTGTTCATGGATCTGTTGCCTATGTTCCTCAAGTTGCATGGATAATGAACGGTACTATTAGGGAGAATATTTTGTTCGGTTGTAAATATGATCCTGTATTTTATGATCAGACGATCAAGGCCTGTGCATTGGCCCACGATTTCAGTGTTTTCACTGATGGGGATGCCACTCAAGTGGGTGAAAAAGGTATTAGTTTATCTGGTGGTCAAAAAGCCAGATTATCACTTGCCAGAGCTGTGTATGCTAGGGCAGACGTGTATTTACTTGATGACATTTTAAGTGCTGTTGACGAGCATGTTGGTAAGCACCTGGTTAACAATGTGTTGGGCCCAGAAGGTTTGCTGAATTCCAAGTGCCGTATTCTTGCTACCAATAACATAAATGTGCTAAAGTTTGCTAAAAACATCATGCTAATGACTAAAGGAAAGATGTCGCTGAAAAACAGCGAAGAGATATCTGATGGCAATTCTTCTAAAGCAGGCTTAGCCAAGTTGTTATTAGCTACTGGTGGTTCATCGAAGAACCAAGAAGACTTCATAGATTCTGACAAAAGTGAACTTGATCAGGACCAGCTCGAGAGTTCTTTTATAGAAACAAGTGATTTGGAAGATGATATTAAGAAAACCGGCGAACAGGAGTTGGTAAAAGCAGAATTAGAAGACTTTTCAGAGTTTATTAGAAATAAGGAATCCGCATCGGCGACAGGAAGAGAGGAAACACATGAACAAGGAAAAGTGAAAACTGAAGTTTATAAAGCATATGCTAGAGCGTGTGGACCAAAGCATGTTATTTTCCTATTGGTGATGATTGGATTAGCTATGGGTACATCTGTATTGGCCAATATTTGGTTGAAACATTGGTCTGATATTAATACCAAGGAAGGTTACAATCCACATCCTTGGAAGTATTTGGGTATATATTTTGGTCTGTGTCTGATGTCATGTACTTTCCTGTTATCCCAAACTATTGTCCAGTGGTTATTGGTCTCTATTCAAGGTTCTAAATACTTGCATCAAATCATGCTGTCAAGTGTTTTAAAAGCTCCAATGCTTTTCTTTGAGACTACCCCGATCGGTAGAATTTTGAATAGATTTTCCAACGATATATATAAGATTGATGAACTTTTGTGCAGAACATTCAGTATGTTCTTTTCCAACTCAATCAAAGTGTCGTTTACTCTGATGGTGATTGTTTATTCGACCTGGCAATTCCTTTTCTTCATTATTCCTTTGGGAGTGCTATACAGGTACTATCAATCATACTATCTTGCAACTTCTAGAGAGTTGAGAAGATTAGATTCAGTTTCACGGTCTCCAATTTTTGCGCACTTCCAGGAAACATTAAATGGTGTTGCCACAATCAAAGCCTACAACCAAGTAGAAAGATTTACATTTTTGAACAAGTACAGAATGGACAAAAATATGAGCGCTTATCATCCATCGGTAAGTGCTAACAGATGGTTGGCTGTGCGTTTAGAATTTCTAGGTTCGATGATTATCTTAGGAGCATCTGGATTACTGATCTTGACCTTAAAATCTGGACGCGTCACTCCTGGTCTTGTAGGTCTTTCTGTTTCATATGCTCTTCAGGTTACTCAATCTTTGAACTGGATTGTAAGAATGACTGTGGATATTGAGTCTAATATCGTTTCTGTTGAGAGAGTTATAGAATATGCATCTTTGGAGCCGGAGGCGCCATCCATCATCGAGGACAAAAGGCCAACCAAAAATTGGCCTTTTGAAGGAGCTATTGAATTTAAAGACTATAGTACGAGATATAGGGCTGACCTAGAATTAGTTTTGAAGAATATCAATCTGTCTATTAAGAAGAAGGAGAAGATTGGTATTGTTGGTCGTACTGGTGCAGGTAAGTCTTCATTGACATTAGCTATTTTTAGGATAATCGAGGCTGCAAACGGTCACATAGATATCGATAAAGTTGATACAAGTCAGATCGGACTATATGACCTAAGATCAAAGCTCTCGATTATTCCTCAAGATTCGCAGATCTTTGAAGGTACCATAAAGTCCAACTTAGATCCAACAGATCAGTACAGCGATGAAGAGTTGATGTCTGCACTTGAATTAGCACATCTAAAAAACCATGTGATGAGTATGTACGAAGAGAATCTAAATAAGGAAGAGATTGGATTCAATCCACTTCTAACCAAGTTGGCAGAAGGTGGATCCAATCTCTCTGCTGGACAAAGACAATTGATGTGTCTAGCTAGAGCTCTTGTTAAGAAGGATTGCAATGTTCTCATTTTGGATGAGGCCACTGCAAATGTTGATATTGATACAGATGCAATTGTTCAACAAACCATCAGATCCGCTTTCAAAGAGAGAACAATTCTTACTATCGCACATAGGCTCAATACAATTATTGACAGTGACAGAATTATTGTTCTTGAGAAGGGAGAAGTTGCGGAATTCGACACACCATCTAGTTTGCTCAAAAAGAAGGATTCCCTGTTCTATTTACTATGCAAAGAGGGAGGATTAATTGAAGAGGAATCATAATTTTTAAACAAAAGCGTACGTGTACATTTGACTCCAGTTATTGATTATGCTATTTGATGCCCTTCACTAAATAGATATACACCTCCCATATGTAACATTTGATGCGGATGGTGACACCTTCAGTGTTACTAATTATCTACTATTTCATAGAGTTGCTCATATATTAAAATTCCATTTAGTTTTAGTCCCCTAAATAATTACTTCCTTTTTGATTGGGTCTTGAATAGGACACCAGCTATGCCAACGCCCAAAGCGGTTATACCACTGATAACAGCAAACCCTATCAGGCTATCCTTTGTGATTTCGCTCTCGATCTCGCTTCGTAGATTAATTGCTTGTAGGTTGTCGGGTTCATGCAAAATCAGTGCATCGATATATCTTTTGCTTTCTTTAAGTTCTCCGACTTTATAGCATCCGATGGAGAGATAATATAGACACTCTCGTCTTCTGGATGGAACGGTTTTGAAGATATCTGTCAATATATTGATTCCCTGCTTGTTGTCTGACTTATCTTTGGACTTGATTAATCCCCATGCTAAGTTGAATTGTGACTGGACTGTTGGATCTGGCTTCTCCGATTCTACTTGCTGTTCAAGTATTGCTAGCTGTTGCTCCGATAGAGGAGTATTGAGGTCCGCCAAAGCCGGCAAATAACTAAGTTTGCCCATTGTACTACTTCTTGAAACGTTCGTTTAGTAACGACCTCAAATGGTGTGATTGCGATTGATATGAGTTACGTTTGTGGCAACACGGAGTATTGGCCTTCACATATAGAACATTCTTTAGATATATACCCAAGAAAAAGTAAGTGGTCGGAAACTCTACTTCAGATCCGGAAACGGATCGGACCGGATACTTTTGATCAGACCGATCTGTCGGAATGAATTAGGGAGAATAAAATCAATCGAATATTATGGAGATTATAGGCGATTGTTTGTCATATTCTCAGTTAATCGCTATCAGAGACCCCAATTCTAACAGACTTGGCTGTGAATTTGGTTTTGTATTGGATAATTAAAAGCCATGGTCGCAAATGCATCAATATCTATTGTGATCTGGATTTTGTCATATGGGTTCGGAGACTGAATAGAGCCCTTGTTCAGTTGTATCGATACACGGTTTAGAGTTATGTCATCATTTAATATTCAAGACCGAACGTACGAGTTTGATCGTTCTCAGTTATCCACGTTTCTCCTAGTTATTCAATATTGAGTTCCAATTCCCTGTAATTTCTCCAGCCACAAATAATAAGGCTGGTGTGTCCACATGTGGCACCTCACTTCCGTGATTTGCGCCTTTGCCGAGCTCTTTTAGATTACAAAGATATGGTTCTTATCTGAGATTTCCTATTTGAGATGGAACTCCATGAGCCCGAATTAATGAACTATATAGAGTTGAGATTGCATCTGTTTGGTGTTTCAAGGTAGACGGTATATTGGGATCAAAAGAAAAAAATAAGGTGGTGAAATAAGTGCAATAGGATATAGAACGGTACAGGAAGAACACATCTGAAGATTTCATAACAAGATGCCGTCCGTGTTAAAGCAAAAGAAGCCGGTCAAACAAGTTACAAAGTTGATGAATGCAACTTTACAATGTTCACAACAATCGGCCGCTTACGGTCAATGCATTCTAAAGAACTACGAAAACATATCTAAGGACGCCTGTCTAGCAGAATTCATGAACTATAAAGCATGTGTCCAGAAACATCTAAGAAAGACATGGTGAATGAGCCATAACTAAAGAGACGCAGCGTCTGGCTCTGGAGCTAGGGCTATTTAGTTTATTTGAAATATATGTCAATGTTATTTATTACAATATTATAGAATTGTAATTAGTCTTGGTATTGATACTATGTATTCAAACTGAGACACTAAGCACCTTGAACTCATTTCTAAGATTCTTAAACTGTTTCTTAGACTTCTGTTTACCGAAAAACCTTTTGTAAAGTCTTGCTATCTTGTTAAGAACAAACTTCTCACAAAACAGCAAAACAACACAGTTAGCAATGGCTGTTAGTGCAATGCGCATAGAAACGTATGAAGGTGTCCATGTTATATCCATCAAGTCCCCAAGTCCAGTAGTGGAATCCAAACACATCAAGAATGAGGAGAATAAAACAGTTCCTAAAATAGTCGCCATAAATGGCTTGTTCTTGGTAGCAGGCTCCCTGTAAGGAGGGCCCACAGTTAGCAGTAATGCAATCATGATATATTGATAGTTCGAATAAAGGAATAAAATCGTGTTATCTGTGCTCTTGACTTCATCATCATTACCTGGAACAGGATCAACATACCATGGTTCATTTATCTGCTTGATTGAAAACCAGATAAAGATCTGGAATGCCAGTATAATCACAATGTTTCCTAATAGCGGTATCAAAATTTTCGGAGAGATCAAATTGGCAGTCGGTCTCTTGGTACATAATTGATGGTAAGGTTTGCTCCAGGCCATGAACACAGCAATAGGAATGATGAGAAAAAGATCAATGTACAAAAATTGGAAATCCCCTAAATTCGATCCCTCCTTATACAAAATCGAAACAGTGACAAATTGGATAGCCGAATACAAGGACATGAATTGGAAGCAAGAAAAGCTAGTCACCAATGATGCTCTTCCTTCTTTTATCACGTTCAGAACACAGGATATATCAAATATACGTGAAGTAAATGGCGCAGCCACAGATGCCTCGGCTTCACTCAATGAAATTCCAACATCTGCAGCTTTCAATGCACCACAATCATTAGCTCCGTCTCCACAGAAACCAACTGTATAATCTAACCCCTTTAGTCTATCGACAAGCTCGTGTTTTTCATCAGGGGACATACGTGCGTATATCTCTCCTTTCATCAATACCTTCTCTACCAGTAGTTCATTATGATCTAATTCAGTTAATATAAATTTGAAAATGTCACCTGTAACTGCTATGCAATATCTGTCATCTTGATTAATGTCCAAAGGAGCCAAAGTGACAGGGTCCAACTGCAAATCTGGATTGTCCACCTCGGCCCAAGTAATTGAATTGTGCCCAAATCCATTCTCATTTTCTGAAACCAAAGGTATCTCAGTATCAAACGAAGGTATATAGACATTGTAATCAGGTTTAATCAGCTGACATTCTCTCGCAACACTAATTGCCGTCAATACATTGTCACCAGTGCACATTATTGTTCTCAATTCTGCAGTACCTAGTTCCTTTAAAGCCGCTTTAGTTGCAGGCTTTAATCTATTTTCAAAGATAATGAAACCAATGAATTCCAAATCTGATTCACAGTTTTCTCTGGTGAGACCATTCAAAAACTTTAGATCATTTGGTCTATTGGAATTAGGGGCCTTGAATGACTTAGTTGCACAAGCAATAACTCTATAACCATTATGTGTGTAACCATGCAGAAGCTCCTCAAAATTAAATGGCAAAGTACTGGGGTTACAGAGGCTCTCTATGACCTCCGGAGCTCCTTTCACGTAAACATCAATTACTGATGGATTATTAAGAGATTGGCAGACCACAGACATTCTTCTCAAATGAGATATAAATTCAAACTCTTTCAACTGGACAATAGAAGAATTATTATGAATTTTATCCTTGGGCCTCATTAATCTTGGAACAAAGTTACCATAAATGATGTGCGATGAGATATATCGTTGAAGTTCCTCATCATCCGCTGGATCTTCAATTAAATCCCATCCAGTGAATTCAAAGGTCTTCAGATCAAGTGGATCACCAATCAACTCATCATCCACAAGATTTAGTGAATGGCATGAAAGCATCGTCATAAACAGCTGATAATTTTGAGAAGAAACTTCACCCTCAAACATCCGGTCAGCTTTAGGGTATAGTTCGCTAAATTCATGCTCCTTCCTATCTCTAATAGGCTGAGACACATGCGTCCCCAAAATGTCTAGCCCTTCTTCCGTCAGTGTACCAGTTTTGTCAAAACACATGACATCAATCTTTCCACCAACATTAATTCTTGTTGGAGCAATACAGAAAATGCTCTTCCTGCGTAACCTAGACAGAGCAAATGTGGTACCAATTGTCAGCGTGGCCGGAAGTGCAGGTGGAACCACAATTGTTATCAAATCGAGAGCCCTTAATATTATGATTTTCCAACCGAGACCCAGTTTAATAAAGTTTATCGAAGAGAAAATAAATCCAACTGCCGCAATCATTGACATCACTCCAATGTATTTGAATGAATCTTCATAAAATTTGAATCCGCTTGGCTTGGGGAACAACATTGAACGAACAAGTGCCCCTTTTGTTGTATTAAAACCTGTTCTAACTACAAGTGCAGTTGCAGGTTCATCATCATTACTACCATATCTGCATCTGATGATTTTGGTACCGTTATATAAAAACGACTTGGACAGAGAATTAGAGAACTTTGTGCTGGAGAATTCAAAATCAAGCTCTTTCGCAATATCAGCTGGAATCGGAATCTTGGAGACAGGTACAGATTCACCTGTCAGCATAGCCTCATTAACTATACAATCTCCGGTCAATAGTATCGCATCGCACGGAAAGAGAGTTAGGGAGGCATCAGAAACTTCATATATGTCTCCAGGAACCAGCTCGCTGGAATTGATCTCTTTCCAAAATCCATTTCTCCAAACTCTCACCCCACAATTGAACCTAGAAATATCTCTCATCCTGTGCAATGTCCTTTTTGTTTCAATCAAAGAATCAACAATAGAGAATACCGAAATCAAAAAAATGCAAAAGGCATAATAATAGTAATCATCTGCCAACCAGAGCAAGATAGAGAAAATTTGGAAAACATAGAATGGATGCAGTATTTCGTCAGTCAATAAGTTTATTGTTGACTTTTCCTTGATATTAATAAGATTCTCACCAAAAATCAAGGTCCTAGACTTATAAATCTCTTCGCTGATTCCATCTTTTATATCAGGGAAACGACACCACTTCTCGTCCACCCAATTGTTGGATAATTTGAACAAATCTTCTAGAGGGTCGTAGAAAAGAGTTAAGTATCTGTATTCAAATGATATTAGAATAGGGACAACAGGATCTACTCCATCAATCCCCAAATTTTCCAATGGTGAATCATCGTTCTTAAAATCGGTTTCTGGATCTTCAAATCTATGTTTCATTGAACCTTTGGGCAGAAATGAAGATAATGATCTATTGTACCAATGTCTTTCAACACTAACTATATCAAGAACACCAAACTCATCTTCTACAACTACCCACTCTGCCTTCGCCAATGGAGTCTTATTACCCATCATTTTGATTCTGTAACGTGGAAACCATCTCAACCCTAGGTAACCTAAACCTCCAGTTAGGATAATCAGTAAGTAATATAAGATCATTTTTGTAGCTGAAGTCTTGTATCCTGCAATACCCAACACTAAATCTTCCTCTGCCAAGTAGAATCTCTGATTATGGTTTTTTGCTGGAAATTTGGGTCCAAATAGCTTGTCGTGATACTTTACATCCACCTTAATAAAGGATCTTGTGTCAGAATCTTCGTGATCAGACGAAAGATTATCTATATCTCCCTCATAAAGTGGAAAGTTCTCACGATACATATCATCCTCACTGACGCTTGTGGATCCATAATTGCTAGGTGATGAAGCGCCCGTTCTTGATTCGCTGATTCTGTGTAAAGTAGCTTCTGATGGTAGCAGCTGAACATTTCCAACTGAATTCGATCTTGAGGAATATTCCTGGACATAATCATCCTCATATGTATTCCAGTTTGTGTCGTAATCTATTGTGACTCCATCTATCGTTGCTGCTTGCATAGAAGAGGCTCCTTTTGCGATCTCGATCTCTTCGGCAGTGAAAAATCGAAACTGAGCTCTCTCTTGAAAGTCAGCATTCGTTAGATTGGATGGAATCCTATTAAGATCTAGATTATCATTGGAATCTAACTCACTGATGCTCTGTGCGTGAGAGAAAGGCGAAGCTATTGAGCCCCTGTGGCCGTGATGCTGAAAATTATGAAAGGACGAGATCGATGATGGAACCACATTTGATGCTGCTCCAGAGAACATTTCTGTCTCATTTTCGTCCACATGTTGAATCGAAGGTGACTTTATCGAGATTCCGGCAGATGAAATGGAATCTCGATTTCTAGACGCCTCTCTTCTGCGTATAGACTTTGAAGAAAAAGACTCCTTGTGTGAACTTCTTCCTCCTTGTTTGGAATTGTTATTTGAAGTAGGCATATTTCAATCCTTTTCCAACTCAATATTCTATCAATTCTGTGATTCCACTTTTCTATTATATCATAACCTATCGTGGTATCCTCTGCTTACGCTATATCACCCCTTGAAGGCTTTCTTATCTCTATTATAAAACCGTTTTCTTAAATTAATTAATATCAGCCTGTTTTCTCCAAATAGAGATAGCTGCGCGGATACAAAAGTCCTCCAAATTCGGAAGGTCTGTGAGAATATTAAGACACATCTGATCTATCAAAGGACTAACTCGATCAGACGAAGCTACAACAAGATGCAACAAGAATCAAATTTTGATCACCTATGAACAAGATCTATCTATATATAATAAAAAATGTTAAAACAATACGAAGCGAAGTGACAACCAGTCCAGTTAACATACCAATTCCACAAATAATAATGTACATGTCGATAAAATGAAAACGAACCGTAGAATTCTAAGTATGGCAGTTGCAGAAAAAAGACCTAGTATTTCACAAGATCTCGACTGTCTCTGACTGTATGCCTTATAGTCCAGCTCATATCCAAATTGATGTTGATGAGTCCCGAAGCACCTGCAATGTGACATTAAGGATCCATAACAACGTGGACTCAGAGAAGGACCTATGGGTCAATCATATTATGTCTTAATCGTTGGATTGGCCAATTATAGTAGAATCCATGTAGTGTAAGACAGTTAGTTATTCATAGATCACCAAACGAAACTTGTTGTAAAAAAAGGAGTTGGAGCCGTCATCCGTTAGTCTCAACAGAAATGCCACATCATTTCCTGCTTAAAAACGAGGGTTTGGGTAAAGACATGGCTGAAGGCGCGCTGTGGAATGATGAGCCAGCATAAACTTGTGCTGAATCAACGGTGCTTGAGACGGATGTGTCTCCAGATGGATATCTATCCTGTTTTCTGCAATTAGAGTCATTTGACGTTGACGAATTAGAACTTTCTGGTCGAAATGAGTTTGAGGATGAAGAAGAATTACCAAATTCAGGCCTCCGTCCATCAGGGAGGGCTTGTAAATCTGGAATTTTAATTCCATTAGAAGATTGAGACTTTGAAGACTTCCTGCTTCCAAGGTCAGGAATCTCACCATTGGGCAAGAGTTTCCTGTCTGATGAAGGTGGAGAAGAATGCGATCTAGACGAGGAAGGAGAGGACCGAGGAGATTTCTTACCATTTCCAAAATTTGGCCTCTCTCCATTAGGCAACGAAGAATTGGATATCAATAAATCACGTAAACCATTAGTGCTCTCCTTTATTTCATCAGAAGCCTTCTTCGAAGTTGCCCTGTTTCGCTTACTTCCATTCGAACTGACCCTTTTTGTGTTGCTTTTGTTTTTGTTCTTATTGTTGTTCACATTCGATGACCCGCTACCGTTTCCAAAGTCCACAGTAGAACCGTCAGGAAGAAATAGCTGTGGTGGGATATCTGACTTGTTATTCTTTTTCTTAGACGAGCCTTTCTTCCCTTCACTTTGACTCTTGTCCATATTGGCGTCGCTGTGACACTCAACAGAGCTCATAGGTACACTCTGAGGCTTCTGATAAGCCATCATTTTTTTATAACTTTCAGGCAAACGAACTCTCGTCAGTACGACGATTAACTTGAAATATTCTGTTTAAGTGTTGTTTGTTTAGTATTTTGAATCGAATCATCAATCCCTTTAATGTACATACTAAAGCAAATAATATGACCCAGTAATACGAACAGCCCTTTTCTGAGCTCAACTTTGTACACTTCGCCCTTCTTGGTTATGAGCCCTATATATTACATTACCCTAATAAACTGGTGAACGGATGTTTACAGTCACGGGGTACACAGTCCAATTGCTTATATAATCAGAATTATAGAGAGTGTACTGTATTGAAGGGTAATTAACTGTTATCTATTGGAGAAATGAACATGCGGTCAGAACAAATCCGCTAAATCGTCGTTCTCATCGTCGTCATCCTCATCAAGCTCTTCACGGTTGGTGACATCCAGCATCTTAACTTCACTTTCATCAAGAATTTGGTTAGATTCCGGTACGTCGTCGTCTTCGTCTTCTTCAAGACCAAGACCGTCATCATCCTCATCATCAGAGTCTATAGAAGCTACGTTGTTGCCATCCTCTTCAGTTTTAAAGTCATTGTCTTCGGTGTTAACGTGGTCCTCTTTGATCTGGGTTTTCTTGAGTTCGAGTTCTTGGCGTAACCTAGATATGCCATCATTAATTCTATTTTTCATAATCGGGTTGTTGGCCTTCTTGAGATCCTTAGTTTTGCGTTCAATTGTAGCTTCCAGCTCTGCAATTTCTTCGCGGAGAATGGCATTATGCTGCTGTGTCTCGTTAATCTCATCATCGGCAATTGCAGGTCTCAGAGTGTTTATATCATCCTCATCTTCCTCTTCATCGTCGTCGTCGTCATCGTCGTCATCATCAGAAGTCTCATTCTGCTCCTCTCCAGCAGATGCTCCTTCTACAACTTCTTCCTCTTCCTCTTCCTCTTCCTCTTCCTCTTCCTCTTCCTCTTCCTCTTCCTCTGCTTCTTCTTCTTCCGCTTCTCCTTCCACTTCTTCATCTTCTTCTTTATCGCTGTCTTCATCCGTATGAGCTCCAGCCTTGTCTGTATTCTTTGTGCCCATCTCATTAACAACAGTATCAAACGCGATATCCATATCTTCTTGCCCATCGTCTTCTCCCATAAGCCTGTCGAGTTCATTGTCTATATCCATCTCATTACCCTCAGATTTTGCGTTTGAGGTCTGTTCCTTAATCTCGCGTTTCTTGTGTTTACTCTTATGAGGCTTCCTCTGTGTTGGTCCAAATGGCAAAGGAGTTGATATGTTACTAACATCATCAACAGCATCGGGATCAATGAATGTGTATGTGCTGGATTCAGCCTCGTCGTCAAGATCAAGTAACTCCTGAACCCGATCTTGGACGCTTTGAATTACTTTCTCTTGATATCTCCTTTTGAATCTATCTTTACAATTCTCCATTGGAGGAGTTAATCCATCAGGATATGATTCGCCATTTTCGAAGTCCACCTCGATATCGTTAATGTCTTTACTATCATCCAACTTCTTGACGATCAGAAGCATTTGACAGATATCTATTGTCTTAAACACATTCTTTTTGTCAATTGACTTGTGCACTTCCGTGACCGTAGGTAGCTCCACAAGCTTTCCTCCATACAATAGTCCATTGATCCTCAATATTGCTCTTTTCTTATCCTTCCATTTGATAGTGATACCACTCATGTCTCCGTCCTCCACGCATCGTTGTAGATAATCCAACGATTCGTCAGGAAGCATTCTCAAAATTATACCTTCCTCAATTAAGGGGTCATCTTCCCTATCTGGATCCTCCGAATCATATCCATCTCCTGGAGTCCGTGTGGGTTTCACTCTGATTGTTGGTACTTTTTTGGTTGTTGTGAGTTTCAATGAGGGCAAGGCAATGCCATTCTCCTCTGATTTTGTTCTTTGTTGCGGTATAACCAGAGAAGGAGACCCTTGTCTTGATTTCTTAATCTTTATTTTAGGGGCTTTCTCCTTCTTCGTGCGTGTTGACCTCGATGGGCTCGACTTTTGTTCCTCTGAGTTGCCATCTCTATTTGTCAGTCTGATTTTGAGCTTAGTCATTTTGGATAAATTTCAGTTTCATGGGCCAATTTTGGTACCGTTTTTAAGCTCTTGAAAAGAACTATAGTCTGATATCAATTTCAAGTCCAATATATCCATACACTTTATTAATAAAGAAGAAAGACAAATTAAATAACCCTCAGATTTCAATTATTTCTCCAAAGCGAAAATAAAAAATTTCACAAGAGATTTAATACTCTTGCAAAGGAATAAAGAAGATCAATATTCAAGCCAAATAGATTCCGAACAGGTTGCAAACAGCAGAGGATGAACAAAGCCAGAAGCTCTGTGGCCAAAGCAGCAAGCAACTTTTTGGGGGCTGTAAAGCTTCTAGAAAAAGAATCATTCGATACCAAAGTAACTTTTCCAGAGAAAATTGCACTAGAGATCATAGATAAATTACAATTAAAGGAAACATATCCAGACGCTTCCAAGAAACTAAATATTTTAGATTATAATTCGAATTGCAACACTCTGACATATTATCTTAAACAACAGCTCAAACCGAAAACAAATGTGCTTCTTGCAGACGGAGTCGGATCATACATTTTCTGGGAAAACCTGATCAAGACTGATCCTACCTGTGAAGGGTTCACATTGGCAGCCACCGAGGGGAAACCAATGAAACATGAAAATCTAGAAAGTCTAGTAGACCAGAAAGTGGTTCTGCCGGAATTGCAAACGGATCTCACAAAAATTAACCCCTCGTTAATGATTCATTCCAATTTCCTCTCGAAGACTACAAAGGGATATCTTCGAACCTTGTTATATTTCAACCAGATGCATATGTCGTGGTTTGGATATAATAATATCAAGCTTCTGGTGTGGCTGGCACCTAATGATGCTCTCAAGTATGTTGGTCGTCCAGGAACAAGGTACAGACAGACAAATTCCGCAATAGCAGACATGTTTTCCAACATCAGAGTCGTAGCTTATTCCAATCACAGCAATGACAACGCCGTCAAAAAACACTTTTCGGATTTAGATGCTATAATTATCCCAAAAATACCCTATCAAAATGATTTGTGTTTGCTGGAAATCCAGTCTGATTACAACAAAAATGTAATCGAACATCCTGACGAGTTGTCCCTAATTCTCCACAAAATATTCATCATGCCTGCTAGTAAATTGAGAGAGTCTTTGAAGGTTCTTGGTCCTGGTGCTCCAGAGTATTTTGAATCTGTTCTTTCTGTCGAATTACTCGATAAAAAGGTCTCGGAGCTCACTTCCGATGAGCTCATTCAGGTATCGAACGAATATTATTCTTGGCCATTTAAGCCAGATACAAATCTTGAAATGTACATGTATAATGATATTTCAAACTGAATCACTTGTTTTCCCTCCTTACCCCATTCCTATATACTGTATATACTTATAGATTCTAATGAAAGCATTACTTATCAGCCGTGGGTTCAGAGCATGGGGCTGTGCCATATTGGTCAGAAAATTTTTGAGATTCTGCTCTAAAACCTTTTGAAGAGGGGTATTTTGATTTTACAAGAGATAAATTGGATATATAAGGCAAGAACCCATCCTTATCAAGAGGCAGGTTGTACAGTTTGATTATGATAAATGATTCTGTAAGTGGTTTTTACTGAAAAAAGTAACAAAATGTCAAATTTTAGAACATTATTAACAGGCGTGTATTCTCATCATTTGTCGACAGTCTACAGAACAATCATTCTATTTCATTTTAGATCCGTCCTCATTGGTTCATGGTGGAATCAGCAAGATAAAGAAGTGGAAGGGTGATGCTCGGACACATTTCTATATCCCACACTACACTTTGAAGGAGCTCGATTTCTTGAAGAAGTCTTTTGATCTGTTTATTGCATCAAATGCCAGAGAAAGCATCAGATTCATCGACCTGGCAGTTTCTAATTATGATGACGAGCATCTAAAGGATAATTTCAAAGATTTTGAAGATTTTGAAAGTTACAACAGGACAAAGGCCAAACAATTGCAGAACTCTTATTCTCAATTCATTCTTGAGGCTCCTAATGAAACGGGCCCTGATTGGAAAACGGCTTCCGGATATAGAAGACGCACCCCTCGTTACTCTGAGCTTCCAGGGCATATTTTCAGGCGGAACATTTTTGGTCCTACTATTAATAACACCTTTGAAAATAATATTACATTTTCAAGATCTTCCGTGAAAGAAGAAAACGTTCAACCTGCAACTGTTACTGAAAGTAAAGGAACTCTTAGAGAAAAAAAAAATAGAGAGTTTGAGGCATTGCTGAATCAGAAAGAGATTCTGAGTGTGAAACCAGAAGTACCAAGGGAACTCAGAAGTTTGATCAGATCATGTATTCAAAAGCAATTTGTCGAAAATAAGAGTAGAGGGAAGAAGAAAATCGACTGGATCACAATTTGCGAAGATAATGTAACGTCTACATGGTTGAAATGTTTTGGATTGTGCGTCAAAAGTTTAAATGAAGCTGAAGCATTCCTTAAGGGAGATGATCTTCCAGGAGTTGATAAAACTCTGTTTGGTTCTCAAAGCTCTTCAAAATCTGTACGCCATGCAAAGAATGAAACTTATACCAGGACAACTCAAAAATCTGATTCCAGAAAAGAAACCTCACCCCACAAAACATCTAGAAAAAGGGATCATAGACATTTGCCAACAGAAAATCCTTCAAATGATGAAACAGAAGTCATAAAAGAGAAATTCGAAACTACAACATATGCACCAAGAGGGTATGGTACACTATGGAAGCCATGAATTTACAAATTAATACCAAATTTTGTATCTTCAGATATATGATTGTATTAGGTGGGTGTTATTTATCAGTGAACGGATGATATAGCTGCCAGCAACCGCATCATCATCACTTCTGCTAACAAATATCTATAAAAGTGGCGCTACCCTTGACAACTAAAATTGCATTCTGAAATCAACAGAATTGTTAGTACTCTATCAGATATTGCTGATTGAGAATTGAATTCTGAAGTCTGTTGCCGCTCATAGGAAAACCCTCGGTCTCTCTTTTTATCATCAGATAGGTGTCAATTGTTGTATTCATCGAGCTGAAAAGCCCTAACATTAGAGATGCCAGAAAGAAAAGTATAAATATAAGAAGTATTCATCATGATAAAGAGACGAATGAGTTTTCTTGACAACCTCTCATTTTTTTCAATCCTTAAAAAGATTTATACATACTCATATTATTAGTGTAATCAAGGTGTGTCTTCTAAGAGGTCACTGCTTCTTCATTTCCAGATTCTACTTTTTTTAACTCTTCTTGATTATTGTATTAACATTAAAATTAAGAATGGAAAATTTTTACTGGGTGTTAAAGAGAGGAAAAAAAATTCTCCATTTCAATTTCGATTACCTAAGCAAATTATTTTGTCACGTGAGAGTTTTCGCAACTCAGATTTTGGATGATTGCCTCCTAAACCAATTAAATTCATGATTTGTAGACCTTAATCAACCTGATTATAGTACAAAAATAGTATACTGATTCGATGTTAATATCGTATATCGAATATGTTGGGTAACATATCTGATGACCCAAAATTTATATTTTTTCTAGCATTGTCATTAGTGACCTTCATATTCAGAATGTCATTGAATAATGGATCCTAAAAAATGCTATTTTAGGACTTATGTGCTGAT
The DNA here is from genome assembly GCA_030567775.1 of Ogataea nemodendra. Classification (NCBI taxonomy): domain Eukaryota; kingdom Fungi; phylum Ascomycota; class Pichiomycetes; order Pichiales; family Pichiaceae; genus Ogataea; species Ogataea nemodendra. The sequence continues at coordinate 316,717 of JAJLSV010000007.1, forward strand.
TACGTAATAAACTCAACTTCTATTATTATGTGATCAAGGGTCCTGGTAGCAAGAGAAAACAGGTAAGAAATCTATTGAGAACGATTAAACCAATATTGAAACGAGAAGTAAGGTGAAATGGTAGGTGCAACAAACATTAGTATATAGATGGAAAGAATGGAGCTTCTACAGGTCAGAATACCATTTCCTGTTCGTATCTTCTGATCATTATCACAGCCATAATATAGGCCTCGAGATTAAGATCATTCGAATTATCGAAGATCCTTCTAACTAGGTTGGTGGGACATGAAATCTGATTAAATGCCAGAGATTTTTGGAATTCCTCTAACTCCAATGAGTTAGAATGGTCGTTGTCGTGGAAATTGAAGGACTCATGACATCCTTTTAAAAAGCGACTGAGCTTCACAAAACCTCGGAATTCCAATTCATACGATCCTGGCGGAGCAAATGTCTCAAAAAGCTTTCTGATTGAGTCCTTGTTGAATAGTTTACCTTCGGGATTCATCAGCAATGTTCCTAGATCCTGGAAATCCATAACATCTTTCTCGAAAGTGCTAAAAATAGAAAATAATTGTTGGTTGTGTACTGTTATCTCATCTGTGCGAAGACGACCCAAATTAGCAATGAGGTCCGGATAACTTCTAGGCTTCGGATTGTAAAATCCGTCATCAGGATAGTCATCATAGAGGTCGACTTGGGGAAGTTTGGGTCTTGGTGATTCAATACGGCCCAGGGAAGGAGATGAATAAATATCAAGTGAGTCACTTGATCCTCTACTTGAGTGTATGTAGTTTGAATGTTTGGGCGAGTTGGTCGAATGGCTAGAGTAGGACTCATCTCGGTCCATATCCATCGACAGTCTGTAAGCGTGGGACAGAGACCTGTGGGAGGAGCTCGTTCTGGAAGGAGAGTAAACGTTTGGATTTGACACTGTAGAAGACTGTCGGGAATTCACTACCTGAGATTGAGCATTACCGTATTTAAGTGGCACATGTGGATTCTGTGTTTTCATTTTGTAATAGCCCTGTTGCTGTGGATGTGTGTTGGGTGCTTCACGAACAGGGGCTACGGGTGAAGACTGCTGAAACGTAGACCCGGCCGCAGGTGGCATGTTGTAGTAGTAATTATTGATGATTGTTGGCTTCTGATTCGATGGTGGATTTGGAAGAGGCCTTATTGAGGTAGGATACGGAGGAAGTGCGGGTCCTGGGTGAGCTGTTCCTTGAACGCCTGGTGGTTTCCCATTCGCTATATGTCCGACTTGGTACTGTGGATTTGATGCAAAACCAGTTACCAATGGTGGCTGCGTGGCAGAAGAGGTGCCGGTTGCGGCCTGCGGTTTCAGACTGTTAGGGTTGGGTGCCTGAAATATGTTCATGTAAAAGTTAGTAGAAAGCACCTCAACAAAACAAGTGTTCCAAACTTGAAATCGTACACACCGCTCTGTAATTACTGTCTTGCAGCTTCAGATCGACATTCTTGTTTTTATGTCTCCCAAATACCATGTTTGACCTGCAATGCTGAGGAGGCTTATCCTCTCTAGCATTATTTAGGGGCCTGACCTCAAACTTAAATAAACATTACGCGGGCTGAGAGCCCAGACAAGGCTGTGCTCAGAGGAAAAATGATCTCATTGATTATGTAATCTGACAATGGACTGTTCAATCAAGAGCCGAGGACCTAGAAGCTGAACATTCAAATTAAATACAGTGATGGACTTCTAAGAAGGAACATCATCATATCAAGCATTTGACAAAACTAATAGATGAATAAACCATCAACTACAGGAATTAGAAAACACCACCGTTAAAAATTATATTTTTTCAGATAATGATTATATAGCAGAATGTACTAATATAATATGTAACAACAATTTGCATCGTCAGCTTATTAAAGGCCTCTTATCGACAAGAACACAGCATTGGATACCGGTTGGTTAGGTGTAAGACGTACCAAATTGCTGAGTTCATGAACGGTCAAGAGATCTAATCTCTGTTTCTTCTTCTGTATCCTTCACCATCATCTCTTCTTGGAGCTCTTCTAGCAGTAGGTCTCTCCTGGATAGCTTGAACGACCAAGGTGTCTGGGACAATTGTTTCTGGCAAGTTTAGGTATTCTCTGAGGTAAGTCAAACCCTCGTCTGTCAAAGTGTAGTAGTAGTATTGCCACGAGAACTGGGTCTTGACGTAACCTTTAGAGGTCAAGGATTGCATGGCCTTGATAACGTATAGGTTCTTGGTTTCGATATCATCGTGTTGGATTTCGAAATCCTTCTTGGCGACCAAAACACCCTCTATATTCGAAAAAAATAATGTTAGTAACACAAATCAGCACAAGCTTTAAATCTGGATAATGATGTGAAAATGTTCATGTGTTCGTGTTTGAATATCGTCGATTTTGTGAATATTTGCTGCTTCTTAGCGTTGTTGTATAATCAGTCAACCAAAGTTCATTGTCCCTAACCGAGGTCGAGATCACACATTTCCTTGATGAATTCTACAATTCCACCCATTCTGCGTACTCTCCTCAATCAGTTTTCTAATTCAAGTTGTATTTGACAGGTTGTGTATTGTTTTTTCCTTCACACTTTCACTGTATTATATATTCTTCATAAACACCTCTTCAATCATTCCAACTTCCTACTCATAACATACCCTTGAACAAGTATTGGTGGATCTTCTTTCTGTCTTCCTTTGGAATTAGCATGTTGAACTATCTTTGTCTATACTTTCGTTATACTATCGAGATATCTATTGAAACAGAATACCTTTTGGTATACTGAAAACCTCAATAAATTATGTCCTTCCAACTCTCCGTACAGAGTATCCACCGCCAGTAACGTTAGTGCTTCGCAAATTTTCCAACCTGGAAAAATAAAAAGACAGTCCTTTTCCACACTCGCACCTTACTACCTTCCTAACCAGGAATTCTTTCATCTGGTGTGCGGATGCATCAATATCTAACCCTTTGCAACATCATGTGTTTTATCGCGCGTGTTTGAACTCACGTGATCGTGAAATTGTGCGCCTCATCTAACATGTTCTTCTGCGCAGAGGCAAGATATCAAATAGAGAATATATGATTTTAGGATTGTATCCGAGCTCAGTACCATAATTGCTCAACAGTTAATCAATCTGGACCGCCCATGTATAGTTCAAATGTCGGTTGAATTGCGGGGGAGAGATGAGCTGCTGACAAACCCCTTTGTAGCCCAGCAAGTTGAGGAGATTGCCGACAATAATGAACCACGTCCTAATACATTTCTTCACACTATAGAACATAGATGCAGTCGATATCGGATAAAAAACATCCCCGTGGTTAATTATGTGATTTTGGCGATATTTGCATTTCTTTTGATGAAACTTAGCTTCAAATATCACATTCTCTACACTCGCTCGTCGTTGATCGCCACAATGGCTACTAATATTGTTCTATACGGCATTGCAGACACTCTAGCCCAGAGCATAGCAGCTTTCTTTGAGACAATCCCCTTTCGACAGTATAGAAGTTCCAGTGTTTCTTCTGCCTACGATGTTTCTCATTACATACAGTCTCTAAGTCTCAGTCGCCCAGAGGATTTGTTTCTGGACTATGGCGAAAACGGGAACCATGATCTAGAGTCGATTGATGTCAACACTTATGAGGGACATCTGGGAGAATCCAACTCCCATCAATTAGACAGTAAAGACACTGAATTTAAGTTCAGACGGTTTGGAGGATTTATCTTTTGGGGGTTTTTAATGTCATTTATCCAAGTTATGTGGTATTCTTTTCTGAACAGCACTTATAACAATGACCCCACGATTGTCAGTGTTCTTGAAAGAGTTCTAACTGATCAGTTATGTTTTTCTCCCATATCTCTCGCTTGTTTCTTCGCATATGGTACAATCGTGATTGAACAGGGGACAAACCAGGATCTGAAAGACAAATTATATCGCATATATCTCTCCACTCTTATATTTAACTTCTGTTTGTGGTTCCCTGTTCAGTTTATCAACTTCCTGGTGATGCCCAAACGATTTCAGGTCCCATTCAGTTCTGCTGTTGGTGTTTTATGGAACTGTTTCTTATCTCTTAGGAACGCATCCAAATAAGGAAGGTGAGCCGCAGATGATCTGTATTTTTATTCTGCAGTAGTTGATGAAGGATCAATGATGAGCGTTTAAAAGAGTCTACTTTCTGGTATATGTTCTTTCCTCAGACATTTGGAAGGTTTCATTATTGTATCGTTTAGAAATAACGCTGAATAGTGAAAAAAGCTTTTATAAGATGACCGCAATGGAGGAGTTAACACAAAAGCGGATGATCAGTTCAATCGATCTGCTCTCTGCCCCAAGCGCTTCATTAAGCGAACAAAACCTGGAGGTGAACGCCAACGATGAAGAATCTGTAATTTCTGAACATCTAGAGAATGCTGCCATTGATTCGAGCAGCGGAAGCACAGACACTCTAGTGAAGGATGATGATTTCCCAGTCCACTACAATCTGGAATCCGCTCTGGTTGACATGTATCCAGGAGACGTCGGATTAGTCTGTCTTCCTGTTTTAAAACGTCTACATGCGTTCAAGAAGGGGGCACGCTTCACTATGATGGTAGTTGGAGAATCTGGTGTTGGAAAGACTTCGTTCATCAACACCCTGTTTGACACTTTGGTGACCGAAAAGGCTGCCACAATGAGCGCTAATCCTGAAAAGACCACAGAGATTGCATCCCATAAACTAGAACTCATTGAAGACAATTTCTTGCTCAAGTTGAACGTTATTGATACTCCAGGCTTTGGAGACTACATTGATAATCGTTATTGCTGGTATCCTATTGTAAGGTATATCGACGAGCAGTACAGATGTGCTGTATACCAGGAATGTCAACCGAATCGTGTTGCGCGTTCTCACAGCGAGATCCACGTTTGTTTATATTTCATTGTTCCATCTGCCACAGGGCTCAGCCAGATGGATATTGAGTCTATGAGAAATCTATCTACCAGGGTCAATTTAGTTCCGGTAATTTCGAAAGCTGATGCTTTCACGGTTGAGGAGGTGAACGCATTCAAACAAAGGGTCAAGAGAACTCTAAAAGATAATGATATCTCTATTTGCGAACTATTTGATAAAACATCCGCTATCAACTATCTCAGTGAGATGCCCTTCTCTGTTCTAAATTCCGCAGGGACCTTCGAAAATGTCCAAGGTAAGAAGGTCAGAGGACGTCAATATAAATGGGGTCTTGCAGAAGTTGAGAATCCTTCTCATTGTGATTTCTCAAAATTGAGAGAGTTTTTGATGGGAACTAACATGGCTGATCTGATTTCCTCAACCGAAAATTACTATGAGAACTACCGTCGTGATTTTATGAAATACAGATTAGGGAAAGCTATGGAGTTATCACTTACTGAGGAAGAACTTGCATCTCTAAATGTAGAACAAGATGATGAAGTTATTGTTCCTGAATGTAAAGGAAGCTGGAAATCTGTCACCAGAGTTGATTCTGCTTCACATCCTAACATTCAGCAAGTTATTGAGACAAAGAATTCCGTTAACATTCTAAGTATGTTGAACACCTTGAGTCTCAAAGACACCGAGAGAGATCTGGTTGAAATGAATCCTGCATATTTGGACTCTGAGAAAACCATGAAAAAGAGATTCACTGAGATTGTCCAAACTCAGAATCAAAAGTTTAAAGACTGGAAGAGAGCTCTATTTGATAGACAGGACAAATTCAATAAAGATATTGAACAAATTCACAAGCGGCTTGTTGCTTTGCAAGAAGACATTAAGAGCATGGATGCGCTTGACGAATAATCTGAAACGATGGTTCTTTATGTCTGAGTTAGTTTTATTCGATTGGGTTACTTTCTTTTCAACCCTTGCGAAAGAATAAGTGAGCTTGATTTCTTTAAATTTTCATTTTTTAATAAAACTAACTTTTAAACTTTTTTAAATTTAATTACAAGTCAAATTCTTCATATTGAGCCATACATATGGTTAAAGATCTAAACAGCTAAGAACACAGAGCTGCAAAGCCTTAATCAGTTTTCGAAGTTTTATAGTTCAGGAGGGACTTCATTTCCTTCATTTGCGGTTTGAGGGATAGATGGAGACTTTGGGGCCATAACTACCTGACTGTTAACAAAGGTGTATCCTTCATTTAAAAGGTCACGAACGGTATCCATTGAAGCAATCATTACGATGAGTCTGCCCTCACCTCTTCTTGTCTTGTTAGTCTCGTAGACGTCATTGAGATGCTTAGAGGCCATAGAAGGAATTTCTCTGGACCTTGAAATTCTGCCTGTCACAGTAGGCACGGCCCTAGAATATGACTCGTTCAGGAGTCTTAAGGTGTGAGAAAGCTCACTGGAGTACTCTGAAATCGATTGATTCTCCCTGTCTGTCTGCGCTTTTTCAGTGTCAGCGAGAAGCTTTAGTCTTGTGTTAATGGGCCTAAAAAGGGGATCCAATTGGGATCTCAATAAAGCTCTCCCGTGAGTATCGTACACAGGAGCATAGGCTCTTCTTATATCTGAGGTGACCCTTCTTGCAGGTTCAACAAGTCTTGAGTGGACTGCAAGAGAAAGATGATGCATATTTCTGTCAATAAACATGGAGGTGTCCACAACTGGGCGGGTTAAGGTATCTCTGATATCTCTCATCCTCAGAGTTTTCACCTGTGGCAGTGAGTCCTCTAGTCCATACAACCACTGGTCACAGTATCCATCCATTGCCATGGTGTAATCTCTGAAAATAGGAGAATAGGCTACATTGTACAACCGTGGCCTGACTACATGAGGTGTAGGGAAATGGTGGCCGACCTTTATCCAAGAGGCTGCAATTGGATATGTTTGGATATGAGAATATGTTCTAGTGACACCTGGAATGATAAACTCATTTGCGTTACCTGGCGTCATTTCACCCTCTTCAGCCATACTCATCCTACCTGAAGAAGTTTCAACCGCCCCACTTGCTCTCAATGCTGTTGATGTGTTCTCTTCAATGCCTGTCATTTAGCAATGCTGCGAACTTCAGCGTTAGTACTCTTCATCGTTCTTTATTTCCTCTATGATTTAGCTTACTCAATAGGTTCAAATATATATCTCAAATATTATATCAAGCCTATAGTCACTGGATTCACTCACTGAATGTCCTTATACAAAACACCATTGATCTGGCATCGAAAATGATGAAACATACAATCTTGCTAGATTTTAAGGATTCCTGTGCCCAATTCTCTCAGTTATCAGTGCGGCGTCAATTTGTTACACCAGCCACAATTTATGGCTGGTGTAAAAAACAGATGGCGCATGAATCATGCCCTAAACAGGAAAAAGGTAAATATTCTCACAGAGAATTTCAATATTATGTTTGAAGTTATCAGAAGACCAACAATAAACAGGGCTAAAGTAGTTAAAAGTAAAGCACTTCGTCCTGAAATAGGGAGTTCTATTGCTTCAATAATATACAGTCTATCTATCAGGATTCTGGATGATAGAACAGAGCGGTAGAGTACTAATATATTTGCTATGAAACATAGGTCGCAATTAGGGAGCTCTATCTTCACTACGCCTTTCATATCATCTACTTCCCCGTCAAGGAAGAAGAAGACCAATGTCAAGAAGGAACAGCTGATGATACAGAACATTAATGATCAGCTTAATGGAAAGAACAGCAAAGGGTTTCTGGAAGACTTTACTTCAGGGAATACCACACTGGATGATATAATTCCAATTCCAGCAGCCAGAAGCAGTGATCTTCCCTTAGAGGTTACAGATGGAGAAATACAGAGTAGCCATGGCGATCTCTTCGACTTCAATAGCTATCTCATGTCCATAGATCTTGGATGTAGACTCTGGAGTTCTTCCGGTTCTGATCTGGATTTTTCCAACGTCACCAAGATCACTATCGATGAGAAGGACCCCAGTATCATTAGCGTTAGAGAGAGCTCAGTCAAAGATGACAGTCTGAACCACCAAGAGCCCATTATAGACAGTCTAATAAGCAATCTATCAATCGAGGAGATAGATTTCCAAGTTCGTTCAAATCACTATGAAGAGGACCATGATGACATAGGAGATATGGACTTTGGAGCAGAACTCAAGCAGTTCTTGGACAGTTCAGCGGAAGACAACCATTATGTATTAGATGAGATTTTTGATACAGATGAGAATTTTGATGATCTAGAATTTGATTATACTGGTGAAAACAACGAGGAACTACCATTACAACAATCTTTTAATAATTCAAACCCTCAAACCTCGACCTACCGAAAGCATCCAAATTCATCGACTGGTGGTTCTATTGTAAGACTATCAGACGAACTATACCGTCCAAATAACTATTCTGGATATCCAAAATACTCGATTTATGAACCAGAAAGACAGACAAATGACTTTGGATATATATCCAAAGAGAAGAGACGTATAAACTCTCCCAGAAGAATATGTTCTCCATCAGGTTTCAGGAATCTATTATCACAACGACCTATTATCAAGGGTCGTAAAAACTTGCTCAACTTAATAGTAGAATCCTCGGATGGAAGCTTAGATGATGCTACCAAATATGCCACGGAAATCAACTCTCAGAACTGTACGGGTATTCCTATCCCTGAGAAGACCACAGAGCTGGTGACCATTCCAACGGCTGGACCTCCAGTAGGAGGGGTTAGAAAGGCTGCTATTGTTAAGGCAATTATTGCAAAGACATCGCTGTCCGATGGACCTGTGCTCAAAGAAATCCTTGAGCACAACATTAAGAACGAAATAACCGATTCTAAGATAGGATTCTACACCGAACATGAAAGAAGAGAGTTTTTGAAAAGACAAAAATCAACAGGTTTGGAAGCGCATGAAGAAGATGATAAAGAAAACAAGAGACAAAAGAACGATATTAAAAGATCAAACACCCATACCTCAGCTCTATTACATTCCCAGAATTCGATATCTCTCAGAAAGTCTTCGAACGTCAATTCCGCTATCATTAATTTGAAGAAGGTCTCATGGGCCACTACACTCGAATGGTGATCATTACTGTCTAATGAATGATTTACATTCCCTTCACATGTATATGGATATAATTTAAAATAGGAATGCGCAACGATAGGTTGAAGCAAACTACTCGCCGTTCAAAAATACATTGACATATAGTGCTGAATAAGTTTGGAACTATGTACAATTATAATGACATTTGAATCAGTTTTTTCTCATCCCCTCTACGAAGTAAGAGATAATTAAATAAATTCAGTAGTTTTACACTGCGTCGATATCGTCGACTTCAGCAGCTTCATCAGTTAACTCTTGGTTTGCCTCCTGATCTGCTTTCACAGCTTCGTATTCTGCCGCTTCATTTTCAATTTGTTCCTTCTCCTTCTGTTTCTCTAGTTCAATTTCTCTCAATTTAGGATCATGAATGGGAAGATACCTTTGCTTTGGAGCATATGGTGGTCTTTCTAAGTTATTTACATCGAAATACTTGAGAACACAACTGCTTGAATCCCAAGCGGAATCCTCCTCTGGTGAACAACTGCATTTATTCTCGAGAATCATCTGAGAACTACCATCGCATTGGAGATTAGGCGAATGATAGTATCCTGTGTTGGAAAAGTATTTCAATTTGGTATATGGTAGAAGTAATGAAACAGCAATAGTATGAATAGGAGCATCCCCCCATCTTTCATAATAAATACCTCCTGCTTCATCCATGTAATTGAAAAAGTGTTCGTAATCTTCTCCTCGGAAAAAGTCAAGATCACCAACCTCAAAATTTGACCAAAAATGACACATATTATAGGACTTGCCATCGTCATCTGTCAAAAACTTGAAGTTATTATTCTCTGCTATTCTTTTTGGGAATCGCTGCATATATGTCATCATCTTTTCCCAGATGGTCTCCACCGTGGTGTGGAGCTCCAGAGGACTCAATGTAAACCCGTAAGTTTTGTCCTCGATTCTCATAACTGCAAATGGATCATAATTAATGTGACATCGAAATTCCACCTCTGGTTCCACTCTCCAGAAGTATCTGTAATTATTCATTTCATCTAGTTTATAAAACAAGCCTGAGAAGAAGCGACACATATGACGGTAGGACTCGCTATCTCCATACTTGACTCTTTTTCTTCTCATCTGTTTCCTCACTGCTAATGCTTTTTCCTGATCTATCCAGGAGGGATAGTCCCAAAACTTCCGAGGGATCGTAATGAACTTGGCGGTTCCAGAACACATGTTACTTACTGAGAGAATGAATTCTTGAGTAAAAGGTTCATCGTTGGCAAACACCCAGTCGTAATGGTATCGATTATTAAAGCTGTATTCAAAGTTCTTGATTGTCTTCAACATAGCTGTAAGTTCCGAGTTTCTTACCAACGAGAAAATAGTGGCGTTTTCTTTTGGAACAGTAATCTGGTATTGTTTATGAAGTCTGATTGTGCTGTTATCGTTCGAAGTCTCTGTCCATTCTTTGAATCGGTTCATGTTCTCATATCTGGCAATGTATGGGAGCAGTTGTGATTCATCGTTGATAGACTGTTGTGCTCCTTTTGAGACGGGACTTTTTAGCGACACGGCCAACGAGAAAATGACAACACTTCCTACCAGAACCGTCAAAATCCTGATATAAGTCCTGCCTATTCTGAGCATTTTTTGTCCCTGTTCTTTCCACTATATTTTAATTCATCCGTCTTATGTATCTACACTTCTTTGTAACTGCTGTTATTCGAAAAACCATCGCCAAAATCAAGGTCTTGTGAGCTTTTACTTAACAAGGATCCCCATATAATATTTTCACCAAGCCTTGTCTCGCGATCACTGAGATCAAGCAATCTGTCAGGATGGTCAAAAAAGACGAGGATCCAGAAACCGTGTACGACAAATTTAATGTGATAGAGAGTAGAAAAATTGAAATTATAATAAGGACCTAAGACTCAGAGAAATTTGAGACTGAGTGAACAGTGAATGACAAGTGGCTCATAGAAACACAAATTATAAAGGAAATAACATGAAACACTAGAAGTACAAATGTCTTTTCGTCCAATTAGCCATTGATGCAGTTTTCAGTGTTGCAATCGACAGCAGCATCCACAATACAGGAGGTGCTTCCGTCATTTACATTTCCAGCTGAACCATAAGTCTGACGTCCATTTGCAGGAATAAGTCTGGAACTCTCTGTGGTTGGAGATGGCTCGGAGCCCACATTTTCTAGTAGATCATGGGACGAAGAGAATTTCTTAGGAAGTCTGTTGAGCTTTCCATAATGACGGGAAAACTCAGGCTGGATGGTCGCATTGTGGATTCCATAATCATGAAGACATCTTTTGATCGTGGCTGCAACAGAGAAGAACTCGTCTGGAGAAACGTCCAGATCCACATGCAAAGAGCAGATAAATAGTTTTTCAGTCAGGTTCCAGATGTGGAAATCATGGATCGAATGCACACCCTCCACCTTTAGAATGTCTTCTCTGACCTCATCAGAATCGACAGATTGTGGAGCACCTTGTAACAGAATTCTGGACGAGGACTTGCATAACGGAAGGGCTGTTGAAAAAATAATGCATGTAATGACCAACGAAACAAAAGGATCGCTGTAGTATTTCCAGGAGTAATCCGTTTTCCAGATAAAAAGAGCAGTCAACATCACACCGATGTTTCCAAGAGCATCTCCCAAGACATGAATAAATACACCCTTCATGTTCAAGGACTTGGACTGAGAGTTGTTCGAGGACCTTTTCATAGCATGGTTGTGAGTTTTGTGGATTAGAGCAAAATCCTCAGTCTCAAGATATTGTCTCTGCAGGCTATTAACAACTACAGAAGGAATGACATTCTCGATGTCTGAGTCATCAAGGGCATCTTGCAAAGCGTCTGATTCCTCTGATTGTTCTTCATAGTCGAGTTGGTCGGAATGACTGTGGGAATGTCCAGACTCATGCTCATTATGACCCCCGGAAGAAACACCATGAGAATGGCCACCACCGTGGGAATGATCGTGTTCGTGGAAGAGAAGCAGACCAATAATGTTTGAGACAAGACCACACGCTCCAACAATCAAGATCAACTTTGGATTGGTGATAATCTGAGGCGCAACGAATCTTTGAACAGCTTCGATGAAGATGGTGAAACAAAGAGCCAGCAAAAACACGGCATTAATCAAAGCTCCTAAGATCTCTGCTCTTTGCCAACCATAGGTGTATTTTGAATCTGCCTCTCTGTTCTTGGCCACATTGACGGCCCAAAGAGCCACCAACAACGAGATAATGTCGTTCAGCATGTGGAACGAATCTGCAATCAATGCTAGCGAGTTGACAGCATATCCTATGATGATCTCCAGGAAGAAAAAGAGAGTGTCGATCGTAAGAAGAGTCAAGATCTTGACCTCCTTTTTAGTGAAACGCATTGTTCTGATGGATTTGCTATCTTTTTGGCTATAAATACCGTAATCTGTACTAGCTAGTTAGCTCCTTTAACTCCAACGGTTTCAACAGCAATGCACTCCAATTTCTACTGGTTTTTGCCACTTCTGTATCAAACAGTTGTATTGACTTCTAGTTTCAGAATATTCTGTCTTAATGTACCTTAATATTCACCTTGTTGTGTCGAGTAGACACCTAGACAATCTTATGTTATTTCTTCGCCTTTTAATAGCCTCAAACTAAAAACACTCTCTTGGTCTATTTTTTCGCTCGCGCCTTTCGTTCCTCATTAAACGGCAGTACGGCAGCTTGAGATCGTCCTAATTGGGAAAAACTTAGACACCTTGATGGTCAAGGGAGAGAACAATAGGGAATCGATGAATAAAGTTCCTGGTGGCTATTTTCTTGGAACAACATCCAAATCAACGTTCTTCCACAATAATATTCCTTGTATCCCCTAAAATAGTCCCAGGGCTGCAAATCCTGTAATACATTTGCAGTCTACGAGAACGACTAAACGAAATACGTAGTCTGAGAAGTGGCAGTGAAAACCAAAACACCCTCGCACCAGAAAAAACATCTTTTCGCCAGAACTCACGGAAGCCGCGTCCTCTTATTTACGATTACGTCAGCACAGATCAAGACCCATAATATACTATACTATATTCCTATAAATACATGCAACAAATCAAACTAACAGAACGGTAACTAAACATCAAACACCTCAACAGTGACGGCAGACATGTCAGTAGCAGTGAGGATACACCAAGCTGCTCCGTCACTGTCCAGTTGCTTGGTACTGACCATGTTGAGACCGTATTTGCTTGGGTTGATTTCACAGGTCTCTCCGTTACACTTGGAAGCGTCGTTACAGGAGAGTCTGATACCAAACGAAGGCTTCTCGTTCTTGTATGGTGACGAGTCCTCAAAGTAGATAGGGTTCCAACCGATCTTGGCAAAGGTGGATCCAGAATCATCCATGTTGAATCCGGCAACGTATGGGGACCAATTTCCGTATGGGTGAGCAGTGGATCCCCACACACATCCATCGTCCACAGAAACTCCTGGAGGATTGATGTAGAAGTGGGAGGCAGTTCCTGCCCAGTATTCTGTACCTGGGACAGCCAATGTCTCGGATTTTGAGGCCTCCACATCAGTTGGGATCAACATCTCCTCGTTACCTGGCAAGACAGTTTGACAGAAAGCGACATTTTTTGAGGCTTTGTTCTCGACCTTGGCGGTTCCTTTACCGTCGTAACAGTAGTCGTGGGAAGAGATTGGTTTTTCTAACACTCCATTCTCGTTACAGTAAAGACCTCCGTCCTGAGAACCTGGGTATGTGTAGGAGGTGACTGATGGGTTCCATTGACCCATCAGTTGACCTGGAGGACAAGCATATTGACAGTATTGACCAGCAGTACAAGCCTTGTCTTGGGCCCAGCCTTCACCTCCAATTTTCTTGGTGACTTCAACGAGACCAAGGTCTGTTGGGAAAGAACAAGTTTGGTCTCTTTTGTGGGCATGGTGGTGGTGTGCCGAAACAGCTGGAGCTGAAATTGCCTCCTGGGTGAATGCTAGAGCGATTGCTAGCGAGATCAATGATTTAATGAAAGACATATTGAATAATTTCGAGCCTGAGTATAAATGAATGAATGTGCGGCTTTTCTGATTTCTTAAATGAAAGACTATAGTTAAAAACTATGGATTATTTGGTGATCTTGTAGCTGAATGACAGAATGATACTTCAGTAGAGAATTCCAAATTACAATCAAACAACATTCTACGAGATATTCAGTTCCTTTATATGCCAGTTCAGACTTTTTCTTTTTTTAAGAATTTTCCATTTGTGCTTCTTACTCAGATCCTTTTTGATCTCTTTGCCGAGAAACATATATGCTACTGTGCCTATATAGGCCTTGTGATCATGTATGTAATTAGACCACAGACCGTTAGATGCACGTAAATCGTCGTCAGCACTCTATTCGGTCTAGAACGGTGTCTCAATGGGGACCAAGTGACGGCTAACACAAGAAATAATGCAGCTAAACGAGAATAGAAAGACGCTTACATAAGCGACGATTAGATCGCGGCTTGATTGGCATAGAAGGGCGAACTTTCTCTGATCTTTGTCTGGATGTCCTCAAATTACGATGTTCTTTGTCTCTGATTTCATTCCAAACCATTCCAAACGACTATGGTCTGGAACATCGAAATAAAAAGACTCCTCACATAGGTCTATTAGATTTCCGAATGAAGTAATCTATCTTGCGTCTCGAACTAAAATTTTTCAGAATCTAGTCCTTACATCATGACCGTTAATTTTTGATTGGTGCACAGAAAAGCAGAGAGCTTAAACAAAGGTCGTCAATTAGCTTCTTTCCATTAAAAGCCCTCTTTGTGTTGTACCGAATCGGCAAATATGGACTGCAGGTGCAGCAATAATACTTACACAGCTCATAATTATCAGACAAATAGATCCATCGCAAGACTGCACAATGTACGGCGCATTTTCCTTAATTAGACAGATTACACAGACCGAATAATCCATTTCTTTTTGTTTCAAATGCCTTATTGTTTTCATTATTCGTTACTTAGCGTATCCTGGACCGACTTGGCCTAGAATATCGTTTATTCTTTTCTTATCCATCTTATCTTGGGTGATCTTTTCTTATTACAAAATTTGACTGGAACTAAGCACTAAATAACACAATCGCAGCGAACGTCAGCCTATTGATTTGGATCCAGAGAAGCATCGTCTTTTTGTCCAAATAGAAACATCACTCGGCGAGTCCTATAATTCCTCTAAAAAATTGCATCTCTCCTCGAAATCAGGGCTGTGCTACCAAATGGTAGCAACTTGTTAGGGTGGGAAGACGGAACCAACGTGCCATTAGAGCGGTTGGGAGTGTGAATGGCGATTGACCAAAAATTGTTCTTTGAAACTGTGTTTGGGACTCACGTAAGTCGGATGGATCTCGTTCGTTGGAGTATGTGCGAAAGGCGACAATCTCTCTAGAGCAGGTACAAACAGCGATTCCTGTTTAACCGAAGTGTGGAAAGACTCTCCTCCGTTAGGTGGAGATCGACTCAGCTGCATGCTACTAGGGCTAACTTCATTGCTCGGAGATGGAGCAGCCGCAGTAGAATCACCTTGAGCTGTGATATGATTCTCCTCATTCCGGTTCGACACTTGGGTATTCGGATCACTGAATTCATTCGGAACCCCTCCAGGCATATCCCAGGTCTGTAGATTGTTCAGCAGATTATCGAAAAAACTTGAAGTGAGATTGTTCATTTCATTAAACCATACGCCGCTGGAATTTCCCTGGCCATTTCGGTCTCTTTGGCTCTCACCATTTCCAGGGTTCATGTACACGTAGGGAAGTTGTTGCTCGGTCTGTTGCAAACGTAGAAATTGTTGTTGTTGAAGCTGCTGGTTAGTCTGTTCTAATTGGTCTTGTAGATTCTGATCAATGAGATTTGCGTTTAAGTTAAGTAATTGCACTGTAACAGGTTCCATTTCTTCGTATGTTTCGTATTCATTGGATATTGAATCCAAGTCGAGTTCAGGTAAGGTCAAGTCCACTTTCACCATGATCCCAAGATCATTGAATATTTTGACTAGTTGAATAAGCTTGTTAAGAGAATCCCTTGAGACGTGATTTCCCGCCAACGCCATGAATTTCAATAAGTCCACCCCTAGATTCAGGTAATTGGAATTGTTTTCAATATTGAAAGTGATTAAGAGAATTAGAATTGAATTAAATAAGAAATGCGTGTGCCAGTAATCAAGTGTAATCAGGAGTTTGAGATTCTTTAAGTGGTACAGTAAATCAATGGTTTCAATTGAAGACTTGATACATTTGCTGAGGATTTTTGTGATTTTTGCATTGTCTTGCTCAATATTGATAAACTTCTTGAAAATTGCTAATGCCAGTGGTCTGCAGGTTGTAATTATATACTGATTGGACTTTAAATACACGTGGATCAAAGATTTATGGAAAGAGCATAATTTGTTTTCATACATTTCTTTCAACAATTGTTGGAAATCACTCTGAAGGTTAACTTCGAAATTTTCTTCTAATATATTAATCATGTTGAAAGTATTGTTAATCAAATCAGTAGGCAGAGTTGCTTTCTGTTCCTTATCATTTGTATAGAGACTTCTGGAGTTAAGATAATAAATAGAGTTTATAATCTTATCGGTGAACTTGAGCAAAGAAACTTGCATTGATAAGATCTT
Source organism: Ogataea nemodendra (assembly GCA_030567775.1). Lineage (NCBI taxonomy): Eukaryota > Fungi > Ascomycota > Pichiomycetes > Pichiales > Pichiaceae > Ogataea > Ogataea nemodendra. The sequence continues at coordinate 333,354 of JAJLSV010000007.1, forward strand.
TGCACCCTCCCATTCTTTGAAGTCCTTTGCATTGAAAAGATCCGTCTGTGTTTCATTATATTTGACACTTTGGGGCAGTCGTATTCTAGAGGTTGCAAATGAATCTAGAGCAAAAAGAGTCCACCAGACCCTTTTTCGCTTAGCAGAGTCCTGGCTAGTGAGATTGGGCTGCTTGAGATGTAGATTTAAGGATAGCGACCATCGTGTGGCAATACCGAACCACATGTAAGAAGTGGTGATTCTATTCAGAGATTGATTGAAATAGCCAATCAAAAGTGCAGTTTGTATCATCGTGAGACTAGGCATTTCAACATTAATTGGAAAGAGTTTAACGCCGCTCAGAAAATACTTTAGACCTGGTGTCCTATGAAGAAACTTCTTCTTTGAAGACAGATCCTTGCTCAAGTCACTAATACTCAACTGATGAGTCTTCATGGAGTAGAGTATTTGCTCTCCAATTCCAAACGAAATCAATAACTTGCTCATCATTGGCCTCGAATAACAAGTTCCCGTTTTGTAGACACCGTTGAATTCATTGAGGAACTCATATTCGTCGTAAAGATAATGAGAATCGTGAAAATGGGTTAAAACAAGCTCGATTAGCACATCTGCGTATTCCTTTGGGGGAAGCTGAAGAGTGCATTCGTCATCATCACAGAAATAGAGATCAGAGATACAATAATTAAGGTTGTTGCTAATATTTCCAGTGGCTGCTACGGGATAGTTCTTGTCATGATGCTCTGAATCCCCGAAAGACATATTTATGACGTTATCGAGCTTCTCATTATCGGTGTAGAACTGGAAGGGAATAAAAGCCCGTTTGTTATCCTCGAGATCATTGAATTCTCGCAGACTTGCCTCGTTCTCTGTCTTTGTATTGTTTTTAATGTAATCTTCAAGAGACTTGATGCGATCCTGGAGACTTTGCAGCTGGCTTTCAAGAATAATGATCTTTCTATCTTTGAAGGGATAAACACACTGATTGTTCGTGAGTCTGCAATTGTCACAGGTGGGCTTGCTGCCACTACACTTTATCTTCTGATTCTTGCACCGAATACATGCGATATGGTTTCTACCTCTAAAGATAACAGGATTTATCTCATTGAGAGGGCTGGTTCCCTTGCTTAATATTTCTTCTTTAGTTGACATTGTGTGAGTCTAAGCATCAAGAGGGGAAGAAGGGATATCACAATCAGCAGCTGTAGATCATATGACTTTCAATGACGAATGTACGACCTGAACACCCAATACCAACCAATATTGTTGTATAATCTCTTAAAGAATCTGCCTTTAATTCTCTGGTCTGGTTCCCCACAAACCGGCTCCATATATATATATAAACCAAGTCAATTGTATAGGAAACACCCTGTAAACTTTAGCCAAATTATGGCGCAAACACCCTGATAATGCACCCTCAGTCGATTGACTCCTGGACTCTCACGGAACTTATATCTTTCTGTTTCTCAAAATGACACTTGCCTTGTTCTGCCAACAACGCCGTATCCGAGTTATATTCCGCCTTTTGTTGTCGTAGCAAAGAAGTTGTCAATTGCTGACCGCTCTCTACTATAACGCACCAGTTTCTCCACAGTTTATCTACAGGAACAGATGAGTAAATAGCAATTTGCGGGGTGTACGAAAATGCGGGGTGAAAGCTTGGGAAATAACTACTTGCAATAGCGCTGTATTGGGTGGTGTTTCAATAATGAAGCAAACACCGCGCTAGGGGTTAGCACAAGCCACATCTATAGCCAAAGGGGGTCAATCTTCGAGGCTGGAAGCTTAACGGAGTTACTCCTATGGCCAACCGACCCCCAAAATCACCTCACAGACGAGCCTTCCATAGTTTGTGGAGCACATCCTTGCACCAGCGATACCGGGTATCCTTACTATTTCTGGATTGCGGTGGAGGGATCACATAGGGCGGTAAAGGAATGTGACCCCTTCTGCGAAAAGGTACGAAGTGGTGCAGAGAAGTAGAGCGAGAGCAGGAGGACATTGACAGCCAGAGCATGACCCAGTGATGGAGATAAATGTATGCTAGTGTATTGGTATTCCTTTTCCGAAGATTAGTTTTAATGGTCTGAGGTTCAAGGTTCCAGGGAATTGGTAGCAGGACAAGTCGAGCTCCACTACTTTGGTTGGAAATACTCCGGAGAAGATTTTTGTGTTTTGTCAACCCCACTATTTCTCACGCATTCATCGGAGGGAATAATTTTGCAGAGTATACGGAAGGGAAAGTGTGCTTAAAAGACCCAGAATAGGTTACATGACCCCAAAAACGGGGAATGGTGCAGCAACATATTAGTATTATGGCTGGTGTGGATCAGGATGATCAGGATTGTGGGGATGAATGTTGGATCGTTGTGCATCTGGAGGTCTGTCATAGGAGATCTTAGAAAATGGGTCATCACGATGTATAAAGAAACAAAGCATGACGTAATTGTGGAAGAATTGCCAGTGCATCCAATAGGGCTCGATAACGATTTATCTGCTAAATAGCGGACTGACATATATTACATCGTTAAACAGCTGGACCTAACTGTTGAACTGTCTGTTTGTTCTGATCCATTATTAGGAATTCTAGAACATGCCAGAAATATACATTCCAGTTTCGATTCGTGTCCCTGCAGACGCAGCATCTCTCTGTTTACGAAATTAGACCTAGTAATTAGCCCGAGACGGTTCCTTGGATCTCTATCAAGAACTCAGTTACGACTCCAAGTTACCACATCATAGTCTTATCAAATATCTCCACTTTACAAGATCACCGTAGTATATTGTCCTCAATTTCGATTCACACAGACCGTGCCTTCGAGGACCAACTCAAATTCGGGAGAGATCAATCAATATCAGCTCAATTAAGGAATGAGAGACACCTGGAAAATTCCACGATCCAAAAACACTCATACTCATTCTGGAAGACTTACAAATTATTATGCCCAATAGATCCCGATAGTTTAATGATCACTTTAGACTTCTCCGAGATTCAGATACAGCCTTTCTTCTCTGCAGATCACTCGGAAGTTCCCAGGTTACTTGAAGTCCTAGAGGTACGCGACACAGTAATGACATTTAAATCTTGCTACCATATCAAAATAACAAACATATAGGTCTAAACTGATAGTGATAGATCTAACTCTTCAATATTTTGGGATATAGATTCAATTAGTGGAGTCTTTGAATACATTTTCTTTACGGTAGCCAACTCGCTCCTATCAAAATTATAAACCTATCCCTATTTACATACTCTACATTAACTCCATATGTATTTTTCTTTCAACACATCAGAACAACAATCGCGCTGTGCATCTACTAATCGACCTCTTTTCCGTCTTGTGATCCTCCTTCCGTTGGTCAAAACTCACTCCTCGCCAAGGGTACTACCCTCAAGTGGACTCCTAGAGTTTGTGTTCACGACCTGGTGCTTATAAACCCTTACACCCGTTAGATAACCGACTTCACTCTTAAAATTTGTTAAACTCTCAATTTAAACCGAAAACGGAAAAATGGTGGATTAGCGGATTACTAACCTCAATCGGGGATGTGCTTAGGTAATAAACAGATATTTCTATCCTCCTCCCCAAGTAGGTAAAACTCCTAGACGGCCCAATAAATGTGGGGAAACGTTGGCCACCATTGGATAAAAAGGAAGACGACCATGACTTCGGGAATTAGCACATTGCACTGCTTCGGTAGTTTCTGGTCGACAATTACGAAAGTTACCTGTATCAAAATCTCTCACATTTGGTCTGCTTTGTGCGACGGCTACGTAATCTTTTTGTCACTGTTGAGCACCATTATTGGCTAATATTATTAGTTGATGTTTACATTAAATTTTTTTCCAGAGAATCCAATTTCTGCACAGCCATGATACATTCCCGATTTTGGAACGGAAAGGTTTGAGATAGGAAGGAAGGAAGGAGGTAATTATTGCGACCAGTGAGTGAGATGATTTTATCAGGACCTGGGTATTTGCATCTTAAAAGGTCGATACCAAACATGGATGGAATTGAATGTGGAAATGTTGAGGTCTGAAAATGCCGTATTTGCATACCAGATCGTCAAGTTAGAAACTCCTGTCTAGTCGGTTTCCAGTTGTGTTTCCTTCCTACGTCAATTAGCTTTTTTTGTCTGGTGTGAGAGTGTCGAGTTGGCTGATCCACCCCCTTTTAGAGTCCAAGCCCTGTTGCGGTCTCTGGTTTCTTGAATCTGCAGAGGGATTAGGCTATGTGGAAGTCCAGAGGCTGAATGATGATTCTATTGGTGTAGAATACCGAAGGCTCTATGTAGTGGATATTTCTCTGTCCGGCTGGGGTTGTAGATTTTCCCGGAGCCAGATATCTCGTGGGAACGATTCGGCCTGGAAATAAATGAATTTGGCGGGGAGATTTTGCCAGCGCCTGATAAATTTCCTGAAATACCCCTGGGAGTGAAATATTTCTCCTGTGTTGTGCGCGGGGCCCGGTGAAATCCCCCTGAAAGAAAATTTTTTTAACCCAGAGCATTCTTTCTTTTTTCTTTCATGAGGAAAGTGCTTTGTCTAGAGAAAGTGAGAGGTTAATTATAATTTATTGATTGGTGTAGATGAAATAGATCAAGAAAGTTCTTTAAACACTCACAAATCCCAGCTTCTTTATAAAAATATTGACAGATCGGGACAAACTGCAAACTAGATCAAGTGTTCTCGAGAGAAACTCTATAAATTGTGAACAATTGATTTGAGCGGTTGGAAGATCCATTTTTTGCTGCTCTCATAAAGACAAGCTGTTCTAGGAAAATTAACTATATTGATAGCGTGGATTCTACGAATAGAATTGAGTGTACTATACTGCTAAGGAAATCAATTGTGGCAATAGTACCTTAGAGTTATTCACAAAAGGCCTGCACGTTGGCTAAGACTCTTCCTGTAAATTAGATTCGCTGTCAGTCAAACAGCACCTGCTCAACTGTTCAGCTGAGGTATATTCTGTCGCTACATTTTAAGCCGATCGGATCCATTGGGTAGTGGATATCATTGGCAATAGGTTATTCTTGCTATTTTCCACAAGTACCCTTCTCCCTGCATTTTTGCCACACAATTCTTGCATTCCTACGCCTGCACATACGAACTGTGTTTCATCTGTCCTCGATTCCAATAATGGCAGATCAAACAACTCTTTCATCAGCAGACGAGTCCAATGTCGTCAATGTTGATGCTACCACAACTACAACTCCTCCCATTAATGACCTGTCATTTTCCAAAGGAGGCGTTACGGATTTGAATGCTTCCATAAAGTCTCAAAATCCTTCGGCAAGATCAGACTCTCCAGATTTAGACGATATTAATGGCGTACTAGGTGGCTTGAATCTGGATCTTAACGAAGCCAAAGACATTCAATCTGCTAATACTGAGACCATGAAGGGTTCTTCTATCTTCTCGGCTCAATTCTCCCCTTTGAACCAGAATGTCCACCATAACATACCTTCTACCCCTCCTGATGCCTCTAATGTGAAAATGATGTTACCCCACAAATCTAGTGGTGATTTCGGCACAGGATTTGCAGCTGCTGGGATCAACCAGCAACCAATGACACCTAACTGGTCAACTACGGCCAATGGCGGAGCCTTGGGAGCTTTTTCTCAGACAATCCTTTCTGACATAGCATCAACTCCTCAGACACAACAGCAGTCAGGATCTCACCAGTTCATGCCTTTTGATTCAGCTTCAAATCATCAGTTTTTGTCATTGACACCAAATGCTACTTCCCCAATCCCAACTTTTGGGGCTTCCCAGTTTGGAAGCAACACTAATCAAAGTACACCTTTCAGCTCAGCCAAGGTCTCTGTCCCTTCAAGTGCTCCTACGGCAAGAAGAACAACGACTTTGGGCTTTTCTAGCTCTGGTGTAAGGCCTTTTATGCTTCCCGAAACAAATGGAACTCCTGTGCAACATGATCAGGAGGAGTCTTTATATGCTCAGTCGTCTGGTAATGACCATGGCAGTTCATCCCATGCGTCATCTTCTACGATGGGTTATTCGTCTCAAAGCAACAAGTTAGAACCTGTCTCTTCCGGCTCAACTGCCGGATCATTTGGGCCCCCTATACTTGGCGAGACATCCAGAAGACTAACTTATCCAATAACGTCCCCTAATCAGAACAGTCACCATGCTGATTTGGTGGACGGTTCCATGTCGGCTCTTCACCCTGCATTAACCAATGAAATGTTGGCTGGAACAGTGGCTGGTGGGTCAATTGGCATGGGTATATCCAATAGCAGTTTTATGACTAACTCACAATCAAATAATGGTGGCCAATCTGCATACAGTAATGGGATGATGGCCTCCGGTTTACAAGTTCCTCCTCCAGGTTCCGTGAATGTACCTGGTGCACAACCCTCGTTACCATTTGGTGCTTCTAATACAATTAACTATCCACCAGTTGGGAATCATAATGTTCCCCACGGAACTGGTTACATGAGATCGGGCTCTTTCAATGCTTATAATAATGGAATTGGAAAGCAGCAGCTACCACAGTCTTCAGCTACAAGTCCTCAAGCTCGTCCAGGACTGGCAATGAATGCCACTGCCAATGTTCATAGAAAACATTCTTCCAACAAGAGACGTGGAGAAGATGCCTCAAAATTCATTAATGCGACATTGAATGATTTCGTTAACGAAATTTACTTCTTATGCAAGGACCAACATGGATGCAGGTTCTTACAAAGACAACTCGAATTAGGTGGTGCAGAGGCCGCTACTAAGATTTTCAATGAGATTCAATTGAATGTCATTGAGCTGATGATTGACCCCTTTGGTAATTACTTAATTCAAAAGCTCTTAGAAAGGGTCAAAGAGGAACAAAGAACCACTTTAGTTAGGAATGCATCCTCCCAATTCGTCAGAATTGCCTTAGATCCCCATGGAACCAGGGCTTTGCAAAAGCTGGTCGAATGTATAAAGACCCCTGCTGAGTTTCAGATAATCATTAACTCTTTATCGTCGTATGTTGTCCTGCTGAGCAGGGACTTGAATGGTAACCATGTTGTCCAGAAGTGTCTTCAAAAACTTCCCGCTGAGTCGTGTGACTTCATTTTTGATGCTGCTTCTGAGAACTCTGTCAAGATTGCCAAACATAGACATGGATGCTGTGTCTTACAAAGATGCTTTGACCATGGTACTGCGGAGCAATGTGAGAGACTGAGCTTGAAAGTAGGTCAAAATTGCGTCGAGTTAAGCGTTGATCCATACGGTAATTATGTCGTGCAATATGTTTTGAGCATGGAGGAGAACCGATTAAGAATCAAAAATGACCCAGAGGCTGCGGAGAAGATTCCGAATACAGAAAAGGCCATTTCATTGGTTATTTTGTCTCTTACAGAGAATCTGATTAGACTTTCTACTCACAAATTTGGATCAAATGTTATCGAAAAGTCATTGAGAATTCCAACCATAGCTCCTCTCTTGATTGAGCAATTACTGAAAGAAGATAGCAACTTGAAAGTTCTTTTACACGATGCATACGGCAACTATGTGTTGCAAACTGCATTAGATGTTGCTGATGATAACAGTTTCAAGGAGTTGAGTGAATTATTGAGACCTTATCTAGGAGATGTGAGAAATACTCCACATGGACGGAGAATCCTGTCCAAGTTGATCAGCAGAGGAGGCGCCCCAGTATCTGCTCTTGGGGGATCCCAGAGCCACACCCAGAATTCGCACGCCTCCAACAACGGTCCTATTGGCAATTACGTTGTGAATGGATTTGAAAGATCTAATAACAACCGGCAAATCAATTCTATGAATGGATACAATTATTGAGATCGGGGCATATTTGTGTTTGTTACCAATGTATTTTAATTATTACAAGTTGTTGTTACTATTAGTTGCATGTGTCTTTTTGTATTTTAGTTGACTGTCAGCCATCATCATTAACCTCCTTTTGCATGTTTCTTACTGACAACTATTACATGATACTATTATTGGAAATGATTTTATTGGGATATCTGCTTTTTTTTTTGGGACCCGATAGATTTGAGTGTGTATAATGTTTCATCCTCCATTATTTTGTTGATTAGTTTATGTTGATTAGGATTTATTTTTGTTTTGATTATCTAGCATTTTTTTGAGAGGATTATGGATCTCTTTTTATGAGATCCTTGTTTACTTCATCTCTACTACTGTTATTTATATCTTTACCACTATACTTACACATTACTTTTTCTACTTCGAGCGGTAAAATTTGAGAAGAGTACGGGCTCCAAACCTATCGGTTACAATTTTTTTTCTTGAATCTGCCGTTTAGCTCGTTTAGTTCGTTTCGCTCGTTTGGGTCGTAGGCGGTAGGAATGTGGGTTTGTATACAATTCCTGAAAATAGGGATTATTTAAATAGATCAAAACTTGTAAACTATCTATAAGAAATTGACTTTTCACAAAGGTAAATGCTATAGAGTAGTCGAATCCGGGGGTTGTCGAGTATTTAGCCTTCTCATAAAACTTGGGCAATGTCAAAACAACAACAACAATACAATTCGATCTCTGAATCAGAGACCTCCCAAGAGGTGGAGGAAAAGCCAGAATTTGAGTTTGGAGGACCAGCTGGAGCTCTTGGAATGATGATTGGATTTCCTTCGTTGATGTACTATATGTGGATCTCTTCGATGTTTTATGATGGAAATCCTGCGTGGCCCAGAGCAGATCAAAATTGGGGATCGTTTTTGAACCAAATGGTGGGATATTTCAAGGACTATGCCATTCCTTCACCTTATTCAATCAACGTGTTTGCTCTTTTTGTCATTACCCAGGCAGTCCTGTATGTAAGCTTACCTGGAATTTGGACCAAGGGACAGCCTCTAAAACATCTAGACAACAAACAACTGCCATATTACTGTAATGCTTATGCTTCGTTTTACTTCACTATTGCTCTTGCTTTGGTTCTGCATTTCACAGGTATTTTTAAGATATACTACCTTTTGGATAAGTTCTCTGAGGTCATGACCTGTTCTATTGTTACAGGATTCGCTTTTGCCATTGGCCTTTATTTGTACACCATATTCATTTCCAAAGATTACCACAGAATGACTGGCAACCATATTTACGATATGTTCACAGGTGCACCATTGAATCCTAGAATTGGAATTATTGACCTCAAAATGTTTTTTGAAGTGAGATTACCATGGTTCATCTTGTTTTTCCTCTCTCTTGGTCTTTGCCTGAGGCAATACGAAGACTATGGGAAAGTCAGCCCCGAAGCATGTTTCATCCTGGTTGCACACTATCTGTATGCTAATGCATGCTCAAAGGGTGAAGAACTCATTGTTCCTACCTGGGATATGGCTTACGAAAAGTTCGGTTTCATGCTCATTTTCTGGAATATTGCAGGCGTTCCGTTCACTTATTGCCACGGCACCCTATACCTTTATTATCACAAACCTGAAGAATACGAATGGTCAACTACCTATGTCACTTGCTGCTTCATTCTACTATTTGTTAGTTACTACTTCTTTGATACATGTAATGGCCAAAAGAATGCTTTCAGAAAGATCATGGCTGGCGACACTCATATTAGAAAAAGCTTCCCATTCTTGCCATACCAGGTCCTTAAGAACCCGAAATATATTACCTGCCAAAATGGTTCTGTTCTCTTAACAGATGGATGGTATAAATATGCTAGAAAGTGTCATTACACTGCTGATTGGTTACAATCATGCTCTTGGGGATTGATATGTGGATTCCAGTCCTTCTTCCCTTGGTTTTTCCCTGTATTTTATATGGTTGTTCTCGCTCATAGAACTCAAAGAGATATCAACAAATGCAGAAAGAAGTATGGTGCTGACTGGGACAGATATGAAAAAGAATGCCCATATTTATTTATTCCTTATGTCTATTAGAGACTAAGCTGGATGCTGCAACTGAAACTATTCATTCTACAGATATACATCAATGTTTATATGTTTATATTCCACATAGATTAGTTAGATCAAATGTACAAATTAAAAATAGTCTTCGCTAATCTTGCTCAGCAATGGCCGTTAACCTTTCATCTATTTCATCTACAGTCAATGTTCTGAACCCATCACTGGTAGCTACACCGATTTCCAAATCATTCTTTCTAAACTCTGTGCTCAACGAATTACTCAAAGTTGTGATTGCGAAGTCTACAACCTTAGTCCAATCTCCTTTCACGATAACGTTGCTGTCCTTCTTCTTCTTCTTGTGTGCTCTTTCCAATGCAGTTGTAACCTCCTGTTGCTTTGGTCCTGTGGATGTGGCGGTTGCACTGAAATAGTATCCAGCAGGATCAGTCTTGAAAAGGCTTGGTCCAAGCTCATCATCAACGGAGATGAATAATAATGAAACTCCCATGGGTCTCATGTATGCCTTCTGGGTGTATAATTGAGCCATATTTGCCATTCTCTTAGCCAAGGAGTCGATTGGCATTTCGTAGCCGAATTTGTATTTGAACTCTGCGGACTCAGCACGAGCTCTCATTGCCAACGATCTAGCATCTGCAATTGAGCCTGTTGCTAACATTCCTACTGATTTTGAAACTTGAAACAAATATGATATGGTGCTAGGATCCAAGAGCTTGTCTGGGATCTTTTTCTGTGAAACAACCACCGTTGAATCTTCTCCTACTATTCCGAGACATGTAATGTTTGTAGAGTTTACTGCCTTGAATGCATATTCCACTTGATACAATCTTCCCTCTGGAGAAAAGACTGTGATATGTCTATCAAAACCCGCAGATCCTATAATATTGCATGTTAATAGTCTGTCTTTGAGATATTTCCGATCCTGACTAGAGATTTACCAAACACTTACCTGACATATTTTTTTATTTTCGACTCTAATTGACCTTTCAAAAACCGAATATCCACGTTAGATCGAGATTATGATTTATCGGTGAACACTATTATTGATGAATCAGTCTAAAATGGCTTTAAAAAGAGCTCTCTTTCCAAAAACGTACTATATATTTGCCTTCAAATTCGCTTTCTTTATGCGTCGCCACCTTGGAGAAGAGATTCGCTCAGTACACGACTGTATATACCTGGGTCCATACAAATTAGATTATATCAGCAATATATAAGGATCAAATAACCTGGGTAAAGTGAAGGGGAGAATCTAATATTGGAATAAATAACGTTTACACAGAATCAATGGTTCTCTTGTAGGATAGCGTCTGCATATTGTGCAAAAGTCTGCGTTTCATTGATGGGATCATGAAGGGACGGTTGAAGAAAAACTGCTAGAGTATTTCTGCTAACATTTGACAGAGAAGTTCCTTTGACATAATGAGGAACAGCCTTGAATTGACCTGAAGAAACTTCTTGTAATGCGGAACCACTCTGAAATGCTAGACAATCTGCTGGGATATCGACTTTCATGTGACGACCGTTTCTATCCTTGATGTAGAGCCCCGCGGTGGGATCTGGACTTTGAGGAAGAATTTCAATCTTCTCGGGTGTTTCGTGTAGAAATAAGGCAGAAGTGAGTGCTGTAATACAAGAATGGTCACAATGCTCACTGCACCAGTCGTTGGAGTTGGCCACTTTCTCCTGAGGATAATAATGTAGCAATCTGGCTTTTGAGGTTGTTGAGTTCTTTATGATAGATTCCAGATATTTAGTTCGATAATTATCAATATTCTGCAAGCAATAAGAATCCAGCAAACGGCACACATCCAGAGAAATATCAATCATTAATTTGATGAGAGCTTTACAATTGTTTTGGAACCCAATTAATTCTTTTAGTTCGGACTCATTTGGCCACTTATTCCAGGTAATGTAGGCTTTATGTGTTTCATATCCCAGTGTTTCTTCTTTGGGAGGCCCTTCTAATTTGGGATCCTTGTAGAATGAGCAATTGATATAATACGATCCCTTTAGGTCATCCAAAAGGCCTGCTTTCAGTTTCTCTTTTCCTAATGACCAACCTGTTAAAAAGAATCCTTCTGGTGATTCCAGATTTTTCAGCGAAGCCTCTGAAAGTAGGCTAAGATATGTTGCTTGCAAAAGGACTTTTTTGCGAAGTTCTTTAAACTCAGAAGTGAGCCCATTTACCACTATGATACCGAGAGAGTCCTTTCCAAAAGCCTGGGTAAGCTTGTTGGAATCCACCCTTTGTTTTCGAAGTTCCTCCAGGGAAACAATCACAGGTTCAGCTATAGAGATTGTCTGTCCAGCCATTGTGATTGGCCCAAATAACTCATTTTCCTCACCTTCAATATTGGTGGGACAACCTTAGAGTAGATATAATTTTTGTTGAGGGCCAAAAAAATCTCGGTAATACAATCAAAGAGATTATATATGTATTTCTTATGATAAACAAGAGGAAGTCAATATAAACAATATAACATATAAGTGTATCATTATACTAATCACAAGAACTGTTTTGTATCATATAACATAGAATAAACGAAGAAATACAGGGAAAATAACAAATATAAGACATGTCATATAGTTGGCTGGATGAGGACTCCACCATCTCAGCAGATTATAAGACCAATAAGAAGACACCCCTATTCGAACCAATAGTAGACACATTCACAACAGGAGGATATAATCCAAATGTTTCATATCATTATAATCCAGATGTATCACAATATCACTATGGAGTTAGACACCCAATGAAGCCATTTCGACTGATGTTGACCGACCACCTGGTTATTGCATACAAACTATACGAGAAAATGGACATTTACAAACCCAGGCCAGCAACAAGAGACGAACTTCTGGAGTTTCATTCGGAGGATTATGTACATTTTTTAGAAACTGTGACCCCTGATAATGCTAATAAGTACAATCAATTTCTAAAGAAATTTAACATTGGAGACGATTGTCCCGTGTTCGAGGGAATGAACGACTATTGCAAAATCTATGCAGGTGCATCGTTGGATGCCTCAAGAAAGCTCATCTCTGGAACGAGTGATATCGCAATAAATTGGTCAGGGGGACTCCATCACGCTAAGAAGTACGAACCGAGTGGGTTTTGCTACGTGAACGATATAGTTCTTTCCATACTGGATCTTTTGAGGGTCCATCCCAGAGTTCTCTACATAGATATCGATCTTCACCACGGAGATGGTGTTCAAGAAGCTTTTTATCTCACAGATAGAGTCATGACGGTATCATTCCACAAATACAACGGAGAGTTCTTTCCTGGAACAGGAAACTACGACGAGACAGGTTTGGGAAAAGGCAATCACTTTTCTTTAAATGTACCATTGCAAGATGGAATTGATGATGAATCGTATATTAGACTTTTCAAGGCAATAATGGATCCGGTGATAACGAACTTCAAACCTACAGCAATTGTACAACAATGTGGTGCTGACTCCTTGGGATGTGACCGACTAGGATGCTTTAATTTGAATATAAAAGCTCACGGTGAATGTGTCAAATTTGTCAAGAGTTTTGGAATACCGATGCTGGTAGTTGGAGGTGGTGGATATACCCCTAGAAATGTCAGTCGGTTGTGGTGTTATGAAACAAGCATAATGACAAATGTGAAATTGAATTCCAAATTACCCGAAGTATTGCCATTCCGAGGTTTCTTCCAGCCAGACTATTCGTTACATCCTAATCTGGGAGATCGACTTGATAATAAAAACACAAAGAAGTATTTGGAGAATCTTAAGAACCAATTACTGGAGAACTTACGGTACCTTAGAGGAGCACCTTCAGTAGCTATGCAGGAAATTCCTCCTGACCTACAAAGTTTTACTGTAGAGGAAGAGCAAATAGTCATCGACAGACTAGGTAAAGAAAGTGCATATGATGCTTATCTAGATACAGAGAGATATTGGCTAAACGAAAAGGATTTGGCTAGAACCAAAGAGTTACAGGACTAATGTTGTTATTAGTTTTCGATCGTAATCAACCAGTTTTATTGTACATAATTAGGAAATAGAAATAGACATCTAATTAAAAATCAAGTCTAAACAAATGGGACCGAGTCGCTAACATCATTAAAAAGATCGGGTTTTCTGTAATCGAAACCCTTTTGTTTCTCAAGATTCCACAGATTTTTGAGTTTCATCAACGATATCTCTCCAGAACCTATACCTAGGTTCATCAAAGCATTAAAACAACAATCAATTATGAGTTTCTGCCTTGGTAGAATGCAACAAAGACCACAAGCAAATAAAGGCCATTGAATCATAACTAATCGATTATCAAATTGGTAATACAAATACTTATCAAAATCGATAGTAGTCAGTTTGCTATTGGCTGTCGATTGGTTCAAGTTGTTCATATCGAGTTCTTCAGGAATCTTCATACTGGGCTCTCCCTCTTTGGTCTTCGAATCAATGTCATCTTCTATGTCCGCATCTTCATTGATAGTTTCCAGAGGTTTTCCCAGTTGGGATTGTTTTCCAGCACTGAGAGGTTCTGACGGATCTGTTTTAGAATCACTAGATAAAATAGATTCATCTTCAGGAGATATCTTTGTATAATAATCATGCAATTCTTGGATGCTTTCCTCTGAAAGATCCTCATTGAATTTCACCAAAGGGTCCAGCCCTGATAACATACGGTTCACTACATCCTGAACCAGCTCATTATCAACACTGAGACCCTGATCTCCATAACAATGTTTCATTGTGAGAACCTTGAGAAATAGTGCATCAACATACAACTGCTGACTCAAATCCGGCCAACTATACCAATTTTCATCATCCTGTGTTGAAGCTGTTAGTGTATTTGTATTGTGAATATAGTTGGACATAATTATTCCCTTTCCTTCGGGATTTTTATAATGATACCCCTTCAAATTAAGAGGATGATAGGGCGATTCAATTGAAATGCGATAAGGGGGGCCATCAGCCATACATTGAAATTCTCTGGCTTTGAATATTAGATTTGTAATCCTAAGAACTTGAGAGCTTCTTACCTGGCCTTCTTCATTTAGGATTCGTCTAACGATAGCATGGTATGGGGTCTGTGTCTCCGTTGAGCCTTCTGATTTATGAAATGTTCGTAATGCTTCCAACGTCAGAACTGTCTCTTTGAATATCTCAAGCACATCATCGTTGAAGCCTAAGTATAGATTAAAGGAGTAATTTAATTTGGAGTTATCTAAAAGTGAATCCTGGCCATTCATTCTGTCCCCTTTGTAGTAGCCCGGTGCAAGAAACCCAAACTCTCTTAAAGTATTACCGACGTTACCTTTACTATTGACAACGTCTAGAAATTCCAATAACTCATCAAAATCATGAATAGTTCCACCGCTTGGAGCGGTGACTCCCGCTAGAGTCTCCAAGGAATAAAACCATATCCAAATTATAACCAGCTCAAGTGACATTGGTCTGAATTTGCAATATTTAATAAGAAGATCTTTGGCTCCTCTGAGATGTGCTCTCCATTGCGATCCTATTGAGCCCGAGTAATCAGATGCCAACATCAAAATAGTTAGCAGTAAGGATTCAATATTGTTAAGGGTCTTCGTTTTATTGTGAAGAAACCCATCCAAAGACTTCAAGCATGAAAACAGATAGTACGAGCGAAATTTATCATGGTAACTAATTTTCCTTAAGGTTTCATCATCTCTCTGAGACAGTCTATTCAGCTGATAGCTTTCATACTTTGCCGAAATTGCAAGAAAAGCGAATAGGAGATGAGGTGACTCTTTGGCAGAAAGCAAATAGCATTTAATAAATGAATTATTTATCAAGTTGGTAGTGAATGGAAGCATGTTCATATGAATCTTGGTGACAAGTATTTTGAGATAGTTGAGATGTGATGATGTAAGTGACCATTGGAAAAATGAAGCAAGATCAATTATATCCTGTTGACAAATCGACCTGTTGAGAGTATATAGATATTCGAATCGCTTATTGGAGTCAGATAGTAACAAGGACAACGCAGGAGGTGGGAATGCTGAGAGAGTCATTATAGGTCCTACAGATGATTTGATCTCTGAGCTCAATCCAGATGTTTTTGACCGGGAATCAGACAGAGAATTGAGTGAGATATCATCTTCACAACCTTCGTCAGATATGACATCTGACTTTTTGAGGTCACTTAAAGGTGTATGAGTCATGGATGTATTAGGTTGCATTATATCGGGAGCTGAATGACTAATGGGACTCGAAGTGAAGTCATTTTTAAGAGAATTCGAAAGATTTTCAATATAACGGCTGTTTGATAAATCTATCTCTTCTTTTAACTCAATGGGTGTTCCATCAGAGTGTGAAGAATAATTCGTAGGCGATACTCCTTCGTACAATTGTGGAACTGACAGTTGCTGATGTGGAATCATCGGGCCTTGGGTGGTTTGAAGTCGACTGAAACTTTGGTTTGCCGGAAAATCGAACTCCCCTCCGAAACTCTGAATGAGTCCATTCAAATCAGAAATCAAATGGCTGGCCCCAGTAAAAAGGTTGTTATTCAACTCTATTAGCTGCTGATATGTTGGATTAACTTTTGGGTCTGGAGCATCATAAGATAACTGTTTCCTAATTTCTTTTTCCATTTCTAGCGAAGTAGGTACCTTAGTTATGGATGGCTGGTCTGATACAAGGGGACGCTGGTCTGACAAAGGAGGAGAGGCAGAGTGTGAGGATGGTGGTGAACTGCCTGAGTTAGCATCCAAAGAAATCAACGGATTCTGCAACGCTGGAGTGGGTGGATTCTGAACTACCATCAGTGGAGTCTCTGAAAACAATACTGACGAGTTCCAGGATTTGTCATACGACGAAGTTTCCTTCATAAGCTTATCTTTAGTGTTGAGATCAATGAGCTTTGTGTTTTCGGCTTGAACTGTGAAACTACGAGACTTGGTGAACTTGATCGTCTTCTCGTAGGTGCAATATTTGTTGAGATGCGAGCAATTCCAACATCGAGGTTTAGCTTCATCACATTTCAGCTTGCGGCGCTTGCATTCTCGACACCCATTTCTCGAATACTGTCTCTTCTTCCTTGGCTGTTCAGAGTCCTGTTGAGTAGAGGGGAGAGCCTGAACTGGTTGCGCCATACCTGAACCTGCCACCCTCTTCTCTGTCCTGTGTGGTATAGAACCTCAACCTTTGGAACCTTGATATCACGGTGATCCAAGTAATCCTCCTCTAGTCGTCAAACCTCTCTAAACCTATCAATCAAGAGAAATATCAAACCCATATCATTGTAATCTTGTTACAGGCAATCAATCTTTCGTCAGACGGAATTTCTTTCCTGTTTGGGAACATTCTTTTCAGGCGGTGCAAATCAAATTGATAATCAAAAATTCAATCTGAGATAGAGAAAACAAGAGTTGGATAAAATTGTGATATCCTCCTTCGTCATTATTTGACTTGTTGAAGCTAATTTTACTGACGACCTTCTTTTGTCTGTCCATAGTGCAATTCCAGAGTCGTCATCCAGAGACACCCAACCATAAAAATTAAATAAAGGAGACCGATTTCAAACAACCTCATCCAAAATGAACTGCTCAGATAGTATGGACAAAGCTTCAGACAATAATTCTCTTTATCTTTCTAAATCTTCCATCCTTTTTATTTCCATATTTCCTCTCGTCCATACGTTTTGTTTCACAGGCCAGACTCTCCCAGATGATAGGTCAATTTTTTTTTGTTTGAATTCCCCATTTTTAGTAGAAGGACCCCAAACCATTCTCGTCTATCTCTCCCTGTATCTGCTACTCCTTTCTCCGCCCAGAACCCGGGTCCAAATATTCCCTCCACGATCTGCCTCCCATTTTCCCCTTGTTCCTTAATCGCTGGTCTCAAATCTCCAGACCTAATTTGCGCTTATGTAATACGAGCTTTGCATGTCGTGTCTTTGTATGAACTGCAA
Organism: Ogataea nemodendra; assembly: GCA_030567775.1. Lineage (NCBI taxonomy): Eukaryota > Fungi > Ascomycota > Pichiomycetes > Pichiales > Pichiaceae > Ogataea > Ogataea nemodendra. The sequence goes on from JAJLSV010000007.1 coordinate 351,134, forward strand.
GTTCGTTGAGCATTTGGGCGGTGACGCTGATGTTTGGGATTCGAGACTTCTAGACTGGAACCAAATGAGATGGCCTAGGTTTCGTGGTAGATGTTACCAGTACAACTTACTTTAGACAGTTAGACCTATTTCGCGAGTGCTATCAGTATTTTCCGCAAATCGAGGGTAGGGTTAGTGTGGTTTCGTTCTGGCATGTTGCGTCATGCGTTTGAAGGATGATGATCCCTGCAGAGTACGTGTTCCTGGATTAAATATGGTAAGATATGGGCTCTCTATCTCGAGTCTGTGTACCAATATTCATTCACCCACTGGAAATCGGCGATCAGCATCATAGTCGATCTCCTGGCTCGGAGAAACCAAGTCTGTTGAGACCAATCGTAGGGATGTGTAAAAATCAATGCTCGAAATATAAATCCTAAGAAAATAAAAGTAAACAAAAAAAATGTGAGGAGCCAGAAAAAGATTTTAACAAGTATTAAGGAATAATAAGACAAAAGAAGAGAAGTTCTTTATTCCAACTAAGGAAATAAAAAGAAGTAGTGGTAAAATTGGACACCTGATACCAATATATTATAGAAAGAGTGGATCAAAGTATCGCAGAGACAGTGTGTCGAACTTGTTGTGTATTTTAGTTGGTTGTTTCGTGTGCGTCCTGGAAGACTGGTGGATAATCCAAGCGTTATCGGCGTGCAATAATTCTGCCTCGTTATTGACATATCCGATCAAGATTTTTTCCAGTAACCTGTTGTCTCAGAAACGCCCCTTCATTCTGGCTGGAACGCCAAATTGTGTCATTCGTTGAACCCAAAAATATGCCCAATTATAACACAACTGCTAGCGACATCTCCGTGCCCATTACAGGTCTCAACAGTCTTTCCATCGATAGAAAACCTTACAGACATGCAGAAAGTCCCATGACTGATTCAATTATGGGTTCCTCTAATATCAGTCCCCCAGAGATCAATAAGCGGCAGATCAATAATGGCTCCTCCCCAAACCTAAATAATGGCCTTTCTAAACAACGCTATCCTCCACTACCCTCATCAGCCCTTCAGAATAATCATCATGGTCAAGAAAGAAATGTTGGACCCCCTCTCTATCCATCAAACTTAAATAAATCAAGAGTTAATCCTGACGGTAAGGAAAGATCAATACCCAATACACATTCTCTTCTCTCGCATGTTTCGAGAGGAAGCAATCTCCCTGATATCACTAAACAAACTGAACAGGATTTATCAAGATCCCCTCAAAAAGAGGGAAACAAAAAGTCTTCGAAAATATGTCATATTTGTAAGAAAACCATTATTGGTACTTTGGTTAGAGCAATGGACAACACTTACCATATAGACTGCTTCAGATGCCATGACTGTGGGACTCAGTGCTCCAACAAGTTTTTTGCAGCAGATATTGAAGAGAATGGAAAAACAGTACAAGTCCCACTCTGTGAATACGATTATTTCAGGAGAATCGATCTGATCTGTTCAACGTGTGAAAAAGCTATAAGAGGCTCTTACATAACAGCAGTTGGAAGAAAATTTCATCCTGAACACTTCTTCTGTGAAGTTTGTCACAAAGTGTTCGATTCGGAGGATTACTATGAACACGAAGACAAGATATACTGCCATTATCATTATTCTATTCTATATGCGTGCCATTGTGAAGCTTGCAACTCTGCAATTCTGAAGCAATACGTCGAGCTCTATCGTGGTGGAAGAGAACAGCAATGGCACCCCGAATGTTTTATGGTTCATAAGTTTTGGGGTGTCTCTGTTACTGTTGACTGTATTGGGATGATAAACGCCAATATCAAATCGTTAAGCAATGGCGATGAAAAAGCAAATATCTCTCCAAAACAACTGTTTGATTTAGAAAGACGTTTAGAGAGAATGACGATGTCAATTTGGCTCACACTCTCTGAGTTTGAGGAAGGATGTGCCTCTTGTGTTTCTGACATGTTACATTCTGCATCAACTGGAAATCAGCTCAATGGATTGTTAACTACTGGAAGGTTGGTTTTGAAACTAGAGTGTCTATTTAAAGGAATTGATGTATTGAATGACTATGCTGAAAGCTCAAGAATACATCTCGATTACTCGTCAAATCACAGATTGACAAAACTACAAAAAGAACCAAGAAGTATGTCGTCGAAAATTATGTCCTACCTAACATTTTTGAGAGACACTGATCAATCTAGGGTCCTTTCACCAACATTTTCCCAGCAATTGCTGTCATTAATCTCCACATTGGCCCATTATATCAAACTCATCTCAAGAAATTCTTTGATGCATGCACTGGAGTACAATAGAGTTTCTAAATCGACTATCGCATCCGATAGATATCTAAGGGAGATTTCAAGTCATGATTCGATTCATGGAGATGTGTTCCCTCACCTTAATATAGTACAAAGTGCCAAAGATTTATGCTTCGGCTGTGGTAATAGTATTGAAGAGGATTGTTTCCAGTTTGATGAGAAAAGGTGGCACTTGAATTGCTTATCGTGCTCCAAGTGCAGAAATGAGATCAGACCCTCCGCTAACTTGAACGAAATAACATTTAATTTGAATACTAATTCTGTTCTTTGTGCCAGCTGTTCACCTGAGGATGTTGATGCGCATATTGGCTTTAAGAAGGTATCAAGATATTCACAGCTTATATATTTGCTGAAAATTGCACTTGTGAGATCCAGGCATGCAATGCAAAAAAGAGGAACATTGGCAATACCAATTGCTTCTGATGCTGGTACATCGTCACTCAAATCTGATGTGAAATCACTACCCTCCACAGCTTTGGAATTAGGTGACTCTTATGATAAACAAGTTTCTGATATCAAACGGATGCGGTCAAAAAGAGAAAACCAGAAGATAGGAAATGCTACAAATGAAGCGAGAAAGTCAATTATTTTAGAGGCTCCAGAGGCATCCAGTGCTGGAACAGAAGAGATTGAGTATGATTCTTTTAAGATTTATTCGTCTTCTTCTTCTCCATCAGTCGCAGCATCCAAATTCCTAAGGAAAGAGAGATCACTTGGTAGGAGGGGCTCAAAAAGGCTAAGAATAGAAGATGTTCCAATGAAGTCGAAACCTCATAGTACAAATTTGGATGTTACTTCTAACCTGTTAAAGAATGAGAAAGGGCTAACATTAGATGATATTCCAAGAATTGTATCCTCAGAACAAGCCAGAGAACACCGTCCTAACGCATTTAAGTTCCAAAGGAGAACATATACTTCAACATCTTCAACAATACCTGCTCCTAAACCTGTCAGAACTAAGGGTGCAGATACTACCCAACATCGTATGAGCTCTATGAATTCGCAGCAATCAAAGCTCAATGAAACCTCATTGAGACCTCCTGTTGGTGCTTTGCCTCCTCTGATCTCTGTCCAGCAACAAAACGATGGTGTGCCAGACGACGAAAATGTAAAACACACAAAAATGCAAGGAACTCATTCCCTCTCATCAACTATCGATTCTGCCGCTGCCTTACCAATAAGCAAAAAGCCATTTATTCGTTATTCAGAGTTGTCTAAACGAGACGATGACCTTTTAAGACATGTTGCGGCATTTGCTTTACACAAATTAATGAACGAAACATTAAGCCTAGAAGACTGCCTGTCATTTATTCAATTAAGAAAGATGCCGACTTTCTGGGAAAAGGTATTCGGTGGCGGATCGGGTTCCAACGGTTCTAAAAAAGGCTCAGGAGATACCAAACGTGTATTTGGCGCCTCTCTTGAAGAATTAGTAGACAGATATGGCGTTGACAGTGATCTTGGAATTGGTCCGCAGAAGCTCCGAATACCTATGCTGGTTGATGAACTCATTAATGTAATGCACACAATGGATCTTTCTGTTGAAGGTGTTTTCCGTATAAACGGGAATATAAGAAGATTAAAGCGACTATGTGAGGAGATTGATCAATACCCCCAGAAGGTGCCAGATCTCACTAATGAGACTCCGATCCAGTTGGCTGCCTTGCTGAAAAAGTTTGCAAGGGATATGCCCGATCCTGTCTTGACTTTCAGACTGTATGATCTATTTATTCTCTCTCAAAGATTCGACGACGATTATAAAAAGAGAGATAGAATTTTGAAGTTAGCTTACTGTATGCTGCCAAAACCTCATAGAGACCTCACTGAAGTTCTTCTCTCATTCTTTAGTTGGGTTGCTTCCTTCTGCCATATAGATGAAGAAAATGGCTCGAAGATGGATGTCCACAACCTGGCAACAGTGTTGACTCCTAATATTCTTTATGCTAATCCAAAGGCATCTAAAGATGCCTCCCCAAATTCTTTGGAGTTGGTTCCGCAGGGCGAGAATCACTTTTTAGCCATTGAAGTAATTAATACCATGATCGAGACCCAGGATGAGTTCAGTGTTGTGCCACCTGATCTAACAAATATGTTCCAGATCGCGGGATTGGATAAATGTCCTGCTGATATCAAATCAAAGGACATTATAGCCAAGTGCGCTGCTGCATACGCTAATAACCCTGATATATTTGATTGAACATTAGAAACACTTATCCTAGCAATTATGCGTTAATGAAAACAAATTCTACATATTAGAAATAGGTAGATAATGGATAATTAGGAAAAATACGAATCTAATTATAACCTAAATGATCTATATGATCTAAATGCTATTGTAACACACCCTTCGTTGGCTCCATAGCCCCGCGTCCAAAAAATCCCATCATCACTTTGAATCTATCACTGCTATCAATTAAACTAGCCTTGAACAAATCATTACGCCTTGCAGTCTCTTCGTGTTGTTTAGTTAGCGCAACTAAAGTATCGAGTTCTCCCACGCACTTAGGGCAGCTTGCTTCGGGGGTAGTATCAACACCACTTTGGTTCGTTTCTGTTGTTAGACAATATTCATGATAAGAGTGGGTACACTTAAAGTGGTAAATGGGAAGTTCAAGAGGCTTACTACAAGAAGAACACCGGGACCTATTGATAACTTGTGGTTCAGAAGAAAGCTTCTTCAAACTTTTAGTCAAGTCAGATGCTTCATCCCGATAAGAGCTGATGAGCTTTTCGTTCGTGAGAATCTCCAGCTTTTGCCTGCCAATATGATTGATCAAGTAACCTTTAATAAGGCCCAGTCTAATAAATGGTGATAGGCTCAGCTGTTTAACGAGTTCTAAAGGAGTCATAAGTTTTAAACTTTCAATTTTTGTTATGATGTTCAATATTTGGTTCTCCCCAATTCTGTTAAATATGGATTCCGACGACGTGAATGTCGAAAGCCCAAGCTTATACAACTCAGTTTCTTTATATCCATACTTATTGACAATTTCTAGAGCTCTTTCGTAATTATGGAATACAATGGCTGAGCGAAACATGTCCAACTCAAACCCTTCAGCAGAGTCATCGTTCGCCTCTCTAATCAGTAGTTCCCCCTCATTGAAATCTCCTAAATTGGATAACAGCAAAAGATTAGATTGATCTTCTAGATCCCAATTGTTGAATTTTATTGTTTCAAGGAGAATTTTAGCTTTCCCTTGCCATTCCTCTCTCACCGCTTCATCCTCTTCTGAATGCTTTGCTTTATTTGACAAAGCAAGATACATCTCATATAAGGTGATCATAATGTCCTTTTTGTCCTTTTGATTACCTCCGAACTTAGAATAACCTTCGATACAGGCCTCTAAGAAAATCACAAATTCATTTGGGTGGTTCACAAAAGATTGAAAGATAATTCTTGGTCTTGGTGGCAAATATGTTGGTTCAGTCACATCATCATCCTCTTCGGCGAGATTCATGAAAGACACAAATTGACGATAAGATGTTAGAATTGGGTAATTATTACCGGACTGACTAGGAACTCTTGTAGGAGCTGCAGCAGATGGGTCATCCTCCAGGTCAAATCCGTTTTCAGGTTTGTATTTTCCTGTAAAAACATCAATCAGCAAAAGCGTAGCCTCATTTGGTAATTCGTCCAGAAGTAGCTTTACATTATCTATGAGAACTCTCAAGAGATCATCAATAGCGAGAGTTTTAATATATCTCATTGTCTGCCTTAGATTGTGTAAGTCGTAAAGTTGAATCTTAACAACAATTGAAGGTTGATCAAATCTTTTTGCAAGTGATGATGCCAAATTAAAATATCCGCTGTCTCGACAAAGCATCACAACGGTGTTTAGATCAAATCGTTTAAACTTATTAACAACCTCAAAGTCCTCTGAAATTTCAACATTATGTATGAATCTGGATAATTTATCGGGCTGCTTAAGTTTACAGTATGAACAAAGCAATAAGGTTACGTGATTCTCATTTGATTTTTCTAGCTCAATTAATTTCTCCAGGTAGAAAGCTAGGAATGGAATTTTTGAGCTTTCTTTATACTTTTGAATAACTTCACTGGTCTTTCCCAAGTTGATACAGGAAACATATTGTTTTATCGCTTCTTCAAAATCTCCCTTATTATAAAGATAGTCACCAAATTGTTTCGATATTTTCATTAGTTGTTGTTCGTCAAGCTCTTCTCCTCTCTCTCCGCTAGCATCTGTTTCAATTCTCTCCCCTCTGGTGATTGAGGATCGTGCCAGTTTAATTGCAATAGGGAATAACTCACGTTGAACAATAATATCTAACTTTTCCTTCAATGTTTTTTCATGCAGTCTGTATAGTAAACCATCAGAAGTCAAAACATATAAATCATTCCAAAGCTTGAGAACTTCCACAACCGGGCTTGAAATTGTTTGATTCAACGTGATAAACTTGTTGATAACATCCACTATTATGATCTTGTTAGTCATTATTGATGATGATGAGGTCAAATTCGAACTCGTTGATGAAACCACGAGGATGTATTTGTCCTTGTAAGAACTTATTCTCTTCTTCGGAATATCTAGTAAGAGATTATGTGACTTTCCTCTGGAGCTATAAAATTGCAAGGACTCATCTTTAGCCACCACCAGATTTTTTTTACTGTCATGCAAAATGTCACTGCAATTGATATCTACCCCAATCTTCTCTTCTAAGACTCTATCTGGTTTACCTTGATTTCTACCGGTTGTTGGAATGGTTAAAATTTTGGACACTGTGCAAACATACAAAAGGGAATCATCTCTAAAATGAACGTTGGTAATTGGCTCCTTACTATCATAAACTATTCTCTGTCTGGAACCTCTGTCACGTAATAAATCCCCTCTGACTAAAACGACGGATCCGTTTGCGAACCCGAAGGCCAAAATTGAAAAATCGATGGAGAAGCTGAAACATGTCAGTGGATAATTATTACTACCATTCACCACATTGCAGCATGTATGATAGTCTGAGTCAAAGTCTATACTCTTTAATTTCATTAATTGTTTGACGTTCCATAATTTCATGCTCAATGGTTGACCTTGTCTTTCAGCCATTGAGCACAGAAATCCGTCACCATTGCCGATATCCACATAAACCAATTTAGTTATGCTCCAGCCAATTTCATATGCCTCAAACTGGAATATCAGAACAAAATCTTTGTTGATCAGCTTGATCACTGACTGACTTGTGGAAAGGGCCAACCACTCAGGACAGGAGCAAACCGCGCTCACGGTAGAGTCTGAATATAATGCATCTTTCGAACCGTAATTAGGGTCTCTAATGGGGAGGCATTCAAAAAAGGGAAATTGTCTCCAACTAGAAATTGACATTTGTCTTTGTTATTGTATTAACGGATGCCTTGATGCCACCTCCTCTGGTTAATTCGTGAATGACATTCTTAGGTTTAGTTGAGCCTCTTCTATTTGCATAAAATTCAACATTCAAATGCACCGCCACAAAGAGGGAAATGTGGCGGTGCTATTGATGGCGGTGTTGAAACATTTGTGAATCAATATTTCAAAAAATAGATCCCTTTTCCTAACAAAATCTAGGGATAACAAAGAATTGCTCATAATGTTGATCTGTTATATTGTCGGAACTTCAAATCATGGATTGAGATAGTATATAAATATCATATTTATGGGAGCCATTTAATTCGAATTCAAATAGAAACTTCAAAAAGGCCAATAAATGATATCCTATTTCTTTCGAGTATTGTTATGCCACAAATAGGATCGTCAGAATCGAGCAAGAGCTCAATAGAATCAACATCTTCGCTTTATTCTGAAATTAAACCCCAGATTAGCTTGGAAGATACTTGTTCTCACTATAGAAGTTGCGATAGGCAAGAATCACTAACTGCAAATGAGCAAAATATAAGCACCTATGATCATTTTGGATGTGTTAATCCCTATGCGGAATCACTTTGGTACTTTTCAAGAGGCAACCAGGGAGACGAAATCAGAGAAATTCAAGATAGGACTAAGTTATCCACCAAGCTGAGACCAAGTATTCTCCGTACTGATATCGCAGTTATGAAGAAGAAAGAGGATCAATTGCCAAAGTTACCCACGAGCCCTAATATAAACTTGCTTAACAATTTTCCCACTCCCATGAGTGCATCTCCTCCTTATGACCTGAATAGCAAAGAAAGTCAATTTAATGGAAGTTTGAGAAGGATACTAAGGTTCATAATTGAGTTGGAACAGTCATATGTCGCTGATCTTAAGCTACTGAAAGATTTATCGCATATGTTTAAATCATACATTCAAAAATATCGCATAATTCTTCGTATATCAGACTTGATGTCTCTATTCGGTAACTTTGATATCATGATAAGTCTAAGTGAGTTATTTTTAAACAATCTGATTGAAGATCCAAATGAGTCTCCGAGAAAGGAATCAGCATACCATATCCTGCTCGATTACTTTACACGTATCTCTCAAGTGTATCCCTCTTATCTCTCTTTACAAAACAAAAGATTCCAGGTTCTAGAGAAAATTGAGCAAGATCAAAGATTTTCCATCTGGTTTGATTCTATATATGGTATGCTCAATGAGAGAGGACATTTTAGCCTCAGGCGTCTCTTGGGGGTACCTACTCAAAGGCTTCACAGATATATTGAGATCTTGGAGAGATTGGATCCTACATCTGAAATTCTCAGTGAATGTCTTGTGAAACTTGATAATCTTCTGATGTCTCATATGATCTCTGAAAACAAATCTCTGGATTCTCCTGTAATTTTACTAAGAATACCAGACACATGGAAGGAGACTCATAAGTTGAAATGGCGAGAGATAATCAAAGATCCTCCCGATTACCAACAATTAATTTATCATCAACATGAACTGAAATATATCTTTGCTAACTACCAACAACTGCTGAAGTCACTGAACATAATTTTTGCAAGACTAAAGGATCACCTTTCCAGTAGTCTTGAAATAGCCTTAATTTTTTGCAGGATCAACAGCGATCTCCCTCATTCTAGTAATCCTGCATCGCAACTTACACCGAAGTCTCAACAATTCAGGGACTCGTTTATCACATCTAGTTACCAGTTGTTCCATGAAAAAACAGTTATTGAGGCAAATTCGGTAAAAGAGTTGATATCCCACTTCGAATATGAATTAGATCCTCGTTTACAGATGTTAGATTTCTACATCCATCTGCTTCAAAATGCTTTGAACGGATTGAGCAAAACATTTTTCAGATACGAGGAAGGATATAGACTAGAAAAAGTTGTTGTCGTTTGCAGATTTAATGTGCTTGTTAGGGAATTCCTTCATCTTCTTGCCTTGAAAATGGATAGACTACTTAGCTCCTGTCTGAGGACTCTCCAAGGGAACCACTCAACGATCTATGAAGCCAGAAGCAGCACCCAAATTATCCAAGAGTACATAGATCTCCGAGCAAAAAATAAACAAATATTTCTTGACAAGCCGTCATCAATTAGTGGTGTTAATAGTTTTGAAAAATCATTAGCACTTACCAAGGTTGTCAGAAAGTTGTATAATTAGAAGCGTTTGGTAAAACATTTTTTTTTAGTTCTAGATCCAGGCCAAAGGCTATTTTGGGAACTGTCACAGATATTACGCAAGATTGCAAGAACGACTATTTGAGGAAGATCAAATCATCGGAACATTGGATTTTATGAAAATCTTAGAATACAGTGCATAATATATTGTGGATAAAAGGCACATATTGGCTGATTCAAGACAGGAGAATTGGTGAATATGAATGATACGTAAGCATACTCAATTATAGGAATTATCTGGTCTTCATTTAGAACAAAACAGATACTAACTTTAGGATGTCCATGAATGCCTTCAATAGGGACTCGTTGAGGTTATCACAGTATCTGAAAACCGTAAATTGTGAGGGGTATCTCGAATTGTTTTTGCAAAATGGTATTACAGCGGATCTCCTGCCACAGTTAGATAAGAATGCTCTGAAGGAAATTGGAGTTCATAAGATTGGAGACAGACTTCGTTTACAAATCCTGATACAACAATTGAACATTGAAACACTCAAATCCAAACTTCCAGCCAGCGACTTAGCAGATGCAATCACTAGCGCATCTACTGTGCTTAACGGCGTAGAAGAAAAGGTGTCTCTGAAACGAGAGGACCATACGGGCCTTGCCACTTTAGCACCCGCTGACGACTTAGGAAATACCGTTACCATCATAGCTTCTAATGGTGAACTTATACAAATCAATATATCTGGATGTTTCAGCTCGTCTTCAATAAAAAGAAGAGCCTTGAAAAAGATGGGAGTCTATAGCCCAGCAGTTGAAGAGTGGAAAGCATATTACGTGAACGAAGATTCGACGTTGCACCAAATGTTTGATGCAGAGTTAACTGCTCTCTGCCACTCACAAAATAGACCAGAAAAGAATCGTATCATTTTATGTCACGACTCTGATATCCCATCGGATGCTGCGATGGCCCGTTCAGGGTTAACGGCAGGACCACTTGCCAGGCAGAGAAACAGAGACACGATTAAGAATTTCTTGGGCCAACGACCACCAAGCCAATTGATCTCAAGTAATTTAGGAGAGTATTTTCCTGATACGGGGGCTTCTCAATTAAAAGAAGTGATGAGAAATTCAGTACGACTGTCTCTATACAGCACCAAAATGCTACAAAGCCAACTTGATAGAGATTCTCATATTGAGACTTCAAGGGATTCTATGTATTCTATCCAAACTAGACCTCTCTCAATTGCCAGCTCAGCGTTAAGCTTTGGTGTAGGTATTCCAACGAACATGAAACCAACAATCGGCGATGTTATTTTGAACCAATCTACAGCAGTTGATACTATATTGCTGGATACATCTCTAGACCACTCAGACAGTAGTCAGAATAATGTCAGGACGGTGACAGATCGTAGCTCCAGCTCAAGTGCAAGATCCAGGATGTCTATTGCATATTCTAAAAAGAGTGGAAACCGCAGCTCTTCTATCATTAAGTTGTTTGATGACGATGACGAATTCGATGATGAATACTTTGATCCATCAGAACAAATGATGAATAAGTTATCGTTAGAAAGCAATGAAGGGCCATCTGTTTGGCACAAAGGTTCGAAGATTGGTCAGGGTTCGTTTGGTACTGTTTATCTTGGACTGAACGGTATTACTGGTGAACTCATGGCTGTAAAAGAAGTGAACCTTCCAACTTCTTCCTCTGAGAGTTCTAAGATCATCATGATTAATGCTCTGAAACAAGAATTGACCCTTCTAAAAATGGTGAATCATGAGAATATAGTGAGATACCTTGGATCTTCTGTTGATTCTAGAAGTATTTACATTTTTCTGGAATATATTCCTGGAGGATCTGTGAGCTCTATGTTGACCACTTATGGTCCCTTTGAGGAACCTTTAGTGCGTAACTTCATCACACAAGTTCTAATCGGTTTGAAATATTTACATAGCGAAGGCATTATACATAGAGATATCAAGGGAGCAAATATTTTAATCGACATCAGTGGGACAGTGAAGATCAGCGACTTTGGAATTTCCAAGAAAATCAACATTGATGAAGAAGACAAGAAAAAATCTCCTAAGCCTGCTGCTAACAAAGAATCAAAGCGTGCTTCCCTACAGGGTTCTGTTTATTGGATGGCACCTGAAGTGGTGAAACAAATTGCGTATACAGATAGAGCTGACATTTGGTCTGTGGGATGTCTAATTGTGGAGATGCTTACAGGTGAACATCCATACCCTGGGTTTTCTCAAGTGCAAGCTATTTTCCGAATCGGTACTCTAACGTTGCCTGTAACTCCACAAAATACTACAGATGTCTGCAAAGATTTCTTAATGCTAACATTTGAAACAGACTACAACAAGAGAGCAGGGGCGGCCGAGCTTCTGAAGCACTCTTTTATTAAACCATTGTTAACGACTAATTCCTAGTTCTAGCTTTTTTATGCGATTGTCTTTCTATTTCAATAGCGAATTTAAGGATACAACAAATAATCTCTAGACAAAGATATTGAGATATTTGTATGAACAATATTGTTTTCAGACCAAACTACTTGTTTCATTAACCTCCTGTTGATTCGGGTCAGGTATCTTTGTTATAACAGAGTCATCTGATTCACCAATAATGGAGTTCAATAAGCCTCCACCTCCACCAAAGACGAAATATCCATTTCCAAGATTTCTTATCTTTTTACTCTGAAACATCTCCGATCTAATGGGCTGAATACCCCATCCAGGATGTCTGAACTCTAAGAAACTCTTTCTTCTTCCTGTTTTTAGGACATCAGGTATCTGTCCGATCATGACACCTCTCCCTGGCTGAGGACAAGAATCCGCTATCAGAACATCCAAGTTCTTCGATGATGTTGACATAATATTCAGTTCTGGAGTCGACTTTGACGATTGAATTAACCCCATTAACTTCTGTTTCTGCGTGTGTCTAGTATTATCGACCTCCTCTATATCTTCGTCACAGTCGGATGCTACCAAAGATTCCGGCCGAGAATTGTAGGAGTGATGGAGCAGGTGACCACTCTCTGGTCCCAATAAACTATTAGGGAGAGATATTATCTGTGGTTTGTCATTCTGTGGGGGTGTTTGTATAAGTATTTCTCCTGTAGTCTCAATGAAGGACACACAGGAACTGTGTTCTCTGTCTGTGGGAATCCTTGGGAGATATGTGGTCGCGTCTTGTGGGTGTGATTGGGTTGTTGTACTTTCATTTTCAGAAGTAGTCTTCCCGCCACAGATAAAAAATACTCCCAAGAATGTTAGAAGAGATCCAAACATGAATACAAAGCATTCCCATGTTGACTTTCCAGCGAAGTCTTTGAACACAATCGTAGAACACGATAATACTGCAGTTGTAAAGAACACAAAGTGGATCGGTACCACTGTTGTAGCGTTTGCTATCTTTAAACAAGTATTAAGATAATTTATCTGGAAAGCAGATGTGACAATGATGACAGCCAACAAAAGATATGGTCTTGGGTTGAGGATTATATCCTTGATTGGGGCAAACTCAACAACAGTGGATAGGAGCTTTGTACACATGGCTGTGTATGTACCGAATAAAGCCACCACGAGCAGGTTGAATAAAATATATCTGATTGTTCTTTGTGTCCCTGTTTTCGACATTTTATCGAGGTATATGGCAAATAATACTATGATAACTAGAGTTGATGTCACATATGTGATTCCATTAGAGGAAAAGATTATTGAATCAATGTATTTGTAGGGATATTGTGGTGGTTTCTTTTTCTCTGAGTTCACAGAAGATAGAATCATGAGAACCACACCAAATGCGCTTAAAAATGTTCCATAAAGGTCTCTGGACCTTATTTTCTCATGAAAAAGAACAGGAGCTACGAAAGTTGAGTTCGAAATTATCGTGACTACTCCCAGAGGTGCAACAATACTCACTGGAGTTAATCCATAACTGACAAAGTTTCCCACTTCTCCCAAACACATTAATATAAACCCTATCTGCCATTTGAAGTTCTTATAGTAAAGTTGGGAACCATTAGCGATATCATGATGTGCCTGCTTCTGTATATTTAACGATATAGAGATGAGCAAATTTCCTAGTATTGATAGTAGAATTCCCCAGATGGTGTAATCCACCTTGGTTCCGTCAGACATGAGGGAGCTGCAATCATTCAGTTGATTCAACCTGCAATCTCTTATAATCTGCTGCTTATGGTATACACCAACTTAAGTAGCCCTTTAAACGATAATTGGCAGTTCCTATTGTACAAACTTGTTCTTCTACCGTTGTAAACTGCATAGGTCTACCTATCTTCCTGTCTATTTAAAGTATTTGAATACTCCAGATCTTGGTCTGTCGAAGACATCTGTACACATCTTCGACGATCATAGATTAACTATTGCATTACATAATCCCCATTGATTATTTATGAAGATGTTTCAAGATTGATCCTGAAACATTAGTCATATTATGGAACTTAGTTATCATCAACTCATGTAGCACATAAGACAGTGGTGCTGCTATTGCTAAATAGTGTAACGATTAGATATATATCACTTTTAAAGTCGTCAGAGCAGCAAGGGGATCTTCGTTTTATGATGTAATCATATACATAACATCCCTACACAGATAACCTTGACCCACCAAACTAAGCGACGAGGCTATGCTTTCGTTGATATAAAGGGAATGGAAGAAAGAGACAGACCAGAAGAGGACTGGGAGCAGCTAGGTTAACAAAGAAGATGTGTGACAAGAAACGGGAAGAAGATCCCCTGACAGAAGACCCTCTGAAAGAAGACCCTTTGAAGGACGTTCCTGGGCTTTCCGTCAAAGTAGGGGGTAAGACGATTCCGGTTCGAGAACTTCAGAATTGCCATCCACATCATAGGACCAACATTACCACGTTGAATCCATCTACTGTCTCGTCGGATGCCACTAATTCTGGTGGTCTCTTGCAGACGGGGGGGCATCGACCACAGGGCACGGGCTCTTTGGAGAAGACATCCAAATAAGTGAGCTTGAGACTCATCATCAGGAAGATTTTTGCTATTTTAATAATGGTTTTTGGCTTTTTTCTGGATTACCTCTTGTTTTTACCGTTTTAGTATAAATATCTCCTCATCTCTCATCTACTTTACCAGATATTTTGAGAGATCATCCTCCATATATGATATAATGACATACTGATTTAAACTGAAGAGAGATGACGATTCAAATCGACGCGTCGCTTTTTCGCGTCGATTTCATGTCTGTCGAGATGTAGAATCTAGACTGAAAGATAAAGGATGAAAGAAATACGTCAACAGGACCAGATCACTATCTCTAAAAATTGCTCCTTTCGTCGTCTTGGTTGATTATGAAGCTGGGATTGACAAGACCGGCCCGGAGATTTCTGGTTTCCGTAGGAATTGTTTTGTTTTTAATCTTCGGAATCATCTCACTTTTTTCAAACACGTCCCCCCTCACCCCTTTGTTTGATCAGACAGACTTTGCTGTTCCAGAGGATGCCGAATATTGTGTTGTTGATCTGGAAGTCAGAACATTCTACAAGCTTTTTGACAACAAAAGTAAAAGAAAATGCACCTCAGATGGTTGGTGCAGAATCTCAAAGGAACTGAATCTAGGAAAGAGATGGTTCACCAACGTCTATGTATACAAGAGGATTCTTCCGACCAAGGAAGTGAAAGAAAAGGAAATCAAAGTGATTGTAGACATGCTGGTTGAGTCATTAGAAGAGTTTGTCGAACATAAGAATAGCAGGCCACAGACTATACCCTCAAGCTTATTCACATTGATAAAGGGGTCTCCAAAAGGTTTAGCCAAAGAACAGTCATTTTCAGTAACAGAAATACAGAATATAGGCTGGTTTTACAAAGGTCTCGGAATCTGGTTACGGTATGATGAATATTCAAACGAATCGTCGTTCTTGGATGCCAATATCGTGTTTCTTCCTCCTGCTGCACGGAATGTAGACAATTGGGGCTGGTCTAAACAAGAGAATTCGTTACCAACAGATGTAATGTTCACGTCTATCAGGCCCCACCGACCTCGGAACTACCCGCCATATCTGTATCTCCAAACGAGCACAAAGAACCCAAAAATCAATCTGTCAATGAATTCTCAAAGCAAATTCAAGATAATGCAGGTTGCAGATCTCCACTTCGCAACTGGTACAGGTTCATACAGAGACATGTATCCGCCAAAAGATGCTTCGAATATCCCGTTTGATGGAGCTGATGACTGCACTCGAATGTTCATTCAGACTGCATTACGAGATGAGAACCCAGACCTTGTTGTTTTAACAGGAGACCAAATATTTGGTGATGATTCTCCAGATTCTGAGTCTACCATTTATAAAGTTGCCTCTATGTTCAATGATTATAGAGTTCCTTTTGCAATGACCTTCGGTAACCATGATGATGAAGGTTCTCTATCAAGGAAAGAAATAATGGACCTGATCAGTAAACTCCCGTATTCCCTCTCGATAGCTGGCCCAGAGGATGTGACCGGTGTTGGTAACTATTTACTGACTGTCTCCCCAAAAGGAGATCCCAAATCAGCAGTGCTGATGCTCTATTTCTTGGACTCGCATAAATACTCGTTAAATCCTAAGATGAAGGGTTATGATTTTCTCAAGGAGGACCAGAAGGAGTTTGTCAAGAAGGCCTACAAAAATAACTTGCAGAGGATATCTCATCTTCCTGAGACACCGTTGTCCATGGCATTTTTTCATATCCCATTACCTGAGTATCGTGAATTTGATCCTGAAGATCCGGACAGCTCTTCGAAGTTTGTGGGTTCTCTGAAAGAAGGCGTCACTGCTCCGTATTATAACTCGGGTATGAAGGACGTTTTGAGAGATCTAGGTGTCAGTGTTGTTTCTGTAGGGCATGATCACTGTAATGATTACTGTATGTTGAACGATATATGGCTCTGTTTTGGAGGAGCCGCTGGAGAAGGAGGATATGCTGGTTACGGTGGTACTAGTCGTAGAATCAGGCTATTTGAGATAGACTCTAAGGCAGGTTCTATTCACACTTGGCAAAGAATACATGATGATCTTCTTACTTCTGAATCTGTGGTGACGGGAGGTTATCAAATGGTTTCGGATGGAAGACCTATTGCTGCTGAGAGATTCAGTCCTGATGGTGAGCTTCTTTGAAATACGTCGATCGACTCTGGTTTCAATTTAGCGTCGATTCAACCAAAGCATTTTTTACCCATTGCATACATAAGTTAGAACATTGTAGATTAACTGAAGAATTGTCATAATATACAAAATGGTAGTAGGCCTGAGTGGTGCAAAGATAGCCGGTAAGAACTATTGTTATACATAAATATGAGCAGCGCGGAATTGGGTCCAAAAGCTGGCCAGCTGGTGGATCAGAACTCGCCTCTTCCACCACCTCCACTTCACACAACCACAACACAGGAAAAACGACCAGTTAGTAATGAGAAACACCAATTAAACCAAAATGACGACTTTTTCACCAAACAAGTGAGCGCAATGGCTCTAGACTACCTAGTGAACGAGTGTATACCACTCTCTATCCGGGTAGAGAGTCTGCTATCAAGACCCGAAGGTAACATGACAGATCTGATGGCCCGTCTGGTAGTTCAGGATGACACAGCGACAAGGTCTAACCAGGAGTCATTTGTTCCTGGAAGAGTGGATTTCCTGAAGGACGAGTCCAAGTTTTTGAGCTTGAATAATATGTACAGGGTGGAAAACTATGGATTTCAAATCGGATTCAAGATCACCGATTGTCTGATCTACAAGAAGAATCTCACCGATGGCACAAACTTGAGGCTTCTAGAGGTTTTGGAAATCATGAAGTTCATTTGCAGAGATGTCTGGAAACTCTTTTATCTAAAACAGATGGACAATTTGCGAACAAACCATATCGGAACATTCGTGCTCATAGATAACAATTTCCGACCATTAGTTAACTTTCACAACACTCTTGGTGATGCTGAGACACATAGAAGTGTTCAACCTTATTTGCAGCTTCCATGTGGCCTTATCAGAGGAATTCTTGCTAGTCTAGGGATCGAATCCGTTGTCAAAGCAGAAATAGTAAATAATCGTCTTCCTGCCCTCTCTTTCAACGTCCAGACCAACTTCACCAACGAATCTTCTTCAACACAGAATATATAGCTTACATATACACTTTATATCGACATCCAGAATATCACTACTATGCGGTTCCCTAATGTCCATCATATGACTGGTAACGTCGGGTCAAAGTTGGGATAAGCGACACGCATCTCTGCACCATGATAATGCAAGATCTCCTGCAAGCTTAAGGAACCAATGGCCAAAGTGAGATAAACAAAGTGCATCAGAGTAAGAAGCAAAGGCGTTGTATTGAAGACAGAGCGGTTGTCAGTCTGCTATTAGTTATCGAAAATTGACATCTTAAAGTCAGATATACAATGAGCCGGGAAATTACTGTCGATGATATCCCTCAGGCGGTTCTTGTGGGGAAGCCTCTGTTGTACTTCACTACCGGGTTTGTTAGTTTATGCGTATTTCTATTTGGATATGACCAGGGTTATTTCAGTTCTATTCTCACAAATCAGTATTTTAAAGATTACTACAACAATCCAACAGCCATAGAGATAGGTACGGTGGTGGCTATACTGGAAATCGGTGCCTTGATTTCCTCTCTTAGTCTTGGGCCTATATCAGATAAGCTTGGAAGAAGGAAGACTACCCGATTGGGGGCATTTATATTTTGTATTGGAGGATCTATCCAATCGTGTTCGACCAGCATCTCGCATCTCGCAGTAGGAAGATTTATTTCAGGTATAGGTGTCGGATTCTTATCAGGTACGGCACCTTCATTCCAGGCTGAGATATCAAGCCCAGAAAATAGAGGATTACTTGGTTCAGCACAATTCACAGGAAACATTCTCGGCTACGCTTCATCTATCTGGATAGATTATTTCTGTAGCTTCATTGAAGGTGATCTCTCATTCAGAATTCCTCTGATTCTTCAAGTGGTGTTTGGATCTATCCTGTTCTTTGGGTCGTTTGTGTTGGTTGAAAGTCCTCGTTGGCTGCTAGAGCACAATCATGATGCAGAAGGGCTTGTTGTGATCGCCGATCTCTATGCAGATGGCTTGGTCCATAGTGAAAGAGCCAGAGATGAATACAAGTCTATCAAAGAGATGGTTTTGATTGGAAGATTAGAAGGTGATCTTAGCTATTTAGACGTTTTCAAAAGATATCCACAGAGGATATTTATGGCAATGAGTTCCCAGATGTTTGCACAGTTTAATGGAATCAATGTTATTTCATACTATGCACCATTAGTTTTTGAACAGGCTGGTTGGATAGGAAGAGACGCTATATTTCTAACAGGTATTAATGCCATCTTGTATGTTTTTAGCAGTATTCCCCCTTGGGTTCTAACAGAGTCTTGGGGAAGGAAACCTGTCTTGATCATGGGAGGATTAGTCATGGGTTTTGCCTTATGTTCAGTCTCTTTAGTCAGCTGGATCGGTGGCCCTAACAGTGCAACTTTGGTTGTTATCTTTGTCATGATTTATAATTCCTTCTTTGGTACAAGTTGGGGTCCTGTGGGATGGCTCAATGTCGAAGTTCTACCTACAAAGGCCCGGGCATCTGGCGCTGCAATGGCTACGGCAACAAACTGGCTTTGTAATTTTATTGTAGGTGAGCTTGCACCTATATTATTAGAAACAATTCAATGGAGATTGTATCTAATACATGCAACATCCTGTTTCATATCAGTTGTCACCGTTTGGAAGGTGTATCCTGAAACCAAAGGTATCAGTTTAGAGGAAATGGATAGTTTGTTCGACGATAGATCTTCTGTTCATTCTTCAGTTTCAGGTGCTTCCTATGGATATGGCTCCACCAATGACTTGGAGGCTATAGGATCTAGAAATTCCCATCTTGCTGGAAACAATTCCAACCAGGCACATATTGCTAGATATCCTGGTTCGCAGTTAGGAGAAATCAATTTATCGGTCCAATCACCTCTACAGTATGCTAACAATAGCAAACCATTTATTCTCCAACAAGATATTGAACCTCCTGATTTGGCCACCATTTATAAATTTAAAACAGATGATACAAACTCCATTAGAGGTTCTATTAGAAGGGGATCAGAAGCCGTTTCATCAATACTAAGGTTTATAGGAAGCAAGCCTAATAATGACGAGGCCGGAAGTGTTGTTTCTGACACAGTCTCTGAGAGATTTATCAATACCAGCAATCAATAGATTATCAAAAGAGCCATCGATTCCACTACATGTTAACAGAGTTAAATTAAATTTCGTTGATATTATTTCTCATTATCTTGCCGTTTTTCAGCATTTCAACTTGAGAGTATTCTCGTTTAGCTTATAAATCTAACTTGACTAATAGTTGCGGCAGTTATGATTGTTTATTAAAATATATTAGTTGCGATACACGAGTCCTACAATTCTGGGTCTGGTAATCTTCTGTAGCAAGCTACATATTTGTCTCCTTGGTTTCTGGCCACCTTCTTACCTTCCTCTGTGGATTCTCTCATGATACCGACACAAGAATCTTGATTTTCCCACTCTTCGGAAAGCCTCTGAAATAAGGGATGTTCGTCTAGATGGCTGACCATCCACTGATGAAGATCTAAAACATCTGTGATAGTATATACAATACCACCTTCTTTGAGAACATAAGCATACTCACTCAACAATGTGTTGGTGATGATTCTGGCTTTATGTTTTCTCTGTTTGAAATGGGGATCAGGGAAACAGAAGAACATCTTTGACAATTGTGCTTTGTGGAAAAAATTAGGAAGAAACTTCATGGAGTTTGCTCTTATCACATTAACGTTTTGGTACTTTGACGACTGTTTATTCTGTTGTCTGAGAGCAATAATACGGTCTTCGACGTATTGAGTCACCTGGACTCTGATTTCCATACCTAGAATCAAAGTTTCTGGGAACTCTGGTGAGAGATCTATCAAGAGACCACCGAATCCACATCCTATATCTGCTATCTCTACCTCTCTGTCCACTTTTCCGGTTGAGGGGTCGATGAATCCTGGATAGAACTTCTCCCAGTTCATGGCATCTGGGGATGAAGGGTACTCTAGATTATGGTCCGAAAATGGGTTTGAATGAGCTCTTTGTCTGTAAAATCTCTTTTTCGGAAGCTCTATCTGGTGGTCCTCGTTTTCTGTGGCTGTTGGAATAGCATTTTCGTCGATTCTTACTTGTTTCATAACCCTTCTTGTTTCCTGTTTGGCTTCACGATATTGTTTTCTCTTGGACTGGCTTTCAGAGAGTTGATTCTGCTCCACAACCTCTGGCTCGGAGCTTTTCTGCAACGATGACATTTTGTGCAAAGGTGTTGTTTTTCTATCTGAATTTCTTCTGGTTCTGGATACAACACGTCTGATTCTTCTATCTTTAGACTAGGACCTAAATATTTATAGAAGGAGTTCAAAATTTTTCAGATCTGGAATTTTTCATTTACACTGCCAATCGTTATGAGGTGGTTTTAGTTGACATTAATGCTTGTAAAAGTAGGGAGTATTATGTACAAAAGGTATTTACAAATCAACAGAATGAATGAATGGAAGTCTATGAAGATTGTGGATCGTTTTCGTGGTCATCAGGCTTTTCTATCTCCTTCTTGTGTGTGTCAAGAGTCAGATAGAGGACATTAGAAGCACTCTCAAGAGTCTTGACAAGACCCGCTCCAGATAACATGGTCAGAATTCCTGCAAGCTCGGCGTGCAACTGCTCTAATGTAGGAAGATCCTTGAACTTGTCGACTTTGTCAAGATCAACAATATCCTTGCCAATTCTGCCTCCGACCAAAAATAGCTTCTCGTTCTGTCCCTTGATAACTTTCAAAACCTCCTTGACCGCTTTAGGATCAACAGTCTTGACCAAAATTGCCGCGGTAGGTCCCTTGAGAAGTGGCTCTAATGGATGCCTGATCTTCTTTCTTTTCACCTGTCTGTGGGCAGCCTTGGACGCTGGATCAGGATGGCCTGAGGCCCTCAAATAGTGTCTGAACACAGAGGACTTCAGTTTTCTGAACTCAGCACCAACTGCAGTCAGAGACTTTCTGATTTTGTCATTATCGGCCGCGGTCAAGTTGTTGTGGTGCGCAAACAGTATAATCTCGTTGTTCTCGTTGAAATATTTATAGATGTCCATCAGGTATGTCTTTCTTGACCCCTCTGGCTTGAAAGTGTTCCTGATCAACACAGGCGGCATCTGGGGTTCCAATGTCGAAGCTTCAGTGGTCTGTAACTGTCTTACATTGCTCATAAGTGAGAACTGTCTTATCGACAACCTTGAGCTAATGGCCCGACTGGTCATTGCCAGAATATTAGCCCCGAGACCCCGTCCCGGAACGAATTTTGAAACAAGAAATGGCATTTTCTCTCTTTTCTAGACCAGATCTATCCCCATTGGTACTGAATCCGTCTGTTATTTCCTCAGTTTTATCTACTTGAAAACTATTAGCTGCTCTATCTAACCAAGGATCCATCGTTAATCCTCTCCATCGAGACATGGGAAAAAATTGCACCAAGAATTATTTCACCGGGTAACATTTTACATCCGTGCACCGTAGTCGATCGACGTAACACGTCGATATGTCTTTTTTTTGGAAATAGGAAGTCTACTTGTTTTTGTTGGCAAGAGCTTTAACAAGGTATTGAGTGTCATATAAAGATAAGGAAGAACAATAAGGCTTAATGCAAGGCAATTGAGGCAGCTTCGAATACATATATTTTCGAATAGAAGAACTGGTTCAGACAGAAACTCCATTTTTGTTGCAAGTCCTCATCCTAGTAGCAGCTTATCAATTCTTTAATCCACGGAATGGAAAGAAGCACACCAAAGAAATCTCCAATTCGGAAGGCTCCACCGCCCCATTTATCAGAGTTTTATTCGTATGTCAGTGGACCGGTTCTGGACACCGAGAATTTGGGTTCCATGACTGCAAATAAGCTGAATTGTTCTGGTTCTCCGGAAAGACCGCCTAAAACGAGGTCTGGCGACAATTTAGATGCCAATTCGTCACTTTCAGGGCTACCACGCAATAGAAGATACACAGACAACACATACAGAACAGATTCATTGATTTCAGTACA
Organism: Ogataea nemodendra; assembly: GCA_030567775.1. NCBI lineage: Eukaryota > Fungi > Ascomycota > Pichiomycetes > Pichiales > Pichiaceae > Ogataea > Ogataea nemodendra. The sequence goes on from JAJLSV010000007.1 coordinate 374,050, forward strand.
GTCATCGTTAGCTCCGTCTACTTTGGATCTTGATACTCTTATTACTAAACATGACATCAATGACACGGTGAATTGTTGTAAAGATTTGGTGAAGACCTCGGCAGCCTATAAAGAAGCCCTGATAACACTGAGTCATGCTGCCAGCGAATTTGGACGGTCTCTTGAAGATTGTGCGAGATGCAAGGGATCCGGTTCTGCCTCAGAGGGTCTTATGACATCAAGCGGACTTCATTATCTTATCTCCAATCATCAGCAAATCTTGGCACATTCAATAGAGACGAATTTCCAGAAACCTGTGGTTAACGTGATATCACAGTTTGAAGCTTCATATAATCGGAAAGAAGTAGATTTCAAAATTAAAATTAAGGACAAGGTGAAACAACTTCGCCAAAACGAAGCGGCAAACATCAAACTTAGTAAAAAGAAGACCAGAAATATCATAGCATATAAATCCAATCTCCTGCAGCTAGCATCACAACTAGATGAAATTGATCGGCTCAAACATGACTACTATGTTTCTCTTTTTGATCAGGTACAAGATTCGTTTCTGCAAGTTTTGGCTAAGACAAGCTCTGTAGTTGGTATGGAAACAACTATTTACCAGAATATAGCAAAGAAAGCATGGTCTGGAGGTGGTCTTGACGGGCTTTTGGATCAATTCAATAATGCGGACCCCTTTAATGATGACTCTAGTGATTTCACTGCTGATGTTACTATCAGAAATGACAATTCAGAGACAAAATTTATGGCTACTCCAACAAAGTCCAAAGCTGTTGTTCTCCATAGTGCGCTGGATGAAGAAGGGCATAAAGCCGATAATGACCCATCAAGTAATACAGTTGAAGGAGCCTCGGGAGAAACTGAAGATCATGATGATGAGTTCAATGAACAAGAAGTGAGCAATGCTGATGATACCTATGATACATTTTATTCTCCTCCGATTGTAAATAAGTCATATGGATCGAACATTTCAGGGACAAATGGTACTATTGAGGTTAACAATAAGGAAAGTATCTCTGAGACTAAGGAGGTGGAGGAGGTACTGAAAGATTTGGATACCAAGACTAAAACTGCGGAAATAAAAGACGCTAATGAGGTGGAACGGTTTGATGACCAATGTTCGTCATTCTCTTTGCCGACGGCTACCTCTCCCCTCGCAGCGCCTGTGGGTAGGAGAGAGAAATTGAGTAATAATGAATGGGTCAGATGAGAAGTTGATCTGGAAAGATCCACCCACGATATATATTTTGGAGATTAATATGTTTACATTAGTGTATAATACAATTATCAATGCCTGTTATGTATAATACATAATTAGTTTGCATTCTCTGACTCTTTCGGTAATTTATTGGTGTGCTTGTGTGATTTGTGGCGTTTATTCGAGCTTTTATGGGACTTACTGTGTTTCGATGAGCTTTTGTGTTCGAGATAATTGGCCATAGGGTCTTCGAAGACGGTATCTGTGATTAAATCTGGTTGTTTCTGAGGCTCTTGGTGTTCGTCAACCGATGCGAAATCCCTACTCATTTCCTTTTCTAAAGCTTCGTCCCACTCTCTGTTGGCATCGAACTCGGGATCATAGACATACGGTCTGTATCTGACATGGTCTACACGTAGAGTGTAGTTGTCTCCAAAAGAGTATCCGTTGAGATTATCCACTGCAAGGACTGTTGACTCGAACTGTTCATATTTCAGAAATGCAAATCGTTTTGACTCTCCACTATTCTTATCTCTCATCAATTTGAGACTTGTGGGAACCCCGTATTGCGAAAAAACTATTAAAAGATCCATCTCATTAATTTCAGGTGAAAGATTACCTATGTATATGAATGAAGTATCTGAGTATTCGTAGTGCCACGAGGCTTCCAAGGGTGTATTTGCTTGTAATTCCTGTTCATTTAGTTGTTGAATCTTTTTGATCTGATTCATCGTGCGCCACAGGTGGTCTTATGTTTCTGATAGGTCTGGTTAGTTTCCATGTTAGATCGTTATCACTATATAGTAAGGTCTCGAAGTTTTAAATTTATCACAAAAAAGACTCAGATCTTTTTAGATTGTGTAGAAAGGAAGCTTAAAATTAAGAATATTCCGGCAAGCAAGCGTGGTCTATCATGCAAGCATTGCCTACAGAACATGAAATAAGTGTCAATTGTCGAGTTTCGATTAAAGGAGAATTGGCTACAGTTAAGTACGTAGGAGAGATTCCCAACTGGCCAGATTCAATAGCATTCGGACTCGAATGGGATAACTGTTGTAGAGGCAAAAATGATGGAACTTTGAATGGAATACGGTACTTTTGGACTAATGGAGGACAGAATTCGGGAAGTTTTATCAAGGGCTTCAAAAAGTTTGAACAAACACGGACATTCCAAAACGCATTGGTTTATCAATATGGAGGGGAGCAGGTTGAAACACAGAAATTCGATAAGCACTCAAAAGAACAGCTTTTGGACCAGTTTTCCCTTGAAATAGGATCAAAAAAGGTGGAAAGTTACGGGTTTGAAAGACTGTCACAACTTCAGGCCGATTTCCGAAATCTAGAAGTGGTCACATTAGAGAGACTCAATGTTGTTGAATCGTCGCCAAATCTAACCCAATTGCTAGTCAATCTGACAGAATTGAAGCTGGGATTTAATTTGATAAATGATTGGTTCCAAATTATGCTAATTGTGGATCAATTGCCACAACTAATGATTCTCAACGTCAATGGAAATCGTTTCAACGACTCGTCGGGGTCTAACATAATCATAAGCAGAGTCGCTGGGCTCTCTATCGCATCAGTGGCTTTACAGTACTATCAAAAATCATTGATCGACACAATTTTGCACAGCTTTCCGAACCTCAGTAATCTTAACATTGCTGCAAACGAGCTGGACTCGTTGGATAAACTCAAAACAGCATTTACAGATCTTCCAGTCCTCGAAAGGCTGGACCTCTCTTTTAACAACATCAATCACCTCAATGAAGATTTCCTTCGTGAATCAAAATGTTTGTCACATTTGAATCTTTCCAACAATCGAATTCGAATAGAAGATGTATTCTCGACCCCGATTTCCACGAGCCTCGAGTCTCTCGACCTATCACATAATAATATCACTGACTGGAAGGAAATAGACATGCTGCAAATTCAGTTTCCAAACTTGGCTTCCTTACATACCACCGGAAACCCTCTTTTCATGGATTCAGATTTTGATAACGAGGCCTATGATTTAGCAGCGATCCAAATTGTCTCCCGTATTCCCTCCCTGCAAAAGCTAAATGGCTCCTTTTATACTTTAGAACAACGTTCAAGTTCGGAGCTTTATTTCATCAATAAAGTCAAAGCTGGAACTTGGATATATAATACTAAGTCGCCAACTTGGACGAATCTATGCAAGAAACATAAGGTTTCATCATCACATCTTGCACCAATCTCTAATGTACATTCAATGGATCAAGAAATTACCCTAAAGATAATATACAATAATAATGACTACAAAATCACCCTTTTTCCACGTTCGTCAACAGTAGGAAAACTTAGGGGAAATATCAGTGTCAAGTCTGGAATATCTGTTTTAGACTTTCAAATCTATTTCAAGCCGAATGAAACGCTTGAAAAAATGTCAAATGACCAGCAGCTTCTGTCGTCGTTTGGGCTTTCATCTAATGACCCTATTTATGTTCAAGATGAGAAGTGGTATCCCTAATGGTTTAGATATATTCTTTAATATAGTCACGTGATTGTTCTAAAATCACATATTCCTCTTTCGATATCTGCAGTTGTATTATTCTTGCCTCATAAAATTCACCTACTTTCTCAACATATTGGAGTTCAATGAAATCATTAGATTTCAGTTGTAGACAGGCATTTGGGGGGGTTCTATTGCATTAAGTAAACTTTGGGCAATGCAGTGTATCAATAATTCATATGGTCTGATGATCTTATTCAAACGAATTCTATTCTCTTTCTGAATTTCATCGCTTGTGTCTTCTTTTCTTGTTATTGGCTCTGCCGACTCCGATTCGGGGCTCATCGAACTCTAGATAACCTGTTTGGAGGCCAATAGTCTTGTTTGTGTCTACTTGCACTTCGATTATATAATCCCACATCCGTGCACCATTCTCGACAACAACCCGATTTCTGACGAATGTGACTAAAATAAGTGGATAACAGGATCTTAGGATGGTAAGTAGATTAGATTAAATTAGAATAAAGGCGTACAAGTCTGTGGGATTCAGTGTTGAAGAAGTTTCTCGTGACATATTCTGGTTTACACTTAATACTATTGATTACGAATTTGCAGGATGTCTTCCAAGCTATTGTTGTCTAAGAACGTGAGAGAATTGAGATTCTTTCTATCTCAGACTGGAACCTCGTCAGGGCCACTAAGGTGAGTTTTGTGGTTGTTGAATATAAAAGTGCGCATCCAAACGACAAATACTAACGCTAATAACTCATTCGGTGATTTAGATCGTTTCTAATTAAAAGATACCAAGCAATAAAGGACTCGAACCCAAATCTTCCTGTTTTGATCAGAGAGAGCTCGAATGTATCTCCGTCATTAGTGATCAGATTCGCCAAGGGTGTCGAGGTCAAGAAGGACCTTGACAACTTGAGTGAGGAAGAGATATCTGGAATACTTACCAGCAGTTAGAGTTGCTGTTTGTGGGTATGTCTGAGATCAATAGATAGAGACATACTTAACTATTTATTTGCCTATTATTTATTTCCACCTTATTTATTACTTATTTATTATCAATACGCCCCAGACTACCGATAACTGGTGGTTAAAGGGGCATATTCAATATACAGAAACGTCTTCTAGAATCCATGAACAATTTAAATACATAAATTATAAGGTAATATGTACATGAAAAATTTAGGAAGCACCTATTTTCTAGACTTCTTCTTCTTGATGATAACTCTATTCGATTGGGCTTTGGATTGTTGAAGAGCAGTTGCATTTCTGGCCTTCTCATCCATTTCGAATTTGGTATCCTGGTTCTTTTGCATCTCTTTCCAAGTATCAGAGAAGTTCTCGATCATTCCCTTTCCGTCTTGTTGGATAGACTTCGGATCCTTCATTGGGTAAAGTTTCGCCATTTTTCTGAACCCTGGCGATCTCAACAGTCTGGCCTGGATGATAGAAAAGACACCGTTTGCAGTGAAGTAGACCAGCACGGCAGAGGAGAGATTCCAAGTGAATGCAACAGAAACAAAAGGCAAAGCCATGAATAATCTTCTGGTGTTGGCACCAAATTGGTTCACGGCTGTTTCACCCCCAAATTTGAAAGAAAGAGCGTATAAACAAGCAGAAATCAGCTGCAGTCCAATGTAAGGGTCTGATGCAGTCAAATCAGGGAACCAAGCTGCTCCCTGGGTACTCAATCCGTCCACAGGAAGATTTGCCATTTCTCTTATTCCGAAGAAGGAGCCAATACCGTAAGTAAATTGCACTATTGGGGACAATATAATTCGGGAATATTTCACACCGTATCTAGCATTCAAAGACCTCAACTCCAACATTTTGACCTGTTGAGTTCTCTGGTCACCTTTTGCCATTGCCAAATTCATTTCCTTCCTAAGAATCTTTGTCTGAGGAGCCACTTCCTGTGATCTAGCCATGGTATCTGAAGATTTCATAAATAATGGGAATAGAAGAAGTCTGCAACCGATTGTTGTCACAGCAATAGTGGCCCACCATGGCAAACCTGTTGTAACATGGACGGCTTCCAGAGCTGTTTGCAAGATATCGGAAGGCCACCATCCATCTGAAAGGCCCACTGACTTCATATATCCCCAACTGTCGGAGGTTAGTGGCGTCTGCAACGCTTCGGAAGTTTCTTCAAAAGCTAGGGAAGTGTCAAACTTGTCCACAACTGGGGAAACGCTTTTGCTGGCCTCCACCACTGGTGTGATTGGAGCTTCTGGAACTGATTGAGTGGCCTGTGCTACTGCTTCCACCTCAGTGTCTGTCTTTGGATCACGACTGAACCTAATTCCAAACAATTGCTGAGATATCATAGCTCCGGTTCCTACCTTGTACGGTTGGTATTTCCGGTTTCTAAGTGCAGGTCTTACGAGACCTCGGGAAAGAACTGATTTGAACATTCTAAGATAGGCAGTTCTGGAAGTTATTCGATTCAGAAAATCCCAAATTTTAACCACAAGTGCTGAAACAGGTATTTATATCTGATCTTTGTTTGTGTTTTGCCATGGAAAGCCTCAAAATAACCGACCTATTCCTTCTTTCTCCGTGTCTCTATATCAAATTGTTGAAAAATCTAAAAAGTTTCTCCAGGGTGCGTCCGATTTAGCTTTTTAACCAAACAGCGTTTGATATGACATGAGAGTGAAATATTGTTTTTAATCGATGTATAACAGACTTGGAACTATCATTGCTCAAAAGAACATCATCTAACAACGAATGCAATAATTACATCAAAAATAGGAGCAAAATCCCGTTAGTACATGTCATATTAAGATCTTAAGTGGAATGGCAGTTACCCATATATAATAAAAGTCCAGGATGTTGCGAAATATAGGCTTGATAACAGGCTCTTTGATACGATCAACGACCTGTCGCAGACTACGGTTTTTGGCAACGGACACACTAATCAATCCTGGGATCCAGAATGCTGTTCTTAAGATGTTAAGGATAGAGGAGCCTGGAAGAAACTCCATCAGAACTCTTGGAGATTTGGAAAGACTTCTCAGTAAGCAAACAGATCCCCATCAGAAACATTTGGACGATTCAGACAAAAGCCCGAAGCGAAAGGTTTTGGTTTCCATGATCAAATGTTTAGATGACTCGGACTCAGCCATAGAAGTTCGGAAATATTGTCTTCAAATGATCCTCCAATTACTAGATAATGGAAAATTGAGGCTGGATGAGACTCTAATGAGTCTTCTATTCAAATGTTGGCTTCCTTTGGCAAGAGAAGATGACATACGATGTTTTTTAAACCGCAACAGTCGATCAAAAGAAATACAAACACTCATAATTCATTTGCATATATTAAATCAAGAACATGATAAGGCTCTTGAGGCGATCGAGTCTCCAGAATCCGAAATTCACATTGATAGATTTGTTTGTGAATTATTAGCATATCATTTAATCATCAAGTCCCGATTTGATGATGTTTTCCGACTGATAGAGGTCCTGTATCGCAAAAAGTATCCACATAATTTGAATCAACAGCTACTTGAGCTTTGCCTGAAAAGGGCTCTAGAAGCAGAACGCATAGATTTAGTCTCCAAGTTTTTTGTTGGTTTTGTATATATGTTCCAGAGACCATTTCTGGTTGTCTCTGATGAACTCATCCATCAAATTTGTAGGTTAAGCATTCAAAGGTTGGACTTTTCCACTTTTGCGAAGGCAGTGGAATATCAAACGCAAAAGATGGCTTTATATAAGGAGGGGAAACTAGTCAAAGCATACAGACTGAAAATGAATCTCTGGAGATTTAAGGGATATGTGAAGAAATTAGGAGCAGTCAGGACGATTGAGAGCGGGATGTTTTCCAACATAAAATTCCATACCTTTTCATCGTTGAAAGCTACAGATTTTGTGGAATTGGTTCATGGCCTGGCCCAGAAATACGAGCAAATCACATTGAAGGATGCAATAATTTTGATTGAACAAATGCATGGCTACCACATCAAGGAGTATTCCCAACGGTTCTCGAAATCCTTGCATCCTGATGAACAACTGTTCAGGCTCTACAAGCGTAGATCAGCCTTGGGAGAGGGGAAATTCTCGAAGTTGACGCCTTCTGAGATAACATCGAGATATCCACTTCTAAGCTCAAGTCTGGGAAAGCCTAAGAAAGAGTCGGAAAAATACAGATTACGGAAGGTCAAGACAAATAAACCGTTCAATGTTCTTCCATTGAACATCATTTTGAAAACGATCAGCGTTTCAGGCAATAACCTTTCTCTGGCTACTCAATTAACCGAAATTATGATTCGGAAGAGAAGATGTGAGATAGATGAGGATACCGTTCTATATCTCCTCAGAATTTTTTATAACTGTCCCGAAGCCGATTCCACTAATTTGGTTGAATTTCTGAACTCCCTTCAGAAAAAGATCCAATTTTCGTCTAAAACCTACAGTATGATACTTAGGATACTCATTCGATCTAACCAATTGGATACCCTTGTTGCATTTCTGGAAGATTATCAAGCTAGAGGACACTATATTTCCAATTATCTATATGCTGATCTTCAGCAACTATCTCTCCAGTGTCATGATAACAGGTTTCTAAAATACAAGCCGTCGTTTTTCCAGTTGCCTGAACGACTGTTAAGACAATTATAGACCTGTTAATTTAATTCTGCATATATATGTAATCATAGTATTTCTCTATCACTGATTCCTGGCTACTTCGAGATAAGTAAATATTTTTCACCTACATAAGATATCAAACTGTTCCATATACCTGGGCTTTGACAATTAAGTAGGTAAACAATAACTGTTAGAACTGTTAGATTACAAGGATCATCCATATTGAATTTCTAGAACAGATAATGAAGAAAATATTGCTTATCAACCCAAACTCGTCGGCATCGATTACACAGAGTCTCAAAAATACTATTACCAATGAGATTCCGGGTTTTGAAATCGATTTCTTCACAGGACCTATCGACAAATGTCCTCCCTCTATTAACAACACTGAGGATGGAGTGGTCTCAGCAAATGCCTGCATGGAGTTTGTGAAGCAAGAAGGTCAGAAATATCTATCATATGATGGATATCTTGTCTGTTGTTACTCAGACCATCCTCTAATCTCTCAATTGAGGGAACTTGTTGACGTCCCGGTAATGGGTATTTTCCAGGCAACTTTGCTGTACTCCCTGAATTTTGCAAATAACTCCAACAAAGTGGGAATTTTGACTTCTAACAAAAGCTGGGAAAGTATTTTGGATAAATCTTTACTAGACTTCTTCCACGGCACAAACGGCGTTCAAGATCTCCCATCGTACTTCTTACCAACAGTTGCTTCAGAAATCGACGTTCTCAAGCTGGCAGATTCATCAAACTACAATCTTCTTAAGACCAAAATCAATAAAATGAAAGAAAACAAGGCAAAAATCATTCTACTTGGGTGTGCAGGGTTAAGCAGTCTAGACTGGAAGTTCAAACAGGATTTCCCAGATTTGAAGTTCATCGACTCAGTCAAGATAGGTGTAGAATTGCTAGCTTCATACGTGAGGTTTGAAGGTTACCTGAATTAAAAATTTAAAGCATTCGGTTATATCAGTCGAAAATAATTATAGATATTTGTACATCATTTGTGGTCCGGCTCTGCACTACGGTGCCTTAATTGAACAATTAAAGAAAGCAGATCATCTTCTAAGATCCTTCTTCTCTCAGATGAGAGTCGAAATGTAACTTCACTATTTTTAAGCTTCGCAAGTAGATATTCCAATTGGCACCAATCTTGCAGAGTTTCAGTATCCTTCACAACTTCAAATCGAGACACGAGCGCCTTCTGAGCATCGGTAGAAGGAAGAACAGCAGATTGGCTTCCAGCTGGATTGGCCCCTTCTGTTCCTGGGGAAAGAGAATTCATCGGTCTAACATCTATGTTATGAAGATTTTCTTGATCATAGCCATCAGGATGAAATGGTGTAGGTATAGGAGGTTTTTGATGAAATGAAGGTGAGCTATATGGCACCGGTGGATATCCAAAATATGGTGGATATCCAAAGTATGGTGGGTAACCAGGATGAGGAAAACTTGCTTCGTGAATCTGGTTGGGAATACCTGTAAATACTGTCGATGGAAACATAGCCGGAAGTCCATAATATGGTGGCATATGATTCATTTGTAATGGTGGTCTCTCTTCCTCGTTTGGTTCATTTCCTATATCTGTGGATGGAATTTTCTTTTTCCCTTTATCATCATTAGTTGAAACTTCTGGGGTATTTCTTTCCTCAATGTCATTATCTGTCTGGAATAACCCATGTTCCTTGGAGGGGGAGGCAGCTGCGTCGCCCTTTTGAACACCCTGTTCTGGGTCTTTGCTCTCTTTGAAGACAACGTTCTTTGTCTTACGACTTTTTCTTTTCTCTTCCCTCTCAGCAGTATCCTTTTTTGTTACATTGTCCTCTAAAGTCTGCATCTTCCTTTTCTTTCTCTTCCGAGTCGTCGAAAGCGATCTATCCGCAGCATCAGATAAATGCTTACCCCCTTCTGAGACTTCTGAGATGAGTGTCTTAGATGTGCTTATTGTTGGACTTGATGAAGTACGTCTATATGATGACCTACGAGTCACTCTCAAGATAGAACTTCCTAAAATGGCATTGTCTTCGGTGCTACACTTTTCTTTGATAATAGACTTCATCTTTGAGTTGTCGTTATCCAATGGCTTGGCAACTTCACATTGTAACTCTGTTTTTTGTAAAATAACCCCCTTTTCCTGATGACTATCATGCTTATTGTTAACATGCTCATCCTTGTCCATAGACCTTTCTGACAATAAATTGACTGTCTGAATATTTGTGTTTCTAGGTGACCTGGTAACTTCAGACTTGGTCATATGGTCACCATGCGCTATGCTGGTATCAGTTTGAAGGATATTATTCCTTCCTCTGGATTTTGCAAAGTTACCTATTGCCTTGGGTATCAAAGAAGGATCTTCATGATCAGAACATAATTCATCGTCAGATAATACTCCAGATAAGTCTTCTTGGAAAATATCTCCACATTTGGTTTGCGTAGATCGTGACTCCTCATTGTCAGAGTCATTCCTTTCAAGAGAAGGTGTAATAGTTTGTGTATCCGTCAGAGAGTGTGAATCAGATACAGCGACAGTCGAACCAGCATCCGCTGGCGAGGAAGAGTATATATGACTTGCATCAGCAAAAGATTCATTACTGACCAAATGGCTCACCTTTTGCGCATCTTGATCTTTGTTTGTATTTCTATTCGGAATATCATTCAGGCTGATATCCTGTAGAAAGGTGTTGGTACCCAACAATATCAAATCATTGTACCCTTCTGTATCAGATGTAGTTTCAAGAACTTTAGCATAGATAGTTTTGCAATTGATCAAAAAATATTTGGTAGATGCTCCTCTATTAGGATTTTTCTCAAGTTCAATTGCTGCTTTGAAAAGCTTCTTGAGGAGAGAAAGAGAGTTCCCGTATTTTGATTTGTTAGAAAGCAGTTCGATCATTGAGTTAATCCAAGATATGTCTTCCAATTCACATGAACTGAGCATATTATTCACTAAGAATACAATAACACTATCTGTAAGTGTATTCAGAGAGGAATTGTCTATGGAGTTAACCCGTAAATCTAAGAGTTCTAAAACTAGTGAAAGTAGTTTCGGCTTACTCCAACTTTTGATCTCAATATTTTCGAGTAGTTCCAAACATTCTGCGTTGTTTACAGTGGAGATATCATGATTGGATGGTTTGAAGTACATGATAGCCGATAGAACTAATTTCATAGATACATCATGCGGTAGCAATTTTAAACCTTCTCTCCAACATTCATAATCGTTGATTATAATAGAAAAATCTGATATTGTATTTATCTTGCCAATGGTGCGTTCCTTTATTCTCTCCTCGCTCAACTTTAAGAATTCCAGGCAAAGAGTTGATATCTTCTTTCCACAAATTTTGAAAGAAAAAGAGCAAAACTCGTCTAGTAATACATTATGATCCACTCTATCATCATTGGGTAGCTTGCAGAGGTATAGGGCCATTGAGCACAGTATGCTTTCACATTTTTCATCATTGAATGTTAGTGACTGTATCCCAAAAGAATCTTTCAAGAGAAGACACTCTGAGGTTAACACCCCAGTGCTGAAAAAATGCCCTTTCGCAATGGCATCGTCAAGCACAACTTTGATCAGTAATCTAACACTTTCTGCGACATTTGATGGTACTGTGACCTTTCTAGATCCAGCTTTAAAGATCCTTCCAAACTGATTCAATAGGTTGAGTTTCCTCTCCGGGGTTATTGCATTGCATATAAAAGCCCTCATCAATGTTTCGAAAAAGGTGTGGTAACATGCCGCTACCCACGACGAATTAACTGGCCTTACTGACCATTCGTCTTGAAGATCGTTGAGAAAATATGCTGATGCATTCGGTTTAGGAGCCTTTTTAGATGTCTGTAGAGAAAAAAGATCCAGTAGAAAATTGTATCCAGCTTTCAGTTGATAACTCTGGGCAGTCTTGGAGGGAAAGCAAATCGTCTGAACAGGAAAAAGTAGCCATCCAATCAGCCACTCATCATTCTCAGGCTTGGATGAAGGTTCCTTGCATAAAAACTTATTCAGAGCAATGAACATTCTAGAATATAATAACCAGTAAGACTTCATGAGTTGTTCGGTTACTTTCCCCTGAAAATTTCTGAATGGGTACATGAATACCTTAAATTTATCTTCTAGAAGCTGTTTTTCACTTGCGCTTGAAATAGTGGGGGATGTTTTATGTGCAAATGATACTTGATAGCAATAAACAATACCCCTCCAAGACTTCAGAGCGACTGCCTTATGTTCATCTCCTGGTTGATTAAAGCATTCTGTAAAAACTCGAATCCAACATTCTGCAATACCTGAAGACTCTAACCCTCTGTTCCAAGTGTATACGCTACTGAGATATGTTAACATTTCCCAAATCTCCATTGCCTGAGAACACATCCCGCGGTGTATTACATATATCAATGTTTCTGCAATTGCCTCTTGTACTGAATTGTGACGGCTCATTGAATCTGATATCTTCGAACCAGGAAGGGTGATTATAAAAGCCCCCATGTTCTCGTTCAAAAGCCCAAGTATTTGTCTTTTTTCAGAGGCAGAACACAACTTTGGCAATTCCATTAGTAGCTGTATACATGATCCAATTATCCTCTCATATGAAGGTGACTCAGTATTTAGAATACAGGAGAAAACAAAAGCCATCCATATTCTGCAAAGCTTTAACATTACTCCGGAATGTCTGACCAGTAATTTCTTCAGTGTCAATAACTTTTCGCTGATAATTGAAGCACTCAAGAAGTACTTCATATTCAATAGAGTATAAATCATGAGTTCTACACATGACTCAGGTAACTCATTCGCTTGCTCCTTCAATAGCTGAATGTAAGCACCTGCTAAACCTTTTGATAAGCTTTTCGAAAGCATCAACTTAGATACTTTTTCAATTAATGAGGCAGTCTCTGACAACTCATAGTTCGCCACAAGATAACTTAATGTTTTCACTGTTTGTATTGCAGTACGAGATCCGAAGGCATCATTTGTTGGTTGCATAGCCTTCAGCATTTTATCCAAATCTGAGGAAATAACATGGACTAGCTGGTGGATATAGCTGGGTTTTCCCACGCTACTGTTAAGGTATTCTTTATTGTTCACCTTGATAATTACATTAATTGTTGCGTAAGCTTCATACCTCTTCGAAAATTCTGAAGACTTCAATGATTCCAAACATGTTTGAAGAACTTCTTCTGTTTTAGGAGATGCAGCCTTCAGTTGTATTATATGGCCAGATGGCCAATCTTTGGTCATATCAGCATGTTTGATATCTACATCTCCAGGAGCTGTAATTTGATTAAAGTTTGGCTCTCCAATCAAGGCCGAGGTCTTGAGAATCGATCTTGGTTCTGGAGCCCCTCTACTTGGAGAAGAGGCTACAGGTGAGCTTTCAACATCACTAGAAAACGCGACTTGTTTCCGCTGTTGATCGTCATCATTATTCTTGGTTCTCTTAAGTGTATTCAGGTCGTCGATAGAGGATGATGTATGCTGGATAGGGGTCGTTGAATCCCCTCCGCGGGAATTTAAAGGAGATGATAATAACTCATTCTGCTCGTTTACTTGTTGTCTCATACTTTCTGATGCTGAGATCAGTTTATTAGTTTTTTTATCACCTCCATTTGGACTACGATTAACAAACAAACCTTGTTGAGGCATCAGTTTATCATTATTAATAGGCGGAAGAGCCAATCCATGTGGAGGTGTGTGAAATAGAGATTCTGTGTCTTTAGTGTTCGGGGTATCCAAATTTTCTCTTAAATTTTGAGTTCTCTCGTTGTTCTTCCTTGACGATGACTGTGTTTGATGTTCCAAAGTTGATGCATTGTCGGATGTGTCATCCAAAGTAGCGTCTGCTATCGCACTGCTAGAGTCATCTGTTCTTGAGACTTCTCCAGATTTGGCAAGACTTTTTCTGTAAGCATTCCGTCTTGCTAAAAGTAATGAGTTATAGAGAGTATTTGATGTTGAGTTAGCGGATGATTTATTGAATGGAGAACGCGTAGGAGTACCAAATGGAGAACCCGCGTTTGCCAGGAGAGTATTTTCGTTCCCTGATACAGTTGAAGACTCAGGTGGAAATACTGACTTAGAATTACAATTTTGTTCTCCAGTTCCTTCGAATTCCTCTGGAATGTGGCTGTTATCGTTGCAATGGCGACTTTTATTCTCTTTTTCAGCCAAAAGGGTATCTGGAAGAGATAATTCTGGTGATTGTTGGTGAGGTGGTGATCTGGTGTAAGGTGAACCTCCAGCAGTTCTTGAGTTTGATCTTGAGGTGGATCTCTTGGGATTCAATACGGAATACAATTTGCTCAGCTGGCTAGAACTTCTGGAAGGGGTCCCTGGATTTAACGTATTCTGTGGTGATTCCGCACTTCGCGATGGAGAGAACCTAGAACGGCTATTTCGTTTGGCATCTGCAAATTTTCGATACAATCTATCTGCCTTGTCTCTTCCTGTGAGAGTTGGAGCCGAAATTACAGTTGCCGCAGTCTTAGGCTCATTCTCCTTTAAAGGACCGGGGCTAGAACTCTTTGTATCGATGGAGGAAGTCTTTTTGTTTAAAAACATAACTCCACCCTTCTGTTTCCCTGGAAGCCAATTTGTGTACTCTAATGTATTTGATAACTTCTATAACAATGTGTTTGCTCAGTAAAAGGAAAAGAATCCTTCTAAATGACGTCCTGAGATTTCTCTGTTAAATTCAACCACTTATTCTGTACTGCCAGACCGTGTTTTCGCACAACACAAGTCTCAATTCTGCTATTCGCCTTGCCTATAACGCTTTATCGTCCTTTATTTTCCAACTGGACGTGATAATATTGTGTTATATTCTTATATTCTTATATTCTTATATTCTTTTAATTCCTTTAACCTTCAGTTAGGATTTGGTTCCTCATCATTTAAATCGAACGCGGTCAAATGTAGATCAAAAAAAAAATTTGATTAGATCACTCTAAACTCAAACAAGTATTAGCACGGTTTTACCATGAATTGAAATAAGGAGAATATTAATGCAATTACGATATATAAATTAGAGTATTAATGAATGTGGAATCCAAAACCTATTAATTCTGTAAATTGCTGATGACAGAGCCAAAATCACTTTCGTAGCTAGGCAGAATAACTATGGGGAGTCGCACAATAAACTCGAAACCGTCCGCAAAATGATCCACAGCCTTAAACAGAATAGAGCCCTTCCCATCAGTGAAGATCGGTGAAAGATCGAAATTGACTCTGTTGATATCCAGATCGTTCTTCTCGTTCACATTCAAGACCTCAGTGTCATTGATAGCAGACCCGTTTGTCTCAGAATCAAGACTGGCGTCCTGGCCCGGATGCTTCTTCTGCTTTTCAATACTGCCGTATGAGTCTAGAAGAATAAACTTCACTTGAACATAGTATTTGAGCTGGAAAAAATTGGTCTTGAATTGGGGCTCAGTGTTGGAGGGAATCAAGAGATTGATATTAGTGTCAGCATAATTAAATGTACTAACAAGCTTATGAAACAGCATGCTCTCCAAATGAGAGCCGTTTTTCACACTTTTATGTACCTCATTGTATTCGTATCTCTTTAAATATTCACTCCGGTAAATACAGTTGTCCTTGATCAGTCTGACATCCAATCCCTTGGTTTCCAGCTCGTTGTTCAGAAACGACAAATTCAGCGTTATGTGATCCCCAACTTTAAATATACTCTTGTTCAAGTTCAATCTTGCGATTCTGAGTTGACCCTGTTTGATCATATATTTTGTCTGTTGCTGCCTTGGAATTATACCCTCCATATCAGGGATATCATCCTCAGGAAGAAACTGATATTTTTGTACACTATGATAGTCCTCTAATATGTTGACTAGATTTTGTCGAGAACTGATTTCATCCGGCTTTGTTTCATTGAAGCGCTTTTCAAACTTTTCTTGTATTTTAATTATCTCATTAACGTCGTTATCATTGATCTCTTTAACTATTTCCATAAATTTCTGAGTGTTAATTTCTTTATCCAATACGAAATCCAAAGGTGGCTCCGACTCGGTTGACAACACTTTCCTTCTAACAGAATCTATGCTTATATTTGAACTCTTTCTCCTTATTGTTCCTGGAATACTAGTGTCTGACGAAGATCTACGAGGATGCAAATATGAATCCAAGGAATTGTTGCTCACTTTAATAGACTTAAAACTAAGTTTCTTTGCATTTTGTCCCAAAATCACCGGCTCTGACGAGAGTTGATTATTCACATCAATATTCCTCAACATTTCTGGCTTTAGGTTCAATTGTGGTTTTTCAAGATGGTAGAGAGGCTGTCTACCAAATCTATCTATGTAAGGCAAAACTTTAAGTGGGAAAAAAATTGTTTTGTTATAGAATTTGCCATTCTCCTCAAGTTGATAACCCAATATTAAATTATAGCTGATTCGAACCGCATTCGACTTGAATGATGGAGGTATATCCCTCGGAAGTTTTAAATTGATATAAAAGCTTTTTGCTAGCTCATTCGATGTAGATGAAGTGGTGAATTGGCTAGGTTTGAATGTCAATTCACTGAACAAAATTGATTGTGTAGTGGAATATATTGGAATCAAGTTTGCGTCTTTAGCAGACTCTCCATTTGCAATTCCTCCTAATTCACTATTAAACAATGTAGAGAGGCCATTGAGTAAACCTTTCCTGTTGTTATGATTGAACGTAATTTCCAGTCCATTGATTCCTGCTAACTTGCCTTCAATAGTGGTGCTCTTTTGTAAATCCTCAAAAATTGAGATGTCTATCACTTGATCATTCACAGAATAACATCCGAGTATCTGTGTATATCCTAGATAAATTGGAATGTCCTTCAATTGATCATCCTCCTCTTCATTCAGAGTCTCTAATTGCTGTAGAAAAAGGGCTCTTGTGGCATTGGACAACTGCGAAGAAAGTCTTCCTCCAAACCATCCGTCTTTGCTATTTCTCTTTTCATCAACACTTTCTTTTTCAGGTTCCTGTCGAGTATTTGTATGCTCACTACTGGTGTTCAATGGACCCACATATCGAAATCTAAGAATCGCAGATAGCTCATCTGTTCCAGCTATCACCGGATAGCTCTCGTAAACCAGCTCCACACGGACATTGTCATTTATCTGTTGATGGTAAATTGTATGTGTTACCATTGTAATAGATACTGTATCTTATTCATCATATGTAACCTCCTGTAATTAGTTGAGAGGGAATAACAACAATATACCAGAATCCTCTTGTTCTTAGATACGATAAACATCTCATTTTTCATGCCAATATGCCTTGCTCCGGCGCATCCTTGCACATCATTATATTCTATTCAACAAACTTGGCTGTGTTATTGGATTTGGGGGTTCGAGAAATTGGGCGCCAGAAGGGAAAAAAGGGATCACTAACTTACACCTCTTCCAAAAAGCGTTTATAACAGGACTTTATCAAAAGACAAATTGGACTTAAGACAATAATACTAGACTTTCTGAGATCTGAATCGAGTCAACAAACAGCTTTGTATAAGGATCACGAGGTGAGGAGTCTGACACGGTGAACCGATTTAAATATTATACATTTTTGTGAATTTGACGAGCCATGATTTCAAGCGGGTGGAGTAAACTTTCCACCGCTTTCAGTCCTGAGCCGGATGCGCCAAAATCCAAGGTGTCATCTTTATCAAAAGTCGATTGTCCAACAAGATGGTTCTTTGGGTGTTTGCTGATATTCGTGTTGTTTAATTTTGCAAACATCTCTCAGCAAACAAAGTTCTTGTGTGAATTACCCGCCATCAATTTGGTGAAGGTTCTGAACAATGCCGAAGATTTCATGGGCTCTGGCAGAGCCTACTTTAGAGATGACTACGCTGAGGTGAAGCACGAAAGTGTAGAACTTTATATGTCTCTCAGCAAAATATTTGAAATGCAAAAAGACGCATATTTAAAAAACTACAATCAATACGCTTTGGTGTTAAAACCTCTTTTCACAATAGGACAATCCGAGATATCAGTCAAGTTTCACCCAGTGAAGTACTATTTTGATGAACACAGCTTTGAGTATAACAATGGAACCCTCTCTATATTAGAATTCAAACATATATTTGACGGCTACATGTCACCAGAAAAGGGGGTATACCATCTAACTCAGTATCCATTCCTATTAAATCTCCGAGAGAATTACAAGGAAGCAAGCGATTTCCTTCACAAATTGGTCTACCCAATATATGAAGCCGGAAATTATCCAAAAAGTTTATATAGTTTAGACTCTCTTTTGGATTACTCCTTCGTTCTCAAATATATCAACTTTGGTATTTTCGTCATTTCGTTGATTTATTTGACTGAAACTCTAGCGGTTGTGATTCCATATTCATTTTATCAATGTGATATTTTTTCTAGCTCTAAGCTTAACCAGGCAATGTTTGTCCTGGCACTTTTGTGTTTTGTGTCTAGTTTCATGCTTATGTCTGTCAATATCGTGTTGAACTTGATATTGGTCGGGAAACAGTCCAATGAGATGGGAATAATAAGCACTATAATGGACTTCGTCCAACTGTTTTGGCTTATATTACTCGGTTTGTTATCTAAGAGCTGGATATGGAAGGCATATGTGGAAAAACGATATCCAAATGATACAACAATTCAGAGTTTTGTTCCAGAAGGTGATGATCCACCTATCCGCGGTGGTTTTGGAATAAGGCCTCTTAGTTCAGCCAGTATTAAAAGGCATTTCAGTGTCTCATCTCCTGGTTATCCTTCCAGTAACATAGAGACAAAGAAAGAAGATATTGAAAAGCTTTTAACATCTAACATTTCTTCGGCCAATTTACAATTAGTGTCTAACCCAACAGCAGACTCTACTTCTCCTGTCAAAGAGGGATCTCGCCTGGCGCCCTCCAGTGAGCTCCCAATTGAAGGACTTATTAATAGCCCAGGAATGACACCATCAGCAAAATCAAAATTCACTCCGATTTTAATCTCATCCAAGCCTATCGCTGAGACTAGAAATAGTTCACGAGAGAAGCATGGAAATGAGCACAATAACGAGCATGATGATGAATTCGATGAACCTAAAAGTGAACCTGATGAGCCTGATGAGCCTGAAAGGAAATTAGAAAATGAATCTAAAATGGAATTTAAAATGAAGAAACGCATTCCAGTAGAAGATATAATGCGTAATATCTCAACCAACTCGGCAGACTCCATGATAAATCCCCTAGATACTGAATCAAGAAATCCAGAAGTCAAGCAAGGGATTTTTATCGAGGAAGTACAAGAGACATCGGCACCTATTAATTCAGGTGGATATATAAATAATCCAATTAGAACTGGACTAACCGAGGCAACAATTCCTGGTATCATATCAGAACCGGAAATCCAAATACAGGATGAAGATAATAAGCAAGATTATCCAGAAATTGCGAAAGTGTCGACTTTATGCTCAGAAATCTCTAAACGTGCATTATCCAACACTCCTCAAAGACAGTTGTCGAGCGGGAAGCCGAGAAACAATAGCTCTTAAGATCGTAAGTCATGAACGGAATGTACTGCTATGTTAGAATCTAATGTTGGACACCAATTAATACAATCTAATAAATGGCCGATGCCAGATCAGGCAGAACTGTTTCGAGGACTAAACATGAATAGCACTGTCTTTACTCCATTAGTACTTTGTAGATCAACATGAACTATTTTATTATCATTGATGACCGGTATAAAATACATATTAACTAATATAAATTGCGAAGACGCTTTATCTTGCACCGATTGAATGGTATTGTTAATGGTGTTATTGAAATCATTCCTCCATGTCATGAGATGAACTGCTGAGGTGCTTTGCTTCAAAATTGTCATTTTCAATATCTTGAATAGATTGAGTCTCTATCAGAGAGCCATTTGCTTCTGCATTATCTGTGGACTTAACAGCAGCCATTTTTGGCCCAGTAGGAAGACGTATTAAACTGAATTTCTTATCGAAGTCAGAAAAATCAAGTGTGCGGCCATCCATCATTTGTCCGTACATAGAAAGTGCCTCATCTTCCATTAATCTAGAATCATTATAAATGACAGATCCTTCTTGGTTATAGACACGAGCATTAGCAAACAGTAAATGCAAATCATATATGAATTCTTCTAGAGTCAAATATACATCGCCTTGAACTCTTCTCTTGATTCCATCAAAAGCAATTGGATGTTTAATGATAACATAATAGTCAGGATACACCCGCTTGACGGGTTTAACCATGAAAATTGTGCAAAGTTTACGTCCATGCTCATTGGTCATTGTCAACATTCTGTCCAAAATATGATATAATTTGGAGTGCAGATCTTCCCTTTCAGTTGAGGTCATCAAAGGTGCCTCAAAGTTCTCATCACGACAGATAGGTGTTGATACTGGAACTCCCCTATTCTTCTTCCTTCTAGAAGTTATTGCGAAATTTGAAGGAGTAGAGGCTCCGGAGTCACCCTGCTCAGAAGGAGTTGAGCTCTTGTTGCCTTTACCTTTCCTCTTGATTTTGTTTTTACTGTCGGACAATACTCCTGATACTGTCTTGAGTCTCTTAGATGCGCTGTCCTCATCGTCAGCTACAATAAAATCACCTAAATCGCCATTGGCGGCAGAAACGTCGATCTCATCTTCTGTTTTGGGTTTTCTATTACGTTTTCGACTCTTCTTCGGCTCTGAACCATACTCATCATCAGAGACCAATCCATTAATTTCTCTTAACCATTGTTCTTCGGTGACGTTTTCATCATAATGGGTGACCTTCCTCTCTCTGGCACCACGACCGTAATTCATGGATTCGTCATTATCTTCTTCTATGGCAGGTTCTTGGTTATATATCTCAGGAAGCTCAGCTTCACTGTACAATCTTGGTTTGCCTAGAGTTTCATCATGGCGCTCTTCATCCATTGTATGAAAGAGTTTCATTTCGTACTCATTTCTAGCAAGAATGTCATTGAGATCACCATCATCTAGTTCTTCATCCTCATCTTTACCTCCCTCTTCAGATTCCAGTAATTGTCTTAACAGAGCTTCTTGCTCTTCAGAAGTAGACTTCTGATCAAATTTACCGGCCTGGATGACCTTTCCATCAATATCAAGTTTCTGGTGAGCTCTCTCCAAAATATATTCCTCAATAGAATCACTAGTAATCAATCTCAAGATTCTCACTTCATTTTTCTGACCAATACGGTGGGCTCTGTCTTGCGCTTGTAAATCTTGGTGAGGATTCCAATCTGTATCAAAGATAATAACTGTATCAGCTGTTTGAAGATTTAAGCCTAAACCACCTGCTCTAGTAGATAATAAGAAAACAAAATAAGGAGAAGTTTCAGCATTGAAATCTTTCAGCAGTAAGGTACGATCATCAGCTTTCGTATCACCATCTAATCTCATATACTGCATTCCTCTGAATCTCAAGAAGTCTTCCATGATATCCATAATTTGTGTCATTTGAAAGAACATTAAAACTCTGTGGCCACTTGCTCTAAGTTTTGGAAGAATTCTATCCAGTAATTCAAACTTTCCACTTACTCTCCAGATCTCATCATTATTTTCATGGGTAGGATTTATCATGTCTTCAATAGCTGTGAAAACAAAGGGATGATTACAAATCTTTCTCAGTTGCATCAATTTGTTATTCATACCCTTTATACCCACAGGGGCTTTACTATCAGAATCACCAATAAATAGCTGATTATACTTAAGCATTTGATGGTAAAGCTTACTTTGTAGAGCTGATTTTTTACATTTGATCACCTTCTCGATTTTGTTGGGTAAACTCTTTTCCACGTCCTTCTTAAGTCTTCTCAATAAGAAAGGTCTTAAAACCTTATGCAGTCTTCTAATAACCAGGAGAGTTTCTTCTTCGGAAAGCTCAATTCTATCCTGTGTTCCTGTATTAGCAAACGGAGTGTTGAACCATTCATCAAAAGATTTAACAGAGTTGAATATCTTTGGAAGCACAAAGTTTAAAAGGGCCCATAACTCTGGTAAATTGTTTTGAAGAGGCGTACCTGTTAGAATTAACCGGTAATCTGTGTGGTAATGATCCGTTAATGTTGATGATAATTTAGATTTTGCATTCTTCATTCTGTGACCTTCATCAATGATCATGTGTACCCATTTTATTTTGGAAAGTAAAGCTTTATCTTTAATAATGTACTCATAGGTCGTCAAGAGGACTTGGAAGTTACCTGATCTAACCTCTTGTGCGAGCTCCTTTCTCATTTGAGGTGAACCTTTGTAGCTTATCTTTTTCATGCTAGGGGCCCATTTGTCGAATTCCATATTCCAATTTGGCAATGTGGATAGTGGAACAATAACTAAAAAGGGGCCTGTGATTCTTTTAACCTCCATAATGTAAGTAAGTAAAGAAATGGTTTGGATGGTTTTACCCAGTCCCATTTCATCTGCAAGGATACCGTTCAAATGGTTGTTGAACAAGGAGACCATCCACTCCAGACCTCTTAGCTGATACTCCTTCAATGTACCACCGACCAAGATGGAAGGTTGCTTGTCTATCTTCTCTTGTATTCTGTGAGCCACAGAGTAATAATCTGTATTTTCCCTCTCTTCGTCAGACGTTTCACCATGATCATCACCTGGAGCATCAAGATGACCAACTTCAATCATGCTGTCGTGTGTTTCTTTCTGCTGATCCTTAACCGCTTGAGTCAAACTATCTAAAAATGCATTAGTTTGTTTTAGAATATGTGTAATCCTTGTATCTTTGGTCTGATCCAACAATTTAATGTATGCCTCCTCATCATTCGCTTTCAAAGCTTGAAGTCTCTGCTTTGCATTTCTTTCTACACGGCGCTGCTCCTCTTTTTCGGTTTGCAAGTGGAAATTTGTAACTCCTTTGGCAATCTTAGCATACTTTTCCCTTCTGATGTGCATATACCTCTTATAGTCATTGGATGCACTAAGGATGTTGGCTTGTCTCTCTTCCATCTTATTTCTTTTCGATAGAAGAGCTGTTGCTTTTTGCTGGCTGTACAATGCATGGGTCACCGAAGCATCATTTGTATTAACTATTCTTGATTTTGCCGAAAAGTTTGGCAAATGGTTTGTCAACAAAAGATTCTGATGGTAAACACAAGCCAGAACGTGCCCTCTCACAGCCTTTTGATAAGGTAATAACTTCAGCGCATCGTAGTCCATAGAGTATGATGCGTCAGTCTTCGTTAATTGTTCCAAATATTCTAACTCATTTTCAATCTTCAGATTATCAAGAAGTAATTTAATATCTCCAGCACCCACAATATCCAACGGTTTAGGATAAACAGAAGGGGTAATAATCTTAGACTTGGGAGAGTTGAAGTAGTCAAACGGAATGTCATTAGGGAACTGTGGAATGGAATAGCTGTCCACAACAGCAAGTGGGTCTTGAGTCGGAATTATATTAGTGATCTGCGGGAATTTCTCTGTAATCTTGTTCAAAGAAATTGGAGGATGAGGAGGGAGGCCTTTGGCAATTATGGTCTTTGGTGGTTCCTGTTTTAAGGAGGAATTCATAGGAGCCTGAAATCCTGGAACGGAAATCGAAGGAGGAACCTGCTGAAAGGCAGGAACCTGGGATCCCTGTGCTAACGGTGGTCCTTGAACAGGCACCTGTTGTGGGCCTGAGACTGGTACACCATTGGGCTGTGGTGGCATCATTACCGCCTGGTGTGGAAGAGGTATAGTATTTGGCTTCTGTAAAAATTGTTTAGCAGCAGGTGGAGTAACAATGTTTGAAGTAGCCTTCTTTAGACGCCTTGGTTTAGGTGGAGCCCTGGCATTGGCGCCCATTGCGCCAGGAGTAGGTATTGGGGATACCTGGTGTACTGGAAGAGACGGATTATTAATAGCATCAACACGCTGCTGTTGTCTTGTGTACTGCTGGAATGAAAGATTAATTACATTAGCAATTTCAGCATCACTTTGTTGATTCTGTATCAACTTCTTAAATGCAGCGATTTGGTATTTGAGAAGTTGCGACTGTTGAGGTGAAAATATGCTAGAAGGCTGGTTGTTATGTCCGGCAGCTGTTTGACCAGATACAGTAGAGGAGGCGGAACTGCCGAGATCGTTTGGTTGCAGCTGCTGGTTGTTCTGTGTTCCAGATATTTGTTGCTGAGCTATTGATTGTTGGGCAAACTGTTGAGAGCCATTAAATATCGGCTGCTGATGGGATGTGACCCTCTGGTTTTGTTTCTGCTTTTGATTCTGACCTTGGGCTTGATTTTGATTAAATATTTGCTGCTGTGGCTGTTGAGTCTGCTGACGACGATTCTGATTAAATATCTGCTGTTGTTGAGGTATCTGTGACTGCTTTGTGGATATAGGCTGCTGTTGTTTTTGGAAGTGCTGGAATTGGCGTTGCTGTTGTTGTTGATTTCTACCGAAATCTTGAGCTTGACCTTGAGCTTGACCTTGAGGCTGGCTTTGAGACTGAACCTGTTGTGCATGTGCTTGAGCCTTGAGGTGTTTTTGGTACTGCACATACTGGGTAAGTATTGTAGCTAACTCAGTATATTCAGGGAATTGATTGGCAGCATCGCCATGCTGGAACTTCAATTGTTGTAATCGCTAAAGAAGTAGGGGTGAAAAGTTTCTGTTAGTAAATATCCGGGGTAACGAAAATTAACCAAAGCAAACTTACCTTGTATATGTTTTGAAGCTGTTCCTGGGTTAGACTTCTAAATGTGGGTATCTGATTGTTCTGTTGAGGCTGTTGAGGCTGTTGAGGCTGCTGAGGCTGCTGAGCGAATTGAAATTGGCCCTGCGGGCCCGGCTGGCCGTTAGGTCTCGGTGACGAATAGTCCATGAGGGGAGACCAAGCCTAGGGTATATTTAATATGGTCTGTAACTACGCGTGTGCGATACGGATGAGTATATGTGTGTATCGGGGTGCAGTGGAATGAATTGTATGCTATTCGGAAGTGCTGTATTACTCTCTGATCGCTTTTGCTTACTGAATACCAGCTCTTCTGTGATAATGCCAATATACTAGTTGTACGCGTCTTAGCTCTGTTCCTTTAAATGCACGCCTATACAGTGACCCTCACGCTCTGCACTATTTTTGCTCTCCAAATTATACACTTCTACATTTCCCACATCGCCTTTACATACAAATATCCCTGCAACCCACAGGCAGAAGGCTTACAGAGGTGTTTCCCAGCGCCTCTCCAAACGGGGGGAATCGCTCCAGTTCCAGTAAAAAACTTCAACAAATTAAAAGCTGCCAAACAGGAACACGGGCAAAAATGTGAGACAAGCTGATTGGTCAGGCTTTCCTACTAGACTTAAGGTTCAATATACGCTAGATATACCATCAGGTACACCAAGTTCGAACAAATGGATAAAAAACAAAAAAAGAGAAATTAGTAAAGAGCAAGTTGCAGCTGTTCCATCGGAGAAGACACCAAGAAACTGTCCTCTTTCGGGTCCCCTGTCCAACCTAATATATTATTATAAATCTGAGGAGTAGCTGACAAAAGCAAAAGCAAATTGCTTGCCACTTTCCGCCGTAGACAATCGAAGATTGCCCAAAGACAAAGACAAAAAAGTGATTGCATGATGGTGTAAAACGATATATTACGAGCAGGACCGGGTATTCTGCCGCCTGGGCCGGCTCCCGGGCGGTATCTAGAGCCGCTTGCCTGGGGTGTTGCTACATGGATTAACAAATTGCAGGTGGATGCGTAGAAGCCGAGCTAAGAGCGTTGGAGAACCGGAAGAGACAGTATGTGATGAGTCGCCCCACGAACGCTGGAAAAAGGGCAACTTGAGGATCGGAGAAGACGTTTTTATACTGGAGTAGCAGATGTTGTAGTACAAGTGTAGCCTTGTTTCTGTCTCTGGCTGCTTCTCTATAGTGGATTTCGTGCTCACCACGTTTGCTGGTAGCACAGTCTGGTCTGGCGATAGATGGATGGAGACACAGGGCCGGTTAAAAAAGAAACGTGCGCCTGCTAGGGTTTCCGAACACGTAATTGTTGAACAATGGTCTTTTGAGCGGTTTGGCTGAGAACATAGAACAGACAGACAACATGGATCAGATAGTTGTGAAGACTCGAAAGATGATAGAAAGCCAGGAGCTGGACATGAAATTCCAGCGACACCAGCCCTTTATTTGAATTCAGATGTCTGATCAGGGCAGCCCAGACGATTTCTCGCATCCAACTCAACACCCCCTCCACCAATATCCATTCCGGTCATTTTCCGCATCATGCATTCCGTCTCGCTATTTCCGGTATCCTACTCTCCATATGTTTGTCATCTCCAATCACAGAAGCTTGAATTTAACTCAAAATGTGTTTCCTAATACACAAACCAAGCTACAACAGTGCCAGTGGCCCCCGCTATGCATTATATCGGACAATTCTGACTCCACAATAGAACGAATAGGTCATATTTTCTATACCTGTTTCCCAAAAGTTTTCGGATCCCAGAAGACTACTGTTATCTACATTTTGGCAGCTGACTGCTGCCAGCTTATAATCTTGTAAAAGTGATGATATTGTCTGGATGTATTCTGCATCCAGCTATGAGATGAACTGAATTTAAACAGCTATTGGACGTCTCTCTGGGCGTCTTTCTAGTCCTACTATAAACCTGAAAAAGTAAAACAGCTCATCCTTTGCATGCTTGTACATAACAACTTGTCCATTGCGGGTCTAACGAGTCTCGATTATTTCCCCTTCGGAGGTTATTCCTTTTATTTCCATTATCTTTGCATATCTAGGGTGAAAATTCACATTTCCAATTTATCTACACATGCATCTTCCCTTGTTTCACCTCTCAAAGGTTTTGTAGATCATCAAGGACAATCTGCTCCAGCCGTGGCAAGCTGAATTATCTGGTTGCCAAATGTCATTGCTCTATTACTTCCAGTAATAACGTATGGGTTGCCAATTACGTTAAACAGAAACAGCCGTAATGCTGCATTGCACCATAATTTTATATAGAGATTAGACTGGGATCGGTAGATTATTAACCAAAAACGGCTATATAAAAATATTAGATAATCAATCGCCAAGGACGAATATACGTAAATTACAGTAAATTCAACTCCCTCAAACGATTGCAGTGATTAAGTTGAAAATTTTGTGCTCTCTCTAGCTTTTCGTTGTCCACGAAGAACCATCCGTAACTCTCTTCAAACAACCGGTCCTTGTGGGATTCTTCTGTATGACATTTCCCTCTCAAATCTTTAATATAGTAGTCTTCAACATACTTATCGAGATTTTTTAATTTCTTGTCAGAGCCTCCAGAATATTGCTCCAAAGAAGCACCATTCACATAGTATGGAACTTTGTATGACGGTGTTATTCTCTCAACGGCCAATAAGGGTGACGTCTCAAACGAAAACTTCGGAACCTTACTAAACGAACTATCTCCAAAAAAGTTGCTCAAAAGCATAGGTATTAGAACAATCAACAAAGGTCCCAATTGTGTTATAATATCCCAAAATTTTCTATCCTGTGTAGCTTCTCCCTGGCGATTTTGGCCAGCACGAGCTCTGGTTTGCCTCTGTTGGAATCCTGAGGGACCCCTAAATGTTGCACCACCTCCTGGACCTCCGAAATGAAATGTGAATGTATTGCCACCTAGCCCACCACCTAGTCCACCACCTAGCCCACCGCCTGGGCCTCCAAAGAACATGTTGAATATGTCGTCATCAAACATGAACCCCTGACCTCCTTGGTGCATGTTCATGAACGGGTTTCCAGCAGGTCTATGTCCCGCAAAACCGCTTGAAAAACCGCTGCTCGACATTCCGGAACCTCTAGAGTCAGGATCTGAACCCGTTTGATCGAATATGTCACGCTTTTTCTCATCGCTCAACACCTCAAATGCTTTTGCAAGTTTCTTGAATGCCTCTGAAGACTGCGGATGCTTATTTTTATCTGGATGAAGTTTGATCGCCAGCTTTCTATATGACTTTTTAATCTCCAAATCTGTTGATTTCTTATCCAAATTCAATATCTTGTAGTAGTCTGTTTTCTCGATCTTCAATATCCGTTCCACCACCTCTTTCTGATCAGATGTATACTTATCGGACGACATGTTGGTGTTCTGCGATCTTCTTTTGCGTAAATTTGATCTATTCTCCGATCTCTCAATTCAAAGCAATATAGATGAGTTTAAAAAGTCCACTTCGGTGCTCCAGCTCCTCTATTGAGGATATATATGTCCTAATCTCTGTTAACTATCACACAATCAATTGCCCTCGTCAATCTACCCCTCTAAATTATCGTTGATTGCTAGACAAATAACAATCCCGACTCTACTTTTAGTTCTTAACTTAAGTTTCAGGAATCCCGCTTGCAACTCGCCGTTCCTCTTAACCATTAGCCTAATGACAAAGTCCTTCTTTATCTTCATCTCTATTTTATTCCTATTAGCCATCGAGATAAAAATTATGTGTTCAATTCCCATTATGTAATCATAACTAAAAAATGTGATTCTTCGAGAGTATTCCGAAGAAAAGCCCTGGTCAATTTTTGCTACATGGTCACCTTGAGAAACGATTCTGCTGAAACTTTCATACTCTAAGAATTCAAGACAGTTATACACTTGAAATGCTTTATTTTGTTACTTAGTCGATTTTCAATACATTTCTATTAAAGCTAGCCTCATGTATAGGGACAGGTAAACCAGTGTGCCCCGCGAAAGATAGAGTGAATAACCGGGGCTCACTCAGGTCATCACAACATTAGTATCGATGGCTTCGCCGTTAGATGGCTTTCTGAGAGAGTTTTGAGTTGGCTCCAACTTTTGGAGAGTGTCTACATCATCACCGTCACTGTCGTCAAGGAGCCACATGGCCATTTCCTTCTTATCCTTGTCTTTGCTCTCATTCTTATCAGGTGCTATGGAGGACTTACCCTCCATTACGACTTGTTGGACATGTTCCTTTTGTTTAGCACGATCTCTCATCCTCTCCTCAATAGTTCCCCTCACAAGCAATCTATACACAGTCACTTGTCTGGTTTGTCCTAATCTATGTGCTCTATCCATAGCCTGTGAGTCAATAGTTGGATTCCAGTCAGAGTCGTAGAAAATAACCGTATCAGCCGCTGTCAGATTGATTCCTAAACCACCAGCACGCGTACTCAACAAGAAAACGAATAGCTCAGGCTTTGTTTGCCAGTCATGAACTAGGTCTCTTCTGTCGCTCAGCTTCGATGAACCATCGAGTCTTATGTACTTGTACTGTCTGTATGTCAAGAATTCCTCCATGAGGTCCATCATTTTTGTCATTTGAAAGTACACTAAACACTTGTGTCCATTCTTTTTCAGCTCAACCAGCATTTCGTCTAGCTTAGCCAGTTTACCTGACTCAATGACAAATCTGTTCATTGATGGTAGTCTAATAGAAGAGAAACCAATTTGAGAACTTAATGGTTGAACATCCATTTCTGCTTTTGGCCATTGGTCTATAGGAACTCGTTTCTCAAACAATTCCACTTGGAAATCCAGACTCAATGAATTCATTGCAGTTCTGATTTGTTCATCAAACAAAACGTTCTTCTTCACAAAATTGAATCTCTGTCTGGAGCAGTAAATTTCAATAGGAGGAGCACATGCAGCCGGAAATGCACCTGGCTGAGCAATATTACAGTACATGTCTTTGTACACTTTGCTTTGAATAGCAACAAGCTCGTTTTCACATTCGGTGTATTGCAACTTCGAATTGTTTATCAAGAATAGTTTTTGCTTGGGTGTAGGTACAGATTCATCCGCCAATTCTTGGTAAACCAACTTGAATCTATTCAGCAGATCTCTTGTTGTCTTATTTGTGTATGATTTGAGATCTATCGCCCTTTGGATGTAATTCCGTTTATGAAGGTTAACTGCTTCACTTGGTGTCACATCAATAAACCTCAAAAATGAAAAGGCTTCACTGTTTTTTAGGTTTTCGGGGTTCCAGACACTGAACCTTTGTAGTAGATTTTCTTTATCTGCTATGCTATTATCATAATGAGGCGACAAAATGTCGTCAAATACAAGCTTCGGAAGTCTATACTCAATTTGATTTTTGGTAGTGTAGTAAAGCTCTAACAAGGGATCATTGTTCTCTCTGATAAACGAACTGGTCTCAGCAAATCTACTTACATTGAATGCGGATTTGGTATCAGCCCTTTCAAATAAATCTGGATGATTACAGACCTTTCTGAACTGCATAACCACATTCATCAAAGAGTCACCATTGTTGTCGTCGTCATTTCCGGAATTAATTTTTCTGTTGTTATCTATTAAATCCATAATATTGATCTGCGACCTCAACATACGGTAAAGTTTCTTCTGACGATTGGTGAGATCGCAAAACACATCAATTTCTATCTTTTCACCAAGTTCACTCTGCACATTTTTCTTGATTCTTCTCAACATGAATGGCTTCAAAATTACATGTAGTCTTCTCAGCTGCTGCTCATTCAGTTGTGTGTTCGATTGTGCATGAGATTCTATATCCTTCGAGAACCATTCACTGAATTCGTCGTGGGAGTCAAATAATGAAGGCATGATAAAATGGAGCAATGCCCAAAGCTCCTGCATAGAATTTTGAATAGGAGTACCCGTCAAGAGAAGTCTGTTACGACATTGAAAGCTCAAAAGAGATTTCCATCTTGACGAATTGGATGATTTAATGGCTTGTGCCTCATCTAAAATCATGTACTGCCATTTCATCTTTTGGAAATATTGAACATCTGCGACTACTAGCTGGTACGAAGTAACCACTACATGGAAAGGGGAATCTTTGTTGTAAACAATGCTTTTTCGATCCCAGAATTTTCTCAATACCTTACGGTCCTTTGCAGTTCCCCAGTATGGCAACACTTTGAAATCAGGTACAAATTTGGTAATTTCCTGTTGCCAGTTATGCAATGTAGAGGCCGGAGTGACTACCAGGAAAGGTCCCCATATATTATTGGTCTCAGCAAGATAGGCTAATACCGATATACTTTGAACAGTCTTTCCTAGACCCATCTCATCTGCGAGAATACCGTTAATACCTTGCTCGTATAAATTTGCAAGCCAGTTCAATCCCTTCATCTGGTACTCTTTTAGAGTACAATTGAGCAACTTAGGCTGCGAAACATTGAGATCACCAATCGAACTTGGATTCTGGAAGTTCATTTCACCCTCATCATCGATAACTTTGACGCCACTATTGAATTCCTTGGCTCTTTGTTGGGCCTCAAGAAGAGCCGATTGAGCATTTGCAGCAGCCGTCCTTCTTAAGCTTTCTTCATCTCCATCGTCAAAGTTGAGAGAGTTGAAATCCCTGTTCGCATATGCGAGATTAACCTGGTCAATTCCATCGGAATTGAGACCTCCAGATAAAGACTTATCGCCCATGTCACCTTCGATTTCGTCAGTCTTAATCTTCTTACCAATAAAGTGTGAGTAAAGCTCGGTCTGATTGATCAAGAAATTCAACTTTCTTGACTGTCTTCTAGATTCTCTTTCTTCTTCCTCTTTCTTTGCCTTAGCAACTGCTTCCTGTTCAGCTTTGAGTCTCATGTTACGTTCTTCCTTCTCATGCTTCTTCCAGAAGTTGAGCATTTCTCTCATAGATCTCCTTGCTTTGGTCAAAAGGTCCTTCTGTGATTTGTTGGTCTTAGTCTGCCACTTCTTGGACTCCCTTGCGGCCAACAAAGAGGTCTTACGTAAATTGATCTGCTTAGCTTGAGACGACTGTTGGTATAATCGGTAGGCCTTCGGGCCATCTTTTCTCGACAAATCCTTCCAGATAGAGATGTAGGTATTATCATATTGCTTATCAATAGCTTTTTGTTCCTTTGCTGAAGTGGGTTTAGGTTTAAGGGTAAGTTTGATCTTTGGTCGTTTAGAATCTTCTTCCTCGTCATCTTCTTCCTCTTCTTCCTCGTCATCTTCGCCTCCATTCCCTGTGTATCTGCTAGCCATATCCTGTTTTCTGCCACCACGACCACCTCTACCTTTTGCAACAGTCTTGCCATTTGGCTTTGCTGCATCTGATAACTTTGTAGCAGATGATCCAGCTGGTCCTTTTGCTTTCCTCTTCTTTTTGGATTGTGGCATCTTTGCTGTATCTTCTTTTTTCTTGAGCTCTTCCTGTTCTTTTTGAGATTCGGTTTTCGTCTTTCTTCTCCTCTTGCGTCTGCCATCAGTAGTGGTTGAACTTGCGGTGTCACTGAACAAGTCGGTATCATCATCGACGTAGGCATTCTGTTCTGCAGCGACGAGAGCTGCCGTTCTTCTTCCTCTTTTAGGAGCGATATCCACATAAGCACCAAAAGCACCATTTTGATCAGCATCGAGTCTGCGCCTAGTTTCTCTTCTGCGTTTGCCGCCTTTTGTAAAGCGATCGGTCTCCAGTCTGAATGCTTCTAACTGTTTCTGCTTCTCAGCTTGTAGGGCCACCAACTTGGCGAGCTGTTCGATCTTGAATTCCTTGAGATCATCAGATTCTTGTGTGATTATCTTCGTTCTGCGAGTGATTTTCTCAATAATCTTGTTATCGAGATTTAGCACTTCAGATTTCAGGTTTTCTACCATTTTTGGCTCAACATAGATACCATTGGTAGTGGTCAGCAGTTTGAACTCATTGTCAAGCAACTTAATTTGGTTAGCTTCGTTGTAGTTAAGCGAATCCAACTCTACTACAGCCTTTAGCCGCGTGCGGAAGGCTGCAAGCAAGTCAGAACATGAAATTGTGTCAGGAAGTGTCGAAGCTATCCGACCATTTTCACTTATACTATGTTGTTCTGTACCGACCGACTCAGCATCTGGACCCTCTATTATGTGATCTGTCTGCATCTGCATCCCTGTGGAATCGTAAGAATCATCCTCGTGTCTGGAGGGCGAAGAAAGCATTGCTGAAATTGACATCTATAAAAATGTGGTGGTGCCACAATGTTAGTATTCTGCTGCGCTGGCTGAATGATAGTTGGAACCAAATCAAGTCTACTCACCCTGTTAGAATGGTCATGGGCTCCATTTGGAGCTCCCAGACCCATGCTGTCGTCGTCGGCTCCTGAGCCGCCCATATTGTTCTGATTGATCATCGAGTTTATCGACATGGTGGCGTTTCCTCTCACTTGCTCGATAGGCCCGCTCATGCCTCTACCTATGCGCTTCTTGTTCACCTACGCGTCTTACTCTGCGCTCCCAATCAGGATATGACCCGTGTTTCGATCAATCAAATATATATATATAAACAATCTGTGCGCAATCCAACACCCTCCCTTTTAATTAATTCTCTCTCCAATTCACACAATTGAACAACCCACGCAATTTTTTATTGGAAGTCTACAACTTTCCGTCCGTCACCATCCATTCAATAGAAATTAAATTTTTCTTCTCCTTGTTTTGTCCTTTGGTGACCCAAGAGGCGGAGCACGTGATTTTAGTCATGATCTACGCCATGATTCGAGTCGCGTCGAATTCCATTGAACAGTTGCGACGCTTTTTTGTTTAGTCCGGGTAATGGATATATCCGGGTAATTTGAAAGCAAGAGACCAAGATGGGTAATCAACTCCAAAATATCATTTATCGCTTCCGCCAGAAAGTTTTATGTCTATTTTATTTTACCTCATATTGTATCCTAGATCAAGAGATGAATCCTGAAAACATGAAATTAACTGACTTTAACATCCCATCATACAATCTCTACTGCTCTGGATGCGACATGTAGCAAATAAATTAGTCCGTCAGTTTCTTTTCTGTAAAATGTTCCATTCTCTAAAAGAGCTGAAATTTTCAGTGATTTGAATTCCCCTGTCTCCCTCCCTTTTATTTCGTCTGAAGAAACCAAGATAACGATGACTTGAATCACGTGATTTGTTTACTAGGATTCCAATTTTTTTGTATAGCCATCTATCTACATGTGGAAGTTTTAACCGAAAAAGTTCTTCCCCCACTATTAAAGAGAAATATATTATCTATCCAGGAGGGCTTACTTGTTCCCTAAAGGTAAATTATTTGGAAGGAGTGAAGTTGTGACGCCATCTCGGTTAGAGAAAGTTATAAGAGATCAAATAACTAAGAAGCTGGGAGTTGTTGGCAGAGAAAAATACATCATTTAAAGGCAGCGACATATAATCTAGTTGAGATTGCTTTTGCATAAAAGTCAGATTACCAGGAACATCAGTAGATTATGTCTACACAAGTGACTAACGCGACACCTGGGGTGATCAGAGAGGATCTGGTTGCCAGTGCAGTGGAGTTTCTCTTAGACAAATCCATAAGCGATTCGTCATTGGCCAAAAAGATCGAATTTCTGGAATCCAAGGGATTAACCCAAGAAGAGGTTCAGGTAGCTCTTTCAAAAGCACAAAGAGGTGCTGGTGCGTCTGTAGACTCTAAAGCTGGTTCTTCTGCAGTTTCTACTCAATCAGCTTTAGCAGCTCCTCAGCCTCCGGTTCCTGATTACTACTATGCAGCACCTCCTTTACCAGAACGTGACTGGAAGGATTATTTCATCTTGGCCACTGCTACTGTTGGACTCTCCTATGGAGTGTACCAAATAGTAAAGAGATATGTGGTTCCTAAAATACTCCCACCATCGAAAACACAGCTCGAAAACGACAAACAGGCCATAGACCAGGAGTTTATCAGAGTGGAGTCTCTTTTGGAGAAGTTTGAAAGCGATCAAAAGGAATTCTACGAGAAGCAAGAATCTAAATCCGAAAAGATCGATCATACCCTAAAGGAAATAGATGAGATTATTAGCAAGACAAATGAAAAGAACTTGAGCAACGAAGAGACATTGAAGTATTTGAAGCTCGAAATAGAAAATATCAAAACAACTCTAATGAAATCCTTAGACACGCAAAAGTCCACCATCAACTCAGAACTTTCTTCTCTAGAGAAACAGATCCAAGAAATCAAATTGGAGATAAAGCTAGGCGCTGGAAATGGATCCAATGCTTCTGCTTTACACACTCCACCTAATGACACTTCAGCTAGAGCTTCGCCTTTATCTAAGAGTGTTTCGACAAACTTGAACATACCACCTGCCACATCCATCCCATCTATCAAAGATATTTTGAGTAAAGAGAAAGAAAAGGATGTTGACAGTGACGGAATCATGAATTTTGGTCAGAAGTCGTCTTCTGACAAACAACAGGAGAAGCCTATTCCTGCTTGGCAATTAGCAGCAACAAGTGGAGGAGGCAGCTCTACAACATCTAGTGTAAATGGTGATGATGTAATAAAACCAAACGGTATTCCAGCATGGCAGCTAAATGCCGCCTGAGCCTGCTATATATTGTATATGCCTTGAATGTTATTTTTTCTACTATTGAATAGTTTTGTACCACATTATGTTACCAGGACAATTCAATCATCAGAACTCTACTTGTACTTATTCGAAACGTCAGTTTTCCAAAAAGTTATTAATATTTTCCAGAACCGTAAACCAGTGATATTATATATTTATAAATGCGTCCTAAACAGACATGAACAGTCCCGAACAAATTCCAATGAATATACAAAGTATGGCGAGTTCCCCCTGGCCATAATGGAAATAAAATACAGAAATAAAATAAAACATATGCAATTGCAAAATTAAAAAGGATGGAAAGTATCTTGCCCCACTTTCGACCAACTGAGTATATCATTACTAGGTACCCTTGAATATGAACCATATGCAAAGTCAGAAGAGCTCATTGTTTGAGTCGAATTCAATGGATCATTATTACTCAGACTTAAGAGAGATGACCCCCAGAGATTTGTCTTAAAAGATTGTGAGTCTCTTTGATTTTGCAAAGGAAACTGTGCATCATCCAAGGTTTTTGATGGATGCAGACTTGAAAGCGAATCTGATGTAGTTGATTGTGACAAACCAGTGCTATGCTGCGAAATGGTTTGAGGTGGTAAAGAAAACAATGATAAATTTGTTTGTGATTCTGAGAGCAACCCCGAATTTGAATAGGGCTGTGAGGGTTGGTTGGTGGCAGTTCTGATTATCGGTTCCATTTGGTTCTGCCAGAAAGTTGGAGATAATTGATCGAAGTGGTCAAGATTTAGCTCTGTCTGTGATCGTTGCTGGGTCTGTTGACCACACGCTAATTGGTGAGACTTGTATTGCTCCAGCTGATAGGAGAGCGAAAATGGACTTTGTGGCGTCTGTTTTGTATACATATTGTTGTGAGTACTAGACGACCGATAGACACGGTTTTGACCTTTAGTTTGTGGTTGTTGGTTGTTGTAATTCTGCAAATTGGATAATTGTGTTTGATAATGTTGGATCTTTCTCAAGTTCTTTTGTTTTAAGTGTGCATTCAGAGCGAGCTGTTGTTGCTGAGCTTGTTGGTTTTTGGCATCTTGGGATTGACCTTTGGAGAACTTACCAATAGCAACTTCTATCTCAGTAAGCTGATGGCTGAAGGGTGTCGCCTCAGTTGTGTTATCCAAAATGACTTCCTTAAATGTCTCAGATTCACTCGTTACCATGTTGTATGAAAATGGATTAGCTTGAGCAGTTGGTGGATAAGAGAATCACGATAATGAATGGCTACCAAACATGAACAAGTAAAATTTAGAGGAACTGAAAAAGAACGATAAATTTCCAAAAATGATCTCTAAACCGACATTCAACAAAGATCTATATAAATGATTTCTTCCTGAATATGATTGGCTGGAGCTACTGAATACACCTTTTCAATTATATTGACTTTTCAGTTTCTCAGCTCCAGCTATCATTATCTTGGCGGATAGCTTTTTTCTCGAACACCTTCAAGAAATTTAGATCTTCGATGAAAAATCTGCCTAATAGAAAATTAGCGAACGAGATGATCGGCAATAGAGATTTAAGCTGTTTTGGAAGCATGAGCTGGAGACTAAAATAAAAGGAGAGCCGGCAAATTCAATAAACGTAATTATCTAAGATATCCGAAGTCCACATAAAATTTTGGAATTAATGGCATAACTGATGATTCACGAGAGATTCTTCGTATCAGGGGTCTAACTAAATCAGGTCCCGAAAATTGGCAAATGATCTCCTGAAATCGATTGTAAAAATATTCAAAAACAATTCCCACTCTCTTTCTCTAGAAAATCTGGCAGATACAGATAGAATTATGCCAATGATAATGTATATACTTATTATTTGCAAAATGGTGTCGATTCTATATGATCTCCTTGATATTAATAAATCCATCTTTTTAATTCTTTAGAATAAATTTGGGGACATTTAGATGGAATAATTTGAAAAACTAACTAATCGATATTTCTGTTAACTCATTCTATGAATCAACTAACTCAATATACAAATTAAACGATATTTATCTACATTTCTCTGTAATCAAACTTGGGGAATCTCACATATGGAATAACCTTGTTATTATATACACTAAAATATTATAGGAGCTCGGAGAGATTAGGCATGTCCTCGCTTCTTGGACATAATAGGCAGAAAGAAAACTCCAGATCCAAAATCTGTATCTAGATCATCAGAGACAGCTCAAAACAGTCAGTCTACTAGACTCCGTGGCCAAGCTGGTTAAGGCATGCGACTGTTAATCGCAAGATCGTGAGTTCGATCCTCACCGGGGTCGTCCCCTTTTTTTTTGCTCGCCAAGGTTGTTATCACAATATTACCAGATCTCCTATCTCCTTAAATTATTTACACCATAACAGATAATTGCCTTTGGCTATTTGTTTCATGGTTACCTGGTGACTGTTAACCAGATTCATCAACTGGTTTCCGGAAGTTAAGGTTCTATCTGTTTATTTATCCCCCGGTTTGGTGCAACCCCTAGCCGCGCCAGCATTCGCTCTAAAAGGGGCCATGTGACACGCGAATAGTGAATGGCAGATTTCAGGTGGCTAATGTAAACAAACAAACAAAGGAGTGTTTGGGGTGATTTAAACAATATTAGACCTGTTATATGATATCTGTTTTGTCCAGAGGTTTATTTTCAATAAATCAGATCAAGTCAAGGCTATACACGGTTGCGATAATTTTGGTAGAGAAGGCTGATAGACAAGAGGTTTGTTGACAACAGAATACCTTAGAGTCTGTCGTTTCTTTGCTAGAGACCGTCCATACATTCGCTCAATATTTACCTTGATTTCTAACTTTAGTCATTCTTTGCAAAATTAGCCAGCATTTTCTCTGATACATCGCAATATTAGATTTAACTGTGATCCATCAATCCCCCAGTGATAAAGGTTCTCGTCTTTAGTCTTATTTGGATACAGAGCTTTAACTATAGTCATTCGTTTATATTTCCACATTTTTATTTGTGTTGATTTAATTACTTTGCATTTGCATCGCAAATTTTGAGGCATCTCACCTCAATTGAAAAGTCAGATATTCTGAATACACACCCTTTGCTTTCCATACGTTCAGTCCCTTCCCTTGACATGAAAAAACTTGCTTCTTCCCAATTAGTCAGTCTCGTTGATGAAAATCATCTTGAATCATCAAGAAAAGAGGCCTTATCTACAAATACTAGGAGCCCAGTGACCAACTTAGATGGTGGACGTCCTCGAAAAGCACTTCGGGTTGTCTCAAATAACGAATTTAATAGACAACGTCAGATCAAATCCCTTACCTCCGATAAAAATGAAAACACTCAACTTATCAATGCAAAACCATTAAAACATCAAGAAGTACGAGCCATCACTGTTGATGATGCTGATGAAGAGACAGAGGATGACATGATATATGATGAAGATGATGCGATGGTTAACATGGCTGGCAAAGATACCGTCACTGATTTGGAATCTGATAAGCATCACAAAGGTACTGCAGATAACGAAGGAGACGAGGAAGAAGATGATTCTCACATTTACGAGGAACAGGTCGAACCTATGTCGCCTAAGTGGGATGAAGAGATCCATCAGGAGCTTGACCGAACCATAAAGAAGTTTTACAGACCAGATCCCGATCCCAGAGATGAGGATACCTGGGATGTATCTATGGTTGCAGAATACGGCCCTGAAATTTTCAACTATCTACGTGATCTGGAGACTAAATACGCCCCTTACTCAGATTATATACCCCAGGTACAAACTGAAATTACTTGGGAGAACAGAGCTACCTTGATGAATTGGATTGTCCAGGTGCACTCGAGATTTAATTTGCTTCCTGAGACGCTGTTTTTAGCTGTCAACTTGATTGACAGATTTCTCTCCAAAAGGGCAATTTCCCTTTCTAGATTCCAGCTCTGTGGTGCCATTGCTCTTTTTATTGCAGCCAAATATGAAGAAATCAACTGCCCATCTGTTCAGCAGATGGCGTACATGGTTTCTAATGATTACACGATTGAGGAATTGCTGAAAGCAGAAAGATTTATGGTCAACGAACTTAAATTTGAGATGGGATATCCGGGACCTATGTCGTTTCTAAGAAGGACCTCCAAGGCAGACGATTACGACAGCGAGACAAGAACTTTGGCCAAATATTTTCTAGAGATCACAATAATGGATCCTAGATTTGTTTCGTCTCCTCCCAGTTGGATCGCTGCAGGAGCACATTATCTTGCAAGAAGAATGCTACATCAGGCCAAATGGACCGATGCGCATGTCTTCTACAGCGGTTATTCAGAAAGCCAGTTAGAGCCATTGGCTGACGTTTTGGTTGATTGCTGTATAGATTACAAGAACAACCACAAAGCAATTTTTGATAAATATTCAGAGAGACGTTTCAAGAGAAGCTCTATTTTTGTTCAGGAGTATCTAAGGCAATCTCTGAATTATTAAGCATTTCTTTTCTACAGGTTTCGTTTATCAGGCGGTACCTACGCATTACCTATAAATCGTTTCTTTCCGTTTCGTCCCTTTGCGTTTTCCGACATTTACCTATCCTATTCTTTACTTTCCAGATTCTTTAACTTTATATAGAGTTCTCTGCTAACTGGTAATAATTTCTGAATTAATACCTTGCTACCTAAACGGCTCTTAAGCTCGACACAGCTAATTTTTATTCTATGCAAAAAAAATTTCTAGACATTCTTGATTGTAAATTGCAAGATTGTTCTATTTGATCTAATAAGCTAAACAATCATAAGTGCATCAACTTTCTATCCATTGGAAATATCATATAAAAGCTACAATGTTTGCCTCAAGAGTTATGTTATCACAGGTTTTGAAAGGCCAATCCAGATTTATCCTTAGATCGGGTATGAGAAGAGCCATTGTATCTGTTCCAAGAGTGGCCAACTTCTCTACGGCAGCCGTCAGATTCAACCAAAACTCTAGCGACCTAAGCAAAATTCTTTCAAATGAGCTCGAGTTTGAGCAAAACGATGCATTCGGTTTAGACGAGACATTCCTGAACTATCTCAAAGAATCGAAATTTGAGATTGTTAACACCGATAACAAGGTTTTGGCCGAACTGGTCAAGAAGAACGGAGACGAGACAATACACATTTACTTTGACATCCAGAGAATCACTCAAGCTTCTTTTGAATTGAGACAATTGGAAGAAGAAGTCCAAGGTGAGGATTATGCTGAAAACTCCGACTTCGCTGAATCGGCCTTCGCTGATGTTAATGTCGTTGTCGAGAAGAATGGTAAAGCTGTTGGGTTCGATCTTGCTTTGTCAATTGTTAGCAACCAATTCTCTGTAGCTGGTGTTACAAACTTCTCTGACGCCTCTGTCGCTTTAAGTGACAATGCCGAGGCTGCTTCCAAGAGAGATCTACTCTACTCCGGACCAGCTTTCTCTAACCTTGCAGAGGAATTGCAGGATTCTGTGAATGATTACTTGATGAACAGAGGTATCAACGACCAATTGGCTGAGTTCATCTTGGCTTACTCTAGTGTTAAGGAAAACGACGAGTACATTTCCTGGTTGTCCAACTTGAAGAACTTCTTCCAGTGAAGATATTCAGAGGCCTTTTTGACTCCTTTCAAGTCTTCTTTAGGTTCTAAATTCTGTTTATTGAAGGATGCCATTGCCATTTTATTGCCATATTACAGCTGTTCCACTACAGAATTATTAAGACCAGTAATGATCGGGCTCTTTCTTTGTGTTGAAAAGTACACGTTCTGTATATATATGAGACCCAATAATTACTGCGAATACTACCTCATCGTCACTCGTGCTTATTTTCTGAGTAGATCAGCCAAACGTAGGTCAATTCAAGTAGAATCTAGACACCCTTCAGACAACTTCACTCATCAGCACAGCCTTTAATCATCATATAATCACCCTCCACCCCTATCAAGCAGTCACAAAGTTCCCAAAACAGAAATGAAATATCAGATTAATGTCGGGAAATTTTTTCAAGCTGAAAAGTTGTGAAACCGCAACGCCTGGTAGACACCCCGGCGGTGAGTGTCATTGACTGGGAGAAACTTTCAAGTCTACCGGGGAATTTTGATTGTGTAGGGATGTTTTCCGACGAAAAATAGTTGAGGAAAAATGGAGATCGCATGTACAATCTGAATACAAGACATTTAACACAAGGTATCAGGTAATGGTTATTGTAGAAAACAGTGCTATCGAAGACCATTATACAAGAATAAGAAATGTCTGACGCATTAATTTCATACGCTGCTTTGATTTTGGCTGACGCTGAGTTGGAAATCTCTGCTTCCAACCTTGAGACTCTCATTTCTGCTGCTGGTGGAAAGATCGACAGCATCTGGACGGAGGTCTTCTCTAAGGCTCTTGAGGGCCAAGACTTAAAGGAGGTTCTGTTCTCTTTCGCTGCCTCTGCTCCAGCCGCTGGTGCCTCTGCTCCATCTGCTGCTGCTGCTTCAGGTTCCACTGAGGCTGCTGCTGAAGAGGAGCCAGAAGAGGAAGAGGAGGATGACGATGACATGGGATTCGGTTTGTTTGACTAAAGGTGTTCAAAGTTTTTACAAGAAACAGGTTCACAATTGAGAAGAATGACCGTTACTGAGGTTCTGGACCACCGAATAATAACAACAGACTAGAGCCCGGAATGATGTAAGATACTTTTTAATGA
Organism: Ogataea nemodendra; assembly: GCA_030567775.1. Taxonomy (NCBI): domain Eukaryota; kingdom Fungi; phylum Ascomycota; class Pichiomycetes; order Pichiales; family Pichiaceae; genus Ogataea; species Ogataea nemodendra. The sequence goes on from JAJLSV010000007.1 coordinate 416,197, forward strand.
TCATTGCAGTTACTAGAATGGGTACATACATGATAGAATAAACTTATCAAGATCATCAATATGTTCTATTACACAACTATTAAAAACACTAGACTCAAGGGTATCCTATAAAACCAGGTGACTACCAATCAGGTTTTGACATTGTTGGACTTGCATTGCAATATTGTCTCATTAAAAATGCTCTTTAATATTTCTTGTGTGCTTGTAATACTGAAAGCGTAAACTGTACAGAGTGTCATAAACACTTAGAACTGTTGCTGCATATGTTTGCTTGTATCTGGGTCAACCTGCGCAGGTTAATCTTGATCATCTGACAAGTGGAAATCAATATTTCACAACAAATTGTTCAAATATGTAGTATATCGTAGGCATTTTCCAATTTGCAAAACCATGTGAAAGATGAAACATAATGGTTTCGTGCAAGAAACGTAATCAGGCCCTACTCAGGATAAGGGAGATCCAACTCTTTTCAACTTTGACTCCTTCAATTCCTCAGTTTCTGTTTTCTGTTTTTCGTCTACAATCTGTTGATTCTGGGACATCGCCGAAGGCCCTATGGGACTTTCTAATAAGGAAGAAGATGAATCTTGCTTCTTTTTCTTATTTCTTCGATTATCGACAGAATTACGATCATTACTACCAAATTCACTTGTATAGTAATGAAAGAATTGCGGTTGGTCTTTTCTCTTTCTCTGAGGACTTGTGAATTGTGCTCCAAATGATGAAGGTGTTATCCCTTTAAAGCTGAAGGAAGAATTTGTGAAGCCAGCAGTTTCTTTAGAGTGGTTTCTATTGCTTCCAGGTGAACTTAACTTATTAATATTGACAATCTTTATTTGATTTTGCTGGGGAACAAAATGTTTGTTTGGAGTCATACTATGCATCTTCGGGAAAGCAAATTCAGTATTAGTTTCGGAGATGACCCGCAAGCTTCCTGTAGAATCTTCCGGAGAGCTCCCTTCGTTGAAATAGTCTGCATTTCTATTCTTGATAAACTCTATTTCCTTCAACATCAGATCTCTTTCCAACTCCAAACGCTCTATTTTTGACGCCTGATCGTTCTTCACAAACATCAAACTTAATTGCAGTTGTTTGATTTTAACGAGGCATAATTTCAAGATGTGCACAATTTCATCTGGGTTTATCTCCGATTGATCTATCTTTTCAGGAGCAGACAACAATTTCATTATCATGTCGCTTAACTTCCCCTCTAGATCATCATCATTTCTGGAACATTGATCATCTTTGTTGTCCAGAGATTTTGACCTGTTCTCCGATAAATTATCTTTGTTATTGCTAGCAGATATGTTGAAAATCGTCGTCAGGAGCTTATCAGGTATATTGTTCAACTTAGTGCCTTTGTCTACCTTATTAGCATTAGGAGCGTCAGTCGAGTCTTTAGAACCCTCCAATTGAACCTCCATAGTTATCCCACCATCAATACTGGTGGAAATATCCATTTATCCACCTTCTTTGTTTTATTTTCTAGCATACAACAAAGGATCTTGTAGTAGACACAACAACCAAATCCTATAGGATGCAATTAATTTATCCTAATAAGGAGTTGTTAGATTAGTTTGTGCCGCATTACGGCTATCGACTCTAATTAAGGAATTCGACGTATCACGTGATGATGGACGAACGGAAACTGCCTGGAAATTTGGTAGCAAGCTTCTATTTACAGGACTTTCATTTTCGTAGACAGAGTCGAAATGGATGGACAGAAATAACATTACAATACATGATGTTGAATAAATTATCATAATTCAGAGGAATAAGGAATAAGGAATAAGGAAGCAGAATATGGTCTATTTATGCGAAAACATTGGATATGAATTTTGTTTTAACTCGTAGAGTTTTGTGGCCTCAATGCAACGATCGGTGAAGAGTATTCAATCCTTTAGTTTTTCAGCTTTGGAGCTGACATCGGTAAACTGGTATAAAAATCCCTTGAAGAACTCGTATACTGGGAAAACCACACATTGACCGGAGGCGACTCTGATGACCCTTGGTAGAATACCCTTGTAGAAAGCGTTTACTCCGCTTTCCTTGAACAAACTAGCACCAATTCTGATACCTCTAGAGATGTTTGATTCGGAGGAAATTCCTGTTTCCTTTTGCATTCTTGTTTTGATTGTGTCTAGAGGATTGTTACAGAATGGACCAATGGCACCAGAAGTGAAACCAATTATGGCTGTTTGGTATGTTGGGAGAACTTCTGTGTTTTGGTAGTCCTGCAGATAGGCCTTCAAGAAAGAGTATGTGGTGAAATTAGCACCTTGGTTGATAGCTTGTCTTGCAGCAGTCAATCCCACACCTCTATATAGGGTCTTGAATCCTTCTTCTCTGATAATCATCAGAGCGGCCTGTGGAGCGCTTCTGTATTTAGGAACTTGAAGTGGGTCCTTCAAGGAGTTGTGTTGAGCCTGCAATCTAATTTTTACAACTTCCATAGGGTTGACAATCATGACTGCTTCGGTGATACCTGCCATGACACCACTGACAAAGTTACCAGATGTTGTGATTTTTCCTGTCTCTTTGTCAACAAAGAGGGATTTGTAGAACTCATAGGAGGAGAATCTGATGGCCATTTTTGGCACAATACCAATACATACAGCCCCCAAACCTCTGTACAAAGCGAAAAATCCTTCTTTCTGTACAATTGAGATACCTGTTTGGAAAAGTCCTGGAGGCTTGGTTCCCTTGAGACCTGTGGTTTTCTTGAACAATTGCATTCTCACCTTAATGGTATCCAGAGGGTGACAACACAAGGCCTCAAAGAGACCTGCAGTACCACCTGCAATCAAATCGATTGCGGTATTCTTTGGCTTCTTGTTAGATTTAGCTGATGCAGACATTGCAAATCTTCAAAAGTACTATCTTTTTCATCAATAAACAAAAAAAGACATTTTTTTAGTACTCTGGAAATAACTTTCTTTATATACTGCATTTGTTTCACCTCCATTACTCGTACCACCTCCGATTCATTCCTATCCATCTCTTGCACATACTGTGCTTTGCATACCTGTTTGATGATTCATCCCGTCTACCTAAATCTGGGGATACAGAGACACGCGAATCCATCTCCCCGGGGCATCGGAATTTTTCATCTGCAATGGTTAAACGGGTGCCTTTTTTCTGGGGTACGGGGAATAGCATAATTCGGTGGCAGAGACATCACATAATAAACTGGGGGTTTCTCAAACAGCTCGTTATATAATAGTGGCGTTAGTGGGACATACTCTAAACTAATCCGGGTGCATTCCGACGTGGAGCTATCAAGTACACATCGGGCGTTCTGAAATACTGGGGCTTTGAATAATCATAAAAACTCATCAAATAATCTCAGACATTTATCATCGAGTCAAACTCCGTATACCCTATTCCATCTGGGTCTATCGGGGCTTATCTCAAGACATGTCAATTCTACCAGCCTAGTCATGTTTGCTTATGGCTCCTTCAACCCTTATTCTGCCAGGGTCAAAGGAAGTAGTGCGCCACACATTTTTAGCACCAACGGAGACACAATTGTCTTGGCCCACGGGGTGGCGGGGCTCTTGCTCCGACCGCGATAATAGAATCTATCAAAACAATATCCCGTGATAAACATCACGTGTACAAATGGAGAACTAAAATCAGATCGAATTCGTTATATAAGTATTCGGAAAGATTGCTATAAATATATCCTTTGTGCTGTGAGACCGACTAACCAAAGAGATCCCAATTTTCGACCTTAAGAGTCTGCAGAATATGCGAAACCACAGTCTTCGCGATGTCGATTCTCTTTTGGGCCAAGTTGGTAGTCTTTTCAGTCCCCTCGAGAAGTAGTTTGAGATCCTCCTGCTCGACGGACTTGACAAATGGAGCGTTGTAGGAAATCAACAGATCCGTGTGGGATTCCTTGAGCCGGATAAGACCCAGGATCAAAACCAGCGGGGTTTGATCTCTGCCCCATTTCTTAGCCTCTTGGCCCGAAACTGATATATAAGCAGTATCTTTAGGAAAGTTTGGAGCAGTCAGTTGCTCCTTGTACAAAACCTTTGATTCGTTTTCGCCAACTCCATTCAACTTCGAGATCTCTAATTGATGATATTCGATGGCTGCGGTTTCATCAACTTCCTCGACCCGCTCCATCAGATCCACAATAATTGCGTCGTCCGAGTTCAGTGGAGAGTCTTCTCCAGAGACAAACACTTCCTGGGTGTCTGGAATCTGACGGAACATCGATGCATCCACCAGCCCTGTAGGAAGATCCAAAGTGATTGCCCCACCATAAAGCTGTTTCTTCTCAAATCTAAGACTATTCATTGTTCGTTTGTCCGTCTGAATCTTGCCGTTCACAGAGAGATTCTTGTGGTGTCATGATTAACTTGTAAATTTCTCCAGAGATCGCTCTGAGGAGTGTTTCCGCCTCTGGACAGACATCCGTTCACCGCATATTTCCAATGTTTTTCTCACCAGAACTCAGGCAACCGTTCTCGCAAGGGGAGCTGGGATCTTGATGTATGCTTAGGAGGCTGTTACAGGGGACTTCGCGATACTGAATTGATGTCAATTTTGCCGTTATCTTGTCAGAGGCGAGAAAATCTGTTTAGGTTTGGTATGCACAAAGATCTTTGATAGATTTAATTAATGAAACTGATTTACAACGATGAGGGTGGACTAGAAAAGGGAACCTGAGAAAGGAGAACAAAATAGTTGTAGAAGTACATTTGAATGACGAGTGAAGGTTAGGTGAGAGTAAGGCGAGTATTTGTTTAATCTAAATCAATATCGAGCGAAACGTCGTTCCATGTGAGATACGCAATTTTCGGACCGTGTTGATTTTGAAGGGCTTTTTAGTGGACAAATAGTGAGAAGATGAAAAGAGAAAAAGTATTTTTTTAAACTTTGTAATATATACAAGACAAGGAAAAGAAGTAATTTTATTATTTTCGATACACTATATTGGATTCCGTTACCAAAAATCTACCAGAGAAGATAGTTAGGCTATAATAGTATTACGGAGAATCTTCATAGGTGGAGGCATCTAGAAACTTTGGTTCCTGGAGTATTTATTGATTACTGTTTATTACTGCACTCGAACAAATCGCCCCTGTCTACAAAACGTCAAGTTATTTGGAATATTTAGGAAGACATATCAACCTAAGTCCACGTTATATCCTAATCTGATATCAAGTACCTCGCGCTAGCTGCATCAATCTATACATTGATAGACACAGGATTTGTAAACCAACATGACGGATATGTTTTCTGTGTTATCGGACCCTATTCTCTTTGAGAAATATGGTCCAAGTCTCAGAGAGGATCTTCTGAAATACCACATCGAACAACAACAGGAGAATTCGATGCTGAAGGAGGAGATCGATCATCTGAAAACAACAAATAAAGCGTTTCTGAAGGCTCTTTCCGAACTAGGAACCGTCATCATATCAGTGGCCATGGGAGATTTGTCTAAAAAGGTCCAGATTCATGAAGTGGAAAGTGATCCCGAAATCTTGAAAGTGAAGATCACAATAAATACAATGATGGATCAACTGCAGACATTCGCTCATGAGGTGACAAACCTTGCGACAGAGGTTGCCAACGGTAAGCTGGGAGGTCAGGTAAAGACCCTTGAAATTCAAGCAAGCGGTGTCTGGAGATCGCTCATTGATAATGTCAACGCGATGGCATTGAATTTGACAAACCAAGTGAGAGAGATTGCCGAAGTGACCTCAGCAGTCGCAGCAGGCGATTTATCCAGAAAGATTAATGTATATGCTCAAGGCGAGATTCTTCAATTGCAAAACACCATAAACAAGATGGTGGACCAGTTACGGAAGTTTGCCTTCGAAGTTACAAGAGTGGCCCGTGAGACTGGTGTCGAAGGTCGACTTGGTGGTCAAGCCAGAATTGAAAATGTTTCGGGTATTTGGCTAGAGCTTACTGATAATGTCAATGCAATGGCTTTGAATTTGACAACACAAGTGAGAAATATCGCCAACGTTACTACTGCTGTCGCCAAAGGTGACTTATCTACAAAGGTCACAGCAGATTGTAAGGGTGAAATTCTTGAACTAAAAATCACCATCAATAAGATGGTGGACAGATTGAGAACTTTCGTTGAGGAAGTTAGAACTCTTGCTACTGAAGTCGGTACTAAAGGTATTCTTGGTGGACAAGCTAACGTTACAGATGTTGATGGTGCATGGAAGGAAGTGACCGAAAAGGTCAATATTATGGCCAACAATCTTACGAATCAGGTCAGATCTATCGCAACGGTTACTACTGCGGTGGCACACGGTGACTTGTCACAGAAGATCAAGGTGCAGGCTCAAGGTGAGATTTTACAGTTGACAAATACCATCAATAAGATGGTGGACTCTTTGCAAGTCTTTGCGAAGGAAGTCACGAGAGTGGCCAAAGATGTGGGTATTGATGGTAAACTGGGTGTTCAAGCCGAGGTTAATGATGTTGATGGTCTTTGGAAAGAGATTACTACCAATGTAAATATTATGGCTGCTAACTTGACAACACAGGTGAGAGCTTTCGCTCAGATTACTGCTGCAGCCACTGACGGTGACTTCACTAGATTCATTACTGTTGAAGCTTCTGGTGAAATGGATGCTCTTAAAACCAAGATTAACCAGATGGTTTTGAACCTGAGAGAATCTATTCAGAGAAACACAGCTGCTAGGGAGGCTGCCGAGTTAGCGAACAGAGCCAAGTCCGAATTTTTGGCTAATACATCTCATGAAATCAGAACTCCTATGAATGGTATTATAGGTATGACCCAACTAACACTGGAGACTCAGTTGACTCAATATCAAAGAGAAATGCTTTCCATTGTGCACAACCTGGCAAACTCCCTACTTACCATTATAGATGATATTTTGGATATTTCCAAGATTGAAGCTAACAGAATGACTATAGAGCAAATCGATTTCTCTCTAAGAGGAACTATTTTCGGTGCGTTGAAGACCTTGGCTGTCAAGGCGATTGAGAAGCAGCTAGATCTGGTTTATCAGGTGGATAATTCTTTCCCAGACAATCTAGTTGGTGATTCTTTCAGATTGAGACAAGTTATTTTGAATTTGACTGGTAATGCCATTAAGTTTACTAATCATGGCAAGGTTACGGTTAGTGTGAAGAAGACTTCTAGAATTGTGAACAATACTGATAAATTGCTCTTGCAGTTCTGTGTTAGTGACACAGGCATTGGAATTGAAAAAGATAAACTAGGAGTCATTTTCGACAACTTTTGCCAGGCAGACGGTTCCACCACAAGAAAGTTCGGTGGTACTGGTCTTGGATTATCGATTTCCAAGCAGTTAATTCACCTGATGGGGGGAGAGATTTGGGTTACCTCTTCTTATGGTGAGGGTTCTAATTTCTTTTTCACCATCTTAGTTTCACCAGCAAAAATTGACTTATCGAGACAGTTAGAGATTTTATTCCCTTTCAAGGACCACGAAGTGCTTTTCATCGCAATAGAACATGACGAGCATGCTACGGAACAGATAAGAGAGAACATCAAATTATTGAATTTGGAGCCTGTTGTGGTGGATGATGTAACTGAAGTCAGTATAAAGCAGCCATTTAACTATGATATCATTATTATTGATCGCATAGATACTGGCAGGAGATTGAGACTATTACCAGAAATTAAATACGTGCCTCTGGTGCTATTGCATCCATCTATTCCTTCACTAAATATGAGGTTATGTCTTGATCTGGGTATAAGTTCGTATGGAAACACTCCTTGCTCAGTTACAGATCTTGCTTCGATTTTGAAGCCCGCACTAGAGAGCAGAGCTGCTCCATCAAATAGTGATGGGTCTACTTCTTACAAGATTTTGCTTGCCGAAGACAATCTGGTTAATCAAAAGCTGGCGGTTAAGATTTTGGAGAACCATGGTCATACGGTTGAAGTTGTTGAAAACGGTATGCAAGCCGTTGAGACCATAAAGAGGAGCCATTATGACGTAATTCTTATGGATGTACAAATGCCAATAATGGGAGGATTTGAAGCTACTGCAAAGATCAGGGAATGGGAGAAGAAGAAATATGTTGATACAATGGCTTTCCGCACGCCAATTATTGCTTTGACGGCGCATGCGATGTTAGGTGACAGGGAAAGATGCTTGAAGGCACAAATGGATGAGTACCTTTCAAAGCCTTTGAAGCCATCTCTATTAGTCCAAACTATATCCAAATGTATACACAACATGAACCAATTGAAAGAGCTCTCGAAGAGCCAGAATGTTCGTGGAGCAAATTTTGCCGAAAATCTGAAGAATGGGTTTGTGAATACTGATTTACATTGTCAAAATAGTATGGATAAAAGTAATTCTGAGCTTTCGTCAGATACTTCGATTACAGGCTCAAAGAAGATTGAAGATCTAACGGATTCTTGTCAAGATAATACTGACCTCACAGTGGGTTTATAATTTTAGTTTTAATAAAGGGTACGAATGAACTTGAGTTTCTAATTCTAAACATTAATAGTCGTTTTTGAAAAATTTATAGTTTCATCAATAGATGTTCAGTATAACAAACGAAACCTACAGGAGGAAGATTGACAATATAAACAGATCTTGGACATTATATTCTAGGACAAATCAAATCCAGCATGAGAGTTGATGGAGTATAGCAACTTTTCCCTTAAAAGCTTTTTATCTTTATAATCTGGTAACTTCAGAAGATTGACACATGTCGATGCAGTTGGCAATCTATTCAAATCATTCCCAGAGTTTCTAACACCAAACTTAGGATTTAATTCTTTGAAACCCAATAATGGCTCTCTTGAGCTTGAAGTGACAAATTTCAGGAATTTTGATCTATGTGGGTTATCGAATTCATCAAGAATTTCGAATAGATTCTTAATTGTCTGATCTGATGGAAGATACCCCCCCAATACAGTATTCTGTCTGAGGTCATCGATATCAATCTCTTTTTCGCCTCCCGAGATTAACTTGGTCAATTCATATGGATTGAATAGTGATAACCAATGCGGTTTGATTATTTCAAACAGACCCTCAAGAAAATAATTTGATTGCATTGAAATGGACTGATCTAATTTGAATTTAGCGATGGAATAGATATATTGAAGCTTATTTTGCTGAGTGACCCTGGTATTTGAACCTCCAGGAATCAGATTTAAATTGATGACTGAATGCAGTTCCTCAACTTTCTCACTAATTGTAAAGTTCAAATCCAAAGAATTAAGCTCAGAGTCCGTAAGTTTAAGAAGTTTAATAAGATTTTGATACAGTTCTTTATCAAATGTCTTCAGATCGTCGAATGAAGTACGATATTGCTGAGGTTCCTGATGTTGGGGTACTCCTAACAGGTTCCTGGACTTGCCACCATTGTAAGAGGATGCAGACCATCTGCTCAAGAAAAATGGAGCAAATGAGATGTCCGTTAACACATTCTCGTAGAGACATTTACCTACAACCATTCCCAAAAACCTCATCAATTGCAGATAGAAAGTGCGGCCCTCTTGATTTATAATATTTGATGAAGTATTCTGTTGCTGGTACTTTAATTTGAAATAGAAATCTGGGTCAGGGTACAATTGATAATTGGAGGTGGTCTTAAAAAACTGAAGTCCTCCATTTTTGGACTTATTTGTACTTGAAACAACAAAGGCACTATCAACAATACTTGTAAGCAACTCCTTTGTTAAGCCCCCGCCATCAATTCCTGCCTCCTTCTCTCCAAACTGGTTGATAAACTCAACAGATAATGGATATTTAAACTGAGCCCCTCTTATATTACCAAATTGCTCAAATGAATCAAATAAAACATTCTCTCTAGAAACTGCCCCTTGTATCTTCTGAGGAAGCCAAAAGTTGATCTTAGATTTATCTAATTCGATTAACTCACGGAATATTTTGGCTCTGGAGTCGAATGGGATCAAAAACGGTAAATAAGTTAGAATCAAAAGATTATCAACAAGTTGCTGATTCCCTGTTCTGCCAAATATTTTCACCTCAGTAGTGGCAAATAAATCTAGGCCATTGTTTGAATGACCATCTTCGTCACTATCCATAAAATCATCAAACTCAAGATCATGTTGATTTTCAATCGTAACTAAAAGGGGTGTGATATTAGTCACGTAGAAAGGGATTCCCTTGAGCAACCAAAAATCGCTTTCAATTAATTTCATCCTTAAATCTCTTAAGTAAATTTGTCTTAATAACTTCAAGGAGAGACGTCCCACCCGTTGGAAAGATTCCAACATATTTGTGTATAAAGGCATACCAATCTTTGAAAGTAATGAGGAGCTTACATTCCTGCCTCCCAGAACTATGAATACTGAAAAATTCTTCAAGAAGCTCACAAATGAAATGTAGTTGTCCTTATCTAGTCTCCCTTTATCGAAGAGATCATTATCATTAGAAACATAACCTAGATATGAATACAACTCTTCGAACAGATAAAGAGTCTGCCACCATGATTCATTTTTAATTGAGAAAGCAGACTCCCACAAGTCATCGTCATCAGCAAGGATGTAGTGTTTTTCTTCGATTAAAACCAAAACCTGATTGTAAAATTCGTTATCACAAAGCTTGTCAAACCAGGTATTGAAAAAGTTTAAGGAGGATGAGGCTACTATCAAAGTAACTAGCAGGTTGTTCTTAAAGGACATATTGAGCGCGCTGGGTAATTTTTCATCCCGTGGAGAGACAAACTGAACCAAAGAATAATAAAAAGAAGTGAATAACTCCGGCCGAATATTCAAAGACTCACATTTCTTCAAAATCTGTCTAGGGAAGTCCTTCATATATATATGGCTAAACTTCTTTTGGTATTTACCATTAACTAAAATTGACTTGGTAGTTGAGGAGCGCCTGATCTTCGAGGCATCATTTGTGGCATCATTTAAAGCTCTTAAGTTTATTTCGGAATCATCGTTATCTTGAAATACTATGCCGCATGATATGCTCCCTAGAATAATTGCTAAGGCTTCAATAAAAACCTCATCAACCAGAGGTAAGTAATCATAATTATGGTCAAAAAGGACACTAATAATGTTCACAAGATATTGTAACTTTTCGAGATCATCAAAGCAATAGAACTGATCTTTGTTAGTTACTATCCAAAGTAATTGCCATACTATTGATTGAGTGAGATTTGGGAATGAATTAATTTCCAGAGAATAATCGATAAATCGATCAGCAGGGTGAAGAAAGAATAAGATCAGCTCTCGGGAACGTGTAGTTGATGTGTAATCTAATATGAGATTGTAGAAGAATTCGTTTTTATCGTATATTCTCAAAAGAGATCTGACAAGTCTGTCAGTTTGTTTATTTTCGTAAGGTTTGACAACAGGATACTTCTCGTTGATCTGATGTAAAATCACGAGGATCTTCTTTATCAGCTCATAGTTCTGAGTCTTGCTGATGAGACCTTCTACTGCTAAAATGAGAGTTTCCGTAAGTTTCTCAAGGGTGGCAGGTGAAATTTGCGATGAATTGTCTAACAAAGAGAGCAAGAGGTTCAATTGATCTGATGTGAGCTTCTGGCTCTGAAAGAGTACTTGATCCTTGAAAAAGAAGTTGAACTCTGCGAGGTTAACTCCGTTCCAATTCTCGCTGTACCATTTCCTGGCCTTTTTAAGATCTAAAAATGACCTTACCAAAGATTGGATCAGTGTAGCTGCTCGCTCCTGTTGCCTTCGTTGTTCTCGAAGAAGTCTCTCTTGTTGAGCAGATTGAAGAAACGTCTGTTTGTTCTTTGCCAACAGGTTACGGTTCCCAAGATTCACTCCTCGTTTTCTCGTTGCTCCTGTGAAATTCTGACTCATTGTGTCATGTATTGTATGTTTCAATGGAGCCTTATGTAGAACCGTATTATCCAAGGGCGCTGGTGTCTATAATCATGACAAAATTCATATTTCTATGTTAGTAAACCCAAAAGATAACAAGGGATCTTCATAAAGGCGAACCTTGCCAGAACGAGTTTAGAGCATACACGACCTTATTATAAAAATGTTATATTTGGAGATTGTATGGTAGGTTAATTGTAAGACGCGTTTATATAGATTGATCTGTAAAAAGAAGATAACCAACGCCAAAAGAATAGGATAAGAACTAAATAAGAAGATAAGGTATGAAAAGTGTACAATAGAGTGAAATAGGAAATGTCGAATAACGGAAAACACAACAATGACCACACACACCATGAGGGAGCAAACAAAAGAAGACATCTGAACATAGATTTAGATGATAACCTAGCTACTGAATCTGCGCATTCCTTACCGACGGCAAACCAATCGATCAAACCGCAGGGATATCATTTACCTGTTCATGAGAGGTTCAGCTCGCAAAAATTGCACGATAAGCTCACATCGAGCCAGATCGATAACGATTTCAGCACATTTGAGAAGGAATTGGTATCCATGTCCGATGGCCCTGCGCAGGATCAGCAGGAGAAACAAATCTGGTCAAGACCTCCGATTCCAGAGTTCGTCTCCAAATTGTACGATATAGAGTTCCAGCAGTTGGATGCTGAGGAAGCGATAATCAACGGACAATCTGCAGTGCGATTCATTGGAGTCACAGAGGAGGGCTACTCCGTGCTTTGTAATGTGGTAGGCTTCAGACATTATTTTTACATCCCTGTTCCCAAAGGACTCACTGATAGAGATTTAGGAGAACTCAAAAAGTACTTAGATGCAAACTACCAAGGAATTGTTGGAATCGAGATTTCATTGAAAGAGTCCATTTGGGGATACAACAATAACACGAAACTACCATTTCTGAAAATAATCGTAGATGGTGTCAAATATATTGGAAAGTTGAGGTCTGCGTTTGAAAGAGGTGAAATAGAGTTCAAGAATTTGTTTCCTCCAACAGGAACAATGACATTCGATAACATCCAATATCTTTTAAGAATGATGATCGATTGTCGTATTACAGGTATGGGATGGCTAACTGCTCCTGCTGACACTTATATTGTTGTTCCAGATTCCAAAAGAGTTTCAACCTGCCAGTTTGAAATAACTATTGATTACAGGGATCTGAAATCGCATCCCTCAGAGGGAAAATACTTGAAATTGGCTCCTTTGAGAATTCTGTCGTTCGATATTGAATGTGCAGGTAGAAAGGGTATCTTTCCGGAGGCGGAGCATGATCCAGTCATTCAGATAGCCAATGTTGTAGCCAATCCTGGTGATACCGTTCCATTCGTGAGAAATGTATTCACAGTCAAGTCTTGTGCTCCCATCATAGGTTCGGAGATCTTTTCTTACGAAGATGAAGCAGAAATGTTATTGAAATGGAAAGAGTTTGTGGTAAAAGTTGATCCAGATGTGATTATTGGTTATAATACAACCAATTTCGATCTACCGTACTTGATTAATAGGGCTGCCGCCTTGAATGTAGAAAAGTTCCCTTACTTCAGCAGATTGACAAACAGCAAGCAAGAAATCAAGGATTCATTTTTCAGTTCGAGAGCATATGGTTCAAGAGAGAACAAAGTCATTAACATCGAGGGAAGAATGCAACTGGATCTGCTTCAGTTTATTCAAAGGGAATATAAATTAAGATCATATACTCTGAATGCTGTTTCAGCTCACTTCCTAAACGAGCAAAAGGAAGATGTACACCATTCTATCATCACTGATTTACAGAATGGTACATCGGAGACTCGTAGAAGATTAGCTGTATACTGTCTTAAAGATGCATACTTGCCTTTACGACTTTCGGAAAAACTGATGTGTCTGGTGAACTACACAGAAATGGCCAGAGTTACGGGTGTGCCGTTCTCCTTCTTGTTGAGCAGAGGTCAGCAAATTAAGGTGATCTCCCAATTGTTTAGGAAATGTCTTGATTTAGATATTGTCATTCCTAATATGAGAAGCGAGGGTGTTAATGAAGAATATGAAGGTGCTACTGTCATTGAACCTGTGAGAGGATACTATGATGTGCCCATTGCAACACTAGATTTTGCTTCGTTATATCCATCTATTATGATGGCCCATAACCTGTGTTATACCACCCTTTTGAACAAACAGACAGTAGACAGATTGGGTCTTACGAAAGACGTTGATTATATCGTTACTCCTAATAATGACATGTTTGTTAAGTCTGAGTTGAAACAAGGGATCCTACCTACAATTCTACAAGAACTCTTGAGTGCCAGAAAAAGGGCCAAAGCAGATTTGAAAAAGGAGACAGATCCTTTCAAGAAACAAGTTTTGAACGGTAGACAACTAGCCCTTAAGATTTCTGCAAATTCCGTTTACGGATTCACGGGAGCCACTATTGGTAAATTACCATGTCTGGCTATTTCTTCATCAGTTACTGCTTTCGGTAGAGTTATGATTGAAGAAACTAAGGCTACTGTCCAAGAGAAATATAGCATCAAAAATGGGTTTCCTTATGACGCTCAAGTCATTTATGGTGACACTGATTCTGTCATGGTAAAGTTTGGTTATGACGACCTTGAGACGTGTATGAAAATAGGAGAAGAGGCAGCGGATTATGTCTCTACAAAATTCCAAAACCCGATCAAGCTTGAGTTCGAAAAGGTATACTTCCCATATTTGTTGATTAACAAAAAGAGATACGCTGGTTTGTTTTGGACAAATCCGAAGAAATTTGATAAGATGGATACTAAAGGTATTGAAACTGTGAGAAGAGACAATTGTAGATTGGTTCAGAACGTAATCACTCATGTTTTGGAACTTATTTTGGAAAGCAGAGACGTTCACGGTGCTGAAGAATTCGTCAAGAAGACTATCGCAGACTTACTACAGAACAGGATCGATTTATCGCAGTTGGTTATCAGCAAAGCGTTATCAAGACAGGATTATGCTGCTAAACAAGCTCACGTGGAGCTAGCAGAAAGAATGAGGAAGAGAGATGCTGGATCTGCTCCCACTTTAGGTGATAGAGTTGCATATGTCATTATCAAGACTGCAGGAGACAAAAATTATGAAAAGTCAGAAGATCCATTGTACGTTTTGGAAAACTCATTACCTATAGATACCAAATATTACCTGGAAAACCAACTTGCTAATCCTTTGACGAGAATCTTCGAGCCTATTTTAGGAGAGCGGAGAACCAAGGAACTACTTCACGGTTCACACACAAGAACGGTTGCGGTTTCTGCTGCTAAGACGGGAGGTCTGATGAAATTTGCACGTAAGTCCAATACCTGCAAGAATTGTAAATCCCCAATTGCTCAAGGAGAGGCCTTATGTACGAATTGTAAAGGAAAGTCAGGGGAATTGTATGGACGAGAGCTTGCCAAGATGAATAATCTGGAGCTGAAATTTAGCAAATTATGGACCGAGTGTCAACGCTGTCAAGGATCTTTGCACCAAGAGGTTCTCTGCTCTAACAAGGACTGCCCCATATTTTATATGAGAAAGAAATGCCAAAAGGATGTTTTAAGCCAGGCCGATGAAATCAAAAAGTGGGATTCAACTACATGGTGAAGTCTTGCTTCATCGATCCACGTTTAATCAATTTATAGGGAAATATTTTGTTTTAATAATACTGCATTCACACGGTTTGATATTCACAATTTAGTAGAAAGTTAATTTTATTATTAAGCCTGGACCCCTTGCATGAAAGCCGTTGCGAAATGTATTTTCTCGTTTGCAGGAAGAGCAATTCCGAGAAGAAGCAGCTGTAGGACGAACGACTGGAGACCAACAGTAGCATGCGATTTAAGGTGTGATAGACATATAGTGTATATCAATGCCTTAGTAAATACAACCACAGAGTGTACAAGGAAATTGGTGTCAGGATATGGAGCCTAGGATGGAAGAGCCTATCACATTATCTAAAGTCCGGAGTTAATTCGGAAACACAGAAGCAATTACATCGTTACCTTTAGCCGTTGTATTGGGTATTCAATCAATAGCATTAATCGAGTCGATGGATTGATAATTCTGATTTGCCGAACAACCGAGACAGATTATCATTACAGTACTTGCCGCACCCCAGAACTGACAGCTGATTGCTCGAAGCGAAAATTCAGTCGAAAGAGAGGCCGGAAGGCTTACAGAAAAACAAAAAGGGCTCGGAGATAAGTAAAACTACACTGCAACAGAATTAACGGCCCATTATGCCCAGCTTGTTATTCTCGGATACGATGATAGAATGGGCCTATCCAGCCGAAGCCGAACTTGACGGACGATCGCATGGAGATCAGAGATCCAAGGTGGACTGATACCAGCTGATCAGGACGACTGTGAAAAGGATAGGACTGGAGTACACAAGGAAATACTGAAGAAACAGTAATCATTAGACATAAATAGGGTAGCAAACGGACGGCAGTGGACAGCAAATTGACGGCAGCGAGCTTGGCAAGCACTTGGTCATTAATAATCTCGGTTTCCGAATAACCAAACTAGAGGTATAAAACCGTTAGTAATCAAAGCCAGTACTATGTGGTGTACGGGTGTAGATCTGAGTCATCGGTGGTGCAATTTTGAAGCCGACAAGGAGATAGTTGACTAAAAGGCTAAGGAGACGAATTTCCGGAGATATGTGGAAATTAGTAATAGGGTTGAGGGCGGAAGAATAGGCGGTGTAGGATGATATCAGCTTATGTGATATAGACCTAAACTCCATCAACAGGAGAGTAAGTTGATCCATCGGGAACCTTAGATTTTATGGAAAGTGGTTAGATGAGGGATTCTGGTCTAATTCCGAGATGCCAACCCTGGCTAAAATGATCTGCATCCTTAACCGCCGGACGTCAGTCTAAAGTCTCTCCCCCGCGTCCTTAGAAGGCACGGCTGGAGATGTTTAGCTGGCTGCCGACTATGACGGCCAGCTGGTGGGTGCTTCCTAGGTTTCCGGGTGCGCGGTGGAATTTGGATTAAAACCGAAACCGAGAGAATTTTGGGGGCGAGCGTGGAATATGAGGGAAAAGAAACAGATCGGAAAGAATTTGTCAGAATAAAGGAGTTAGGAGAATAATGGTATATAAGAGAGCTGAGATCCGGACTTAAATAAAATGAAATTGACCATTAATTACATTATGATTATACATAAACAAGTAGCAACTCAATTGTATATTCGTGTATTAGGATGCAAAGATGATTGAAACACTTTCAAACAGATCTATAATGAGCCATCGCAATGTGGTAGACACTTATATGTTAGCTTCAAAGGTGAAGTCCAAATTGACTAAGGAGGCTGTGAGGTCCGATGTAAACTTACATAGATTAGTCTGCCAGGCTAATTTACTGGACAATCTAATCAACGTTTTGAACAAAGATTCGGGATCAGACGAGAGCGATAACGATTCCAACGTCTCACAAGATTCCCGTAAATACTCCTTTGACAACATAGAGTCGGCTAGGGACTCAAGACACGTTAAGGTTGTGGAACCGGAAAAACCAAGACATTCAGATAAAAACCACAAGAGCGCTTCGCAGGGAAATATCGAATTCTATTACACCTCCGACGATTCGGATTTTGATGAGTCAGATTCGGATAACGAAGACGAGGTCGATGAGTACAAATATTATTATGAAGAAGTGTCAGATTCTGATGACGAGGACTCTGATGATGAGGATTACTCCTCTAACGAGCGCTCCTACGTTAACAGTTCTGCAAATAAGATTTTACCGGACCATGATCTTACTGTGGTTCATGAGGAAGAGGTTGATTCGGACTCGGATTTATCAGATTACGAGTATGGACCTTGCGACTCTTTGCACAAGGTCTTCTCAAATGACATAAGCTTGGTTGACTACAAACAAAGAGCTGAATCGACTCTGGATTTAAGTTCAGGTTTCTCTGTCACTGTTAGCAATATTGATGTTGATGACGAGGAAGAGGTGGATGCCGATGAGCTTGACAGCCGTGATATGCCTTCTCTTTCTACTTGTTCGTCGATTTCATCAACTGAGGAAACTGAAATGCATTCCTTAGAGGGTCAAAATCTACTGCACTACCGCCTGGATCCTGCGGTGGAGGGGGCGGAACATCTGTTGCACATGAAGCACAGAGTTGCTGATACCTCTTCTGCAACATCAGCACCTGAAGCCGCGTTAGTTTTTTAGCGACTTGGATTTCACTCAATGCTGTCTCATCTGTAAGGGTGGCTTTACACTGAGAGATTTATTGCTGAGAGCAAAAATAATAAGATAAAATGTTACGAGACTCAAGGTGAGTTATGTTATGATTACGGAAGTATATTCTCTCTAAGAGAATGATTATGTCTATTTATGTTTATGAAGTGCCTAGTTTGTACATAGATATTTTGAAATATGACATTTGATAGATTCAGAATTTAAAATATGCGATATTAGTCTTCCGAGCTATTTAACGAGGCTCCTCGAAGCTTCCGAAAATTTAGATTCCTTCACTAAAAAAGATCCGGATCATCTCCAACAACAGAAATTAGATGTCATGTATATCTAAAAGCATATCCACTTAACATGCGCCGATGGTGGCAGCTGTTAAGTTGCTGGTCAGCTATCGGTTGATTGTAACCGTGCCGGCCGATTAGGCTGTACCATGATAGATTGTATCAGTATCTCGAATTAAATCTATGCCGAGATGGCACCGAATTTCATATCTTGCGAGGGTAAGGAAGAAATTACCGCGTGATATTGATCACGTTACAAAATACACGTGCGTGAAATCACATGCATGACAGATTACTTCGACGCGAAACTTTCTTTCCAGAAGTGGAGTCGAATGCGTCGATGGATATTTGACGTTGGTATCCGGTGCGCGGCTGTTGTGGGCGAAAGGAAACTTGATGAGTATCGACGAAGTCGTAAGAGAAGGTGGAGAGGATAGAAGGAGAAACGAAGATTGAGATTAAGAAGGAACAAGTAAATTAGTAGATCAGTTGAGTATAGAAGACTAAGTATTACTCAATTCACCATACAACTAACTGTGTTCATCCGTTATTCTGTAGCGTAGAAGATCTCTTGTCCTCCATTTTTTTATGTCCTACTCCGTCTTAGGATAAAACCTTGTCGCATCCGAAAAACGTTCAGATCACCGGGGCTGACCTTGGAGAAGTTGGCGCGTACAGCCAATGAGGAGACATTTTTTAGTAATAGCCGGGAGTTTGCTCCCGCACAATTGTTTGTCCCGCAGGCGATGGCTGACTATACGGGGGAGGATAGACGGGGAAAAGTAGAGTTATAATTAAGGCTCTTTCATGGAATGAAATAAATAAAAGGAAAGCACTATCTGGGAATTTAAATTGTTTGAATTACTAAGAGAAATAGGAGGTCGTGTTGTTTGTATATTAAGAACCAATAACTAGCAACGAAAAGAATCTGTATCCAAAATGAAGATGATGAGAATACAACTAAACACATTGGTGAGAAGTCCAGTTCGATTTGGAACGCTGGGAGGACTGAGAACGTTGGCATCTGCTGCCACAGAACAGAGACTCAAGAGTTTCAAAATTTACAGATGGTCTCCAGACACCCCAGACAAGAAACCATACATGCAAGAGTACCAGGTGGACTTGAACCATTGTGGACCTATGGTTTTGGATGCCATTCTTAAGATTAAGAATGAGCAGGATCCAACATTGACCTTCAGAAGATCTTGCAGAGAGGGTATTTGTGGCTCGTGTGCTATGAACATCGGAGGAAGAAATACCCTGGCCTGTCTCTGTAAAATTGACCAAGATGCTTCTAAAGAATTAAAGATCTACCCACTTCCACATATGTACATCGTCAGAGACCTTGTGCCGGATCTCACTCACTTCTACAAGCAGTACAAGTCCATTCAGCCATATTTGCAAGCAAAACCTCCAAAAACAGGCAAGGAAAATCTTCAGAGTATTGAAGACAGAAAGAAGCTTGATGGTCTTTATGAATGTATCCTATGTGCTTGTTGCTCAACATCATGTGCATCTTACTGGTGGAACCAGCAGGAATATTTAGGTCCTGCTGTTTTGATGCAGGCCTACAGATGGTTGGTTGACTCTAGAGATGAGGCATCCAAGAAGAGAAAGGAAATGCTCCAGAACTCCATGTCTTTGTACAGATGTCACACCATTATGAACTGTTCCAGAACCTGTCCAAAAGGTCTGAACCCAGGTAGAGCCATTGCTGAAATGAAGAAGCAACTGGCTTTCGACTGAGCGCATTCCTATCCACATATACAGATGTTTGCTCAACTATACACTCTGATTTTTATGAACTATATACTTCATACTCCGGTTGCACATCTATTTATTACTATCTTATTCACCTTTCAATTCATTCTGATCTATTGAGTATTAATATGAGTCTATCGTATACTTACATTATAACATAAAGCTCTATATTTGTAAATACCTTCTCACGGATAATAACTTCAGACTCCCGTGTTTGGAACACAGCCCGATTTTCTTGATATTTTAAATCTAGAGGATGAAAGTGCAGGGCTTTAGAACTAGTTCTTGCCACTTTGTCCAATTAGATCGAATAACAAGGATGCCAGATGGATAAGATACAGTTTTCATCTAGCTTATGTGAATTGGCTCAGAAATTGGTCGCAACGAACCGATTCCAAAAGGTTGAGGTGAAAAACACACCAACGGATGAGGTATGTATATCTATGTTTTACTTCATAATTTATTAACCTAACAAGAAATAGAAATATATGGCGGTGACATATGAGTTAAATATTTACAATAGACCGAATGCTAAAGCCAATGACTTCATAAGATTACATTTGATCATCACCGTCTCATACCATAATTCATATCAGACCCCTGTGTTGAATTTTAGAATATACGAAATTGAAACCATTCCAGACGACTCGGACTCATCAATGGGGACCGGGATAGGAATTGAGTCGCAAAAACTTGTATTCAGTCAGGATCTTCTGGAAAAGATAGTCTTTCGATCAAGAAGTAGCGTACCCTTCACTCCTCTATTTTCCTCTGAAAACGAGCTAGCCGACATCGATGAATTAATCAACAAGTCAAC
The DNA here is from genome assembly GCA_030567775.1 of Ogataea nemodendra. NCBI lineage: Eukaryota > Fungi > Ascomycota > Pichiomycetes > Pichiales > Pichiaceae > Ogataea > Ogataea nemodendra. Next base: position 437,105 of record JAJLSV010000007.1, read on the forward strand.
AGTATATGAAGATGAAATAACCATATCACAACAAGGAAATAGTCTTTTTTTGTCTTCCATTTGCATGGTTGACCATCATTTACTTTTGGGAACTTACTATCTTGTTCATCCCTGTCAATCAAATGAGCTTCTACAACAACTGTCCTCTGGAAGCGATTCATCACAACTGCTACTACTTTGGTGGAACTTTTACTCAGATTTCTTAATGTAGAACCTCATTTCATTACCTGTCTTCACAGTACTTATGAAGGGCTCTCAGAGCTTAAATGAGACTGAATCAGGAGTATCATCGGTGCAAGGATGTCAATAGCAACGTTTATTGTTCTCGTGCCAGGGAAAAAGACAAGTTAGATATCTAGAATATTGTGTTTGGGTTATTCGAATGATCCCTCAGTTGTGTAGATTGAGGACAAAGGTGTCTCGTTCACGTCTCAAAGTCTTAACATACAACCCAATTATATTATAGGAACTTGAAAAATCATGAGCACATCATTTAACCAGGTGAGATCACAAATTATCTCTGTGGAAAACCAGCTGTCGGGACAGCTGGCGAGCTACTCGTCTTTTGCCGCATCCACATCCTCTTCTGCGACTCTAGAGGAATTAAATGTAGAAAGGAGGATTGAGTCACTGGTTCAGAACCTCGTGGATCTCATCAAGTCGCTAAACAAGATTGTGGACTCACAATCCCTCGATAATTCTGTTTCGACATCGAAGCTACAACAGCTCTCAAGACACAAAGAAAACCTCAACCAATACAAAATTGACTACAACAGGATTAAATCTTCAATTAAACAGGAACGGGACAGACTGAACTTGCTGTCATATGTACGGACTGACATCGAGGACAATCAGAGAAGGGTGTCCGATAACGGAGGAGGTGTTGGTAACGAGGACGATTACATGCTAAATGAACGTCTCAGAGTAAATAGTCAACATAATGCGGTAGATAGTCTTCTGAGTCAAGTGTTTGAGACTCGGGATGAGATATTGAGACAAAGGAATATATTGAGCAATGTGGGAAGCAAACTTCAACGGTCGTTGGGCACAATTCCAGGACTGAATGCCCTTTTATCTAAGATTAACACAAGGAAAAAGAGAGACTCGTTAATAATATCTGGGCTTATTGTTTTTTGCATAATACTTCTATGGTACGCTCTTTGAGGTCGTGTTTCCATTATCGCAGAACCCCTCAAAATCATGCTTTTCTTACCCTGTTTTAATATTACGAGCAATGATACAGATAACCATGACTTTATATTTGCAGTATAGCTATCTCTTTACTAAGAGATCTCATTTCACTATATATTAATTAGTCTATCAATCTATCTATCTATATATCACAAGAGAAATCTTCAAGTACCAAAAATTTTCTATAAATCGAGCACGTTCAAAATAAAGACCTTTGAAAGTAGTTTAGAATGTTCAAAATGTGGTAGATTCTAAACATTTCCAGGCCTACATTTACATAAACACACATCTCATTACATCATTATTGACAGAAACTGAAAATGCCGGATTCTCTGGATGAGCTTGTGACGAAATATACCGAATCTTTGTCAAGAACTATAGAGACCACGGCATCTGAACTTCAGCCGGAATATATAAAATCCAACACCACATATGAGCTGGAGTCACTCTCATATGCTTTCGATTGCAATTTCAATGACCTTAAGTTAGAGGAGCTGGATATCGATCGGATATCTTTCTTCAATGGTCTTGCATCCAACTACTTAATTTTATTATATGGAAAATTGAACTCAGAAGAGTCCATTGACGATGACTATCTTCTAGAGAGAACCATTCTTCTGTTAGACGTTTCAATGTTCATAGCATTCATAAAATATGATGGCAAGTTAAACGCATTTCCTATGCAAACGTTGAGCACGATAATGGGGACATGTACAATTGAGTTTGTTGTGAACAAATTTGGACCAGTCTTCTTTGACCGTTCGAATGCAAACAGAAGACACAAACTCACACTGAACAATACTTTGGTTGGTAAAGCAAAACCTGGATCTACTCTGCTTCAAATAGGGAACTCATTATTGCCGAAACTAATCAGTCAATTAAGACCTCATGATATTTTTGCTACTCAGCTTCTATCCTTTATCACAGATTCTTTTGACATAAACGATAAGCTACTATTATCCAGTGACTGGAAACTGAACGACTTCAATAGGGTGTACTTTGATTTTTCAAAGTCAAGGAAATGGCCCAATAATGCAAGGGCACCAAGCATGAGAAGAGACCCTGGAAGTGATGCATATTTGGAATATCTTACACTGGCTCTGTATTTCACCACTGATTTCAAAAGATTGATAGAGGACTTAAACACCACTAGAGGTGGCAGATACTCTAAATCTCCAATATTTATAGAGAGTTGCAAGAAATTATTGAGAGTAATCAGAGATATGGATGTTAATGAAGCGAAACACAAATCGTCCAAGAAACCCGGTAACTCAGAAGTATCCCAGGAAGAAATTGAAATGATAATCAGGGAATATTCTCAAAAGGATTATGAATGCGATTGGATACTTAATTCTGATGAGTTTAATCTACAGTTCCAACAGTCTAAAAATAGATTGGCTATTGGTTTTCAGCTTTATATCATGCTTACATTTATCTACGACCTCACAGACACTAAATGGACGAAGTTGATTACAGAGATAAACCAAAAGTTCAAGAAATTTAAGAAACCTGATTTCGATATAATGATTGCTAATGACAGTGTGAAGAACTCAATAGGCGATATTCTAACAGATATAGAGCGTCATTACATGTCATACAACCAGACATTCCATAGAATTCTTAAACATCTGATAGACAATACCGAATACTACTGGCGACTTTTGAAGTTAAAACAGTTTAACCACGAGAAAGTTAGCGATCTAATATCGCTTTCCGAGCCCCAGAAAAGAAAACAAGAGGAAGATCTAGAATCCTGTCATACATTCAAAAAACCTTACTTTCATAAAATGGGAACACCAAGACTTTCCAAAATGTGGGCAGTCAAAACAGGTCTTGATGAGATAAAATGCAAAACTGAAAACCCAGAGGAGATAATTGAATCCTACAAGGATGATATTTATTTTTTAGAGGGGTCTATCCAACAAAAGGAACAGGAGCTTTCTGATCTGGAGAAGCCTGAAAACGATCAGGATTCCACTAAGGCAGATCAAGATTCTCACAACAAAGTACTTACCGAGGAGCTTGAATCCCTAAATTATGACAGAGAAACCCTTACTTGGAAGATTCTAAGGTCAAGCAGAACTGTAGGCCATTGGATAGATTCTTCTATCTCCACCACTATATGAGGATCTCCAGATCTCAGATCCCGCAAAAATTGATGCCCCACAAAAATAATAACACGTGACCTTAGCTAATTTTTATTCCTCTCGGTGTTTGGGCTGTGAAAAAAATTGGAATCCACAGCTACTATGGAAGAAGATCTGATTGAGAGAAATATATATGGACAAATCATTTGAATCTGGGACAACATGTACAGAGAGAAGAAACACCAGAAATTTGGGAAGTTGCTTTGATTTTTCAAGATGCCATCTATTTCTCAACGTGGAGACGAGACTAATAGTGTCTCTACCTCGGTAGCACTTTCTTCTGCTACTGCTAGCTCACCATTTGGTTTTCCTTTAGACCCATACGAGCTCAAGGGTAAAGTATTGACTTCACCATTCAACTTGTTGTTGTCTACCACATATTTGCTCAACGATAAGATTTTCAATTATGATCTATTAAATCATTCTAATGGTACAGACAGAAAATCTGTTCTCAACTTATGGACCAGTTTGAACAGAAAAAACTTGAATGACATTGTTCCAGAACTTTACGACATGGAGATCAGATCTGGGTGTGGAAATTTGCTGCTCGGATATCTAAACGAGTCCTCAGATTCCAAGTCCATCTCTGTGATTGCTCCAAGTGCTGCTCTTTCGTTCATGGAGCCAGTTTTTTTACAGCAACATCAAAATCACCATAATTTGGCTATTTCATTCCAGGTCCCAACTTTAGACTATGATTTCAAGACTGCAAAGCTTGTCTCGAAGTATTCCCGTGCTTTCTCTGTAGCTAAGAATCTAAATCTGCCTGTCATCTCTTCCTTCACTGCTTTGGAGTCACAGCATTTTACTATTCTGTCCTCTGTTCTAGCAGACCTGAACATCACTAATATTCATCTTTTTGATGGTCTTTCTTTCATCAAGACTAACGAGACCATCGCTGGTTCTTTGTCAAGCGATCAGGTCAATTCGATTTACGTGGGCTTATTTGAAAAATTGAATGGTCAAATCCAGCTTATTCCAACAGAGAAACAAATTTCCTTTGCTTTGGATGCTCTCAACAAGCTTTTGAATACTAAGTATCAACCGTTTGAATATTATGGTTCAAAGAATGCAGAAACCATCTTTGTTGCTTATGGAGTCAACGAGTCCAGAAATTTGATCAAGCTTATCGAGAAGTTGAAGGATCCATCCATTGGAGTCATCGTAATCAGAGTTTCACTTCCATTTGAAGGCTCTAAATTCTCTCAATTAATCTCCTCAAAGACAAAGAAGGTGGTAGTTATTGGAGAGAAATTTAACGGTATTAACCTTCTTAAGTTGAGTGTTCAAGCGTCTTTGTTTTTGAATCAAATTTTCCTTGATGTTATCGATAGTTCATTCTCTCAAGATAGTTTAGAATTTGAGGATGTTGCCAAAGTTATGCAACAGTATGTCCACAAATCCATACCATTTTCCATCGCTCAAACGGGCTCACACTTCCAGTTCTTTTCTAACGATAACTCAAGATTCGTTGATGTTCCTTCTAAGATTGCTCATGCTTTGTCTTTAATAGAAGGTTTGAGACTTAAATACAGACCAAAGTTCAACAATTACGTCAATTCTGGTCTTTTTCAGGCTGATATTAAGGTAGGTGACTTCTCTGGATCAAGAATTGACTTAGCAATTGTGGAAGACGTTAATATCATGAATAAAGTTGATATTATCAGTCATTTAAATTCAAGTGGTTCTGTGGTGGTCATAAATTCTCTTGAAGAGGCTTTTGATGAGGCCAAATTTGTTGAAAAAGCTCTCTCAAAGAACTTGAAAAAGCGTTTGGCTGAAAACAAGGTTAATCTCAAAATCATTGATTTAAATTTAGTCGGAGAGGAAGAAGCTACCACTGGAAGAACATCGTCAATTGCTATTCAAGTTGCTTTCTGGAAGCTAGCTTACCCCGATTTGGATACAGGAAGTCTAGTAACCAAGATATTGCAAGCGTTCGGATCAGAGGCGGAGTTGTTGGCGTCTGTCATTACAAACCTTGTAGACAAGATCAATGAGATCGGTATCAAGGAGATCAAATATTCTGAGGACTGGATCAGACCTCAGCCTGTCGAAGGTGAAAAGGATACTACTGAAGAGGGAGAAAATGAAGAATTTGTTGAGTTTGTTGAGACCTCATTTGGTCCAAATCCAAGAGAGGCATTTATCGATGAGACCACTGTGAGAGTAGACAACAGATTGGAGCTGACTAAGAAATTGATCTTCAAAGAATCCTATGGTGTAACCTCTTCATTGAGACCTGATCTACCGGTGAAAAATTTTGTTGTCAAGGTGAAGGAGAACAAAAGGTTGACTCCAACTGATTATGACCGTAACATTTTCCACATAGAGTTTGATGTCACGGGTACTGGTTTGACGTATAATATTGGGGAAGCTCTAGGAATTCACGGACGAAATACTCCATCTCTTGTGGATGAGTTTATTGATAATTATGGTTTGAATGCTGATGATCTTGTTCAAGTTGCTTCAAAGGAGGTCGAAACTATTTTTGAAGTAAGAACAATCAGACAATCGTTAATTGAGAATATGGATATCCTGGGAAAGCCACCAAAGAGATTCTACGAATCACTAGCTGAATTTGCTACTGACGAGAATGAGAAGAAAAAGCTAGAATTACTCGGTTCGGCCGATGGTGCAGAAGAACTTAAGAAGTACCAAGATGTTGAATTCTACAACTATATTGATGTCTTCGAGTTATTCAAGTCTGCTAGACCTTCTGCAGAAGAGCTAGTTCTACTAATTCCTCCATTAAAGAGACGTGAGTACTCGATTGCATCATCGCAAAAGCTACATCCAAATGAAATTCATCTGCTGATTGTGGTTGTTGATTGGACCGATAATAAGGGACGTTTGAGATATGGTCAATGTTCCAAATATTTAAGTGATTTGAGAATCGGTGAAGAGCTAGTTGTTTCTGTGAAGCCATCTATCATGAAGCTTCCACCTCTGACAACTCAGCCAGTTATCATGGCTGGTCTTGGTACTGGGTTGGCTCCTTTCAAGGCATTCATTGAAGAAAGATACTATCAGTTGTTGCAGGGCGAAGAAATCGGAGAGATTTACTTGTATATGGGATCAAGACACAAAAGACAAGAGTACCTTTACGGTGAATATTGGGAAGCCTACTTGAACTCTGGCATATTGACATATATTGGTGCTGCTTTTTCTAGAGATCAACCAAAGAAGATTTATATTCAGGACAAGATCAGAGAAAACCTAACTGAATTGACCGATCTCATGATCAATAAAAATGGCCACTTCTACTTGTGTGGTCCAACTTGGCCTGTTCCAGACATTAGTGCTTGTTTGCAGGATATCTTGGAGAATGATGCAAAAGCAAGAGGTGTGAAGATTGATTCTGCTAAGGAAGTTGAGGAATTGAAGGAAACCGGTAAATATGTTCTAGAAGTTTATTAAGTTATTTAGTCTGAACCAACACCCATCTATTTAATAGATGTCCATCTTTTATTGCTTTTGAATGTAATTTAGAGTATTAGTTAGATAAACTGATAGAGTTATCGGAGAAGGATGCAAAAAGAAAATATCAAAAAAGGGGTCAACTGGGAATTGAACCCAGGACCTCCTGCTCCCAAAGCAGGAATCATACCACTAGACTATTGACCCTACACTGGTAGCCAAGAAAGTTTTTCTCATCTGATGATTCTCAAAAATCTTAATTTTCAGGAGTGAAAAGATCCATTACCAACATGGAACCCCTCCTGATATGACAGTTATTTAGAAGACTACACATTAGTGTTACCGAAAATAAGTGATATAATATGCCTAAATATGGATATTGGATTAGTTAGGGTTATGAAAGCTTAGAGGGTCATGCACATAATAATTGAGAGTCAATGAATAGACAGAGTTTCGGTAGAGATTCCAGTTCCGTTGTTCCACTCATTCTAACTCGAAAAGAATCTTTAGGTTTTCGTACATCAAGTAACTGATGGACACGGCAGGAGCAACTTTTGCAAGATTAGGAACCAGACCCTTGAATAATCCTGGAAATCCTTCCCTATTAATTGTTTGTTGGGCTACATCCCAAAATCCATCGTAAGTATATGGATGAGCAAATGTTCCTTGTGCTTGTAATCTGGTTCTTAGCAAATTGATTGGATAAACCATCGTAGCACCAAAAGTACCACTCATTGCACCTAATGTCAACACCACGTAGTTTGGTATATTGACTTCTTCAACAGGGCAATTCTGTCTAGCTGCTTCCTTTCGCACATACCATTTTTTTACAGTGGAAAATGTGCCAAGGTCCAAGGCAGCGTAAGGAAACATACCACCGATTCCTACATAAAGACCTCGATAGAACAAACGAAGTCCTCCTTCTTTGTACATTTCCTTCGCAGTTTTTATCATAAGTTGATTTCCCCTCTCTTTAGAATCCAATGAGGCACATTGAATTCTATACTTCAGTGTATCTATCGGATAAACCGTCATTTGGGCGATAACACCACCGATACCACCACTTATGTATGTTGCAAACTTTGAGAGCTGAGAATCATCATCCACTCCCTCGACCCTACACATAAACTTCTTGGTAGCCTCGAATGATCCAAACTTCATAGCACTCTCAGGAAACACCTTGAAAACATTCAGCCCATTTCCAACATAAAATGACCTAATTCCTCCTTGCTTATAAAGTGTCCTTGCTGCTCTTACTAGAGGAGATTGTATTTTCTTTGACGAAACTTTGTGATGCGTTTTTTCTTCTATTCTGTGTTTAAGATCATGTTTGTTATTCAATAAAGTGGACGATAAATCTGCTCTTGCAATCAAGAAAACCTTGACTCTATCAAATGGCGCGGTACAGGTTCTAGAAATAACTCCAGATAAACCACCTGCTAAAAAATAGCCTACACTTTTGAGAATGTTGTCACTAATAGTTACATCTCCTTCTGAGGAAAGATTCTCTAAACTGTCTGTGAAAAATCGGAATGCTGTCTTGATTCTCGACCCCTCGATTCTTGGAATAAACATTAATCCATCTCTGAATGCCTCAAAAGTGACATATCCTTCCTGCTTCAAGTCCAGACTGTTAAAAAAGTTATCAAGTTCCGAAGCAGCTGGACGCAAGCCCATTTTAACCAAGTAGCTCTCGACATCTCTTTTGGTGACTTTTCCATCATGATCTCTATCTACGTTGTCAAACCCTGCAGCAATCTGCTTCTCCGCATTGTTGAGGTACTTGTTGAATTTTTCAAAACTAAGAAACTCCTTCTGTATAGTGGCTGAATCTTGATCAACTGCGTTGAACGACTTATATATTTGAGTGATTGCAAAATCTGAATCTTTCAGTGGATGATCTGCTCTCTTGAGCGCAAGTGCAAAATCCTTAAGTGTTACCTTACCTTGGTGTGCTGTGTCGATCTCGTTGAAAAGCTTCTGATGTCTCTCAACTCGTTCACTCAAGGTCTCTTCAGAGTTAGGCATTTTGGTAAAAAAACACAGTATCACTTGTTATTGACTCTCAAGACAAATATATGGGTTCAAAGCAAGATATGTCCACTTCCAGTTATGTTAGACGTTTTTTTTACCTAACGTTACGTGAAGTTCTGACCTCTCCTATGTTATTGTAATTCTTTTGGTTCAACGAACGAATCTAGCTGTGTCCCATACGTCAACCAAATTTCTCTTGTAAACAGTCAAATACACTAGATATGTTTTCACTTTTCACTCTATGTTCACTTATATGCAGCAGCAACAAAGCTGTTTGGTGCCTTCTGTTTTTAACGGTTGCTATTGACCTCTTGATATTCTGATATACACTAAATAACTCCGCCAATACCATTCCATCTATATAATAAGTAATGTAGAGTCTTGAGAAAATCCCAAACAAAGATTATCAAATCGACCTGAAAAAATATTTCAATTCGACGCGACGGTACTTTTAAGTAAAGTAGTGTATCACTCGGTTATATATGGCAAAAATCTTGAAAATTTTGGTTTCACGCGTTGGAGAAGGGTGAAGTGTCGTCTATTAGATAAGATGGGAAAGAGGCGATGGAAATGTCTTTAAGGCAAGAGCTTGGGGTTTGTTGCAATTGAAGAGACATTATTAAGATTCTCACTGACTAGTAACTGAACATATTTGGCAAAAAGAGCATTTTACCGAATATAAATTGCCACAGAGTAGTAACAAATCATGTCGGTGAACATTTTTGGAGATCAAGTCACAGAGGAAAGAGCCGAAAATGCCAGATTGTCCTCGTTTGTTGGCGCAATCGCGGTAGGAGATTTGGTAAAAACTACATTGGGACCAAAGGGAATGGATAAATTACTTCAAAGTTCTTCTTCCGGAGACTCAATGGTGACAAACGACGGTGCTACTATCTTAAAAGCGATTCCATTCGATAATCCAGCTGCAAAGGTCTTGGTGAATATCGCCAAGGTCCAGGATGATGAGGTTGGAGATGGAACAACATCTGTGACTGTTTTAGGAGCAGAGCTTTTGAGAGAGGCAGAAAAGTTGGTGGATCAAAAGATTCATCCTCAGACTATCATCGAAGGTTACAGAGTCGCCTCTAAAGCTGCATTAAGTCAGCTTGAGAGCCTGACCGTCAACCATGGTTCAGATAACCAGAAATTTCAGGAAGATCTAATAAATATTGCAAAGACTACGTTATCGTCAAAGATTCTCTCTCTTGATAAGGAATACTTTGCCAAGCTTGCGGTCGATGCCATTTTAAGATTGAAGGGATCCACAAATTTAGAGCACATTCAAATCATAAAGAAGGTTGGAGGAAAGTTATCGGACTCATTTCTCGATGAAGGATTCATCTTGGATAAGAGATTCGGAGTGGGACAATCAAAAAGACTTGAAAACGCCAAAATCTTGATTGCTAACACATCCATGGACACCGACAAAGTAAAAATTTTTGGTGCTAAATTCAAAGTTGATGCAACCAGTAAACTTGCAGATCTAGAAAAAGCTGAGAAAGACAAAATGAAGAGAAAAGTTGAGAAGATCAAGAAGTTTGGTATAAACTGTTTTGTCAACAGACAGTTAATCTATGACTGGCCAGAACAATTGTTCACAGATTCCAACATAAACTCTATAGAACATGCAGACTTTGAGGGTGTTGAGAGACTGGCATTAGTAACAGGAGGAGAAGTTGTCTCAACTTTTGATCACCCTGAAAAGGTAAAATTGGGATATTGTGACTTAATCGAAGAGGTTATCATTGGAGAAGATATTATGACTAAATTTTCTGGTGTTGCTGCTGGTCAGGCATGTACGATTGTTTTAAGGGGTGCTACCTATCAACTGCTAGATGAGTCTGAAAGATCACTACATGATGCTTTGTCTGTGCTTTCTCAAACTACTAGAGAAACCAGAACTGTTCTAGGAGGTGGTTGTTCTGAGATGAACATGGCAATGGCCGTGGAACAGGCTGCGCAAAAAGAAGATGGGAAGAAGTCGCTTGCAATTGAGGCTTTTGCCAGAGCACTGAGACAACTTCCTACAATATTGTGTGATAATGCTGGTTTTGACTCGAGTGAATTGGTCTCCAAGTTAAGATCGTCAATTTACAATGGAATGACAAGCTCTGGTTTAAACCTATCCAATGGAACAATTGATGATATGAGACAGTTGGGTGTTGTGGAAAGTTATAAGTTGAAGCGGGCTGTTGTTTCTTCGGCATCTGAGGCCGCAGAGGTGCTGTTGAGAGTTGACAACATAATCAGAGCCAAACCTAGAACTGCTGATAGAAACATGCATTGAGTACTGGAATATCAGCAAGCAATTTAGCATGATCCATACTACTTATTAGTATATGTATGTTTATAATTAATACCAGTTGTATAGCAATTTCGAAGTAGTGAGGCAAAATCCTTGTAGGGCTTAATGTTGAAACCAGTGGGGGAACATAGAGCATTAATGTTAGAACATTTATTTTCTCATTTATAAATTACTGGCAGTAAACGGGTTAATAGTCTAGTGGTATGATTCCTGCTTTGGGAGCAGGAGGTCCTGGGTTCAATTCCCAGTTGACCCCTTTTTTAACAACCTGTTTTTACTAATGTGAGTGGATCACACGGTTTTCATATGCGTAATGTTCATATCTATATAGTACAGGCATTATTTCGAATGAAATGTTCAAACCAACTGGAAATATTTTGCAACGCATTTGTAGTTGCTCAGATGGAAATTTCTCATAGCGTACCCTTCAATGATTAAAGCTAATTCGTCGTTGAAGGCATCTGACCAATTTTTGATATTGTTCTTATTTATATTGGAAGTGTTTGAGCTATTACATGATTTAACCAATTCCCACACACTATCACCAAGTGATTTGAGGTCATGTTTAATATTCTCTTTAGTAGCAAAGTCGTAATTCTCCTTGTTGATTACATTAGATTCTAGAGATTCGATGACCAACAATTCTATCTGTCTCTTAACAAAGATCGCATCTTTCAATGCAGATAATCTTGGTTGAATTGAAAGACTGAAATCCTCAGAACTCTCTGCATCAATATTTGAAATCAAAATATTTAAAGGCGCCGTGGAGGGGGTTGAATTACCAGAATTCATAATTATCCTTATTGAAGGAGCAATTTCTATCCTCTTTTTATTTGATTGAACCTCAAAATTTGTTGTGGCCTTCAATAATTGAATACGAATCCCATTTCTGATCGACTGCAATGGAATGGAGCTCAAATCAATACGCAGTTTCATCATAATAGATTTTTCAAAGCTGCTCCCAATGCAGTTAAGGTTGACAACATCAATTATGCGGTCCGAGTCATGGATCTTCCGTTCATGTCCCAGACTTTCAATTTCAACTAATTGTATACCACTTGCAACAGTTAACATCGTATTTAAACGAGATATTAGCACATTATGAAAATCAGATACAAGTTTTGCTACTGTTAAATGTAGATCCTGAAAATCAGTGACTAGGTGTTGCACGATACTTTGAAGATTATTAGAATACTGATCTCCCATTAACTCTTTGAAATGATTTATCAATTCCTTTGGATGATACATGTACTCATCAAAAAGAGAAACGGAATGAAACGTCGCATGGTAGTCGGAACAGATCTTGTTTATTTGATCATTCACTGACAACATACACTTTTTGCGATTAAAGCTATCAGGTTCTTTCATCTTTAGTGCAGAGTTTGAATTTAATCTCTTGGTATTAACTAAAATGATTTCATGCACATGAGTAGTTTTGGAAACGGCATCACCAACACCAAAACCTGTCAACGCCAAAATTCGAATGTACTTGAGAGCTTCCATCCACATATAATTACCCTGATCTTCTACTAGAAAATCTTCTGAAGATGGATAGCATTCGACTGACTGAATAATTTGCTCCCATCCTTCCCAGACATTTGACATACATCCATAGTAATTTCCAAGATTATCATTTCTCCCATCACCTCCAACAAACACCAAGCCAAGTCTATCTTCTTGTTTCATTCCTTGTAAAGTGTTTTTGATTGACTGACGTATCTCAAAGGCGAATTCAGCATCATCTATGCCTAGACTTCCGTCATTTATAAGAGGAACAGCCAATATAATAACAACAGGAGTTGAATCCGGTCGTGAAATTTGTCTTTTTAGATATCCCATTGGAAGGTCCAACCCTTTTGACACTAATCTGTTATATTTAAGTACTTCTTCAGGAATAGCACTTTCATTTCTAGTTAAGAGGCCCCAAGCATTTGTGGACATTTGTATTATTGGAATTTCCGTTGCAATGCTATCTTCTCTGCGAGTTAAAAGACTTGATGGTATAGATTCAGTACCGGAAAGAGGGTACTCGAAGGCTGAGCTGTTACCATTTGCAATTAGTTTCATTAATTTCCTTTTCTTAACATATCGAAAAAGAGTCTTAAGCCACTTATCATGCACCAATTTATTCTGGCTTTTCAAGACTATCTCTGGAGTGCTCAGAGTTGCCAAGTTTAAGACAATTTCTTCGTGATCATGATCTTCAATAACAGAGGAAAATTGATCTAAGAAACATATGTCATGAATAAGAGCATCTCCTGGATTACTTATTATCAATAGCCTATCATCAAAAAGATATAATTGACACATTTCGTGGTCTTTTCCTGTAATAGAAATCAATTCAAAAAAATCAAATAGGATCAAATTACCCAAATTTTGTATATCTAAATCAACGGCCTCTGGAAGCTTTGTTTCGAAATTGTAAACGATTTCTTTGGTTATTTCATCCTTTTTAGACCATTCCGAAGTCCTTTGTTCTTCGGATAGTTCATGAAGAGATGGTTCGTAATCAATTGATTTCATATTCATTACACATGACAAATCATAGTATGGAGGGATATAATCTTTATCTGGAAGGATAATCTTGGAGTATTCAGGAATTATCTCTACTTTGACTTCACATAATGAGTCAATTGGGATGTTCGATGTATCAGTCGTGGATATTTTCCTCAGAGGCTTTTGCCTTGAAGGGAAAGTTGTTATAATGGGAGATTCCAGATACTGTGACTTTTTTTCACTGGAAGGCAATGATTCACTATAACCATCGACACTGGAAGCATAATATAAGTTAGAGTCTGTGCTGAGAATTGTCGGATGATCTATTGGGGTAAGGGGATCCAATTTATCATATGAGGTAGCCAATGGGGTAATCAATTGTTGTGAGAGAGTTGCAGGCGTCGAACTACAATCGAAGAAATCATTATTAAGTTCTTTTGAAGCTGTAATAGTTAACAATCTAGTCCGTATTATGGTATCATTAATATCATCATCCTCACATACATTAGAGAGCCCGCATATAGGACAATATATCGACACCGAAGGCTGATTGATTGTCTCGTGGACTTTCTCATGGGTATCCATGAAGGGATTGCGAGCAACTATGAGCTCTGAATAGCAATCGAAGTGGCAGTGATGGCCACAGGAAAGATCCATTATGGTTTCTCCAGCGAATGTGTTGAGAAGAGACTCTTCGCAGAAACAACAGTTTTCGTTGGTTGTGATTTTATTTCTCCTTCTTTCTGCAGAAGTGTGACCCTTGTAAGGAGATGGAAGGGTAGAGGATAATCCTGAATTGTCACTCTTAGTAAGGGACAGGGAGGAAGAGGTGGATGATGTTGATGAGATGGAACAATTTTCGTGGTATTGGTGTTTGTGATGTGGCATGCTCTTCTGTCTTGATGGCTTCGAAGTCCTATAGCCAGAGAAGAGAGGAGGTGAGCTTAGAGTGAATGGACAGGGGGGAGATTTTCTGCCAGATCCATTGGAGAAAAAAGGGTTATCGACGGTGCTCATGGTTTGTGTTGGACGGAAGCTTTTTAAGAGACTTTAGAATTGGGGTGCAGCAATAAGCGATGGCATGGGATCTAGTGTTCTATTTAAGTGTTTACGCTATCTAGTCAGGAGCTGTTTCAAACATAATCAAGCAATGATAGATAGATAGACAAAGTGTGCTACATATTTGCAAGCGCATACTTAAAACAGGCGGAGGCCCGCCGTCAATTACCCTACAGAGACAAAGGTTCTTAATGAGTCTAATTAGATGCATGATTGGAATGTGCGATAGTGTGGGAAAAATTTAGTGCAAGTTGAGGGGAAGTGAACACAGGGAGAATTTGAAACAGGACATGTGGCAGAATACAGAGACAAGAGACATCATAGAGACAAGGAGCAACGAAATATGAGATAACATGGAACAGACACATAAAACATGATAGGCAGAGTTCGACGGACAGGCAATGTTCATCTGCCCATTAAGGTGCTATGATCGTCTGTGGGGATGTTTTTGATGTAATATTTGTCTTAGCGAGAATAGAGATATGTAGCCGTGCTGCTGTGGGTGTTCAGTGGGTGGGAAATCATGACAAATCGGTAAAATCTTGAGCAATGTTTGATATTTGCCTGATAATTGCCAATGACGCTCACAATTTGAAACCAGTCGGAAAACATGATCTAGCGAAATCAATATGTCCGGTTTGGGAAACAGATATTGGATATATATTGTGGGCGTACAATTTCAGGAGCCACGACTAAGTCATGCCAACGGATCCTGGAGAGTCTTTGTCTCACAATGCACCGTCTATTTTTTTACCACGATTGGTAAATACTCGGACTGTCAGGGAACTGGCCTCAGTTGATTCTTACACACTGCATGATGTACATTGTCTTTGTGAATTGCAGACAACTAGTAACGCATAAATCATCAGGAGCGGCCCCTTCAACAGCAATCATTGAGATTCTGATTGCACACTGCAACTTCTACAAATGTTCAATTAGTCTTGTGTTGAATCAGATAATTTGTTTCAAACAGAGAATCGGCATTTCCACAGCTTCTTGATAGCGTGCATCCATCCATCCTGATATATAGACAACCCACATGGTTATTAAAGATCTAAATTACAGCAAACAAGAGAACCTTTCTTTATTTCGCCTCGAAAGCAACCAACATTTGGATTATTTATATCGGTCAATTGGAGAGGCTAATTGACCATGAATTTAATTTTCACTGGATTATCCACATTGAAGCTTTCTGCACAATCCGCGTCGGCTTTAGTTGCCTTCTTGTTTTGGTAACTTTTGATATGTATCTTCTACCACCTGAAACTTTATTTGTTCCAAGTTTTGTGAAACCACTGTCGAAATTGCTTGAAATCCAGTTCATCCTCGCTCGTGGGTTTTGGTTTTGAGTTTTCCTTATATCGTTTTCCTTCGAATGGTTACTGGATTAAAATTCCATCATTGGGTCTCCAGAATCAGTGCTTCGTTCTCCACCAATTAACATTAGGTCTCATCATATCAGTTCAGTCGCTTTCCAAATAGCACAATATAGAGCACTGATAAAGACCTTACAGACTCCCCTACACAGGCTAATTTCAAGTCACGATGGTATGACCAATAATCCAGCTTTTTGCATTGCCAGGAAAGGACCGCCAGCAATAGTTGAATCCTATCATATTCTGAAAACCTCTTGATGAGTTTTGTTCGTGACTTTTACATCTTCATAATGGCATCATTTTCTTCTTCCCCTCATCACTTCCCAGTAGCCAGATATCGCGTTTTCTGTACCAAAGAGGTGCTTTTCCTCATATTTAAAAATGGTCTCCTTCTTTCTCTAAACAGGCCGAATTCGAAGCAAACATTGATGACTTTTCTTTTTAGATTGATGTTCGTAGAATTTCACAGCTGGTGTCTCTCATGTTCAAAAAGCCATTTCTAAATCTCTCTTGTTCAAGATCTAATCAGGACATAATGGGGCTGATATCTGCATAACACAGCCCAAAAGCCGATGGCGACAAAAAAATTTTATTATCTATAACTTTCTGTAACCAGTACCAAATTGTTGGTTTATCTAATGCAATTGACATCCTAATAGATCATGGAAAACACAAAAGACAGGATTTCCTAACTTGTTGATTAATAGACATTCAAACTCACTTGTGGATCAATTCTAATATCCCAAAATGCGACGCATATATGATCTTCCTACAATTGAAAATACTCAGCATGTGCAAGAATATCAACACACAACACCTAAATATTACACTGACGAAGATACAGTTCTGATATATTACGGGTCTGAAAACTGGGTAGTAGAACTCGATTGTCCGATTGTAGACGAACAAGGAGGATTTGTACTCCCTTTTTTGCCGGAGGGACCCCCAATAGATGCATTAGAGATATTAGATTCTAATATGGCGACTCATGCTTCTGCCAACACAATCAGATGTAAGTTTTGCATCTCAATATCGATTCTTAACCAGGGAATGGTTTTCCACTTTTCTGAAAAAAACCTTACGTTTCAAATACCTTATGAATCAGTGATACTAGTCGGACTTCAGCAACAGAAACTCTACATGAATCTAACAACGGGATCTGATTCTGATGCCGATCCAATAGAATGCCTGTTATATCCAACAAAGGGGATAGAAAACAATCCATTATTTAAGCGTTATTCCGATTTCACGGAGGATGAAAGTCTAAGATCTGCATTACACTTTATCAACGAGTCTATTTCCCTGACTTCTCATTATATTGATTCAGATGAACAGGAGGGGTTTGATTTGGACCAACCGACCTCATACATTACAACAGTAACCAACGAGGTGAAGCTAAATGAGATAGGACAAGGAGATGACGAATTAAATGACGAATTGCTTCATCTTAGCGGGGATAATGATAGTGGGATGTACGTGGAACTTCCGGGAAACATCATTGGCATCAAAAGAGGGAGAGACCCTGACGAAGAGTTACGCAAACATAGAAAAACAGAATAATTTATGATATTTTTCAATTTTATTATTATTCATTATCGAATAACGACGCCGCAAACTATAGAGGAAAATAAAGCGGGTTAACATATAAGGACAAAGAACATTCCAGTGAGGTAGCAACAACCCCATAATCAGCCGACATATACTAAGGAGGCTTAACAAGACTCTACTGAGCTATCAATGTAGAAACATGACGATTCTGATGCAAACCCATTGAATCCGGTGGTCGCTGCTGAAGTGTAGGCCCCAATATTCTTGAAGTATAACCAGTCTCCAATAAAGACTTCGTCCGACAGCTTGCACTTGCTAGAAATACAGTCTAAGCCATCACAAGTTGGTCCCCAAATGGAATAAGTCTTTTCAGAGGTGGTCAGTTCAGATTCCTTAGCATGATAGTTTTCGTAGAACTTGAACTCTCCATTTGAAGTCAAAACTTTAGGTTCAACTTCCTGATGATCATAAAGAATACAATTCAAGTTACCATAGACACCGTCATTGACATATATTCTCTCCTTCAAATGATCAGATCTTTTTGAAGTAATATTGACAGCTAAGATGAAAGGACTGGCAGCCAAGAATCTACCCAATTCCGAAATGATTCTTAATTGAGGGTAAGACGATTTTGGAAAATGGCTGTCGATCTCATTTCTCAATATTTTAGACGAATATAAAAATGTGTCTTTGGAGAATCCTCCACCAACATCAAGCATTTTAAAATCAAAACCACAGCTCAAACCATAATCAAATAGCCTTTTGGAATCTTTGATTGCCAATTCAATTGTTTTGAAATTGTTGCAGCCAGATCCAATATGAAATGCAATTCCATTCAAGTTCAAATTGAGTCGTTTACACTCGTGGACCAGTTGCATGGATTCCTCCATGGAAGCTCCAAACTTCACAGACAAAGGACAAGTGGATGAAGAGTCATCTGTCTGAATACGAATTAGTATGTCACAATCTGGATGATATTTAGCCACCTTGTGAAGCTCATCAATGTTATCAACAGTGGTCATATTGACTTTATGTTTATTAGCATATCTGAGATAAGGAATTGTCTTGCATGGATTTGCATAAATTATTTTGGATGGATCAACACCCATGTCAAGAACTGTCTGTATTTCATTTTTGGAAGCACAATCGAAACTGAGGCCCAATTCCTTCATAGTTTTTAGGAGACCAGTGTCGTTATTGCATTTGACAGCATAAAATGGATCAATTCTTGGTAAATGGGTCTTCCATAGTGTCACCAGGTTCTTGACTTCGGCTAGATCACAGACATAAAAGGAATCAAGGTCGTCCGGGCCACAATGGTTGAGGTCAACGGATTTGATTTTGGAATACAAAGTTGCGCCAATTAGCTTCATCTGCAAAGCATTTTTAGAACCAATTCCAATAAATTCTTCAGAAGGAGATTTGTATAAACTTACTGGAGCCATTGTATCACCAATATAAGTAGCTGATGCTGATGAGAGGATTGATTGTTGCTGAGTAGTGCAGTTTATAAATCTCGAACCAAATCTACCTAGGTGTAGGAATTGTCTATTGAAATTAATAATCATAAATGAGGATGCTGATTACCGTCGGAGTTCTATTTCCTTCTCTAGTTTATTAATGTGGTTTCCCTCTTGAAATTACTGCAGCTTCTGGTTTCTCTAAAGGAATTTGGAAACTATTGTACAGGGGATTAAGTGATAAAAAGCTTTGGGGGAACTTCCGATGTTTAATTGATGATGATAATACCTATTGAATACAAAGGTATCTAGCAAATTAAAGGACTTTATGCGGCAGCTCTCGTGGATTTATGTTGCGTGTAAACCAGTGTAAGAGTGACAGGACTTTTTTGAAAATGCAAAAAAGTAGTAGGATGCTCCTTATCTTGTTCTGGAGCTATTACTGATTCTGTGGGTCAGTATGTTGACTAGCAGCTGTATGAGTTTTGCTTCTTAATTAATTTGAGAGCTAATGATCATAGAAGAGACAAAAGGGTAAAACAAGAGACAAAATCAGGAAAAAATCCCATATATATTACTAAGTATTAAAGATATGTTTTTTTTCGCAAATGTACGCCAAACCCTTACATGAATAATTATTAACTAAACCCTCTGCAAAACAGAACGTCGATAACACAGCAAATCATTCGAGCAAACACTACCGTAGAGTCAACGAGTCATGTTATTTATGTGATCACAACCAATAGAGCCTGAAGTTCATTAGCTTTACTTTCTCGATCCTTATCACTAACCTGAAACCTTAATGGTGCGTGCACTAACTGTTTTCCTTATTCGTAAACCCATTGTGACTAGCTTTTGTGAGCCAAAGCTGAGATCAAGAAGCTGCAAGACATCTCGAGAATTTTTAAATAGAAGAAGATATAAATTACATCAATTCAATCGTCTACAGTGCTCTCGTGGACCCCAGATCTGTCAGATCTCGCTAGTCTCCGTTTTCAGAAGCACAGGAACAATTAATGTTCAAAAAGCCGTTACTCCAGATTTATCCATATACAGAACATGCTGGCTGGCCCCAAAAACTCACCGCGGATAACTGAATGTTACATAAATGCTTACATAAGCTATGGATTTCTAGAGATGGTCTTGGTAGCAGAATATGAAACATAATCAGTGGACCTCAAACATGAAATTCGTACATACATACAGAGGGATAGAAAGGAGGGTAAGCATAATGGACAAGCCATTCAAAAAGTATACATATTAGAAAGTGCCGTTGTCTAGGACAACAGGATCGAAACAGAGCCTGGAAATTAATAGTTGTTGTTATCGCTCATCTTTACATTTATTCATCAACCTCGACCTCTCCGTCACAATGGAGACATCTGTAGGCATATGTGCCTTCTCTCACAAGAACTTTGCCTTTGTTCTTCATAAGGGTCCATTCACCTTTAGCAGGGATTCTTAAACAATCCGCATTTAGACATCTAGCTCTAGTTTTCTTGTATCTTAAACCACAGGAATTACAAAGCTGTCCTTCTGAAGATGACCATGATGGTCTCCAGCACGGCGATTGAGCTGAATGGCAAGAGATACATTTTCTAGAAGAGCTGGAAGATGAAGTGCAAGATGGTTGCGTAGGCGAGGACAATATCTGAGCGTGCTGAGATGAAGGGGACTTTGGTGATATTGTCTTTTGGATGGTAATCGAGTTGTTGATAAATTTGGAGACAGCTGGCGAGGAAAATGTTGGCGATTGGGGACTTTTTGGCGAGGCCTTATTTGTCTGCCAATAGGGCGACGATTGGTCGGCTGGTTTGGCAGCAGCAGATTTGACTAGCAAGCGTTGCTGCTGTTGTAAATATGAATGATCTTCTGAGTTATAGAGGTTTGGGCGAACAGAAGATTGATCAACTGATGACAACATTCCAAACGACCTAGTTGGTACGTTATTGGATGGTAGCTTGAATTTCTGCTGAGCATGCTCAGAGTAATAATTACCAGCTCTTGGACGTTCTCGGTATAAATGAGAAGAGGATGTCAGCAATTCGACATCTCTCAAATAGCCCGAAGATTGATATCTGTAGTTATTGCAGTATGGATAGTCTACCAGGCCGTTGTATCTGTCGTATTGAGACTCGATGAATCTCGAGAGTTTAGACGATCTTGGGGAAGCGTGTGATCCTCGTTTTGACACCTTGGAATGATTCAAGTTCAATTTTATGGTGCTGCAGTACTCCTTATACTTCTTGAAAAGCTCATTGTTTTCATGCTTAACCTTTGAGGAATAATAATCTCTCCATTCTTCATTTTGTTGCTCGACCAAACAACCTCTCTCGTTACTCTCATTCATGCTGCTGGTACATGAGTTTACCAGGTTGAATGAGTAACATGTGTCAGGGAAATAGAATAAATATTCCTGATGGGAATGTACAGGTCTATATGCTGGCTTCAAAAGCTGAGGCATCTGTTTGGGCGAAGAGGAAGCGGAAGATGGTGGAGTAGCTGGAGAGTGTGATTGTTGCTTTTCCGGTTCTACCCCTGGAGCAGTTATGTAGACATCTGGTTTTGGAGAAGATATTGGACTTGAAATTGATACATTCAAAACCTTGTGTGCTTCAGGAGAGGTAATAGAATTCGATGGAGGTGTCAAAGGTAAATCAGGCAGTGTGGTGGAGTTTGGAGTTTTCGGAACTGAAAATTCTGGCTTCAAGACACTGGTAGTAACACTAATAGGCGAGGAAGGAGCAGTTTTTGCTCTCTTCGCAGTCGAGGACATGGGAATACTGATGGCATCAGAGCTGAATGATTTGATTGCTGAGGACTCAATCATCTCGTGATAAGATCTTTTGAGACCTGGGGGAGGGTTTTCAGCCACAAGAGACAATTCTTCAGATCTTGGTTGAGTCATATTGTAAAATGAAGAAGACTTGCTATTTGTGGAGTCAGACTGGGATCTTGTGTGATTCAACAGGATATTATTATAATCAGATGCTGCTATTGTTGACATTCTAGAGATTCTAGGCAAACAAAAATAAGCTTTGGTATTGGGAACCGATTATTGTGTTGAGAGAAGATATCAAACAAATGGAAGCTGGTGCTATAGAACGAGTGAATTGAAGCTAAGGCTGGACTTGCTGGTGTGCCGATAAATAAAAAATAAAATTCTGATCTGATGATATCTAGAGGTAGCTATGGTAACCTATAGATCACGATGAGACTTTATCTCTGGGGAATCGAAGCTTTTGAACTGGAGCTCGATAAAGAGAGAATGATAGTAACGAATGAAAGAGCTAGTTGAAAGACTAGGGAAATCACCAGTAGGAGTGAAGGTGTAATTGTAAGGATAAAAACAAAAACACCGGATCCCGAGCAGACCAAAAAAACACAAACCAGACGGGAGCTGATTCTTTTTAAATGGCACAAAATGGTATCACAGGGCTGGCCGGTCTATAATTCTTCCACGTATGGCAAAGATGGCTAACTTTTAAGAGTCTGAGTGTGTCTATAAGATTTTATGATTGATAGATTGTGTTAACTAAGAGATCCTTCTTCTCCAAATGGCGAGTTTTCTGTTTTTCTGTATTCAGGGAAATGCTGTTGATCTGATCTAGCAGTTGGATTTATTCTTATTGATTCTTGCTTTCTTGCGCTAACATTAGCTCCTATTGTTAAATCTCATTGATGCCATTGATCTCCTAAGATCGGCTCAATTAAGAAAAGCATTTATAACAATAACTCTATATTTAATAACAATGCGATTTTTCTGTTTGAGTCAATACTGACAATTTTGCACAAATTGGGAAGCTGGTAAATCTGGCAGGGCTGGTAAAAGCTCGATCCAGAAGTTTTATTCGCCACAGGGGGGGCAAACTTGTTGGTGTGAGCACGACCTCCTATTGCAGGATGGCTTGCCTGATTGGGTGGCAAGCTACCAATTTCGAACAATGGGATTCCAAATTCAGCACATGCAAATCAAATGTAGAATCTATAAATCAGGTTGTCAACTAGCCTCCTGAATCCATTGGAACAGCCACAAGAATGTGATCATTTTAGAAATTATCACTACCAGCCATGCAACCGATTATGTCATTGATGAGTAATATGATCCATGCAATTTTTGGATCTGGATTCCCTAGATTGACAGATTTGTTAGTCTCCGTACATACATGTCTACGGGAATTACTATAGTTGGCAGTAGGCTTTGGAAACGTCATGTTGAGAGATGATCAAACTCAAGTAGGTCCACAATTTTAGCAGATCCAGAAATTTCTGTCTTCAGCAGTCTTCCATCGGTTAGAGTCTCCGATCTTCGGTATATATTAGCCCTTCTTGACAGGAAGAAGCAGACGAAATTGGTTTATTTTGCAGTCTGAGTGTGTGATTGACCACTCTCTTCTACCTGATGTCTCAGTATTAAGAACAAACGCCAGAAGATCTTAGTTGGGAAACGCACGACCCGAGTCAAAATTTCGCAAACGACTCAAATGTTTATTATGGGCTAATGGTGTATATGGTAGCCAAAAACAAGAATGTTCGGAGGCAATAGGCCATAAGAGACTGAGAACAACACCATAAATGATTAATCCTTCATTGGGAGTTAACTCAGCTCAGGGTTCGTTCGGTGGAAACACCCTACAGCAGTCTTTCCAGGACCCCACTGTCAAAATTGAACAATTTCTCAAGACCGTTCTTGAATCTCTAGATTGCCAATACGCCCCTTCACAAACCCCCGACGCTTATAAATTGATGGTACTTCCACAGCTGATGATTGAATCTCGAGTGGTTGTCAACGGTTCTCCATTTGGATCAAAAATACAATTCCAGGAAATGTGGTCTTCATTACCTATCACACAGCATCAACTTCTCAGTTACGACACCCATCTAATTCCAACAGGACAACCACAAGGTCAATATGTCATCACAGCCAGGGTTAGAGTTAGATTCGACGAGTCTGGAAAAACTCGTTTGGGAGAGACGGCAGATCTGATCCCTATAAACAGGCCTTCTAGACCTCTCTTCAGTCCATGGTTCGGAGTATGTCTCTGTATGATTGCAGAAGAAAAGATCAATCAGACATTCAATTGTGAGTGTATCAGTTCTCTCGATTACAGAATTACGGAAAAACCATCAGGAGCCTTGTTCAATATTTAATTCTCACTCTACTCCCAAAATGCATCCATTTGATTAATGGCAAACAACGTTTTTACATATTTGATAAAGGAAAATAAACGTTTATTTATAATTGTCACTGAATTTAATTGAGAGGAAGACGACCAAGTGCTTTCAAAAACGATAGAATGAAGAATCATGATCAAAATACGTTTTTTGTAGCCCAGGGTTTGATAAGTATAAGCAACCCTAGTCCCATACAAACTATGCTCTGAATAACCACGGTTATAATTTGGAAGTAGTAACCAAGTCCAAATTCGACCACTGCTAGGTAATTGTCGCTGCTGATCTCATTGAGCTTTGTAACATAGAGGAACTCAACACCCAGGTCGGCGAGATTCAGGGCTAGAGAAATGAGATTGAAACTATTGAGAATGCTGAACAACGTAGGCACTTTGGCTTGCATCGAGATAAAAGTGTGCTTTGACCGCAGAAAACAGATCAGAATCACCACATACATCAAGGCCACAAAGCAGCTGATGAAGCTGCTGACAACGACTATCGGAAGCAATAATCCAATGTATTTCACGATCGTTGCGTCGTAAGCAATACTGTTGTCTTCGCCTAAATGGGTAAGAATGGCATGCAATGCAGTCACAAAAGACTGGCTTACTTCTTCCGGATTTCCCTGTCCAGAGACTGTACTCAGACTCCATCCTGCATCTCTGACAAATACGCTTGGCAGATCCAATGCTCTGTTGAAAGAATGGCATACCTGCTTATTCGATTCCTGGTTGATTTTACAGTATCCAAAGTAGTCCAACTTGAACAATATGTCTGCGGAAAAGGTGTCGATATCTTCGATATCCTGGTCGGAGAATTCGACATTCACATCATCGGATCCCAAGTCTACCGCAAAATAGGAGATCACTTTAATGGATTCGAGTATAGTATTCAGTGGTGATGTTGTTGAGTCATCGATAAACTGAAACTCTATTTTGGGGATGCAGAAGCCAGAATCTCTTCTGCAGGAGGCAGTTGTCAGACCTGACAAAAAAGGGGGTGAAAACATTAGAAATGTCAAAAGCGAGAGGAGTATAAACGTCCTGTAGTAACCTTTAGTTAATGAGAGCGATGCTTTATTGCGTTGAGAGTATATCATGGAACTGTTTGGTTGAGATCCCTTTGCTTTCTCGTACGAAAAGAATTTTTCAGTGCTACCCAGATCTAGACTGTTATTTGACTGACTCATACCACTATATGCTTGATGGAACGATCCCCCATATCCCAGACTTACTGTTGGTGACTTTGAGTTTATGTGGTACGTTGCCGTCTGTTCTTCTCTTGAGAGAAAAGGGTTGTCGGCAGATCCTAAAGCAGCAGAGTTAAATGGTCTTGAGACTTCGGCCACAAAATTACCGCTCCCAGGAGCAGTTCCCGGCGAGTTGTTTGGAGCCCATTGCAGGGTTGCATCATGTAGACTGTTTCCGCCCATTGCATTTAGCCGTGCGCTGGATTGCTCTGGATTTCTGATCATGTTGTCCTCTTGTTCTGGTTCGGTAAAAAAAACGGGTTTTAAAGACTTGCTCCCCATTTGTATATCTGGAACTCTGGGCGTTTGGTTAGAAAACATAGGGGCTTCAATCTAGCAACTAGTACCTCAAGTACTTTTATTTTATAGCAAAAGACTCTTATGAAACACTCATGTATATAGACTCTTTATAATATATAATTGACAGTGCTATCAGGCGATAAAGAAAAATAATTATCCCTTATTTTTAAAATCCAGCGGTCAAATATTTCTGCTATTTTTCTTAGGGATTATTCAAGTTTCTCCATTTATCAACAATTTTAGTCTCCAATCTTCTATTCCAAGTCCAGATTCATGAACAGAAGCCAGACTTTGATCTAGATGATCATTTCAGATAATATTAACTGGAATAGTGCCAATTTATCCCAGAAGATAATCATTTCTTATATAAGAAGTATATCCATAGTGGAATAATTTAGGACCGTTTTGTCAGGGTTTTCAGCATTGTTGTTTCAACAGATAGCCAATAGCATCATATATAGGGATTGTATATCTCAAATTAGGAGAAACTGCTAACCTTAGCTGAATCAGTCATGATCCCTATCCTCCATAGACCATAGACCCTGTGGAGAAAAACGTCTCCGCGGAAAATTTGAATTTGATATCACAGATACAACATATTGAGGAGGGCCAGATAGAGATATCACAAGAATTGTCGACGACTTGAGATCAATGGTAACAAAATGGCCAAGTCATTAAAGAGTTTAAAAGGATGGCAGTTTTTCCTTGGATCAAATGAGGCAAATAATGGTAAAATCAATGATCCTGACACTCCTAGACGGTCTTCAAGAAGAACCACATTGGGACTCAAAAAAGACCCTGAAGCAGTAAAAGTTGACGACCACATCATCCTAAGGCGTGAAATAGATAATCTCGAGCTCAGACAAGGCGATTTCATACTGGTAGAGAACCAGACTGACGAGTCAGGGCGTCCTGATATTGGTCTGATTAAAGAAATCACATTTGGAACGGACAGCTTTCTGGAAGTGAAAGTGTACTGGTTTTTGCGAATACAGGAGGTAGATCCCAAGAAGTTGCCAGCAGATACAGATGTCATTATGAATGACAATAATATTCCTCCAGGTTACTACCAGAATGATATCTTTTTGACAGCCGCAACAGATAAGATACTGTTGACCCAAGTTGTCACCTCTTGCAAAGTCCTGTCCGAAACTTCTTTCAAGAGTATTGTCACCGATGAGTCGAATGAAGACACCATGTTTGTGTGTCGTAGATTTGCAGACAATGATGCAGATTATTTTACAGAATTGATTAATTGGGACGAGGTGATGAAACTGGCTGTTGACGAACCAAGCGAGTTTTATCAAATGGTTAAGTCTATGACAGTCAAGCCTACCCTCCACAAAACATCCAAAAAAGGAGCGGACCCTAGAGCCTATAGTCCTAATAAGCTAGGACAGCAGACTCCAAAACGGAAAATCAAATATGCTGAGAGCGAGGACGACATGTCATCTGATGAAGATGTAGAATCTTCAGATCTTTCTGTAGATGAGGACGAATTGATCAGGAAAAGATCACCCACAAAACGTGTTAAACAAGAAAGGCAACAAACTCCAACAGGTAGAAAAATCAAGAGACTTGGTACTCCTACACCACTTAGACAAGGTAGACCACTGGGGAAAACTCCAACTCCCAAAAAGAATGTTCACAACGTCAATACTCGAACTCCTGTATTACCCACCGTTGCCCGCCGTCTTAATTTCTTTGAAGATGATAATGATGAGCTGGATATTGATGGAGAAAATTCTGATAAAGCCTTTGATCATGACGGTAAAGTTATCAAAGTATTTCGAAAAGCTAAGAGGCGATTACACCCGTCAGCAAAACTAGTGACATTACCATGCAGAGATAAAGAGTCTCATCAGATATATTCAAGCTTAGAAGGCTCAGTTCAAACTCAGACCGGATGCTGCATCTATGTAAGTGGAACTCCTGGAGTTGGTAAAACCGCTACAATACGAGAAGTGATCAAACAATTGTCATCGAATTTAATTTCGGAAAACAACAAAAAAGCATTCAATTTTGTTGAAATCAATGGTTTGAAAATGATGACACCACAATCTTCATATGAGGTTCTCTGGCAGAAGATTTCTGGAAAAAGACTTACTGCTTCTAATTCATTAACAATGCTAGAAGAATATTTCAATACGGAAGACCCCGATCGGGTACCATTGGTTGTTCTTTTGGATGAGCTGGATCAAATTGTGACCAAAAATCAAACTGTCATGTATAACTTTTTCAATTGGCCTTCGTATACGTATTCTAAGTTGATAGTTATTGCTGTTGCAAACACAATGGATTTACCAGAAAGACTTCTCACAAACAAAATCTCTTCAAGATTGGGTCTGACCAGAATTCAATTCCAGGGGTATACCTTTGCTCAATTGAGTGAGATAATTAAACACAGATTAGAGAAGTTGAGTCGGATTAACGAAGGGAAAATTGTTATGTCTAAGGATGCCATTGAGTTTGCTTCCAGAAAAGTTGCTTCTGTCAGCGGAGATGCTAGAAGATCTCTGATCATCTGTTCCAGGGCAGTTGAGATTGCTGAGCTGGAATTTCTTAGTAAGCCCAAGGAAGAAAGGGAGAGACTTGATGGCAAGTATTCGGTTACCATCATGCATATTATGAAAGCAGTTAATGAAACAACAACATCTCCTATCACACATTACTTGAACTCTCTGTCATTTTCAGCAAAAATGTTCTTGGGTGCTATCTTATTGAGACGTAAAAGGACAGGGCTAGCCGAGTTGCCATTCGGAGAGATCATGGATGAGCTGAATAACCAATTTCACCTTTCTTCGTTCTCAGACTTGAGAAAAGGTTTGAAGGAAGAAGATCTGGAGCTGTTGGAAGTGATGTATGGGGACGATCCTGCCAGGCTGCGTGTTACAGGACTCACATATCTTGTGAAAGATCTAGAGGAGAATGGAATTGTTCTTCAACAACAATTAAAGGCGGAGAGATTAAAACTTTTAAGACTGAATGTGAGTGAAGACGAGATTCTGAGCTGCTTCAAAAAGGATCCTCTACTTAAAGATTTAGTAATTGAAACTTGAAAAATAAGGTCATGAGCAGTTAAAATATATAGAGAAATGAACGTGGGATTGCGTGTCGAAGTGAAATACGTACTATAAACTAATAAAATGCATATCATAAGTCCTGATAAAGGAGAATAGGTTCTCCGGTATTTTGTATTTCCGGTATCTTTAATCTGAGATCGAAGGCTTTACTGATGACAATTTTAAAGATCTTCTGGATATTTATGGATGCACTCGTGGAACAGAAGATTAATGGAGCGTTCATAGCTTTGGCAAAACGTTTGGCTTGTCTTGTTATATCGTCCTGTTCCTGGTCCGGAAGATCTACAAAGAGATCGTATTTGGTGCCAACCAGAAACGGAATAGCAGTCCTATTGAAGCCCCTGGTCTGGCGATACCAATCCTTGACTGAATTTAAAGTGGACTTTCTTGAAAGATCGAACATGAACAGCACAGCCACGGCATCACTGGCCACCAGAGGCAACATATTTGTAAACTCTGCTTCTCCTCCTAGATCCCAGATAGAGAATGTGATTTCCGTTGATTTAACATTGATCGATCTCTCCATGTAGTTGACTCCCAGGGTCTGTGTATAAATTTCATCAAAACAGTTTTCCACATACTTCACCATCAATGATGTCTTGCCGACCTGGGCATCTCCAATCAGTCCAACTTTGAGGGTGACTGTATTTTTTTCCTCCTGATGTCGATGATTACGGTGATTTTGGTCCATTCTGTACTGTTTTCTCAGCTAAAAGCAACCTCATGGATGTGCCATACGACATATACTACAATGTACTGTCATCTCTAATCAATACTGTTTACCAAAATTTGAGATATGTGAGATATTTGGTTTGTTTACATTTCGTTTCCATGGTGATATTCTGTGAAATCGCACGGTTCCAAAAGAAAAACTTCGGGCTGTGTAGTCACATGATGTTACAAGGGGTTATAACAGTCACACAGAAGCACACGACCTTTTATCCCCCCAGTTTGGAAAAATTTGAGTGCGGTAGATCCTGCAGGGCCGCGCGAGGGAATATTCGAGCTCCGTGCGAATGCCACCAGGAACAACGGGAGTTGCTCATCGGGTTTTCTGGTTTCCCCGGTGGCTATCGGGCGTCTTGTGAAGGACGCGGCAGCTTTTTTTTTCAGGACGCAGATTTGAGAGAAAAATCGGATTGCAGGTTTTTCATTAGGAAGAGATAGTTTTCAAATTTGAATGAAAAGGTTTCTCATATATTATAATAAAGTTGATTCTTGTTGAAGGTTAATCCATACTATCTAATAGCAGGTATCAAGTGAACAGCACACAAGATGGCTATCGGTAAGAACAAGAGATTGTCTAAGGGAAAGAAGGGTATCAAGAAGAAGGTTGTTGACCCATTTACCAGAAAGGAATGGTACGACATCAAGGCCCCAACCACCTTTGAAAACAGAAATGTTGGTAAGACTTTGATCAACAGATCCACTGGTTTGAAGAACGCTGCCGATGGTTTGAAGGGTAGAGTTGTGGAGGTTTGCTTGGCCGACTTGCAAGGTTCCGAGGACCACTCTTACAAGAAGATTAAACTCAGAGTTGACGAGGTCCAAGGTAAGAACTTGTTGACCAACTTCCACGGTTTGGACTTTACCACTGACAAGTTGAAGTCACTTGTTAGAAAATGGCAATCCTTGGTCGAGGCTAACGTTACTGTCAAGACTGCAGATGACTACGTTCTAAGAGTGTTCTGCATTGCTTTCACTAAGAGACAAGCCAACCAGATCAAGAAGACCACCTACGCTCAATCCTCCAAGCTAAGAGAAGTCAGAAAGAAGATGATTGAAGTCATGAGCAGAGAAGTTTCCAACTCCACTTTGGCTCAGTTGACTGGTAAGTTGATCCCAGAAGCCATTGGAAGAGAAATTGAAAAGTCCACTCAATCCATCTACCCACTACAGAACGTCCACATCAGAAAGGTCAAGTTGCTCAAACAACCAAAGTTCGACTTGGGTAACTTGCTTGCTTTGCACGGTGAAGGTTCCGTCGAGGAGAAGGGTAAGAAGGTTTCCACTGGTTTCAAGGATGTCGTTCTAGAAACCGTGTAAGTGTCTTTTATACGATCATGGATGAAGAATGCTGATTCAATAGGAATAAAAAGTTGAAGAAAGAACCAACATTTAATTTAATAATGTAAAAAACCAAATAGGATTCAATAGGATTCAATTTTTTGATTTTTGTTAGTCTTGTCCTCTATATATATCATGAAAAGGATCTGATGCTTTCTTTTCGGTTTATTTCGGTTTGGATCCATTCCGGCTTCATTTCGTAGCTAGATATGTAAATCAAAATCATATGTTTAAAATATAAGTGCTGTTAACTTAAAAGCCATAATACTATTATATGAAGACGAAATTTTATTGGTTATAAACAATAATTAGAAGCTTTAGTTGTGCAATCTCTTTTCATAAGAGTACAAACCGTGAACACCCCCCTCCAATTGAGCAGATGGAGTTCTCAACTCGAATCTGACAGTTCCGTTACTGGCTTGGGCTCTTAATTCAGAAACAGACAAGACACCAATATCCTGACAAGAGTGTTGCAATCCATTATAGATGTATGGAATGAACTTGGTGATAGATCCTTTATCCAAGACAGAACCAGAGACACCCTGGGCAACCAGAACTTTATCATCTTCAGAGAAGTATCTAGAAGTAGAAGCATTAGCGTTGTTACTGGTCTTCTGCATGGCATCAATAGATCCCATTCCTCTGTAAGACTTCAATCTTTTACCATCTCTGTAGAAGTATTCTCCTGGAGACTCGGAAGTACCAGCAAGCATACTACCCATCATGACACACGAAGCTCCGAGGGCAAGAGCCTTGGTGATATGACCAATATTTCCAACACCACCGTCAGCGATACATGGAACACCAAATTGGCTGGCAAACTGTGAGACATTGTACACAGCAGTACCTTGAGGTCTACCACAGGCCATGACTTCCTGGGTGATACAGATAGAACCGGATCCCATACCAATTCTCAAACCGTCAGCACCACCAGCAATCAATTCAGCAGCTTGTTCTCTGGTCACGACGTTACCAGCAATCACTTGCAAGTCTGGGAATGTCTTTTTGATGTATTTGATCATTTCAAGTTGGAAAACAGAGTTTCCTTGGGATGAATCAAGAACAACAACATCCAGGCCGGCAGCAACCAACTTGGAAAGTCTTTCCTTATCAGTCTCGATGGTACCAATGGCAGCACCACAGAGCAGCTGCTTTGACTGGAATGACTTAGATGCATGCGGATAATCGAGATTCTTTTGCAAGTCTGTTCTGGAGAGCATACTCACTAAGTTTCCATGAGAGTCAACAATAGGAAGTTTACCTTTCTTAGACTTTCTAAGAATCTCGTTACCTTCTAAGAGATCAATACCAGCTTTAGCAGTGATCAAATCAGAAGTCATAACCTGGGAAACATTAGAGCTATCATCCTCGTGGAACTGAACGTCTCTGGAAGTGATAATTCCAACAAGTTTTCCTCCAATCTTACCAGTTTCTAAATAAAAAGAGTTAGTATATCAGTACTGATCTATCGGTTATCATCTTCACCAGATTCTTGCAAATTGACGTCTCAGAATAGTAAAATCTCCACAAGATCGTTTGATCGCAATCGGTAGAACGAAAGTTATTGATTTAATTAATCATCATAGCATGGAATAGAGGGGGAGAGCAATCTGGAGAAAGAAATGACTTGAAATAAATTAAAACTTACCTGTTACAGGGAAGGAGGTGAAACCATATTTCTGGCCCATAGCCTTGACCTCGCCAACAGTGGTGGAGGTGTGAATAACGATTGGATCATTGATGAAACCATTCTCGTATTTCTTAACCTTTCTAACCATATCTGCCTGCTCGTCTGCAGTACAGTTGTGGTGGATGATACCAATTCCTCCTAGAAGAGCCATGTGGATAGCCATGTTAGCCTCGGTGACAGTATCCATAGGAGACGAAACAAATGGTGTCTTCAAACTGATTTTCTTGGTGAGCTTAGTCTCCAAGTCCACAGCTGAGGCTGGGAAATCTATCTTTCCTGGCAAAATCAAGAAATCGTTGTAGGTCAAGCCTCCGTGGACATTTGAGTCTAGCAGTTCATTTATGGCCAGACCATCTTTTTGGGCGTATATGGAAAGATGTTCCACTGCCTTTGCGCAATCTAGATATTGAGACGACATTTTCGTTGATTAAGCTGTTTTCAGGGTACACTAGGGCAACAGATTGCCAGAAAAAGAGAATCCAAATAAAAAGAAGTCATATATAAACTATTAAATTTCACCAGATAAATTTATTTATTTCTAATCGAATTGTTTTTAGGAGTCACAAAATTTTTCATAATATCCGGCTTCAAAGGGTTTCTAACGTTCCGAAAACACGTAGTATATTTTGTTACGAAGGGTCTACTGCCACCCCAGCCTAATGGGGACTACCGGTATGACTACCGGAGAACTTGCCGAGGAGATTACCAGAACGACTAGGCGATAACCACCTGATAACCACCTGATAACCAGATGATAACCGTGGTGATAACCAGATGATAACAATTTTTGATTGCATCATCGACATGGGAACATTGATACATTTGCACACTGTTACGTGAGGAGGAGCGGGAAGGATATGACTGCCAATGAAAATGAACTTGGGGTCACAACCGCTGATTACCCATAGATCTTCATCAATAAGGGGCCCAACTGGCTAAATTTAGCGTTCTCCGCGGGGAGATCATCTTGCTCAAATAGCAAATGCCGATGTTCCTTGTCAGCCGATCTTTGAACAGTCTCTTTGCACGCGGAAACAAGTGTAGACTATCTTATCTTGGATGAGGAATTTCGATTGAATCTCAGCTTTTTCTGGGACATCTAGAGATTGAAGATCCGCTACAATGGTGACAATTGTGTTCATTTAACAAACCGTTGTCAATGCAGTTTTCTGCTCTAGACATCACCTCAAAACGTAGGGTTGCGACACCAGTATGGCTCTTAATTATCAACCATTCAACCATTTAACAACGAACCAAAATGTAGATCACGTGACATATACCATCGTTTCTGGCTGTGCATTGTTTTTATCTTATGTTATTTTTGTGCCGACACTTTTAGAGATATGGGCTGTAGTTTTAAATAACCTGAAGGAGTTCAAATAGGTGACTAACCGAGAACAATCAGCTGGATACAGAACAGTTGTGTACTAATAAACAGCAATTACTATATTTTCGAAAAAAATCGCTTCAAAACTCATCTTTTAGGTGAAGGTTGGTTCTTTATTGAATCTAGATGGACTGGTCAAAATGGCAAATCCCATCGAGCAACAGGGCCTAGGGTCGCCTAAGTCGGTTAAAACAAGTATACAATCGTCATATATGCAGAATATCAATTTGTTAGAGTCACAATTTGTACAACAGATGTCGTTAAGTGGCAAACCAAGTTCCACAGATACCGAGACCATTGAGTACAAAAAGGAGGACATTGTTCAGGCTTCTCCTGGAGCCACACTATCACGAAGCCCTTCTCCACCTCCTCGTGAAATTCCTTCTCTTCGAAGCATGGAAGATTCATCTCACCCCAGAGTTTCATTATTTAAGTCGTCTTATGTGGAGGACCCCAGACTAGAGCCTCGAGGTGCAGATGCTCGTAGTAGTGTTGGATCTATAACAGAGCAAGGGCCTTTGGGTTCTCCTACAAGAGATGGCTCAGGGAGCCGTAATAACTCTACTAGCTCGAGAAAACATTTCTTCAATCCTCAATTCACTCTGAAGTCACACCAAAGTCTCTACGAGTCCACTTCATGGGCACACAGAGGAAGCATTAAAACCATATCAGACAACGAAGAAACACGAGATTCCGTGGGGTCTCTCGACTATTTCGACCGAAAAGGAGCCAAAGTCTCCAGCGATTCGTTTAGCAGGGTGGGAAGCAGATCATCATTATCCTCGGAGGTCAGCGCAAACTCAATTTTAAAGGAAGATCTCCCTGAGTCTGTAAAAGTTATTATAAACTCCAGACCCAGCAATTGTATACATGTACTTGATAGATTTGATGGTGCCCAATTTACAGGATTTTGGCATATGACTGAAGAAGAGGTAGTGATTCTGAACGAGTGGAATGCACTCGAGTTCCACAGACAGAACGCCATTTTCGAGTTGTTTCTACTTTTGCGCAAGTTCCGTGTAAATCTCAAGAGAATGGTGGCACATTATGGTCCAGCATTCAAAACGGCCTGCCACCTATCCCCAAACCATAGCACTGATTACCAGAAAACATTTGTTCCCCTAGAGGCACTTTATGATTACTTAGAGAAACTGGTGAGCAAGAGACTCAAAGTCGCCTATGATAACACTTTCTTTGTCAACGATAAATACGTTTTGGATACACTGAGGAGCTGGTTAGTGAAGCTTGAGAGAGATTACGAATATATATCAAGGAGCATGGTGTATTTGGCTAAGCTATCCGCTAACGAGTCGGTGAGAGAATGGATTCAACAAGTTGAAACAACAGACGAATTGGCACTCGGAAATAGTTATTTGGCTTCAGCCAGAGAATTGTTTCATTCATATTTCCTGCAGGTGTTTGCTCCCCTGAGATTAATGGTTCTTGATTTAAAGAAGCTATATCAGAAAATGGACGAGCAGAAAATGGTGAACATCACTCAAGATATTTTTGATTCTCTGAATAAGATTAATAGAATCAGTGATTACACCACTGACTTGGACAAGAAGATCAAATTGAACGAGAAACTTGTTTGCACTGACTATCTGTATCTTGAAATGGTAGATTTGTTTCTGAAGAATAGAAAGATCAGAGTCCCTATTGATATCTATCTGAAAACCTCCATCACGTGGGAAAATGCCATTCTTTATTTGCTTGACAATTACATGCTTCCTCTGATGAAGAAAGCTAGCAAAGATGAATCCATTTATATTCTCAACAAACCTCCAATTGCCCTTCAGTATTTGAACTTCTACGTCCAAGAGGGAGAAGATGAGGACAAAACTTTAGTTCTCCAGGATACTGGAAACGAATTAACGCATTTCATTAGGAGTGAACGACCAGATGCTCCCTCCCTTCTCAACCACTTTGTTAAGGATATTCCCAAATATAGAGCTGACCTATTTCAGAAGCTGAGCATGACTTATTCCTTGAAAGTCATAAATGGAACGTCATTCCAGACTCGTGTTGTTTCTCCAAATTATAATACACCTGCAATTGAGCCAAAGGAATTTGATGCTGTTCACATGGCTCTTGAGGGTGCTAAGTTTAAGCCCTATTCTGTTGCTCCACTTTCGAACACCGAAGTGTTGACCACTGATTGTTTCAAGAGCTCAATAGGACTGCTATTTATCGTTGGAACGAGAACTGGAATCTATATCGGGAAGCCAGATCAACCAAACACGTGGTTACAAGTCTGTGCCTATGCTGATGCCCTAAAGATATCTGTTGTAGCTGATCAAATGTGTTTCATCTTATTTGGCGACAAACTATACCGAATTTCTGTATCCATACTCTGTGATTCTTACAAATCAAATTCCCATTGCCATTCCAAAATGCTCCTGATAAGCAAACAGGTGAATAACTTTGTGATTGGTCCACAGCAGATGAGAAGGGGACCGATGATTCTTGAGAACAACTTTTTGTTTTGCTGGACAGATAAAAAGATTTTATTTTCCCCTATTTCTGCAGACAATGGATGGAATCTCAAGTTCGAGTCGATGAAACCTACTTTCAAGGTGATGGATTTGCAATTGCTGTATCCAACTGATTTTGTCATCAATCATGCTACCGAAAACAATCCTATTTTCTATCTATCCAATCTCAATACCATGGGAAATACCCAACTCAACAAGACAGAAAACGACAAGGAACTGAAATCCCGCCTGAGAGGCAACAAGCCAGTTGGAGCATTCAAGTTTCCGTTGGATAAAGGTTCTAGGGATTATGATCTACTACTGGTTTATTCCCAATATTGTATGTTTGTGACTTACTCGAGAGACTATAAGTCTGTGACTCCCTCCAGAACGGAGATTATCAGATTTGGATTTGAATGCGTAGATGCTACCTTTGATACTCACGAACAGTCACTGGTAGTTTGCGGAAATCAGAACATTGAGATATGGAATATCTCCAAAGACAGACAGACGAAATCACAACTGGTATCGTGCTTCATCGGAGCACAAGCCAAGTTTTTGAACAAGACTCCTGGTAAGATAATCCTTCGACTTATTGACAAGTCTCAGATTATTTCTGGTAGAGGAACACAGCTTCTTGTTCATCTCAGAAAGAACAAGAATATATAAGTTATATAGCGATCACTATAGGAATACGAACATCAATGTGAATAATCCAAATCTGGAATGGGTCACTTAATCGACGCGTCGATGAATTAGTTTCTAATCGACGCGTCGGAAACTTAGAAATTAAAATGGTTGTCGAAGAGAATAACAAGGTTCAAACAAAGGCGCCCTAGTACGAAATGATCTTCTTGTTAACAACTGAGATTTACGAGACCAATCTGGTACAAGGGCCCAAAAATTTGTTGTTCATACAGTGGCACAATAAGAACTTGTTTTATTGGTGTTCAAGCTGGTAATTATAGCCAAAATTAATACGTCTTTTGTTTAACTACTTAGTTCCATCCGGTATTGTGCTTTCTGCATTACAGCTTTGGTGAGACTGAATTAGCAACGAATTAAGGTACACGGTTTCAAATGTCATCTCCTATGAACTTTAACACTGCCTCAATGAATCAGTCGTCTCCGCAACCAAACTCTGCTCCCCAGCAGCAACAAGCTCAACAACAGGGCCAACAACAGGGTCAACAACAGGGTCAACAACAGGGTCAACAGCAGGGTCAACAGCAGGGCCAGCAACAGAGAGGAGTGTTTCAGATTAATCCCCAACAGGCCAAGCAGTTACTGAGAAAATACCATATAGAGAAGGAAGCGGCCGAGAGGGCTGGATACCAAACTCCAGAGGGAAGAAGACATTTTGAAAACTCCCAAAAAATCAGAAACATTCTCAGAATATTCAATCAGAGACAACAAATGATTGCTGCTCAGGCCCAATCAGGTAATCAGAGTCAGGGAAATAGCCAGGCACAATCGCAGTTATCTCCTCAGGCACAGAATGTGGGAATCAATAGCCAAATTGTATCCTCGCAGGCTCAAATGGCCCAATTAAATACAGCTAGTACTCCGAATAGCATTCCTTCCGCATCCCCTCCTCAGCAACAGCAGCCTCTTAATACACCTGGCGCAAGGCCAAATATGGGAAGAATTTCCAACGATAACCAGTCTCCCATTTCATTGGGAGCTAATTCACCTATGCCAGGTCAGATTCCCCAACAGGGTTCTAGTGCTGGCACTCCTATCGCCGGTCAACCCAATCAGACACCATTAACCAGTCAGCAGCTTCACTCACAGAGACAGGAGCAGCTAGCCAAATACCAGAAGGCTTCAAGAATTGCTGAGCACATTAAGGCAAACTTGAATGTAATCAGAAGCAAAATTAATGACCCAGCTACATCTGCCGAAGAAAGATCTCAATACGCTCAAAAAGAAAGAGAATTAACTGTAAAATATGAACAATGGAAAATGATTGAGCAACAGGTGGCCAATCATCTTAGATATTCGCAGCAGCTGGCACAGACCACCAATAATCAATCTATTGATACAAATGTGGCATCTCCCGGTCAATCAACTTTGCAACAACAACAAATCCGTTCTACTCAGATTCAATCTCAGGGTCAGCAGCCTCAAGCGGGTCAAAATATGTTCCAGCAACAGCAGCAGCAGATACCACAGATGAGTCCTCAACAACAACAGGTTTCACAACAGGCTCAACAGCAGAGATTATTACAACAGCAGCTTCAAAGACAACAGGCACAGCAGACCACAGGATCGCAAGGATCTCAACAAATGTCTCCTCAGCTACAACTTGCCCAGCAGCAGGCTTCAGCTAGACTGCAAATGCAGCAGCAACGTGCACAAGTAAATATGCAGGGTCAACAAATCATGACACCTCAAATCGGTATTCCACAGCAGGCTAATATTCAGCAACAGATCCAGGTCCCAAGCCAGAGTGGAAACAATCAACAGCAGGGAATTCCTCTTCCAGGAGCTGGTCAACAGGGTGCTAGAGGTGTCACTAAAGGAAAATCACCAGGCCAGGTTGCCAACAAGAAGCAGAAGACTGCAGGAGCTCCAGCCCAGGGTTCTCTAACACCAATGTCTTCGACTCCTGTAACTTCTGTCAATGCTGCAGCTTCCAAACCTTCTGTGGGTACACCAACTGTTGGTGTTAATTCTGGAGCAAGTGTTGGAATTCCATCTGTGGTTGGTCAGGATGGTGCCGCAAGATCAAGGTTTCAAAACATGCCTATTCAGGACGATCTCAAGATTCCTACTCCTCAACCTGTTTCCATCAGACTTAATAACAGGCCTTCGATGATGAATGGTAATGCTGTTAACACATCTGCTTTGACCACTCCTGCGCTTGTCAGACCGCAAGCATTCGAGCTTGAGGGAGAGAGAGTTTTGAACAAAAGAAAATTGAAGGAGCTAGTGAAATCTGTTGCTTCTGATGAGGGTGATTCAGAGGTGACCATTGATGGAGATGTAGAGGATCTTTTATTGGATTTGGCCGACGAGTTCATCACTTCTGTCACATCTTTTGCATGCCGTTTGGCTAAACATAGGAAGTCCGATAGTTTGGATACTCGTGACCTGCAATTGAATTTGGAGAGAAACTGGAATATCCGAATTCCTGGATATGCAGCTGATGAGATCAGAACTGTTAGAAAGTTTATTCCCACGCAATCTCACAATTCCAAGCTCAACGGTATTTTCATCAACAAGAGTGTTAACAAAAACCAATAAAAAGCTTTATGTCTGTTTAATTCATATATATGTACCGTATTTGTTGTTAATATTGAAATATTAAGTTCTGTGATCTTCATATAAATTTCTCTCTATACAGATAATAATGAAAAATTTAGTAAGAATAAGAGCTTATATATAAATGGAACCTTACTTTTGGACAAATTAAGATTTAAATGCTCTTTTGAGAGCTATGATTGAATATAGACCATTGCTAAAACATGTATTTCCATCATCGTTGCTGATAGAGACCGAGAAGTGGTCGATTGATTTGGTGCTTTACTTAATTTTGTATTCTGTGCTGAACCCTGTTTTCACATGGGTGTTTAGTATTGGATATTATTTGTGCACATCTCAGGACAAATACCTGAAATACAGCGCATTCGTGGTGATATGTTGGATTATGAGATACTGGAATTATCGCTCCAGGGTTTGTTGTGTTCCAACGAATCCAGAAATAAATGTTATAGTGACTGGAGGATCGAATGGACTCGGGTTGGAGATAGTGAAAGAACTAGTATCGAGGGATGCTAGTGTGAATAGAGTATACATTCTTGATGTTGAAGAGACACAAGAGATTCGGACATGCGAGAAGACGAAGTTTATCAAATGCAATTTAGCGGACAGAGGCCAAGTAGAAGACTCCTATGAATTTATAAAGAGAGATATCGAAGAAAGCCAGACAATAGACGTTCTTATTTGCAACGCTGGAATGCGTCAGCTGGAAAGAACGGTGAACATATCCATGGAGGAGACTCTGGAGATCTTCAGTGTGAACTACTTTTCTCATTTACAACTAGTGAAGCTGGTGTTGAGAGACCGTTCAACTGCGCGTCTCCATCTAATATCTGTCAGTTCGGTTCTGGGATTCGTTTCACCGAGGTCTCTAGCAGTTTACTCGGCCACAAAATCGTCACTTATAAATCTCTTCACGTCTCTGGCCTATGAGCTGCCAGAGTCTGTGGTTTTGAGTTCATTTGTTCCCGGCCAATTAACGTCAAAGATGTTTGGAGACGTCGAAATTGATCACCAGTTTTTGGCTCCATTAATAAAACACCAGAAACTGGCCAAAAGAGTGGTTGAAGTTCTAGATGCAGGGGAAAATGGTTATTTTGTATATCCGTTCTATGGACGACTTATCCCTTTGCTACAGATTTTACCATTCAGTTTATACAGACTACTTAGAAAATACAGTGGCATGGACAATGCCGTATGAATTGCATTGTGGGAGTTGATTACGTACTTTTATCTAATTTAGCTGTAATAGACCCGATCTTATTTGTAAATTCCAAGAGATCAAGAAATCCATTTTTGTTGAACACCTGTTTCAGATCGATTGAATCTTTAATCGACTGTTTGTTTATCGTGACTGTTACTAAGTAAATAGGCTCAGTCTTTGATTTGATTTCCGTTGAAATCTGCACCTTCTTGGCCCCTTTGTATCCAATGTATTTGGTATCCTTCTCAACCAGTTTACCGAACAGCCACCAAATAGAATTGAGGACAAAAAAAAGACCAACCAACAGCTTGGTATAGTTCAAATACTCCGAGTTATGAAAATCATTGTTGTATTTCTTTTCTAGCCAATATAAGAGTCCCGAGGAAACCACGGAGAGATATCCAACGGCCAGTTTAAAATCGACATATGTGAAGGATTGTTGATAGTCGAATTTGCCCATGACCGCAGGCAAATGGTCATCACATTCCGTGCGAAGTGCTGATACAGAGTTCAAATTCACCTTTTTACCCATCGTTAGTGCTTTTCGTTTTTCAATGACACTATTTAACTTCCTCTAAACTACAGTAAGTCGTCTTCAAGACACTTCATTACGAGAGTTTTAAATAGTTCAAAGGCTCTGCACCGCCACATCAATATGTGGCGGTGCAATAACCGAGTTATGTGATTAATCTAGGGCTGTGTAAGAACAAGGGTGAGTTATAACTTTTGTGGGGTGAAGTTAACGAGATATACCGATATTAGATGGACATTAAATTGAGTGTAAACCAAAACATGAAACATTAAACAAAGAGTCAAACTATTCACCATATCTATATGGATCATTTTCATAATCCTTAGAAAAAATGAGATGAGGTTTCCTATATGCCAGATCAAGTATCGTCTTTCCAAATTCGCTATTGCACCAGCTAAACCAAGGCCTTGTGTAATCATTTATCTTGGAGTTTACATGAATGCTCTCGTGCATCAATCCCAGACCTGCTGTGGTTGTCTTTAGCAATTCCAAGTTCTCTAGAATTTCGTCGTCATCGTCAGTCGTCCTGATCTGAAGAAGAAGAGACATAGGCCAAGCATTGGAGAGGCCGATATGAGGACCTCCTATTCCTTTGAAGAACTGCCCTGTCAGGTAGTAAGGATTTCCATTTTTCGAAAGTATCATCTTTCTTGTGTTCTGGTAGATGAGATCGTCCTTGTCAAGATAGCCCATGTCAGGGAGAGCTAGAAGTGAAGGTATGTTAGCATCGTCCATGAAATTACTTCCACCGTATCCGTCTATCTCGTATGCCAGAACTTTACCGAACAATCTATGATTGAATACAGCATGCTCTTCAATTCCACGGCGTATTGCAGTGGCAAATTTATTGGCCTTATTTGCCATGACATGCTCTCCGGTCTTTTCCAGCACAGAGGACACTCTTTTGAGTTCAACCTCCATTTGGGCGTTCGCTGGAACAAACAACTGGTAGACACAAGCATCATCTGATGGTCTAAAGGCCGATCGAATTAGCCCAGTTCCACCATTTATGGGGTTGCCTGTGCCACCCAAAGGTAGAGTCTCGGTACCTATATTAGTTTCTCTCTGAAACACATAATAGAAAGGAAGAAGGTCACCGTTTATATCGTACGTTGGGAAAGACTCTCTATTGAGAACAATCAACAACAGTTTAAAGGCATCAAGCCATATTTTGTTTTGGAAGACTGAAGTATCACCAGAGTATTTATAATACTCATTAGAGAGAGTTAGAAATGATGCTAAAGAATCCAATTCCCACTTACATTCAAAAACATGTTTCCAAGGAGGTCTTGGAATAACATGGTCAATCGTGGACGGCTTTCTCACAACTCCACATCCATCAGGAGGCTGATAGGCA
Source organism: Ogataea nemodendra (assembly GCA_030567775.1). Lineage (NCBI taxonomy): Eukaryota > Fungi > Ascomycota > Pichiomycetes > Pichiales > Pichiaceae > Ogataea > Ogataea nemodendra. The sequence goes on from JAJLSV010000007.1 coordinate 479,920, forward strand.
TTGCAATACGGAGCTTTTATGATATACATGGCCTGTTGAATAATGGCACCTTTAATCAGGTTCTTGAGGTCAGAATCGAAAGCAATGAACGGCTGATAGACACTCAATTGACGAGCCGAATCACGGAGCCATTCCGCATGGATATCTCCTGTAGATATGAAAGTTCTAGGAGTGCCTGTTTCCTTGTTTTCTTGATCATGCCAGAGGATAGTGGTATCTAAGGTGTTAGGAAACGAATTTTCAAAGATCCTGAAGAGATCTGGGTCCTTCATTCGTAATTCCAGATCATCAATCACTTTCTCTACAGTTTCACTGTGGAATGTTCGACAATTGGGAGTTGGTCTCATATATGGAAGATGTAATTGTCCCTTGGTGTAAGGCCCATGTGGAGCTTGGGAATATTCCACATAATCTGGACATTCTTTTGACATTTTCAATCCTTTGAACCAATGAGAATCAGCAATTCTATTTTCTGGTAGTGTTTCAGGGACTTTTGCGTGGTCCATCAGTCCTTTCCATGGGTCTAGATTGGAATCCATCTGGTCCGGTATATCATAATCTCTTCTCGATCTTATAAGATACAACAGAACCAACAAAAAAAGCAGGAAATAAGTTAGTCTTGCAGATCTTACCAGTCTGAACAACACAGAGGGAGAAGTCACCATCTCTGGATGTTTGAGCTTTGCAATTGAACAAACTATTAGGTATATTAGGGTAATAGTACCAACAAAGAACCCTCATAATATGAATTAATGATCTGTTTTTTTATCTTCTCCGCCACATAAATCCGAATTATCACATTTTAAAAATGTTATTTTGTGTTATTTCATATTTCATAACATTTGAACTCAAGTTTTGTTATAACATTAGAACCATAACCAAAGTATATAGAACAAAATCATGTCAGAGCTAGGTCAGTAAGTATTAACAAGCTTTCCGTTACCGCTACTCATATGTGAACGAATATCCACTAACCCAAGCAGGTTTGTTTCGTCTATTCCTCCAGTGACAAGAGTCATAACATTAACCTCTCTAATCATGGGAGGCCTCAATGCTCTTGGTATAGTGAGTTATACTGCTTTTCATTGCTATTGGCCCGTTGTATTTAAGAACTGGGAGCTCTACAGGATGTTGACGGGCTTTCTTATACCTCATCCTCAACCCATGCAAGGACTTATGGAAATTTACATGATGTACAGTTTCTCTAAAGGCCTAGAGGAAGGAAAATTCATGAAGAATCTTCCCGATTACATCTTCTACCATATGATCATCATTCCAGTGGTGCTGCTGACATCGTATTTATTTTTCCCTCCGATGTTCACCTTGTCTCCTAGTTTGCTGGCGGCTCTTACGTTCACTTGGTCCGTGGCCAACTACAACCAGACCGTCAACTTCTATTTCATGCCTATCAAGGCTTCTCTATTGCCAGCTGTATCTTTGGGCTTCAGATTGTTGCTTGATGGCAGGCTCCATTTTCTGGTAGCCCTAACAGGTATGTTTGCTGCTTACTTTTACAATTGCATAGAAACATCTTCTCTGGGTCCTCTAGCTTCTTTAATAACCGGACAGCAAAGAACTAATACTGATTTTAATAACAGAGTTGGAACAATCAATAGCTCTACGTCTCCATTCTGGTACTATTCTACAGGCTCTCTTCCTGCTCCTGTCTGGCTGAAGTCCCTTGTTCACAAATTGACTGGTATCGACTATAATTCTGGTGCTTTCAAGAGGCAATATGGTCATGTTATACATCCTAAGACACATAACAAAACACAAACAGGAGAGTCGAGCAGCTCTTTTCTTAGAAATGCCACGGGAAGCTCTGTTTTCCGGGGAAAGGGGCAGCGTCTGGGTTCGTCTGAAGAGTGAGAGTTGAGATGATGGTTTAGAGTTAATGACTAGTTATGTATGTTCTGTTCTTTACACTTAAATAAAAATCTGTAAACTGATGTGTTCTAAGCTAGCTGACTTTTTCGAGAATGAAAAAATGTTATTATAACAATGTAATGGATCTTTACCAGTTTTTATGTTATGGTAATCTTGATTACCATAAGATGACCTTTGATACAACAGAAATTCCGTCTCCAGCTCCCCTGTGGGTAATAGGATATGGCTCTTTAATATTTAAGCCTCCCCTACACGAGAAAGAGTTCTCTAAGAACTTCATCAAGTTTCCTGGATACATTAACGGGTTTGCAAGGAAGTTTTGGCAAAGCAGTTATGACAACAGAGGAACGCCGGAGCAGAAAGGCAGAGTTGTCACTATTATACCTCATGACCAGATTGCAAGCAACAATGCTTTTAAATCCGACATTCTGAAGTATGAATTGGCTCACCACCCTGACAAACACGAGATCATCCATGATCCAGATCAGTTATATCACCATCTGAAAGTGTGGGGTTGTATTTACTATATTCCACCTGAATACGCAGAAAAGGCAACCTCATATCTTGATTTCAGGGAGAAAGATGGTTACACGATCCATGACATCGACTTTAACATCGTTCTTCCTTCACAAGAATCTCATAATAGGAAAATTGATGCTATTCTCGCCAATCTCTGCAAGAACGCAGCTGGCGAGCCGACTGTCCGATCTATGGTATATATCGGAACCACTGACAATGAATCTTTCATTGGTCCAGAGTCTGTTCAAGACACAGCAGAAGTTATTCGGATTAGCTCTGGAGAGAGTGGACCCAATGACGAATATCTCCTAGAATTGCATAGGTCTCTCCATGACTTGGATCCAACAGGTTCTGGCCGTAGTAGAGATGTCTATCTGGATGATCTCGTTAGATTGGTGATCAATCCACAATAATGCATATATAACATAACATAGATTTATAACAAAAAGTCATAACATAGAATCCAAGCTTTGACTCGCGGCAAGGTATTTCTGCAGAATTGGTTCCTTGCATTAGATAACGCGCGTGGAAATCTTCCCTGCTACACCAACATCGAAGCAGCTCCACCCTACACCCCTTATCCGACAACTAAAGTGTAGAATCGATCTAGGGATAAAAGCATCTAATTGACTGCTCAAAATTACAAAAGATTTCTTACGACATAGTAATGAAGATATCTAATGACTCAATCAAACACATCTGCTAATATATTGACCACCATAGGAACGGTGTTATGGTAAGGGTTCCTTTTTCCAAGCTGATGAAACCATGATTAGGATTACTAACACCGATATAGGTGCATACAACTGTCTCCTCAAATTTACTTTCTATGGAAAAAGAAAGATGCTACAGGTAAGTAATAGTATGTTGAGATTTAGGAATGATTGATACTAACTAGGTTCAGGTTTCCCTCCAATCTTCATGTTTCTGTGGTGTTTGTCAGGAATTCCTTTTGGAATATATTTCATTTCCTCAAACTCATATATACCACTTCAAATCCAGCCTGAAATGTTTTTCCTGTTATGCTCTATAGCATGGCTTCAGAGCATGTATTATCCACCTAATAATGTTCCAACGAAGAAAATAATAATTTACTCAACTACCTTCTACACGACGGCCCTTGCATTTCAGCTAGGGTTTGGGCTTCCACTTAAAAAGGTTTACAGAAACGGTACAACATGGCCCACACTTGTGTTTGGTATCTTAGCCGCTATTCTGCTTGCTGCAGGGCTTCTCCCACCTTATTTTGAGCTTATGAAGAGGAAAGGAAGAGTAGTTGGAATTAACTTTGTGTTTCTTTTTGTGGATACATTGGGAGCTTGTTTCTCCATGGCAGGAACATTGGTTGGCGAATTCGATCTCATGGGAATGATTCTATATGCCGTGGTTATTGCGCTCGAATGTGGTCTTTATCTGAGTCAAATAATATGGTATCTTAGGTTTAGGGTTTTCGGTAATGGAGAGGATGATGAGGATAAGGATGAGGACCAGAGAGAAACTCCTGCTCAATCAGACGACATCGAGCTACAATCTATCACAGAAATGGAGGATTCTAATAGCCAGAGACAATCTAAAACTGGCGTTGTAGAATTGAACCAATAACATAATGTTATGATAATTTGATAAATAAATAGAGACTAATTACAGAAATAAATAAATTGCTTATACCTTAGTTGGCCAATTCCATGAACGAACAATATCCCAATTCACTTGCAATTTGAGCAAGAACTTATCGAAATTGCTAGAAGAGACCTCAAATGGTTCTAAATTCGTCTTGATTCCCGCCAACTCCGCTTCGGTTTTGGCATTGCGTAATCTGCTCATACGTTCATTATAGGAATTTAGACCATATACCAGCTGTTGAGCATCATCAGGAGATAAATATTCCAAATAATACGCAAACAAACTTTCGGTGACGGGAACTCTCAGATCCACTAGTCGATCAAGTAATTCAACGAGTTTGTCATAACGTCTGAATTCTCCTAGCGACTTGATATACACAACCAACAGACTTTCTGTCGGATAGAGTAAATCAGTTTCATCACCATATGACTTACTCAAATTGTTTTCTAGTTCATCGATGACAACATCTATAGGCTCTCTCTCCATCCAAGATAGATTATTATAGCCACCTAGTTCTTTCAGTCTTAGACATGCAATAAATAAACTGCACAATGCTAACGACGTGGGACATGATTTCCCTATGAGCTCCTTATAGCGATCATATGCAGCTTCGGGGCTCACCAACGCCTCGCCTAATAAATAACTTGAATTCAGTCTACCTGACTTGGTTTTACAGCTTGAATATATATGTCTAGCAAACTCTATGGGAGATTTAAATCTTCCCAGATCTCTTTTCCTTGAATTTTCACGTTCTTCCAGAGTGGTTTTTCTTGTGACGATATAGTCATCGATAATGTTGTCGGGCTGAACAGGACCACACATAGAAGGCTCAATAAATAGTTTATTTGATTTGTATAGCCTTGATAATAAATATGATAATGAAACGTCATCCAGTTTCAAATTCGGGGAAACCTTCAACAAGTTCATTAGAGTTGAGATATCTTCAATACTATTAATTAGTCCATCAACAACTATAGGGCAATCCTGAAATACCTTATTGTGTAACATTAGTTGCCAAAGTCTTTGAGCTTCTTCGTCATTCATATTTGAACTGAAACGCAGCTTCGCTAATACAAACCCCCAGACTTCTGGATATGAGGCTAATAAGCGTTTATCCAATGACCTTAGAATGCCAAATACTCGATTGAAAAACTGTCGAGAGTTCAAGGGATCCTGATCAGTTTTCAGTAGCAGAAGTGTTGTACATAATGATTTCATATTAAGATCAATTCTCACTTTTCTGAGGTCCTCGAAACTTAGAGAACTTCGACTAATTCTAGGTGAAGTGACAACTCTCTCAAATCCATCTATGTCAAAGCTTTCTAGTTGCCATTTGTCAAATCTTTGTTGAGCAGCCTTGAATAACATATACGATTTTTCTTGGCTATTGAAGTACGATAAATTAGCAACTCCTAACATGGTAGTGATATCCATATTTAAGTCCCTGTTTTTGGAGAGCACATCATTGACAACTTTGATTAACTTTGACTGGGCCTGATAATAATAACTGGAGGGTTTCGAAGCGTTCTCCCCAGATATATCCAACGACAAATGCCAGATGATTTCATTAATCTGATCCAGAAGGCTCCTGTGAGCAATATCTGCGAGGTAAATGCTCAGAATCTCAGGAAGAGCTTTAGGTTGATGTCTTAATGAAAAGAAAAAAAGGTTTGAGAATACTGGGGGAATAAAAAGTTTTCTATCAAAAAACTTACCTGTAGATGACTGAAACTGTTTCAGATTAAAGTGCTTCTCTTGATCTATTAACGTAACCTCTTTGCCCCATTCCCTATATATTTCCAGGAGTGAGTTAAACTCGAATTCGTCGTTGGGTGGTCTTAAAAGCAAATCATAGACCACTGGACCAGGTACCTTTTTGCAATTTCTCAACTTGTAGATTGACTCGAAAAGTGTTGGTGCCAAAAGAGAGTTGATCCATGAGAGAACATCCGAGTCAAGGATATCATCCAATTGCCATTTATTGTCCTGATTCAATTTGTATTTTAGAAGCATAATTGATTTCAACACTTCAGAATCATTTTGGATAGCCTCCCAACTATTTGAAAACTCGAACTCCTTTATAGAGCTTTCATCGACATTGAGTTTTAATGGCTTTATATCATCAAATTGTGCTATGCATTCCTCTATTTTAGTGTTCTTGTAAGCATCATCGACACATTTTCCTATAGAACGTAGCACCAAGCTGATAGCCGATTCTATATCTTTCAAATCTGTGAAATTCTTGCGACTTATTGAATATGTACAACGAGAGTTCAGATCCAGTCCTAAGAAATGTATTAGAGTGTCCAGTATATCACCCGAAGTCTCCAAAAATCTTGGGTTATATTTACCCAATCGTTTCATATATTTCAAATGATATGGGTATCCGTTAAATTTAGTGTTCAATTTAGACTTCCAATCCAATATCGGATCCACATTTTCCTGTTCATTGGGTACTTCTATTTCCGTGGTTAGCTTGATTAGATCTGATGAAGTGATATATGATCTTTTAATATTGTAGGAACCCCTAAAAATTGAGCTATAATTTTCATTCTTCCATTGGAAGGGACTTGTTCTTATTATTGGATTGCCGGATCCGGATATTCGGGTTCCAAGTGATCGCACAAACCCCAGTACTAGACTTCTGGATATCGAGTCTATTGCTGTCATAGCTTGGACTCATTGAAGATCAGCTAGTTTAACAAGTTCCGCTTCGAAATTGGAGTTATATTTGCCAATCTTGAAGATATCTTTTTTTTCTCACTTATATAATCCAGGGATCGATGACTACTAAGGTTGCGTATGAATTTATAATATAGCTATCCAGGTAGTAGTCTGATTCAGCTCAATCAGTTATCTGTTTCCCTTCAGAATATAATTCAAGATGCTAGTGTGTCTGTTAATGGCAACTATATTCCTCCAAGTAATGAGCAGACTAATTTCCTTATGATAAAAGTCACATGACTGATTTCACAGCCATATGTGGATATAATTTTAATCCTCGTTCTAACAAATATAAGGATGGCGAGAGATAGGTGAGTTCTTGTTTTATTAATTACCAATAGGCAGGCATATTTGGCAGGTATAAGGATCTCATACATGTTAAATGGATGGAAGAGTTTCCAAAGAGTATCAGGAGCTTCTTGTTGAGGCCCTGAGAGCCAACTCTGGAGGAATAAGGAGGGAAGAAAATCGCCCTTTGAAAAGACGCAAAAGAGGATCTTCTAGATCAGTGTCTCCCGTTGAGGAAAATCTGACTTCAATTGCTCCTGTTCGAGTAAATACGGCAACAACAGGAATTACTAGCAGTAGCCAGCAAAGTCTTAAGGTGAACCAAGAGATAAAAGGTATGAATTCAACAAGTTACGTTTCTATCAATTCTGCTCTAGGAAGTCAAGAGGAACCAATCACCATTCTCTCAGACGATGAACCTGCTCGAAAGCAGACGATAAATAATTATATCCAGATTATGGACTCTTCTCATGATGAGGATAGTGTCGATGATGACAAAGAGGAGGAGAAAAAGGAGGAGAAAACGGAGGAAGAGAGCGAAGAAGAAGAACTTGATTCAGATGAATTCGAAGATATAGATATCTCATATGTGAGAGATACGAGCGCAGAAACCGATTACAAACACAATGACAGAGACAATGAAATTATCATTAAATTAAAGAAAGATACCACGACACAGAATAAAAGAAACAAGAAAATGAACATTATATCAAGAGAAGAAAGGATTTTCCGGAGAAATTTCCATATGATTTATTTATTTGTGATGGTGGCCCATGGGGTAGTTCGCAATTCATGGTGTAGTTCGCCATCGTTGCTTTCGTATCTTCGCAAGAAGGCTCCTGCAAAGCTTTTAAACGAACTTAGTACATATAGATATGAGCAAGAAAAACCCGGGGTTTCGATACAAACAAAATCGAGGAAACTTCTAGATCTGCTTCGTCATTTAATCGAACACTGGTATCAGAGCTGGATTCTGACCAAGGATGCTGCTTTGATGTATAAAAAGTCATGGAATAAACTAGAAACTATTGGAAAGACGGAAAAGGTCACCAAAAGTAGATTTGAAAAGCTGATTCAACAGAGAAGAGGATCAAGGGACCTAGCGGCTCAAGGATTTCTTGCATTTCTTAGAGCTTTAGGAATTAGTGCCAGACTGGTATTTTCGATCCAACCACCAGACTTAACGAATGCTACAATTGCTGAAGAAGAGAACGGTATGCATTCAAACAAAATATCTGAATCACCAAAACTATCTCCAAAAAGAATCAGAAGAGCACCTTCCCAACATGAAAGACTACTTTCTGCCTTAAGAGTTAATAGACCTACCTACACAAATTTTGTGTCCGAAGAAGAGTTTGGCGGGCCATTAAATAGTAAATATCCAGTATTTTGGTGTGAGGTTTGGGATAGTGATAGTAAGCGATTTATCACCATTGATCCCATAGTTCAGAAGTATATTGAAATAGTCAAACTAGACTCCAAGCTAGAACCCCCTTTAACAGATCCATACAATAATGCATTTTATGTGGTGGGATTTGATAGACTAGGAGGTGTTAGAGACATTACAAGAAGATATTCCAAGTATTACAACGCCAAGGTTAGGAAGAAGAGGATAACAAAGGAGCCTAAAGGAAGAGATTGGTTCGATGCATTGCTACGAGGGGCTTCATCGAAGAACAGACTGAAACAAAACAAAATTGATAGATTCGAAGATATAGAATTTGAAGAAAAATCGATGAAAGAGGGGATGCCAAATTCTATTGGGGATTTTAGAAATCATCCAGTATATGCATTAGAGGAACAGTTGAAATTCAATGAAGTATTGAAACCCAAGATTAGCTGTGGGACTATCCGTAAGAAGACAAAAAATGGTAGAAGCGGCGATCTGATACCAGTATACAAGCGTTCAAATGTGGTGCAGGTAAAATCAGCGAAGGCCTGGTGGCTCAAGGGAAGAATTCTTAAAGTTGGTGAACAGCCGTTGAAGATCAAAGAAAACAGGAAAACAAGAAAGAATAATGATGAAGAATATTTTGAGCTATCATCTGACGATGAAGATGACGATGTAAGACTTTATGCAGAATTTCAAACTGAAAAATATGTCCCCAAACCGATAGCTGAAGGAAAACTACCCAAAAATGCATTTGGTAATATTGATATATATCAGCCTTGGATGATTCCCAAGGGGGCTGTACACGTATCACACAAGCTTGCAGAAAAAGCTGCAAAGCTTCTAGATATAGAATACGCTCCAGCTGCGGTAGGTTTTGATTTTGGATCTGGCGGCAAGCGATCAAGAGGAGCTGTTGCTACCGTAAGGATTGTCGGTGCAATTGTTTTAGAGGACTCAAAAGATGCAGTTGAGCTCGTTTGTGAATATTTGCAAGAGGAGGAGGAAGATCAAGCTAAAAAAAGACGAGAATACAATGCTCTGAGAGCATGGTCTTTACTGTTGGCAAAACTAAAGATCAAAAGAAGACTAAACGTTGATCATGGTGATGTGGAGTCGGAAGTATCAGACCTGGAAGTCGAGGATGGGTCACCCATAGGATTCGAATCTTTATCAGAATCAACTGCTCATGATAATAGATCAACATATCCTGATTCAGAAGAGGATCTGTATGATCCTAAAGATTATGAACCTGGTGGATTTTTATTAGGTAATAATCAAGATCAAATATATGATCCTAATCGGGAGACTCAGCAAGAGCTGTTTGATGATCAGAAATTTGGAGATAGAGTGTCTGCTTCAACGGAAGATAATCATCCCCAGAAAAATGTGGAACTGAGTGATGGTGGTTTCATTATCGAACATTCTAATTCTAATAATTCGAGTAAGGGTTCGACCCTTATAAAGGGTGGTAAAGATCTGGAGGCAAGTATTGGGAATCCAGAAGAATCGAACTTATCATCTGGTCAGGAAATAAGTCATACGCCATTTGATGTTAAGATTGACTGCAATGAAAAAGAAGATACTTCTACTTTAAAATCACTATCAGATGAGAACAAGTTGTCTGAGATCCAAGAACATCAAGTATCACCTTCTGGTTCTTCAGTTTCTGATATATCTAATACAGCTATCAGTGATTACGGAGAAGATGAGGAAGGTTACGAGTTCGAGTACAGCGATTCAGAATAGGGATATAATTTTCATGGATAATTTAATTGAGTAAATGTACTAATATGTATAGTTAATAGCAGTGATTGGTTTACATTGCGATGATTTTATGCTCTTGAAGTGTAATGACTAGCCTCTGCGGAGCCTCTTCAGTTTCTCCCGTTTCCTTTGTTCCAGCAATCTGGCTTCTCTTTCATCATCTTGTTTTGCTTGCTTCAAAGTCCTTTCTTCTTCCTCAAGTATTTCTGTGCCCGTCGCTTCCATGTCATCTTCTTCATATTCATCGATGTAGGCCTTCTTTTTACCCTTATTGAACAAAGACCATATTTCATCTCTGTTATAACCGGGATCATTGGATCTTCTATGCTTTCTAAGATCGTTTTGATTTTGTTCTTCTTCGTCATAGACGATAAAGTCATCTGCATCATCGTAGTAGTCACTGTAATAGTTACCGAATTCTGAACCATCATCCGAGTCTCCAGAAGTTGCCTCAATTCCATGGAGATCTTTAGTTGCATCTTTAACTGCTCTATTTGGTTTGGAGATACGTGCATGATTGTGAGGAGTTGATTTTTGTTTTTGGGACAATTTCTTCCTCAGCATCGGTGATGGTTTCGCAAAGAAGTCTGCTTGGAGACGTGGCAGGGCTTTAGGGCGAGCAGGGGCTTTAGGGCGAGCAGGGGCTGGTTTCACATAACGATTGACTGCTGATACCGAATTGTTCGAGGATACAGATTTGATCCGAGGTGTATTAGATGGTGCTGGATCTCTTACAATCCGTCCGGTCATGTTAGATGTATTGGCGTTTTTGGGTTCTGGTGAAACTCTTAGTGGTTCATAAGCCAGCTGTTTAGTGTCTATATTTTCTGCCTGTTTCATTAGTTCTTTGAAAGATAACTTTGGAGTAGCAGGAGTACGGGAGTTCGATGTGGTCTTGGAAGCTTGAGATGATGTATGTGTCTTTCTGTTTCTGTCTTGAGGGTGTGTATGTGATATACGAGGATGAAAAGAGGGGGTACTTGGTCTGGAGATGTGCGACGAGGCCGAAGGCGAAGGTATATGTTTTCTAGACTTCTTCGTATTTTTTAGTGCTTGAATTCTTTCTCGTTCCAATCTGCGAGCCTCTTTGAGACGTTGTACAGCAGGATCGAGACCTGATTGTATTGAAGGCTCTTTGTGTGGGGGTCTGTGGCGTGTGACATGAGGTTTTACTGGGGTTGTGCTAGAGGTCTTGGAAACAGAGGGTTTTGAAACAGGCTGTATTTTTGTGCTCTGCTCCTTTGTTGGTCCTCGTTGTTTGGAGATTTGATTAAGCAACGATGAGAAGCTCATGTGGTGCCGTTTTATGGCCTGGCGTGTTTCTGTGTGGGTCCCAGATGTCTTTCAGGGGAAGAAGAGTGATAGTGTCAGGGAAGGTAATTTAGATGTGAACAAGATTTTGAGATCTTATGGGCGAATCTGTTGAGTCGATTGACCCGACCGAAAAGGTCGATTTCCCACCTCCATTAACCTGGCACCTTTGAAACAGAGGTTTAAGATCAGTTCAGAGAGCCTGAATCATCACAACTACAAAACAGAAAGAGTCCAACAACTATTATGGAAATTGACACATAGATATGGGCTTACCAAATACTGATCTCGAAGAAACATTTATTGAGAAACATTTATTAATTATAAGATACACAGAACGTAAATCCGATGTAGATGATTTTATCAACTGTAGAGCTCAGCGACCAAGAACTCTCGAGAATTTCAACATAGATTCTCAAAGATTCTGTATTCCAGACAGAATGTGGAAACTCTTGAATTTCTACTCAGACAATCAGGTATCTGATTGGAATGTGTATTAGCTTGATGACATATCCAACGACACCCATCATCAAAAATCCCATTCCAACTGCTCTAATCAATCTCAAATATTCCTTTTTGGTTGGCTTTGTGCACTTCGAGATGAATTGGGTTCCTTCCTTCAAGAACTCCACTGGAGCCTCAGTGAACTTTTCAAATTCAGCCATTTTTTGTTTATGTATCCAGTGCAAATATTCGTTTGAAAATCCCAAAACTCACTCTCGACCTTACTTTTGTTTTGAATCTTGAGTGTCGTTGCCGTTAGCCAGTTCAAATGCTCTGATAATTCTGCAAAGGAGCACTCCCTCTTTAAATCTACGTATTCTTCTCCCGACACCTCGAGAAATTCTCAAAACCAGATTTCGCTTTCCGCGCAGAGACAGGGTAACCTCTACAAGATCCAATTTAATCGTAAGTATGCGTATTAACTATAAATGAAGTATACATGGGTATGCTGTATTAGTTACCAAATCCAGTCCATTCGTCCTCACTTTGATTACTCTCAGCATCAGAATCTTCGTCGGAAGTTGACTGGTCAGTATCGTCTGTCTTTGATTCGCTCTTCGAAGAAATGGTCTCTCCGGAATCTATTCCCCAGGCTTCGAGTCTGGTGTCCAGGAGAACTTCATCACGAACTTTGAGTCGCAGAGTCTTGAGAAGAGCATCTTTTCGAAGGTTTCTGAAAGGTAAAAGCAGACCTTCCACAGGAATATCCTTGATAATCGCTTTTCTGTCTGTGGAATCGTCCTCCTCCGCTTCTTCTTCACCCCCAAAAATCACCCGCTCCAGCTCATCCATCCAAATGTCAGCTATGTGATATGTGACTCCGTTAGGAACCTTTCTATCTCCGCTTAAAACCCATCCAGCCAGTTTTTCCATGTATTCCTGCACCAGCAGCTCGTCCCATTGCTCCTGTGCGAGTCTCACAAAACACTCCCGCACGACAAACCTCATCAGCATGTAGAATTTGTCGATTCTCCATTGATCTAAAGATGGCCATTCACGACAGATAATAAACCAAAAGGCCTCCACGAATTTACCCAGCTCCCTCTTTGGAATAGTCTCTGAAAACAAGCTGGCTAAACTTTCTGCAAGTCTTTGTTGTGGCCTTGGACGATCACTGAACCACATAGTGTAATACAATCCCTTCCAAAGCTTCTGATACTCCAAAAGAGATAAAGGTCTTGTTTCAGACCGGGCTCCTAGATACTTCTTCAAAGTGTCAAAGGCATGATCTCTGGTGTTTCGGTCATTTGATGCTAGCTTTTTGACAAAAGCAGAGGTCTGAATACTTCTTCCCATGATTGACGGCCTCTTCCTTAGCTTTCCAACCTACCTCTTGCTATATCTTAAGCACTTCTCCTTCTAGGGTACTTTTCAGTAGATGAAAATTTTGAGTACAAAAAAAATTTCGAGATCAAATAAGGCAGTGCATAATGAAAATCGATTACATCAGCATGATTAAGTAATCATGATAAATATTTTTATTCAAAGCCTCTGAGATTTGGTAGTTTAGAATTCTCTAGGAAGCAACTATTGGAATGGTTAACAGTTCTGAATAGCTCCGTTAAAGCTGGCTCTTGATTGTTGATATTCTCGTTATAACATATGGTAGAAAATTCAGCAGTATGATATAATAATCAATCATGTCGGAGCAGAACACTGATTCCAGAAGAAATGCAAAAAAACCAATGTATGATGCTAGTGGCAAACGAATCAATGATTATATCCCTAATTTCATAGCCAATAAGCCATGGTATTTTGAGTCCAACGCTCTGTCTGTTGACTCAAATCGTCGTAAATATAAAACAGAGGAGGAAACCCAGCAGGAGCTTGAGCAAGGCGATCGTCTCCGCCACCAACGACTGGTTCCTGATGCAGAAATAGTTCCAAACAACGAACCCCGTAAGGGAAAGGGTATTAATGATGAATTTGATATTATTGAGGGTCCAGAGCAGTCTTTTCTGCGCAATCAAAGACGTGGGAATGAGAGGAAAGTCCGTTCGAATGGGAAATGTTGTGGTAACTGCGGCAGCACCAAACATACCAAGAGGGATTGTCTAGAAAGACCCAGAAAGATCACTTATAGGTACAGAGATGATAAAGACGATATAGATGACAGTAAATCTCAAGTTCTTGCCAAAAAGGATAATGATGATTGGGATACCAAAAGGGATCGTTGGCACGGATATGATGCCATAAAAGATTATGATGAACAACTCTTGAAAATGAAAGAAATCCAGAAAAAGAGAGAAGAAGAGCTCAAAAAGCAACAAGAGCTTAATAATGAGGATCTGGATGATGATGAACGTGCCGAGATGGAGGAATTAGGACTGTTGGATACTGCAGGATCATTCAAACAAAGTAGTGTTGCAGCTGGAACACAGGGAAACTCTCTAGCCGCTATAGAAGGAAGCAAGATCTCAGCACGTTCCTTGGATGAAAAGGCACAATACTTAGAAGTTATCAAGACAGGAGAAGAGCTGAGATTTAATCCAAAATCCAGGGTATATAAAGATTTGAAAGAGGGCTATCTGAATGACCGCGGACAATTTGTGAGATATATCAGCGGAGAAGCAGAGGAATTTGAAAGACTGAAACGGTTTGCTTCTTCCAGACATGAAGATAATAAGAAACAGTATATGGAAGGGACCACAGATTCGGAGAAGCCTCTTACTGATCTGGATTATGCTGTTGAAGTGTCTCCGACTTCTGTCATGTTAGCCATGAAGAAAAAAGAAAAGGAAAAGTCTTTAGCCCGTGAGGCCAAGCGTAATGAATTGTTGGCTAAGTATGGGGCATTTGGAGAACAGGGAAACTAAACTGAACTACAACTCCACGGTTCCCGTCGGTTTGGATCGATGCTAAAGATAGATTTGTTTTTCGTTCTATTTTGTACCATATTTAAGAAATATAGTCTGTATTATACTTGTTCATTAGCTGAATCAATCTACAGTATACGATGACCGGCCCTTTAGCTCTATCAATGAGTCAATCGGATCTAGTTTGAAACCGTTCTCCAGGCTCTTGAACAAAATACATCTCTACACCGTCTTGTTTTACACTACATCCGTACACAGCGAACAACCCGGGGAATCGTCGGGTTGATTCACAGGTGGTTTTGGGCGTGGATGTTAGCTTTAGAGACTAGGTGAAGCTTGATATGAAAGCTCAGGAACAGTATTAAATAGACTAAACAATAAAGGAAGTGATCACAGAGGAGATAAGTCGTCTGAGGTTGAATGAATTACACATATTCTTTCAGAAAGAATGAGTTCGCTTCCTACGACGGAGTCTTCCAGCAGTCAACGTCATGGATTGGTGTTGACGAAGAACCCTGAACAGGTTAGGAAAGAGCAGCAAATTGCTTTGAAAAGTATTAGAACATTTTTACAAAGCAAGACATCGTTTGACGTTTTGCCGGTGTCATACAGGTTGATTGTTTTCGAAACTTCATTATTAGTCAAAAGGGCATTAAATATTTTATTGCAGAACAGTATTGTGAGCGCTCCGTTGTGGAACAGCAAGACATCCAGATTTGCAGGACTTCTGACCTCAAACGATTTCATTAATGTGATCCAGTACTACTCGCAGAACCCGGATCAGTTCCAGTTCGTGGACAATCTTACTCTGGACGGACTCCGGGACGTAGAAAAGGTGATTGGAGCTCCACAACTGGAGACCATTTCTATCCATCCGTTCAGATCTTTATATGAGGCGTGTGTGAAGATGATTGAGAGTTCTGCTAGGAGAATTCCATTAATTGATGAGGATGAGAAGACACATAGAGAGATTGTTGTTTCTGTGCTGACGCAATATCGTATTCTGAAGTTTGTGAGTATGAACTGCAAGGAAGCTCGGATCCTTCTGCAACCATTGAGTGAGTTGAACATTGGAACAACTCACAGCCTTTCTGCCGTGAAATTAGAGACCCCAGTGATGGATGTAATTCATCTTTTGATTTCCAAGAGTGTAAGTTCTGTTCCGATTGTGGATGACCAAGACAAATTAATCAATGTCTACGAGGCTGTTGATGTTCTTTCTTTGATCAAGGGTGGAATGTATGCTGATCTCTCTCTGAGTGTTGGAGAGGCTCTCATGAAGCGGTCTGATGACTTTGAGGGTGTTTATACATGCACGCTCAACGACAATTTATGCGTGATCCTCGAGACCATTCGCAAATCAAGAGTACACAGATTATTTTTAGTTGATGACCTTGGAAAGCTGATTGGGGTCATTACTTTGAGTGATATTCTCAAGTATATATTATTTTCCTGATGTCTTACACATTGCATTTCATGTCTGAGTTTGCTTTTACCTGTTTTATCACCCTTTTTGATCTTTTATCCCTATATTAATGCTCATATACAATTGCGTATCACTCTTATCGATATTATCCTATTTAGGTAATAATTTACGTAAATCTGGAGATAAAAAGTGCGAAAAGTCTATTACTAAATGAAAAATCCGGAGTAGAACTAAGGGCAATTAGCTCTCTTTCACTCGATATACGATATAAGGTCTATCATCAGGTTGTATATAAACAGAATCCAGGTGGTTCAATTTGGAAGAGACCATTTGCAAGTCCAGACAAACAACTGATTCATATTGGAAGAATATCAAAAGTTGGTTATAGCGCTTTCTATGGAGGGGGAATCTTCGGTATTTATCATAACTAGATATTGATAAATAGTAGATAAAGAGGACAAAAACCAATAAATCAAGAGACTAAAGACAGATATATCAAATAAACACACATTTGGTCGAATACTAACTTGCATCTATCCCTGACAAACTTTGCAACCCGAGCATGCCGGTAATGACTCAATTGCCAAACGATCTACCATGGGAACAAAAAGCTTCATTGCCTCAGGTTACGCTACGGTCCACTCTAGCAGGTTTGGCTATTGGATCCGTTATTCTGATGTCAAATTTTCAGTTTGGACTCCAAACAGGATGGGTTTCAATGATGTCATTGCCATCGGCTCTGCTAGGCTTCTCCATCTTCAGAACTCTTCAGGATAAACTGGCTATACCCTTCACAGATGTTGAGAACGTCTTTGTTCAGAGTGTTTCTGTGGCAGTGGCTACAGGTCCTCTAGCATATGGATTTGTGGGAATTATTCCCGCCATAGAGAAACTTATGACCACCGAGGAAAGTGGATATCCCGATGGAATAGATTTTTCTTCCATTTGGAAGCTTATTCTCTGGTCGTTAGGGTTAGCATTTTTGGGAGTATTTTTTGCTGTTCCTTTGAGAAAGCAGTTCATAATCAAGGAAAAATTGCCATTTCCAAGTGGTAGTGCTACTGCTACTCTGATTTCTGTCTTCCATGGGACAACTCTAAATCTCGAGGATAAAGATTCTTCAGATCATCAGTCTGAGCAGGATTCGCAATCTTTGGAGAATCAAGACAGACAAGAGAATGTATTAGAGCCAAATCCGAATAATCTGACAATAATAGAGTCACAGGATGTCTGTAGACTGAAACAATTGGAGTCGTATCAGACCAATATCTGGGTTTTACTTTCCACTGCATCAGTTTCATCGGTTTACACAATTATATCTTACTTTATCCCTCAGATAAAAAGCATTCCTTTTCTGGGTAAATCACTATCGCACAAATATCTGATCAACTTTCAGCCTTCACCTTCTTATATCGGACAGGGTATGATTATGGGAGTTCAAACTACCCTATATATGTTTTTCGGGATGGTTCTCGGCTGGGGAATCTTAGGGCCATTATCAAAAAGAATGGGCTGGGCTCCAGGAGAAGTGGATGACTGGAAAGATGGAGCTGAAGGCTGGATTATGTGGATCAGTTTGAGTATAATGATAAGCGATTCAGTAGTTTCATTTTTTGTTATTGTTGTCAAGTCTTTGCTGGATATGGCTAAAGGATCATCCACACAGGAACCAGCTGCAATTCCTGTTTCTCCTAGAGAAGAATTGCAGAGACTAATTGAAACTGATAACGATTTACCCTCAGATGAAGACATTTCCAGTAGTACATATCATGGTGACTCAGCAGCTCAAAGCTCCGCTAAAGATTCTAGAAAGAGTTCACTCGCTTCTGCAAATGAAGATCGCCATCTACAAGGATTAGATCGAGCAACTCAGAAAACCACTGAAGACTTGGATTCAAGTTACCAGGTCTCACATACAGTTACTTTTATGGGATTAATCATCTCTTCAGTGGCCTGCGTGGTCTGCACCAGGATGGTTTTCGGCTCAATAATTCCTCTGTATGCCATCTGGGTTGCGATTGTCCTTTCTCTGCTTTTGTCTATTTTGGGAGTAAGGGCACTTGGTGAAACAGATTTGAATCCTGTAAGTGGAATCGGAAAGCTTTCTCAATTGATATTTGCCCTGATAATTCCGAAGTCTCACCCTGGGGCTATTCTGATCAATTTAATCTCAGGTGCCATTTCTGAAGCAGCAACCCAGCAGGCTGGTGATTTATTACAAGATCTAAAAACCGGATATATGCTTGGTGCTTCTCCAAAGGCGCAGTTCATTGCTCAAATATATGGATCCACATATTCGATTCTTTTGAGTTCCGTAATGTATAAGATATACAACGCTATCTATGAGATTCCGGGTAAAGCTTTCAAGATCCCAACTGCTATAATATGGATTGATTGTGCCAGATTGGTCAATGGGGCAGGCTTACCACAGAAAGTGTATGAGTTTTCCATTGCTTTTGGAGTTATCTTTGGTATAATTTCGTTACTGAAAAACTCCATAAAACAGAACTCTAGATGGGGGAAATATCTATTTCTCTTGCCTAGTGGTGTTCCAGTAGGTATTGGAATTTACAACATTCCGTCCTTTACCTTAGCCAGATTGTTAGGTGGATTACTTTCCTACTACTGGATGAATAGAATGGCTCGTGGCGGCTCATCCGCTGATGATAAAGTGAAGATGATAATTTTCAGCAGTGGTTTGGTTTTAGGGGAAGGACTATTCAGTATATTTAATATGCTCTTCACCGGTATGGGTGTTCCACATTTATGATCTGATACCAAATGATAAAATATTCAAAATTGAAAATAATCTATAAAAGTTTAATAAAGTGTCATATTCCCTAGTATTATCAAGTGAATTTCTCTGCTGAGCGTAAATTACGTAATTGTTCGTGACATATCCAACGACTAGGAAGCGTAACCAATCTCTGTTGCAACCATCAAGGCAGAAAGAGACTTGACCGATCTAAAAGTACACGGAGCATGTTGGTAAAAAGAATTCAGTCCGAAAGCATGCACCGGAAAAAGATTAAAAGGAGATGACACAGACAATACTGAAGAAATAAAGGCTCGCTTCAAAGAAGAACAAAATTACAAAGCAGGTTAGTATACACAAGACTATATACTGCAAAATGAAGGCATTACAGAGGTGACGAATCCTTGGAAGATAATGTTTTCTGTTATCTATCTTCAATCATATTTCTGTCATTATCACTGTAATCTCCGGGTTGTTGCTTGTCATTACTGTGGTTGTATTGTTCCTTCTGTAATTGCTCACGTTTCTGTCTCTGTTTTTCATTTTCAATCTTTTTGTTGATCAGCATTATCGCCTGCTGGATACCAAAGGGACTAGTACTCATAAGGGTTAATTTTCTCTCTGTGGCTCCCGGGATTTCGTCATTTACTTTCACATAGCAGCCAGTAGCAGATCGGATGTCTTTGAGATTCTTTCCACCTTTTCCTATAACCAAGCCAATATGGTTTTGAGGAACATAAATATCCTGATTAAGTTTCTCCTGATTTCCACCTGAGCTACCAGGGGCAACAAACTGAGGGAATGACTGTCCCATAAAATGATTTATTCCTCCCTGAGAGAGGTCCATTTGAATATGCTGCTGGCCCTGTTGTTTTCCGCCAGGGATAGGGGTCATTTGTCCATACATACCCATCATCTGAGGTGAAATTCCCATCATCTGAGATGCATAGCCGTTATTATACTGATGACGATTGTTGTTGAGTGGGTTGTGAGGATTACCCATACCTAGCTGAAGAGGAGCACTGTTTATTCCCGAGACCGGGGTGCTTGGCTGATTATAATTTGCAGGGTTATAGTAAATGGCCTTCGAGAGCTGCTGCTTATGGTCGATGACAGTTTGGGCGACGTAGTATGTTGCAATATGAATTGCATCGGCGACTCCATTTATGTTGAGAATTCTGTCTGTGGAAGCAGGCAGTATCTGATCATTGGCTTTTAGAGCTGCTGCCGAATTTTCTTCAATTTCTCTGAAACGGACACCTTTCTTTCCGATGATATACCCCATGACGGTGTGGGGAAAAAGTAATCTGAGGTTCAATTGTTTCGACTCTAGGGAGGACGGTTGATCCAACGACTCGTCTAGAATAATTCTTGAAATTAATCCAAATGCCTTGGCAACATACTCAGACGGTCCTCTCACCGTTATAATTCTCTCTGGAACCCCTTTGAGGTTTTCGCTCACGTTGACTCTTGCGTTCGACATATCTTTCACTTTCGAGATAGTTTCTCCTCCCTTTCCTACAATTGTTGCGGTCTCGTTAATTGTACACAACATTCTGAAATGAACATATGTGGGGTCATCATTGTGGACTTTGTGTGAGCTGATAGGGCCTGATTTTTTGTCGTCTCTGTTATCGTAGTCCTGATGGTCTGTGCGGTGCTGATCCTCAGAAAACTGGGTATCGTGGACTGTTCCGAATTCCTCGCTATGTTGGGATTCCTGGATAACACTTGTCTGGTGATCATCCTCTGCATTTGCCAGAGGAAAAGATGTCTTGTGTTTGTCCTCTTCTATATCCTTTTGTTCCACCAAGTCGCTATCCAGAGCGACTCTCTTCGCGGTGGTGCTTTCATTTTCCTCGTTTTTCCGTTTCAGCATCTTGTAATCCACTGATTTTTTTGACAGAATATCCCTCAGCTAGAAAGCACTTCTTTTTCTGTTTTTGATGCTGTTTCTGATGCGTTTTTCTGGCGTATTTTGCCTCCATTAATCCTGTATTTTTCCCTTTTCCCTCTTATACAAATAACTTGTTTAATTTACAAAATGCCTGTTCGTCGAAAAAGTTGGTTTTTGGGTTTCTCACACTATTTGTAATAGAAGCGATATCTCAAGAAAGAAACAAAACGATCTTTTTGTCATCTTCTTCTACCAAACAACAACAGACACTGTTCACCAGCATTCCTAATATACCATACAATGAATGATCCAAAAACTAGTGAAATAGGACACAATCAGAATGCGCTCTCAGACGATAACTACAACGAGTCAGAAGACGAAGACTATGATCCTTCTAAAGAAAACAACGTGACGACCACCTTGGACAATGGAGATAGTGATGATGACGACAACGACGGCGACAATTTTATCGACTCGAAAGAAGCTAGAAAGGAGGCTAACAAATACTCCCGAATAGAGTCCAATGAGGGAGGATTGGTCAAGACCCGTAGACAACGACAGCAGGAGTCGCTTCAGAAACAACACAGAATTCACACAGAATCCAAGAAATCCAGTCTTGATATGGACCAAATATGGGCAGAATTGAATCGGAAGAAGGCTGCAGACGTCAAAGAGACTATAAATACGGAAAAAGAGTCAGGCACAGAAACACAGATCTCTCAGGAGCCCCCGGCAAGCTCATCTGAGGAGAAAATAAAGATCAAAAGAACATACGAATTTGCAGGCGAGACCATCACGGAAGAAAAATGGGTAGATGTAAACTCCGAAGAGGCCAAGGCACATTTCAACTCGATGAAATTGGATCAGAAACAAGAATCCGTTTCTGAATCAAAACCCCCTTCTCAACAATTGACCAAGAAAAGACCTGTCAAAAGAAAGAGAGCCAGTCTTCTGGACGACGTGATCAATAACACTTCCAACGCAAAACTTTCCACATTGGAAAAGTCCCGTCTTGATTGGGCCTCCTATCTAGATAAATCAAAGATCAATGATGAATTGAAATTCAATAATAAAGGTGGTTATCTGGATCAACAGGATTTCCTCAATAGAGTCAACGAAAGACAGGACGTTAAATATAAAGAGGCAAAATTCAACTCTAAAAAGAGTAGCAATTAAGCTTCATTAATTACTATATATATGCTTTATTTATTGGTGAATAATATACACACGGCTAATTCTTCTTCTCTTGGTTATTTCTCCAAGAATTCAGCCAATTGATCAGGTCAACATATAAACTACTGATAATTTTGTCATTACTGTCCAGCGACCATCTTTTTAGACTCTCGAAATAAACATGTAGAACTTCATCTATGACCTCTTTCCCAAGGGTATGAACCAGGCATCTCACTATAGATAATGAAAGTTGGTTGCAAGCAGCAGAAAATGCCTGGAATTTGGCCTTAGTCGATGCCTTGTCATGCACTTCTTTTAAAACAGCAAGCATTTGGCTTTTATACTCCTCTAGATTGTCAGAGACCGAAATGAGAGTTTTGGAAATTCTCTTTATCAACTTATGCGCCTTTTCTCCAACAGCCCTTTCCATAGTAGTTCCCATCAAATCCAACAGACAGATACATATATAGGTATTTTGAACGTCATGTGGTCTTTTTTCATGAAATATTTCAAGCAAGTCTATGGTCCTCGTTTTCAGGAATATCATCATCTCTCTAGCATCCTGTACTTCCTGTTTTCTCTGACTTCCAGATTTGCCCTCTAGTGAGTCTATTGCATCTCTGCGTTGTTTGAATATCATTGAAAGAGCAGAATCAATAGCCAACATTTGTTCATCAGACATCGACTCAACATCAGATTCAGATTCATTGTCTTCATCATCGTCATCGTCTTCCTCTTCCTCTTCTTCTTCTTCTTCTTCTTCTTCTCTCTCGTTCTCCGGCTCTTCCTTTTGAGAATCAAATGACGATGGAATTCTCAAAACCTTTGCAAGCTCAATGGTGGTGCTCTTTTCTACGTCATCTAGTTTCTGCTTAAGACCTTCATGTTTCCCTTGGATGTCGTCAGAACTTTCACCATCTTCCTCTCCATCAGAATCTTGATTCTCATTTTCGTCTTCTGAATCCTCATCGGAAGATTCAGAATCGTCATTTTTCTCTTCCTCTTGGTCCTTCTCTCCTTCATCGTCTTCTTCTCCTTCTCCATCAGCCTCTTCAAGCGATTCAGCATGATTGAATAGCTTATCTTGACCTTCTTTATTTTCTTTACTGGACAAAATTTCATATAGTCTTTCCAGTTGATGTGACCCAAGTTTATTTATAAGGTTTTCCCAAACGATAATCGAAACCTTCTTCATTAAAGCAGATCTCTCAGTGATCAATGATAATACAATCTCCATTAGGGTATCAACTAACTGTTCCTCTGACTCAGGAGTCATTTCTGCAATATCTTGAAAAGCAGTTGTCAGATCGGCAAGATAAGATGCTGAATCAGCATCTCCCGAATACAATTGAAAAAGACTTACTGAAAAGAGTATTTCAAAGCAAGTCAACAACTGATTATCGACCTTGTTTGTTTTTTTCAGATCTACTATGACCTTTAAAACTTCGACTGATCCTACTTTCAAATCCTTTAGCTCTCCTTCAAACTCATTTCGCAATCTATAAGCGGAGTGCCCTAAATCAGCTAGATCAGCATCATTTTCCATTATCTTACCTAAGACGTAATACGTCCAAGATACGCCTGTTGAACTGATCGCTTTTGTTGTCATCACCTCGGCAAGCACCGAATATAACCTCTCTAAAGACAATCCAGCCATTTTATCGCCATACCTTTTATCTTCTTCTGCTTTGACGAAGCTGTGAAGAGTCAGATAGTCCAATATTCGCTGGAATATTACAGGGTCGTTTATAGTATGCTTCTTGGCCCTGAGAATATGTAGTAATGAATCCAAAGAAAAGATCTGATACTTGATAATATCTTGTTCAACCGTATTCTCCATGTTAATCAAAAACTCAACAACTTTTATTATTGAATCATCATTATTGGAAACCATAAGAATTTGGTTGGTGGTCTTTGTTTTGGTTAATCTGTCAAAATTCAGAGAAACATCCAAAATGCTTTTGAGTATTGGGACAATTCTGCTTTGATTCTTTCCAGCTGAACCAACTATATGAGACAAAGTGCTTTTAGCCAATTTGTTTAAAATTCTATCCGAATCTGAGCTTTGATTGATAAGAGTTCTCATCAAGTTTGGAGAGAGCAGTTCCCCAACTTGATCGGTTCTCAAATTCGGTAAATCTAAAGTAACGTTGAATATTTGTAATGCCTTATACTTTCGTTCTGGAGATGATGAATTTGAGAAGAACTGTTCGTCGATGCATGTTTTCCAAAACTCCTTAAGAGTGATGGGCTTGACTTCAGAAGCCACCTTCTGTTTCTTTTTCTTTCTATCCGTAGTGATGGCGACTTGTGAGTTAGAATTCACAATAAGCTCATCCAGCAAAGGTACCCAAACGAAATGAAGTGCTGCAGACCAATTGCCTTTTTTCCTGTTATCATGAGATTCTTCGCTAGATGGCACAGAAACCACTTCCACATCTTTCAAGATCTTTGTCAATAGCTCTAGATTACCTTTAGTTAAAGGATTTCCATTTTGCCAGTGATCAATACCTGCAGCAGCCAGAAGATTTGGTCTCATCTCTGCTGGAATACTTAGACAGATCAAAAGACCTTCTATCGAGAGAACCAGACTGGCATTATCAATCATATTTAGTAAATTGATAACAATGGACTCATATTTAGGGTTAGATGTAATTCCAAAGGATATTAAGGATCTGAATATCGTTGCAAAACAAGTTTCACGGATCCACGATTTCGAAAGAGAAATATCGATCAATCTTTGTAAAACCAATAGATAACTCTCAAACTGGGAGTCTTTCAGTTCCTGGATAATTACCTGAGAATTCAGCAATGACTGTAGTCCAAAAAGCTCTCCAAATAATAAAGCCCTGGTATTTTTCCCATTATTCTTGCTACCTACCGAATCCTTCAACTTTATCTCTAGATCATTAAGAAACTGTTTGACACTGTAGGTTTTCTTCTCTACAACCAACATCGAAAGAATTTCGCCAAGACACATAGAAAATCCTACTCTTGCAGATGCTCTGGATGATGATAATCCCTTAATCAGCCTATCCAAAGCATAATTCCATTCTTTCTGTTCATTCCTTTCCTCTAGCTCCCTTATCAGCTTTGACGCAGCTTCAATTCTCTCCTTTTCCAAATCCGATGCCAGACGGTAATACTCATCCCGTGAAACTGACATACTCAGTGTCGTTGGCTGACTCGTAGCACCTGATCTGAATTGACGTCGTTGGAGTGTCTTCTGCCACTACAAGCCTTATTTATGTTTCGGTTCTCTCAAGAACTGTAGTCCATCCTTCTCTGTCAACGAATTGGAAAAATTTACTAAAAGAGTCGATCGACTTACAGACCCGACGACGCATCTGTCCGGGTAATATAATTATGAGCCCTGTGATCTCAATTTTTTCCTCCGAAAGAGCTCCACCTTATTGGAAGCTCAACAAAGACAGGTTCGATATAGTGAAACAACCAGAACGCTGTTAAAAAACAGCTTTTCAAAGAGAATTGATCGGAAATCGTACTTTCGTTGATACATTAACTCTCAAATAGAAACAAAGATGTCATCGTGGCAAAAAGCAGGATTCTCGTAAGTTTCAATTAGATACAAAAGGGGTATTGGACACCTGATGTTATATCGTTGCCGATATGAACAGCAAGGTTCAGAGGTAGAATATTGAGTACTAACTAAGAGATTGTGACTGATAGTATCAACAAATACTTTGCAATTGCAGCCAGAACTGTGCAAAAGTCCTTGAAGGAGGAATTAAGAGTTGTTGCTGAGAGAAGAGGTGTTACTGAAGTGAAGGCTCAAAAGATCGAGAAGGGAGCCGTTCTTTCTAGTGCTGATCTATCATTGTCGGCAAAGTCAGCTTAAGCTTTATGAGAACAAAATGGAATTTTGTTGTTTGAAATCAGATTAACGTTAGTATAAACAGCATGATGCTGCCAATGGAGTCATGAATAACGAGATCAAGGGGACATGAAGATATTTTTATATACCAGAATGCTTCCCTGATCTGTGTACATTTACGTATCCAGAGAAATATACATTTAGAATGAAGTGTCATATTTGACCAAAGATAGTGTAGTTTTCAAGCGATTTTGTTGTTTTTCAGTTGTATTATTGATCTTTCTTCGGCCCCATCCGGTCATTTTCAGTTTAACCGCAAGATCTCTGGCTAATGCATGGACATTCCCAAGTGCATTCGGTCTATCTTCCGCTGTGTTTTGTACTCCATTTATTTCGATCCTGCTCTTGTCTTCACCAGAAAGGGCCCGAGTAGATCTGTAGATAGCCAATGAAAAGCTTCAAAATTCACCAGCCACGATATTACCTCACCATTTCGAATGTGGCGGTGTTTTGTCGTTGTGTATCTCTAAACGACATGGAAACGAGATATATATTGCTGGTCTGGTAACTTGAGCCTTGACGAAGACAGTTTACAGGTGTCCAAAAGAACGCTGGTTCGATATATGAAGACATATGTGCGAGTTTCAGAAATTTGAGGTGCAAATTAGAATCAAAAGTCATAGAAACAAGGATTTCTCGTAAACATCTAGAAACAAGGACTAGTGGAGAAAAGTGCCTTGAATGCCCTTACTAAACTGAACCAGATTCCAAGAAATTACACCAGTTCACAGTTGATTGACAGTTTGTCTGGAACATCTGTCTCAGACTGTTTCGTGTATATATAGAGAGATCAGCATATAGCTACCAGCATGTTCTTCCGAGGATACATCAGATTGAGTCTTTCGAAGATCTCCTACGATGTGCCGACAAAGTTGATTTCTGGCTCGCTTACAAGAACCCACAGCGTCTGTCTGCGACAGCTCCTGCCAGGTGATTCACTTGGGGTAGTTAATAGAGCCGTTGGAGCGTGCAAGCCGGGATTGATGGCAGGTTCTGTCAGAAGCTTTGGTACTTTTCGTCCCCTGTTGGCTAAAGTGAGCGATAACGACGAAATTCAGAATAAACGTCATGGCGATCAGCCTCCAGGAAATCCCGTCCAGAATGGGTCTGTGTCTGAGTCTGCGTCCAAACAAAATGCTGAACTGGTTAAACCTACCCATAGACCAGGATGGAAAGAGAGATGGCTTGGGTTATCTGGAGAGGAGCAAAAGCAAGCTGGTTTCGGTGAAGTCATCAGACTTTTGAAGCTTGCCAGCAAGGATATTAAACTTTTCGCCGTTGCTGTGGTATTATTGTTCACGAGTGCATCCATTATTATGGCGCTACCTAAAGTAACCGGTGCTATTCTTGATGCTACAAGAAACTATGACAGATTGGAGGATATACAGCTTTATGGCCTATCTCTTAACGAGTTTCTCGTCGTTATGGCAGGACTACTGGGTGTTTCGACAGTAGCAACCTTTGGAAGGATCATCATCCTTAGGGTGCTAGGAGAAAAATTGGTTGCGAGGTTAAGATCCAGTATCATGAAGAAGACCCTGAGACAGGACATGGAATTTTTTGATTCAAATAAAGTTGGTGACTTGATCTCCAGATTATCCAGTGATGCGTATGTGGTTTCCAGATCTGTAACTCAGAACATCTCTGACGGTATCAAGCACACAATTGTCGGTGGATCATCAATAACCATGATGTTTGTTCTTTCTACTAAGCTATCTATCATTCTATTGGTTTTTGGACCTCCTCTAGTATTTGCTTCCTACTTATATGGAATGAAAATCAGAGCCATCTCCAGAGAATTACAACAGGCAACTGGATCCTTGACTAAAGTTGCTGAGGAGCAATTGAACTCTATTAAAACCATTCAGTCATTTACAGCAGAGACTAAAGAATTGCACCGTTATGATAACCAAATCAGAGATGTCTTTAAGATCAGTTACAAAGATGCTCTTACAAATGCTACTTTTTTTGCCTCTACCGGTGTTCTGGGTAACGTTACGTTTTTGTTAACACTTGGTCTTGGAACACATTTGGTGATGAATGGACTAATGACTGTTGGTGATCTAACAGCATATTTAATATACACTGAGTATTGTGGTAGTGCAACTTTTGGTGTTGCTAACTTTTATACGGAACTCTTCAAAGGTGCTGGTGCAGCATCAAGACTGTTTGAGCTGATCGACAGAGACCCAAATATTGATCAGGTAAGAGGACCAGCAATTAAGAAGTCTACAGGCCATATAAGGTTTGATAAGGTCTCCTTTTATTATCCCACAAGACCTCACAACAAAATTTTTGACGAAATTTCCTTTGAAATAAAGCCAGGGTCTAATGTATGTATAGTTGGACCATCTGGAAGAGGAAAGTCGACTATTGCAGCGTTGCTACTTCGTTTCTACAATCCAACTTCAGGAACAATCTACATCGATGGTGAGGACATCACTAAGTATTCTGTTCATTCACTTCGTCAGCTAGTTGGTTTTGTTCAACAGGAACCTGTTCTTATGCCGGGGACCCTGGCTGAAAATATCAAATATGGACTACCAGCTAATGTCAAGGTTACATATGAGATGATTGAATGGGCTGCTGCAAAGGCAAATTGCGACTTTATCAACCAATTTCCGGACAGATTTGAAACAAACATTGGACCTCGTGGCTCGTTGTTATCTGGTGGTCAAAAACAGAAGGTTGCAATTGCACGCTGCTTGATTAAAAACCCACCCGTTTTGATCATGGATGAGGCTACATCTGCATTAGATTCAAAATCTGAAAACGCCATCAACCGGACTCTAACCAACTTGATGCGTGACCAATCGATCACGACTATTTCTATTGCACACAGATTGTCCACCATCGAAAGATGTGACGATATATTGGTTCTTGGCTATGATGGAAAGATCGCAGAACATGGCAAGTTCAAGGAACTTTACAGCAACAAGGAGTCTATTTTGTACAAGCTTCTAAATGAGAGCCATAAGGAGTCGTCGGAGGAAAGAGACAAGGAAAGTAGTTCGACAGTAGGACAGGGACCCGAGATGGAGGCTCATGAATTCAAGAAGGAGCTGCACGAAGAAACAGAAAGCCTTGCTGCCGAATTGGTCGAGGAGAACGAGTTGATCAAGGACAACTTCCTGAAGCACAAGATTGTTATTCCTGATCATTTCAAGATGCAAGAAGACATGATCAGACAGCCGTCTGGATCTACTGAAGATCTAGAAGAAAAGTCCAAATCTCATGAGATGGATTCTTCTCCGAAATCTTCTGATCCCCAAGACTCATCCCAGACCTCAGAGCATTCGGTTGATCCCACATCCATGAGACAGCCCAAGTGATTAGTATGCACATTCCACCGTCTTGCTTAGTTACTTATATATCTATCATTTCCATATCTATCGTTACTGATATAAACTAATATACCATTCCAGATATCATCCTTAAATCGACGCGTCTTTAGAATTCGACGCGTCGCTAGTTTTCTTATCAGGGTCGATCGACGCTTGGCTTCCGCGCGCCAGTCGGCAAAAGGAAAAGACAAGGCTGGTAGGAAATGATACACTGTTAATATTTTGCCATCTAGAGAGGTCAAAAGCAGTTTACAAAGATATATTTGAACAAGACTGTGAAAGGGACGGCGCATCGTCATAAAGACGGTTTTGGAAAACAGTAGATAAAAATACAAGGCCCGCAAGAGAGGTTTGGTTTTTTCTATCGCAACAACAGCATCTATCAACAATTGATCTTAGTGGATCCCAGATACTTGGTTCCTATGAAAATAACAGAAGAAGCTTTGGACAACTAGATGAGTGCGGCAGCAATATTGCAGAAGGAGCTGAAGGAGCTCACCAAGTCACAACCATCCTTTAGGATCGAGTTGGATTCCAATAATATCTTCCTATGGGATATTGGGATGTATATCCCCAACCCAGACTCGAAGTATAATGGGGCATATTTGAAGTGCCAAATGAGATTTCCTAGCAACTACCCATTTTCGCCACCATCATTCCGATTCACTCCAGTGATATTCCATCCAAATGTTTACAAGGATGGAAGAGTGTGCATTTCGATTCTTCACGAGGCAGGTGATAT
Organism: Ogataea nemodendra; assembly: GCA_030567775.1. Taxonomy (NCBI): domain Eukaryota; kingdom Fungi; phylum Ascomycota; class Pichiomycetes; order Pichiales; family Pichiaceae; genus Ogataea; species Ogataea nemodendra. The sequence goes on from JAJLSV010000007.1 coordinate 509,981, forward strand.
GTTCACCGGCGAACCATCGAACGAGAACTGGAGCCCTGCCCAGTGTGTTGAGTCAGTTTTGGTTTCCATTATCTCGCTGTTGGATGACCCAAACATTAACTCTCCTGCCAATGTAGATGCATCGAAACTATTTAGAGACTCTAAAGACGAGTACTATGCCCATGTCGCAAAAGACGTTGAACGATCAAAACAAGATATCCCAGAGGACTTTGAAATACCTGACATCTTTCCCTACAGAGAGTCAGATGATTACGAAGATGAGTGGTTTTACGAAGATGATGATGACGATGAGGATTTTGATGATGATGACCAGAGTTTCATTGATGATGAGGAAGTGGAAATGAGCGAGGACTACGGTGATGATACCTCGAAGTGAGGTAGGGTTTCTCGATTGTCTTCACGAGAATCCAATACCACGATCACTAGCCTCTCTGCATATCGGAACAAGAGTTTAGGAACTCTATGCTAAGCGTTCCCAATTCTGCTCCAACTAATTATTCGTTACATTCGTGGCTAATGGGCGTATTCGATTTCTATAATCCTTTTTAATATGGTTTTCTTACTTTGGCATCCTGTTTTTACCGGTATATCATGTGTGCTCTATTATTCTATTTTTGATATTACTATAGCTGAGATGCTGTATAAATGATTAACCCCTAGTAAGTTTTATTTTTTTCTATGTTATCATAAACGGTTTTATCATTGATGATAAAGAGTTTTATCGTTTCTTAGAAGATCTGATAATTTTTCAGATGAGCGAAGTTCGATACATAATTCTTCAATCTTATCCCCTTGATTGAAGTATAATGTCTGATATAACGTTAACTACGACTGCTCAAGATGGCTAAAAAGGACAAGAAATCTAAGGATGCAAAAAAGGCCCGTATGGCTCAAAAAAATGAGAAAAATGCTAAAAAAGCTGGTGAGAAACTGAAAAAACTGACTAAAAAAGCAGGAGACGACCTAGAAGACGATGTTGATCTAGACGAATTGCTGAAACAACTGGCCTTAGAACAGGAGCAATTTGAGAAAATTCATGTTGAAACCATATCAAAACCAACAAGAAGGCTGAATGCTACTCTGGTTTCAAGTAACAACAACGGTAAGAGAGAGTTGGTTCTTTTTGGGGGAGAGATCAATACAGGACAAACAGTACATTTTTACAATGATTTGAACGTTTATTCCGTGGACTCAAATACCTGGAGACGTTATGTTTCAAAAAATTCTCCATTAGCCAGATCTTCACATGCCATGTGTTACCATCCCTCAGGTATCTTCCTCCTTCACGGTGGTGAGTTCTCGTCTCCTAAACAATCCACCTTCCACCATTATTCAGATACCTGGGTCTTGGATCCACTTACAAAAGAATGGTCCAAGGTGGATGGAAAGGGGCCATCAAGTAGATCAGGTCATCGTATGACATACTGGAAGCATTATATTATTCTTTCAGGTGGTTTCAGAGATCTGGGCTCTCATACAACCTATCTCAATGATATTTGGTTATTTGATATCTCAACTTACAAATGGCAAGAGGTCATATTTCCTCCTACTCATACTATTCCGGATGCGAGGTCAGGACATTCATTAATCCCTATTGAAGGAGGAGTACTGCTGTACGGTGGATATTGTAAAGTGAAAGCTGGAAAAGGATTACAAAAAGGAAAAGTGCTAGTTGACTGTTGGACATTAAATATGAAAAGTGATCCTAAACAAATAAGATTTGAAAGAAGAAGAAAACAAGGATTTCAGCCATCTCCAAGAGTAGGATGCTCATTGCAATACCACAAAGGAAGAGGTCTATTATTTGGTGGTGTCTATGACCAACAAGAAACTGAAGAAACTCTTGAATCCGAATTCTATAATAGTTTGTTATCATATAATGTGGAGACCAACAGATGGTATACGCTCTCCCTTAGATCGACAAAAAAGAAGGGTCCTGTGAAGAAGGAGAAGGTCAGTAGAGACAAAGAATTGGAAGATATGTTGAATTCCATTCTGGCTAAAGCAAATCTTGAAGATGACGAGGAGGAAACACGAATTTCTCAAAGTGCTGTTCAGGATTACTCCGATGAAGAGGACGAACCTGCATATGTTCTTAGAGGACAGATGCCACATCCAAGATTCAATGCAATGACTTGCGTTTTGGATGACACATTGTATATATATGGTGGTATGTGGGAGAGCGGCGAACAGGAGTTTAATCTGGATTCGTTCTATGCCATCGACATTTCAAAACTTGATGGTCTTAGACTATACTGGGAAGATCTTTCTGAGCTTGAGACGCTTAACCAAAGTGATGGAAACTCAGATGATGACCAGAGCGATGAGGATGAGGATGAGGATGAGGATGAGGATGATAATGGTGATGATGATGATGAAACCACAGATCGTACACTTGTTGTTGAGGAAGCGGAAGAGGAGGAAGAGGAGGAAGAGGATCTCCAGGATGAACCTGAAATTCCTGATGAACACCCATGGCTACCCCATCCTAAGGCTTTCGAGACATTGAGGGCATTCTACCTAAGATCTGGTGCTGATTTCTTGAACTGGGCTATCAGCCAGAATCCACATTCTAGAGGTAAGGACTTGAAGAGCAAGTCATTTGATCTGTGTGAGGAAAGATGGTGGGAGAGAAGGGAAGCCATTAGAATTGAGGAAGATGCATTGGAGGAGAATGGAGTTACTGAAGTTATAGAGAAAGATTTTTCTGCTAAAGGCGCAAGCAAGAGGAGATAGAAGTAATATATGCTTATCGCTCTGATTCATTATTTAATGTTACAACTATAAAGTATAAGTGAGTCCCTTAATATACATTTTCAATTTGACGAAGGCCCAAAGATAACACCATCATGCGAAATGAATTCCGACTTGATGAAATGCGTACAGAAGCTTGAGGAAATCTGTTTGATCCATTTTAGAGGGTCTCTTTTCTCCAAATCCTGTTTCTGTCATGACCTTTGTCACATGTTCTTTAACTAATGCCGAGTAATCTCCTTTAGAATCGACCAGCATCTCACCTCTCTGCTCGCTGAGAACAGATATGTAAGCTTTGTAGTTTGCTTCAAGAATCTCTAATATCTTATTGTTTCTAAATGTTGCATTCAAAGTCTTATTCTTTCTATTGAAACAGAATCTGAGCAATCCATCCCATTCGTTATAATCGAGATTAGGTCTTGGATTCTTAGGCTCTATCTTTACCACTGACGATTCGACCTTTGGAGGAGGTCTGAAGTTGTTCTTTCCAACCTTCATCACATGCTTGACATTACCCCACATTTGAGCATTGGCGCTCAATCTGTTGTATAGCGAATCTCCTGGTCTGGCTGTGAGGTTCATGGCGAATTCTCTCTGGAACATGAGAACAGCAATTCTGGGTGGTTTTGGCATACTGAGAAGTTTGAATACAATACCCGAGGAGATCTGATATGGTGTGTTAGAAATACAAACATCAAAATGAGGCATGGATTCCCATTTCATGAAATCTCCCATTATGATCTCCAATTTCTTCTCCTGGGGAGTTCCTTGGACTCTCTTGGTTAGCTCAGCTGCCATCTTTGGATCGACTTCTGATGCAATAACTTTTCTTGCCTTCTCGAGAATTCTCACGGTTAAATTACCAGTACCGGGTCCAATTTCTAAAACAACATCTGATGGCCTTATTTCTGCCTTATCCACGATTCCTTGAGCTATAAGAGGATTTTTCAGGATATGTTGACCCAAATCTGTGTTGAACTTGAACACTTTATTTATTTTGTCTGCTCCCGATGGATCAGGACGTTTTGTGAACTGTTTCTTCGTGGCTTTTGGCATTTTACGTACTATTGTCTTGGAATTTGAGCTCCTGTTTGGTTTAGCAGACCCTGTGGCTCAAAAATTGCCTATACTGTTCTGCTTTCTCTTATCTTTTTAAGATATCTCAGAATTTTTCAGTTGGAGTGAAAAAAATTTTATTTTTCTTGGCTGTGCTACAAAGCTCTCAAAGACCAAATTGGGAAGTTGAACTTGGACTTGAAGATGGCATCATCAGGATGATAAAGGCTTGAGTAAGGAGGTAGAATGTGCTAGAAAAAATACTGGTCGAAACAACAATGAGATTCACAGGCTTTTTAAGGAATGAAATAAATACAGAAGGTGGAAAACAGAGACCGCCAGTTAACAAACGACCAACTCCTCAAACGTCCAAAAATACCACCACTAAAGGTGCTAAACTCACTCCCGAACAATTGAGAAAACTCAGCGCATACAAACGAATAGTGGCTGGTCTCGTGTTTCTGGTTCTTCCTTCTATCGAATTATATCGCAGATTGTATCTGAACGGAGAAAGACGAATCCAACAGGGAGTTTACAACCCAGCCGACGGAACAATTACAGAATTTAGTGAAGAAGAAAAACAGGAGAACTTCAAAAATAGCTGGGTTACCAGGTTATTTGGTGAAAGATAGACTTTTTATTCAACATAGCCAGTATATGATGCATGTGTATATGATTCTTCGAAAGATATCACGATTATTTATTTAAAAAATACTGGTTAGCATTCGATACCTTGCGTACGGCCCGGTCCATTACTAGCAAATTAGGCCGCGTATCAGCACTCACCCGTCTTCCTGACGAAGGATGAGATAAACCTAGAGAAGACGAAGCACGCACACTCTCCTTAATAATCCTCAGCGGTGTAGGTTGTACTATCATAGAGGGTGACTTCGTCGGATGATGACCCAACGAGGTATGAGAAGTGAATCTGGGCTCGGAGCTCGAATCAGATTTAAGCTTCCAGACAGATGAGGCTCGCATTTGCTCTAGCCTAGATCGTGGGCGAGATTCTGTAGATGAATTTCTAGATCCAACTGTGGTACTTCTGCCAATCGGAGTGCTGACAGCCATATGATCAAGGGATGAATATGTCCAGGTGGTTCTTTCCAAACTCCAGTCAGACTGGCTATACCTAGAGTTCAGAAGACTTTGTCTTGATTCTGGTCTAATCGGAAGAGGTATCCTACTTCTTGTATTCTTTGTGAGTGACGGGGTGAGTGTTTGCTGTTTCGTTGGCTCTTTAAACGTATTCTTTTCATCAACTTTCAACACAGGTAATGGTACATATTTCAAAGGCTTTTCAACGGTCTCTGAACCTGGCTTTAAGAACACTTGAGATCTGTGAGATTTGTAATTAGGGGTTATGAATGGGTCTGGCGAGTTGGCTGAATTAGAATTTCGAAGAGGAGTATCTCTAGATCTGATGCTGAGTCTTGCGAAATCTCCAGTTATATCCGAATCACAATCAGAAGATAGAGATCTACTAGGAAATGATCCCATATTCTCCTTATCTGCCAATTCGTCCATTAGTTTTCTGATCACCTTATTTCCTGTTGGACTATCTAACTTATCTGATGTTGTTAAATCTGGCAGGATATCAAATTGGTTTGCTGTTGGCTTTTTCTTAGCTGATGTGGGGTTGTATTCGATTAGAATTGGCTGAAGATTCAATGCCTCCATGATAATTGTTCCATTCTTAATCTTAGTTTCTTCTTTATTTGGATTATTGCATTCTGAATATCGGCTTGAATTAGGTCTAGATGCCCGTATTTTCTCTTTTTCCAATATGAATGCCGCCTCCTTAATCTTGAGGTATCTATCCTCCAGTCCATCTGGATTCTCCTTAAGCTTCCAAGGGCTCAATAATTTCTCTCCTAGGGCTCTTTTTACAATATCCAAGCACGATCCAACCAGATCCAATTTGCTATTCTGTGAATCTAGCAGCAAATTGTCATTTGTCTGCAAGGACTCGAGTTCTTTCAAGAGACGGCTTACCTCGTTAATAAGTGATTGGAATATCTGCTCCCACCTCATATCTACGAGTTCGTAGCGTAGCCTGTTGATGTCGTTAGTAAGATCATTCAGTTCTGTAACGATATTCTCGTATTTAGCAATCAATAACAAAATTGAATCTGGATAGTCTTTCATGGCGAAGTTACTATATACCTCTAGTGTCTGGGGAACTATGAAAACGGAGGCATTGATTGGCTTAACACGATCACTGAGCGATGTGAACATGTTCAAAATCCTCTCTTCAATACCGCTGAAGGTGGGCAGTCTAAGACTTATACCGGAGCTGTTGTTCATTCTCTCAGAGATTTCCTCAAGCTCCAGCTGCGGAAAGTTTTTTATTGGACTTGCAATTCGAAGTTCTTGAAGCATTCTTAGTTCTTTGTTGCAGGCGGTAATCTCTCCACTTATTGAGTTCATCACTTGTTTGTCCAATTCGTTATATCGTATACTGATGTCCAGACTCCTCTTGTAGTTCGTGATATATTTCTTTACCTCCAACGATAGCTCGCATATGGGTTCAAGGTTGTTGAGAATTTGGCATAACTGAGTCTGCTGAATCTCTGAATGTTGGGTGCCTCTGTTTAACATTTCGTCTGTGATGAAAACCAAATTCGGTATCACTGTATCAAGTGTTTCGTAGCATCTGTATATCTCCCATAATTCATTACGTGCCTCAAAAACCCAGTTGAGATCTGGATTCTCGGTTGTGTGGGCGTCTGCTGTGTGCTGGAATAATTGTTGTAAGAGCACAAGGAACTGCTGGACCTGACTGGTGATTCTTTGCAGAGTTGAAGCATCGTAGCGATTGACCGCGTCTTGAGAAAGCTCGGTTGTCAGGTCTTCATAATGGTCAAGCTTTTTGATCAGCTCCAGAACTCCAGAACTTCTAATGGTTTCCGACATAGTCGTCACAATGTCCATGAAGCTTGTTTTCTTTTCGTCCACCAGTATTTTGCGTTGTGGAACTGGCTTCAGAAGGCTTTTGGCGCTATTATATGTTGCTAGATCCTTATTCAGTAGATACACTTCTCTTGTGCCCTATAATCTGTCACTCTAATTATGTTTCTCATTTAGTTCAAAATTCAATCTGTAAAAGCAACGGGTCTGAATGTTTGTTGATGTTTTTCCTAATTGGGAAATGATATAAGTGGAATCTCAAATTTTGAGTAATGTCTACTTAACCAACGAGTGGGCAGGAAGCATATGGAATTAGAAGAAAAGAGCACAACTGAACCATACTCCAGCATCCACAAAGGTTGCACGTCGAAAAGCCATTTCCACGAGTTGCGGAGTGTCGATATGTCCAGAAGCCTCTGGACCCAATCCAAGACACCCGCGACCAAGATAATCCTCGCCCCAACTATAAAGTCTTCCGTCAGGGTCGATGCTATGGAAATGGTGGAGACCCCGACAGAACTCCAGAGTCGAGACAGGTGCCTGTATTGACCGATTATTGTTAATATTGTGATAAGTTTGACGACCATTGATGGATTTAGTGGCCGTGGTTATATTACAAGAGGTGTAGAGTTTCGCGTAGGGCCATTCCGCGGGAGCGTACTGTTTTCTTAGGTGGCTCTTAAGAGAGGCCAGCCATATAGAACCATCGGTCTCCCTTATGTAGAGAACAGTGAATCCAGACAGCGCTAGATCGTACACGTCGTCATGAACATCCTCCAGGATAGAAACCAGACACCGTAAGGGCTTGGCTGAATGGTGGGTGAGCAAGGCAAACTTGGGAAGGTGGAAATAGCAAATGCAATATATGGGAGTAAGAGAATTTTCGTTGGATGGGTCTTTGTAACGTAAAGCTATAGTTCGATGATTCAGACAAATCAAATCCACCTTACTTGTGTTGATTACATAACCACAGAGGTTGGATTCTAGTTTGAGATGAACACCACAGACCCTACGATTAGTTTGATCCACGTTACTGAGATCGAAGACCCAGAGGTCCTCGCTACAGCCCACTGCGAGAACATAGGGCGAGTAGGCAGAACTCACCAATTTTGTAAGCCTTTGTGGACAATGTAGCCGTATAAAATAGCCATCGTCACAGTACACCTCCTGATTTTGAGGATAATTGGCCAACTCTATTGTATTATCGGAATCGAATTTGCGGTAAGTGGCAAATGCCTCTCCAGATTCTGTCAAAAATGCAACGCTATCTCCGCCCTCACCTGCCACGCCCAGATCTCTGATCACCACCTGTTTTCCGACACGACGTGTCACCAACGGTATTCCACCAGCAATAATTCCTGTGTCTGAATATGCAGTCAAATAGCATTCCTTCTCAAGGTCCTGGAACGAGTATCCCAATGCTCCTGTTCCCCATGTGTACAATCGACTTTTCATTCTCTGAACAAACAATCGATACCAATCTGAATGCTTTGATCTCTGAAGTACCTGAGAAAATCGATCCTGATACTTCAACTTATACAACATGAACCACAGGGCTTGTTGATTCCGTAAATTGTGATAAAGAAACTTGCAAGATTGAACAAACGAAATCATATCGGGACAAGACAAGAAGGGAATAACATGGTATGCTATTACGTCCAATGGGACATCTAACAATCTCAATACTTTATCTGTTGTCATTATTTCATATCAGTGGTTCGTTTGTTCCCATTACGACTCTTTTCTGTCTCTTCTTCAGGTTCATAGCTCTTTAATCCCTTTTCCAATAGGGATTCTCTGTAATTTTTCACTTGATCCTCGGTAAAGCGTTCTATCTCTATCGCGAAGCCTTATCGAATAACAAATTAGGAAATAATTTTCACCGACAAGATCTCGGTAAGAATAACAAGGAAATGATCTACTTTCAGCTGTAATGAAGTTAATTAACATATTAACCATATAAATTAGATTACTAGTTCATAACACTTGCTTGACTTCTGTACATTTCAACAATTTGCTCACTGGAAGTCGCATCCTCGATCCCCTTATCATCCCTTATCCTGATAAATCTGGGAAACCTAAGAGAAATTCCCTTAGATCCATCTCCAAAAACCCCTGTCCCACATTTGTACACAGGACTCTCAGTAAAATCAGCAACCTTCACCTCAAAAACCAGGCTTGGGTCAAACCAAACGTCTGGCTTAGCATTAGAGTTTTCGTGGTCATAGACAATAGAGGCACGAGCATTCTCAGTCTCTGAAGGCTTGAGTTTCTCCGTCAAAGAGGCCAGAAGTTCCTCACTGAATCCAGTTCCAATCTTACAAACAGATTCAAACTCCCCGGTGTCCTGGTTGTAGGAGGACAGCAGAAATCCACCGTACCAACCAGTACGCTTTCCCTTTCCTATATAGCCTCCGATCACGACAAGATCCAGTGAGTCACCGGTTCCGTTCAGATAATCCTTCTTTAATTTCAGCCAGTTCCTCGATCTCTTTGATGGCTCATAATATGATTCCTTTCCGTTTAGACTCTTGATCATCAGTCCCTCACATGCGTCCTTGACAGATTGATCCAGGAATTTTGAAATATCATCCAAATTTGAGGAATCGATTTTTTGAGCAAACTGAAACTTTCCTGGAATAACTTGTAGGCTTTCCTCCATCTTTGCACGTCTTTGTTTCAGTGATTGGTGAAGGAGCGACTCTCCGTTTAATAGCAAAATATCAAACCCAAACAGGCATACTCTCACTTTGATGTCATTTTCTTGTACATCCTTCCGTTTCCTTGTAGCAAGAACCTGGAAAGGTAGAATCTTTTCAGACTCTTTATCCCAAGCAACACACTCACAATCCAAAATAAGTGACTCAAGAGTTGGATTTAAGGCCTTCATTTCAGTCATGACACCAATTAAGTCGGGATAACGTTCGGTCATATTTTCCGAATTTCTCGAATACACTCTCAAACTGCCATCAGGAAGTAAATGTACCTGGGCTCTTTCACCGTCATATTTGTATTCACATGTAAATTCTTGATCTTGAAACTGGTTCAAAATCTCGGTAATAGCTTTCGTAGGTTTGGCAAGCATCGGCTTAAGAGGAATTCCAGGCTTAAGAGTGCAGTGGTCCATCAGATTTGCGATACCATAACGAATCGCACTATCAATAATTAACTGGTAATTTGGTGTCTGTGAAAATGCCTCTTTAATTTGTTCTTCAGCTTGTACAAGCAATTCTGGTGAAACGCTTTTCTTCCCGTTCTTTTTTGCTTCATACTCAGCAAATGCCATAGAAACAGCCACAAGAACAGATTTTTCTCCGAAATTGATTCTAAGCTTGCCCTCCAATGATCTCATTAAGAATTTCGCCTCCGAACCCTGACAGCAAGTGAGCATTCTATTGATGATACCGATTTTTCTGCTTTGAGATGAGTTCCCTGTTAGTTTAGCTATTTCTGTGAGATTTTCAAACACTTGGCTTACATCCAATGCTTTTGGCTTAAACATCAGGCTCTGTTTAGATCTAGATTTTTGTGCAACAACACCAATGTCACCTGCTTCGTGGTAATCCTTTTTAATTTGTTGAGTTGATCTGCCAGTTCCAGAAGCAAGAGCTTTAATTAGCATTGTCTCACCTAAACCCAACTCCAAACCGGGTTCGTAATCAGGACCAAGACGATTGATCATCAGATATGTTAATTGAACAATATTTCTTATGGCGCTTTCCTCTCCTGTTGATGATTCCAGCACCTCTAGAAGGAATTCAGAAGCAATTGCCAAATTCTTGAGACGACCTGGTTCTGCCTCTAACTTTTCAAATACTTCACATAGCTGGGCATAGGCTATTGGCTTTCCTTTGTCAACAATTTTCTTTGCGGGTGTACTTTCTCCAATTCTAAGTAGTTCTTGGGCATCTTTCAGTTCATTTGCCTTTTTATGAGACTCTATTTCGTCTTCATCTCTCACAATCTTCGGCTTCTCTTCGATTTTTTCATCAACTTTACTGTCTTGATGTCGCTTATTTTCCTGATTTTCTAGAACACCATCCGATGGACTACTAGATCGCCTTTTTCTGCTTGCCTTGGTTGAGGCCTCGATCCCCTTTGATCCGCCAAAGAACCGTGCTAACGTCTGTTGTTTCTGAGTCGACATTCTTATCATATGACTTGATGTATTAATTACAGCTGCTAATGATCTACCACTAAAGAAATAAGTTTGTCTTCCAAGAAGCCCAGTGAACATTACCAATTTAGTGCTAATAATCGATCAAGTATGATGCCAACAAGCCCAACTGCTAGATCAGACGAAGGACCTTGTATACATCGCAACTTTTTACTATACGCGTATAATTTTTGTTAAACGCGCTTTTCTGGCAGTGCTCTATTCTACAAATCAAGGATTCAAATAATGTAGTCAAAAGATATTATTAGAGATGTATTAGCACACTATAGATGGATCAGGAGCTGTAACCCTTAAGGCAACAAGAAAGCAGAAAATAATGTAAAGTAATACCACCTACCAGACAAAACCTATCAAGCTTGTCACACATTAAGTCACAAACTTCATTTCCATTCCTATATTACCATCGAACAATTAAAACAAAAAGTAAACGCAACAAATGAATACTGCATAGGATTTAAGACATTCTATGCAAACAGTGTCCCAGCAACCTTGATACAGCGATCTATATTGGGTGAAAAATGACAATCAAGCAGATTCGTAATGCTCCCAGTTGTCCAAGATAGCCTTTATCTTATCGGACCCAGTTAACTTGTAAACGTCCTCAAAGTATTCCTTAGTCAACTCAAATGGCTTAGCAGTCAAGTTTGGAATGTACTTACCAATCAAACTTGCAGGCTTTACAGCAGACTTCGGAATCTTCTTCACCAAGAATCTTTGGAATGGTTTAACACCAGATCTCAAGTACGAAGAGTGGAATGGCACCGAGATACCCTTCAACGGAATACATGCAAAACCTCTTTCAAGATCGATTGGTTGTGGTTTTGCCAATGACTTCTTAGAAACCTCGTCAACAATCTCGGTGAGGTGCTCAGCTACCTTCTCCAATGGCATGATTTCTTGAAGCTTGACAATATCAATCTTCTGTAGCTTGAACACATTCAAAGTGTTGGTCAAAGTGTCTAATGCTCTTAGGTCACCAGCTGCAACATACTGCTGGTTCTCAACATTGTAGTTAACAATTTCCAATAACCAGCCTGTCTGCTTGTTGACATGTTCAACAACATATCTCAAAGCCGCATCCGTGAAAGTTGGAGAAACTCTTGATGGATTAATAGCACACATACCATAGTTAGATCTTCCTAGAGAATCTCTTGGAACTGCAACCTGCATGGTCATACCTCTGTAGAAAACAACATCCACCAACGACTCAATTGGCATTACGTCAGCCAACGAAGAGAGGGCTGAGTACTCTCCAAGGGAGTGACCAGCAAACATTGATTCAGAAGGAACCAATCCCCTTGACTTCATATCTTCGAAAGCAGCCTTCTCCATAAGAGTCAGAGCAGGTTGAGTGAATTGGGTGGAGGATAACAAACCGGTTGGTGATTTGAATGTGTAAGTAACTGTGTCCTCATCAATATCCTTGAAAATCTTCTCAGATTTCAAGTTTCCATCGGCATCGATTGTTTCAAACATCATGGTGATATAGTTTTCTCTGATCTTTCTACCAGTTGGACCTCCGAAATGGACAGTCAGCTCGTTAGGGTTATTTCTGACGATCTCCAAAATAGAGAAACCATAGTTATCCACAAAGTGAGCATCAGCTCTGTCCCAAACTTGTTTAGCAACATCGGAAGAGTTGTACAACTCCATACCCATACCTTGCTCTTGGGAACCTTGACCGGTGAAGACAAAAGTAGAAACAGGTTGGTCAATCTCAGCTTCACCCGATAGCACAATCTCATCAGTCTCAACTTTCTTGGTTTCAATCTTAATGATCTTTCTACCATTGATCATTCCGATATGCTCAAGCTTGGTAGCGAGTTCATCATTTGGCAAAACCATTCCCACAAAGGTGGCCTTGTAAGCTCTCACTCTAGGAGCGACACCATTGGCAGCATACATTTCAACCAGTGATCTCACTGAAGCTGAAGAGAACATACCATGCGTGATAGTACCAGGTAGGTTAGCATATGATGCAAACACTCTGGAGACGTGGATAGGGTTGAAGTCACCAGACACGGCAGCATATGTCTCGTTAGATCCTGGAGCCTTTGTGCTCAAAGCTCCAGACAATGGGATGGCGTTTTCAAATAGCAATGGTTGCTCAATTGGAGAACCATTTCTAGTCAAATAGTCAATCACCGGGTTACCATGAGAGTGGGCTGCTTCATACGCAATTTCTGCTACTTGTTTGACTTCCTTTGATGGCAATTCCAAATAGACACCACCAGTGGTCTTAACTGAAGAGAAAACAGATGATGATTTGAAGTGATAGACAGAATCACATCTGAAAGTTAAGTTCTTGTTCAACAGATTAATGTTGTTATCACTCAAATGGAACCATTCCTTTGACTTCAGAACAGCAACATCCTTTGCTGAAGTCAATTTGATCTCCACGGGTGTCTCTAGAGTCTTCTGGAATGTATTCTCGAAGTCGTCGTAATTTCCTCTGTAGAAGAAAGCAGATGTCACTTCCATAACTGCAGCACCATCCTTGTAAATAGTACCTACCACTTCCACAGTCTTTCCGTTATCACTGTTGACTACAGAAATAATTTCTGCATCTGAAGAAACATGATCGCCGACCTTCAATGGTTCAGAACCAGGAATCATTCTATAAGCATTAGAAAGGTGAACTAATCTTAAGATATCACCGTCAACCTTCTTTGGGAAGATAGCCTTCATTATAGCTCTCCATCCAATCACAATAGCGAAGTCCATTGGTGCAAGCTGGTCTCTTCCAGCTCTAGGAACAAAGTATTCGCATGAGTTTCCTACAGCATGTGTTAATTCGGCAATAGCTCTAGGAACAATTTCAGTTTTCCCACCGTCAATCTTGGAAGTAACATCGAAGTCAAGATCAACAGGCACCTTTGAGCCAAACCAAACCTTCCAGTAGAACTCCTTGATCCTCTCGTTTCTACCTTCCATCTCCTCCAAAATTGGAGCAAATCCATCACTTGGAGAATATCTGTATTTGAGATTCAATGGGACAGAAGTTCCATCTGCCGTTCTGTGCTCAATAAGCTGCATCTTGATCGATGATCCAGAAGTAGAAATTCTAACGATTTCCTTCTGCTTACCCTTGAGAGGCTCTGATAATGTGATCACAGAGTTGGCAGCATCGTCTACATTGCTGATTTTCACAATGATATCCTTTGCTGGTGCCAAAACCTTTCTAGCTGGGTTATCTACGTGGTTATAGCCTTGAACCAATCTATCAGCTGAAATGAAGGCATGTCTCCAATTCAACTTTGGACCAGCCAAGAGTTTGAACCATGAATCGCTGTCTGGAAGTGTTGATCCCGACTGAATAGAGTAAGTGACATCAGATCCGGATTTAGTTATAGTAACACCTGACACAGACTCGACATCTATTGCTGATGTCTTAGTGAAATACTCAACAACTGGGATCTTGGAAATATCACCGGCATAAACATCGTCCACTAACTTCTCAATGTGACCATCATGGATCGAGTCTAGAATATTCTTAATTGGCTCGTCTACCTTGGTGGTGAATTGTGCTGCAACAGGGCCATGCAGGATACAAGTTCTTTGAACATCTTCGTCAACAACGGCTTCTAAGTCTTCTGATTGCCACAATGAATCCTTCTTGAAGAAGACTTCAAATTTGTCGTTAAGGATAGGAACAAATGGAACTGGTTTTTGAACTGGGCTCAAACATTGTGCAATGAAATAGTCACAGTCCTCAGCATTTACCAATTGAGTCTTGGCTTCCGGATAGGCTTCGAATACAGTCTTGACAGCAGTATCTGGAGAATCCAATTGAGAGAATCTTTGAATTAGTGATTCAGATGTTTTGGTAGAGAATCTTTCTTCAACTCTTCTCAAGAAAAGTCCTGTGAAGTTTCTCAAAGAAACGTCGATCCATCTGGAGGATTTTCTAACATACATCAGTTCAACACATCTCTTTGCAACTTGCTCATAGGTCATATCTTGAAGATCGCATACGCCATCTTCATTTTTACCGAACCAAGGTTTCTGGAAGTCGGCATTCAATTTCTTGATGATGTAGTCTTTCTTCTTAGATAAAGCTTCAATCATCTTAGGTTTTGGAAGAGAAAAGATGGTATCATCCATCTCTTTCCAAAAAATGACAGCCCTTGTGGCAATTTTGTGGATTGGCTCGCCCATCTCAGACTTAACAGTCAAGATACCACCAGTTGGCTTCTTGTAAGTTTGTTCCCATCCGGAATCCTCAACACCAGTACAGTCTGCAATAGCCTTCTTGGCAGCTGGAGAAGTCTTGGCTTCTTTAGCAATCATCACTCTAGATGCAAACAAAATACCATCAAATGGCATAGGTGGATAGTTGAATTTTAGTGACCAAGCACCAGTTAGGTATGGATAGGTATCTTCAGTAGAACCAAAACCAGAACCAGCGATCAATATAATATTTGGGCATCTTCTGATTTTTGAGTACATTTGCAAAATAGGTTGATGGAAATCTTCGAAGGAGTGGTGTCCTCCACCTCTTCCACCAGTCCATTGCAAAACGATTGGGAAGTTTGGATGTGCTTTAGCGATAGTGATACATGTGTTAATAGCATCAACAGAACCAGGCTTCAAACCTAAGTGAGACAATCCCAATGTCTCAATGTACTCTGTGGCGACCTCTAATGATGGAATACCAGCACCGATAGACATAGACTGAATTGGGAAGCCTTTGCTCCTTAATTCTTTGATCATTGGAATTCCCCATTGTAACATCCTTGGGTTTACATAAATTAGGTTAATACCAATTCCAGAGCCCGGATCAATCTGCTCAGCAACCTTTTTCAAGGCAGCCTCCATCATGGCTTGGGAGAAGTATCCACCACCAGCAATTTCAATGTGATAGCCAACTCTGATAGTGGCAGCAACAAAGTCTGGAGAAACTGTCGTTGGTGTCATACCTGGGACCATCAATGGAGCTTTACCCAAAAGTCTGGAGAACTTGGTATCAACATAAATCTTTCCCGCTGATGTCTTGACTAACTTAGGTTGGAACTCCTTCAACCAGTCAGGAGCATACTTTAGAGATTGAGCATTAATGTCAAATAACTCTTGCTTGTAGCCGAATTCTGAATCCTCTTCGGTGTAATCTATATCACCAGCAATGATAATTCTTGCTCCTGTTCCCTCCTTGTTTCTGTGGGTCAACACACCCAAACCCGAGGCACCACCAGGACCGAAATCCAAGATATGAGTAGCATCAAATTTGGTGGCAGTTTCCCAATTAACAGGAAGCAGAGTGATCAGTTCAATTAATCTAGTTGAAATGGATCCCTTTATAGATCTCAAGTCCGAACCGTCATAAGTGTCATACACAGGAATCTTAATGTCTTCAGCATTGAACTCGAGGCCTGACTTCTTCAAGTCTTGAATGATTCTCTCAGTGGCAGGTGCTAGCAAGTGAGAGTGGAATGGTGACAATATTGGAAGGAATCTTGATGAAAACTTGAGCTTTCTTTCGCTGTATGGGATTCTGGCTTGTTCGAGTCCAGATGGAGCCTTGGCTTTTCTGAGGTTCAAGTTCAAACCGTAAAGGGATTCTGGTGGACCTGTCACAACTAAATTTCTGGCACCGTTGACCAAGGAAATTCCAATCTGCTTCGCCTCAGGGAGATGTTGGTTTGTCTGATCAACATATTTAGTAACATGCTCGATAGACAGGTCTCTGATGGATAACATTGGACCTGGAGTACCCTCACCATTATCTTCTGAATCCTTCACAGTACTTGGAGCCAAGGAAGTAGATGGATAGGCTTGCAAACATCTAACACCCAAGTAGAACAAGAATTCAACTGCTTTCAAGGCTTGCACTTCAAAAGATTCCCATGAGTGTGCAGAAGAAACAGCAATTGCGGTAGCCAAACCTTGAGAATGACCAGTCGATCCAGATAACAAGTCATTTAATTGGCCTGGAGAAACTCCAAGGATTCTGCAGGTAATAATGTAATGACATAATTGAATTACACAAATCAATGGGCATGACATTGGGATTGATAGCAGATGTTTGTTATCAGGAGTCTGTTCAGGGTTTTGTAACCAATTAATCAAATCAAAACCGTGCGTGAAAACTCTATCGATGTCTGAGGTGGAGGATATTAAAGATTGCAACTTTGATTGAACTTTCACCAGAAAATCAGAAACCAAAGGATTGTAGATATCATAAATTTCTCTCAATTCTTCAAAATAATCATCAGTGTTACCTTGACCTCCAAACACAGAGAACACTAATGCATTCTTGTCTTTAGCAGCCTTGAACAGAGCAGAAGGAGTTGTAGCAGTGTTGGACAAGCCGAAAGACTTGTCAAGGTATAGCTTACCAAGGAAATAGTTTTTGATTAGATGTTCCTTGACCTTGAGTAGAGTGGTAGGATGCTCCTCGCTTCCAAGACACTCAGCGGCAAACGTGTGAATGTCTCTTTCTTGGAGGAATCTCGTGTCAAACTCGTCGATGATCAATTTGATAGCATCATGTTTCTCTGCCTCGATAACGTCAGACTTGACGACATATCCAAGAAACATCATGAGAAGCTCGGCCTTGGAGGCCGGCTCATCATCGCCAGCATATCCCTCGGTGGCATTGGGAAGGGATTTGTAGAAATCTGTGGTCAGATGCTGGTAAAGCAAGTAGTTAGATGGAGGGGTGAGAATGGTAGTCTCAATATCCCCGTGGGTGATGGCTAGCGGTCTATTAACAGCCATTTTGTGTATCAGTAATCTTGTGAGAGCTGGATCTCCTCAATTGGACGTGGGGAGTGTGGTATTATCCAGGCAATTCAAAAGTAATTAGAGCAAGACAAGATACAGAAAAGATGAGACTAGAATCCGTGATCTCTCTACCCTCACGTCTCGACTGTTCTGTGAGTTATCTGATGCTATATATACACGTATCGGTCCTGCACAGTTGTCAACAGCAATGCAATCTCCTTATATCTAATGTCTGATAGCAACACTCAACCTAAACAACTTGTCCACTTTTCATTTTTCATTTTCCCCTTTTCTTACTTTTCCAACCCACACGAAAAGTCTCTTGTCAACAAAAAAAAGAAATGCCCAACTATTACTGTTTTCACAACAATAACTTTTACAATAGAGGACAATGGCCTTTAGCCCAGTCGCGAAAACCACCGTCCTCCCCTTGTGTGAGCTTGTTGGGACCGCAGGAAATTGTTGAGAATCGCCACCCTGGCGCTCCATGCCAGGTCGCTGGAAAAATTGATTTTTGGCAGTGTAAAGATGTGTTTCCAAGAAGATCCAATGGAAGGTGGACAGCTTAAAATTGTTGGCTCTTCCATTTGTTAGATAGCAGGGCAGTGCAGAACCCGATTTGAGGGAAGGCTGAAACTCAACTTTGTCCTTTTACCTGGGAGTCGTTGAGGATGGCGTTGGAAGTTGTCTGGGCTTATGGTGGACCAATGACACGTCTACTGGCTGGTTTCGGTGTTGGCGATTGCTGGGTTGATTAGTTTGTTGATTACGGTTGATTTTGAGGAGTTATTTCCAACTGACGGTCTTCATTCAATCCCGTATTTCAAAATCTGATGTTATTGACCCGATTTCGGTTGGCAGAGATGGCAGTGGAGAATTCACAAGTTGCCCATTACCAGCATTGAATGCTCAAGATAAAGGGCATAAGGAGCTCCAGTTGGCTAGACATTTTCTTGACGGATTTTCCTTCTAGATTACCAGAATTCATGAATAGTCTGCTTTGTCATATTTTGATATTTTTGGTAAAAGATTATCTGAACGGAAGGAACTATTTGGTTAGTAGCGAAGGTATTTAAAAAATAGGATCTTTTAAAAATAGGATCTTTTAAAAATATCCAGATAGTTTAATCTCTATTCATTGAAATATCTCTGTATGTTTCAACCAATTTATCGTACAAGAATTGAGTTTCTTGAGAATATGTTGAGTCTTCATCGAATCTTGAGTCAGCAATTCCATTTTGAAAGGATTCGTTTTCCTGTAGTATCTTTTCTACTTTACTCTCCATCAGTTGAACCCTATCGCGTAACGGTTTTTCCACAATCAGCCATGCACGCGAAATAGTCAAATCACCATGTCCCTCATGCATTTGTCATAATCTCTATAGTTAATCTTAGATTTATCTCAGTAGAACTAGAGAAGTTAATTGATGGCCTTTGGAAGTGAAATTTAGTTTATGATTAAAACCCAGTTTTCTCATGGCTCGATGTAGATATTTAAGACTTTTGGAAACCATTTGTTTTATACGTAAGTGAAAGCAATTAACGAAACTCTTCTGGTGAGTTCAAGAATATCTCACAAGTGAGTTAAAGTTGGAATTTATTGCATATTATTGCAATAGAGGCTGGCTTGTGGAAGTTTGGTCGAACAGGTAAAATTAAGAATTATGCTTTATGTCACAAAATACAACAGCTAGTTGAGGTATCGTTTATATTTGCAAATGATACATGAGAAGCTGGATGATTTGAACTATGGATCAGGAGAGAAATAATAATTCTGCTTCAAAATACAAATGAAGGGTTTCCCAAGAACACAACAGAGCAGATGAATTCACCCATGCTTGCGATGTTTTCAAACTCAAATAGGAGGGGGCCCAATATGGAGTTTCTGGTAAAGATACAGGTCCAAATAATGATATCTGTCTGAGTTTTTGGGAAAGATTATCAATCAAGGGGGAAATTATCAGTCCTGGAAAATTTGGCAATTCTCAAGGAAATACTCTATGAATGGTCTTTTGGGGTCGTGTTAGTTCCAACAGTATATTTGAGCTAGTCCCTTTCCTCTCAAAACGATGGTTTATATTCCACTTGAATACCCAAATCAATAACAGTTTCTCTCGAAGTTCATAATCCAGAAGAAAATGTCGTACATTATATAATTCCTTGTGTAGGGAATTTTTACCCTCGTGCTCGCGCCCTACTTAATCCTTATGAACAAATTCTGTGATATTCTCTGGTTCAAAAAGGGGCAAACAAGAGAATCTCAAACAAAATAATGATTTAATATCGTCTCTAAACTATAAACAGAAGATGAGTTCCATTTCATTGCAAGATACAAATGTTGAATTGTCAAATGGTTTGGAGCTTCCATCCTGGGCATTTGAAACTGATGCTTCAGAACCCGAGTTAGATATATCGAGTCCATCTTGGATAGCAAAGCTGATCTGGTTCATCAGCTGGACATTCATCAAGATGGTCCATTCAATTCTGTACTATGTGTCCGCAGTTTTGTTCTCAGTTCTGTCGTACAGTTTCCATGTGACGCTATCGTTCTCAGCCATTCTACTCATCTGTCTCTTAATATCCTTGTCAACTTATGCGTACATCAGGTATAAATATCTCACCGTTTATTCACGTCTTCCCGAGGACCCCAAACGACAGGAACCAACCATAGATACCTTTGTTGAAAGTACCAGAGAAGAGAGAAAGTCCCGACTCAACTACCTAGATGAATTTCTCTCTGCGATCAAGATCTTTGGGTATCTGGATATGCCCGTATTCCATGAGCTAACCAAAAGTATGCAGACCCAGAAACTTGATCCCGGGGAAATAATGTTTCTGGATGAAAACTCTGGATTCACGATCTGCGTGGAGGGTGAAATTGAAGTATATTGCAAAACAGGTGCTGCAGCAGATACTCAAGCGTTGTTTTCCAATGAGAATTCTAGCGAATCTGTTATTGTGGACGACAATCGTTATCAATTGCTTAATAATGTCAAGAGTGGCGCCTCTCTTTCATCATTCATCAGTGTTTTGAATCTGCTGACCAATGAAGATCATGGCGAGCACAGCGGAACCACAAGCGATGAACATATATTACCTGTCCCCTCCGATTTCAGATTGGATAACAACAAGGTCTTTCATGACTCGCCCCCAGAAACACCACGGCCCGCCCAAAAATTCACTCAGGGTCTCTGTGACGGCTTAACGCCGTCTTTAATTGCTATACCCAAGAATAACTGTACCGTTTCGATTATTCCAAGAGATGCATTTATTAGGTTGTCATCAAAATACCCTAAGGCCACATCACATATCGTACAAATGATTCTAACTAAACTGTATAGAGTTACTTTTCAAACTGCACATGAATATCTAGAATTGACATCAGAAATAGTCAAAACTGAATTGAACTTCAACAAGAACTGCGTGTATGAATTACCATCATATCTGCACGATAGCGTGGTGCATAGTTTCAACCAGATGACCGCTTCAGTGCTCTCATCTTATGATGGGATTACTGATAACAGCTCGGCATTCTCGAAGCAGAGTTTCAGAAGTGCCAGAAGCCTCATGTCAAAACCACTTTCACCCTCAAGAAGCCCTCCCGGAAGTTCATCTGGGTTTTTTGTGAAGAGACCGACTATGGCTAGTTCTGCAACTACATCACTAAAGATAGCAGAGTCATTTAGTTCTGATGCTGATGATAGTAACATGTCTGATGATATTATATCGGGAACATCGGTAAGAAGAAAGGCTAGTTTAGGAAATCGTCGATCAGCAAGTGCCAGAGATACCAGTGGAAGGAAGCATTCCAGACATTTTGCATTAAAGTCAAGAAATGCGCCTAATCCAGGAGATCTGTTATCCAATGTTCCTCTGTCCCGAAAGGAATCGCAATTAAATATACCCTCTACAAAATTTGACATGGATGAACTACGTGATCGAACTTTCAGTGCAGGCGATGAAGAAACGGAGGAATCTTCGGTTAGAACAGCAATAGCAGAGAGCATATGTCAGAGCATTGGAATTGATACAAGTTCTCTTCACTTGATGTCACCTAGTAGATTTTCTACTATTACTTCTGTTGTCAGTTCTCCATTGATTACGGGACTGACCGCAATAAATACAGAAAAAGACAGCAAAGGAAACAGTGTGAGAAGTCGATCTAAAGTGAGAACTTACTCTTCAACAATAAAACTGATGGAGAATCGAATAGAAGATGATGAAAAACGTTCTGGTTCAACTTCATCCACCTATAAAAGCACTCTTGATTTTGAGAACATAAAGGGTGACATTTCCGAAGCCATCAAAATTAAATATGTATCTAAAGGAACAAAATTAGTGGAAGCAAATGAAGAAAATCCGGGATTATATTATGTTATTGATGGATTTCTGAATGTCACTTACTTTAAGAAAAACAACAACGATACTAAAGAAGAACTTGAAGAGGAGTTTGAGTATAGAATCAAACCTGGAGGAATTGCAGGTTATCTAGGCACTATAATTGGTCCTAAGTCGTTTGTTAATGTTACTGCCGACACAGATTGTTATTTAGCCTTTGTTCCAAAAGAAGTCTTCAACGTTTTAGTTGAGAGATTTCCTAATCTTCAATTAGCAATTGCTCGGAATCTATTGAAAGTGCTTGACAGAAGACTTTTGATAGCTGACTACTCAACCGAATGGGTTCATGCAGGTGCGGGAAATTCCGTATACAATCAAGGGGATCCTGCAAATGGTATCTATATTGTGCTGAACGGAAGGTTCAGGTCTGTTCGTGAATCAAAGCTGACAAGCGATGGTAAGGGTGACCAGACCAAAACCACAATAATAGGGGAACATGGTCAAGGAGAGTCTCTTGGTGAGATCGAAGTTTTAACAAAAAGCAAGCGCCTCTCATCTGTTGTCGCTATTAGAGACTCGGAGCTAGCAAGAATCCCCAGGACTTTATTTGAAATGATTGCTTTAAGCAATCCTTCTATCATGGTAAAGGTTTCTAGGATTGTAGCATCTAAATTTTCAACAGACCTTCATGGATATTTAGATGGCTCAATATATTCAGGAAGTCCTCCGATTAAAGATGAAAGTTTTGTCCAGAATGCCAACAACTTCAGAACTATTACTATATTACCTGTTACATATGGACTGCCTGTCGCAGAATTTGGTGAAAGATTGACTATTGCTTTAGAGAAAGTGAATAAGTCAACTAAAATTCTTACTCAGTCGACTGTTTTAAATAGGCTGGGCAGACATGCTTTTGATAAGCTCGCCAAGCTTAAACAAAGTGGCTACTTTTCCGAGCTAGAAGATAAGTATGACATAGTCATTTATCTGGCTGATACTCCGGTTAATTCTACTTGGACAAGGACTTGTATTCAACAGGGTGACTGTATCTTACTCATAGCAGATGCTTCTAGCTCGCCAGATGTAGGTGAATACGAAAGGATCCTTGTGAAAAACAAAACTACAGCAAGAACAGAACTGATTTTGTTACATTCAGAGATATATGTCCAACCTGGATTAACAAACAAGTGGTTGAAGAACAGAATATGGGTTCACTCTCATCATCATGTGCTTCTTCCTGTTCATCAAAGCTCTAAGCATAGCCAGCAAGAAGTGGAATTTGTTCCATCATTTCCAGTTGCCCAAAAGCTCCTCTCTACTACCACAGCAAAGTTGACTAATAACTTAATGAATAGAGTGGAGTATATTATCAACAACAACGAATTTTTACAAGCGTTGAAACAACGCAAGGGTATATTTACGTCGAAGAAGTATTATCAGCCAATGCAGGAGCATAAGGATGATTTCATGCGACTTGCCAGAATTTTAACTGGTCAGGCTATAGGACTGGTATTAGGTGGTGGCGGTGCTAGAGGAATTAGTCATGTTGGTGTGATTCGTGCTCTCGAGGATCGTGGTATACCTGTGGATTTCATAGGCGGTACTTCAATTGGTGCCTTTATAGGAGCACTTTACGCTAGGGAGTATGATTTAGTTCCAGTTTATGGAAGGGCAAAGACCTTTTCTGGAAGAATGTCTTCTATCTGGAGGTCTCTACTTGACTTGACTATTCCTCTGACTTCCTATACCACTGGCCATGAATTCAATCGTGGTATCTGGAAAGCCTTCGGAGATTCTAGAATTGAAGATTTCTGGATCAAGTATTATTGCAATTCTACTAACATTACAACTTCCGTCATGGAGATACATTCTTCCGGATATGCATGGAAGTACATCAGAGCATCTATGTCTCTTGCTACACTGTTGCCTCCTTTGACAGATAATGGCAACATGTTGCTAGATGGAGGATACATAGATAATCTGACGGTGGAGGAGATGAAGCGAAGGGGAGCACACACAATTGTTGCCTGCGATGTTGGATCAGAAGACGACAGAACAAAGCTGTATTATGGAGAATCTCTCAGCGGCCTCTGGGTTTTAATCAATAGAATGAATCCGTTTTCAAGTCATCCGAATGTTCCTACGATGGCTGACATTCAAATGCGGTTGGCATATGTTGCCTCTGTGAATGCATTAGAGAAAGCAAAGAATGCGACTGACTGTATATACTTGAGGCCGCCTATTGAGGGGTATGCCACATTAGACTTTTCGAAGTTTGAGGAGATTTATGGTGTGGGATTTAAGTACACCAACGGGGTTCTTAAGGAGCTGGACAAGAACAACAAATTACCATATGTCAAGACCAAATGGAAGGAGAGCTATCATAGAAATGACCTGATACGTAGGAATTCTATATGATTTGATATTATTGATTAATGAATAAGTCATGGAACATCTCATTTAACAAATATTATATATAGTACAATGCCGAATACTATTTCGAGCGAATCAACAACTAGAGGAGTTTTTGATTTTTGATCCTAAGTTCAGTCAAACATTAGTAGCGTCGGTGACAAGGATGACCGAGTCACCTCTAACGAAGACCATATCTGTTTTTTTAATTCTTGACTTGAGGTCGTTGGAAGATTGATCCACGTAGAAGATTGTCTCTGTGGCGTCACTGAGAACCATGTTGCAATGTGAGTCATATGCCTTTTTAGAGGTTTTATTCGTTAGTAATTGACTTGGATATCACTGTTTAGCTTTAATAACTTACATGTAACTTTCCAACCATTTCTCTGCTTCCTCTCAGCTTGACGTATATCTGTTCATCCAGACATAATTTTATCAGATCCAGTGGCTCTGAAGAAGACACCAATGATCCTTCACTCATAATTTGATCTTCACCTCTTTATTGCGTTGATACCAGTGTGTCAATTGTATTTGCTATTTGTTCTATACTTCATAAGCAGATACGTTTACACGATTTCTATGAAGTTTTTTCAACACTCTTGTTAGTGGCTGGTGAAATAATTTTTGTGAGGTATATGAGAAGGATGTTTTGTCTGGTTATATTAAACAAATTTGCCTTTTATAAGTGTTGTGTTTAGAGAGTGTGATCAATAAACGGCAGTATTAAAAACAAATTAATGGAATAACAGGGAAATATGACGGAAGAGGGCGAAGAATTGAACTTCTTCTGTCTAGGAGGAGGAAATGAGGTAGGTAGATCGTGCCACATTATAGAGTACAAAGGAAAAGTCGTCATGTTGGATGCAGGAGTTCATCCAGCATATTCAGGGGCAGAGTCTTTACCATATTATGATGACTTTGACTTGTCTAGGGTAGATGTGTTATTAATTAGTCATTTCCATTTGGATCACGCAGCATCCTTGCCATATGTGATGCAACATACCAGCTTTAAGGGAAGAGTATTCATGACATATCCAACAAAGGCCATCTACAAGTGGCTATTAAACGATTTTGTGAGAGTTACAAATATAACAGACGACAATAATGACGAGAATTCAACCAGTTTCCTATATACAGATGAAGATCTCAACGAGTCACTCGACAGAATCGAAACGATAGATTATCATTCAACCATAGAAGTAGAGGGAATCAGATTCACCGCATATCACGCAGGCCATGTGCTAGGAGCAGCAATGTTCATGGTGGAGCTTGGAGGGCTCAAATTTTTGTTTACAGGTGATTATTCTAGAGAGGAAGACAGACATTTAAGTCCAGCAGAGGTTCCTCCAGCAAGGCCCGATTTGTTGATTACTGAGGCCACCTTCGGAACAGCAACGCATGTCCCCCGCATTGAAAGAGAATCGAAACTGACACATGTAATACACTCCACTTTACAACAGGGTGGTAGATGTTTATTGCCAGTTTTTGCTCTAGGTAGAGCACAAGAAATCTTGTTAATTTTGGATGAATACTGGCAAAAGAACGAAGATTTGCAAAATATTCCTATATTTTATGCCTCAGATCTTGCCAAGAAATGTATGGCAGTCTACCAGAGATATGTCAATATGATGAATGATAATATAAGAAAAAGATTCACAGAAACAAATCAAAATCCATTTCATTTCAAATACATCAAGAACATCACAAACATGGACAAAATGGACGACCTTAATCCATCCGTAATGATTGCATCTCCAGGCATGCTTCAAAACGGAATTTCCCGAAAGATGCTAGAGAAATGGTGTCCAGACCCAAGGAACTCTGTTATTCTTACTGGTTATTCTGTGGAAGGTACCATGGCAAAGGCTCTATTAACAGAGCCAAGCGAAATACCTTCCATCTCTAACCCAGATATCATGATTCCAAGAAAATTGAGTGTTGAAGAAATTTCCTTTGCTGCCCATGTTGATTACGAACAAAACTCCCAGTTCATTGAATTAGTCAATCCGAAGGCCATCATATTGGTACACGGCGAGTCTAACCCAATGGGAAGATTAAAATCCGCACTATTGTCGAAGTATCAAAAGTTCAAAAATACTGATGATGAAGTGAGGGTATATAATCCTAGAAATAGTTCCAAACTTTCGCTTAATTTTAAGGGTGTCAAGGTAGCCAAGGTTATGGGACAATTAGCCTCCAGCATTCCAGAAGAACATGAGATTATTAATGGTGTTTTAGTCCAAAAGAATTTTGACCTCAGTTTATTGAAAATTGAGGACCTCAGAGAATTTTCAGGGTTAACTACAACCATAGTTAGACAAAGGCAATCGCTTCGCTGTAATGCCAATAGAAACGTGGTTAACTGGCAACTTACTCAAATGTTTGGCTTTGTTAAGGAGTTAATCAATGACCCTGAAGAATATGTCATTGAAGTGATGAATTCTATCAAGATTACTTTGGAGGAGGAGAATGATCTTGCGACAGTAGAATGGAATTCTGGTTTGGTGGACGACACAATTGCAGATTCTGTTCTCGCCATTCTTATGAGCTGCGATTCTTCTCCAGCGTCGGTTAAGATATCATCTAAAGCATGTGACCATGATCATGAAGATCACCAGAATAAACCAGCCACATCTGAGGGAAATGAGGAAATTCATGTCAAAGAAGAAGCTGATAGAGAATCAGTAAAGGCTACTAACTCAGTTTCTAAGTATTCTCCGGAAGCGAGACTGACACGTATAGAGAAACTTCTTCATGTCCAATTCGGTGACTCGTTTACAAGCAATAAAAAGGATAGTTATGGTATCATTAAAATTGGAAAGAACGAGGCGAAGATTGATTTCTCAACTTTTACTGTTACATGCTCTTCGGGAGCCCTTCGAGGAAGGGTTGAAGGTATTTTAAATAGATCACTAGACCTGGTGGCCCCATTATCTCAGCAATAATAGATGTACAATCCCTTATATATTTCATCCTGTTTATTTACTATCATTTTAGCTATCAACGCTTGAAGCTGTTTAGCTATCTTTTTGTTAATTTCATGACTTCATAATGATATTATCTTATAATTATGTATGTTCGAGATTTAGCATAGTTAACAGCAAAAGTAGAGGAGAACGAAGCACGTATCTTCATAGTATATCATCGTATTAAGAAATTCAAACCCATAGTAAAGTGACCCAAACTCATTAAATTCAATTCAACAGAAAGTCTTCAAACTCAAAAACATTTTTATCAACCCAGTCACATCCAGTATCGCTGGAAGGCGATAGTCCTATGAGATTAGGCTCATCAAAAACAGCATTGAAATCAATTTCATTCAAGTTTGTTATATCGGTATGGCTATCTGCAGAGGGAGCACTATGCATTTCGTTTGAATTTGTTCTATCCTCTGTGAGACTACGGCTGAAAATTTCATTCGAGGAGGTCAAACTAGGGTTGTCATAAGCAGATACAGATGTTAGAGACTCTGTTTTCCGCAATCTTATGGAGTCCCTATTTACGGAAGCTTCATATGAGCCTGTAGGACCAACTTCAATCGGCTGAGGTGTATGTACGCCCGGTATACTCGTGTGCACTTTTTTGAATAACTTGGGAGATACTTTCATTAATGTATCTTTAATATGCTGGACCAATTTTGAAGATAATGACCAATGTCTTGATATCTGATAAATTCCTCCTAATTCCAATTTGATATACTCAGTGTATGTGTCAAGTTCTTTGTAATTAATACTTTCTCTAAGAGATGATAAATCCCTCAGGTTGTCGTCAAGCACCATTAGACTGGAATCCACCCATGAGTAAGCGCTCAAATGTACTAAACAAGAGAATGCTAATGAACAGGCAAAGAAAGGAGTCCTCTGTGTAATTTGGGCAGGATTGGTGTCTAACAACAATTTTACAACTGAAGAGGCAGAATCGATAGTTTTTCTGGTTTCAATAATCTTCGATGCATCAATCTCCTGTTTCTCAAGAATTTGGCAGTCATCATCGTCCACATTTTCACCTGAGCATCGGTAGTGTCTTGAAACATCGGGTTTCCACAAATAAGAGAAAGGTCTATGCATGAATATTTTTGCATAATTAACAAGCATAACTGATTGGTGAACTCCCTCGTTTACATAACCTGTGGGGCTCACTAAATAAGGTGAATTATATGCTTCCGGATTCTCAATTCGCAAATCCCAATTTCCAATAGCGGCTCTCATATGAAGCAGATGTGTCTGAATCTCTTTTTTCTCTTGAATAGCAATGTTGAGCCTGATAGCGTCATTAACCAGCTTACAGCACTCAGCCCGACTCTTGTAGTCAAACATATTCAATGAGATATCTAGAGGATAGAATGTCAATATTTTTAACGATGCAATTGAGGAGGTGTTGTATCCGGAAGCTGTGCCGCTCAATGTGTCAAAAAAGTATAACTCCCAAAATGTTCTGCGTGCTGTATGCTCCATAATTCGTTTCGGTATCTTTGCGGTTCTCGGAGTTGACATAAGATCATTAATAATGTCTGTTTCTTTGTCTGTGTCCGATGGTGTGTTCATCAATTCAGCACCTTTTTTAACTGTACTTTTGGACTGTGTAAAAAAACCGTTTACATCCATATATGTTTCTGGTAGTCTGTCATGATCTATCATGTTCAGCTTCATTTCTAGACCCAATTCCACGGCGCAGCGCCGTAGCTTAGTAGTTAAGTCTTGTAGAGACGAAATGTGGGTCACCATAGCCAAAATAAGAATGGACTGTAGCGAAACGAAGTCCTTCCCCACTTGTTTGACATAATCGAGGATATTATTTACCATATAGTTAACAGTCTCCACATCTTTAGAGTAGACAGAAGAAGCCTGTCCATCCGACAGAAGCTTCATGGACAATAATATGTCAAATTTGTGAGGAATGGCATCAAGATATTCGTAAATGTCATGTCTTGCGGGCAGAAAAGGATGACAGTTGTGAAAATGTGAATAGTAGTTATTGATGATAGAGTCAACATTTATATTTGCTGTTAATGATGGGGTCAGATAATAACTGTCTGGATCAGTGAGACGTTGTGGATCAAAAATGTTATCAACTGCCGTTCTGTCTTTAGAGGAATTGAAAGTTGGATAGAATTCCACGTCTGATGAGCCCCCATTGTCGCTGAGAGCTGACATACAGGCTGGAACCTTGTTGAAATTGTCGGGTTTCAAACATTGGAGCTCACAATTGGGAGAATTCATGAGATGTTTACGATTGTTCCGTACGCATGGCAATAGAATCGAATCAATATCATTTCCTAACTGATCACTCGAAGAGTTTTCGGTCTTCAGCAAGGCTCGAGATCCCCCTTCCGAACTGACGGATGGGGTGTCAAGCTTTTGTTTCTTAAGACTTACCCCTTTCTTTCTTGATCCTCCTCGGTTACTTTTCACAAACTGACACTCTTTTCCCAATTTCTTGCATCTCAAACATACAGGTTCTGTTCCATCGCACTTCAAATGTCTAGAACGGCATTCTAAACAGGCCCTTGAAACCGGTTTCACTGCTTCTCTGCCTTTCTTAGCAGTCACCGGTGTCATAGCGATCAAATATTACGAGGCCTCTTTATAACATTCAACCCTTAGCTGGTTTCGTTTCAATCTTACTGTTTCTAAAGTCTCTTTACCTTCAAACTTCAATCAAAGCTTCTGTTCTTTGTTATTGTTCTTCTAACCTCTAATTACCAATTCACAAATACCATTTCGTCTATTTCCAATCTTGCTATGTAGAGCCTCCAAACTCGGGGTTTGGTTGTGAGGCTGGTGTAAAATACAAGCCACATTACCAAGTGTACGGATGTAATGGTATTGCTTCTCCCCGTCAGACACACGGACGATGAAGTAGGTTTTAGTTCTAGACGTCCTGTCAAAGATTATAGAAAGTATTGATGTTACCGAATCACTTCTTTAGAGCAGCAGACTCTAATTGTCCTTCGTATACATCAATGTCCAAAAACATCATCATAGATAATGGGACATACGAAGTGAAATTTGGTCTGGCAAGCGACGAGGCCCCTGTTCACATATCTAACTGTATAGTTCGGAGCAATGACAAGAGGATTCATCTTGGACAAGAATTGAAATCTGCATCTGCACTCGAGCAGTCAAATCTTCAATTTAAGAGACCTTTAGAGCACGGGCAGCTCACGCAATGGACTATTGAAAAGCAAATTTGGGATTCTGCTTTCTCTGATTACTATTCTCGAGATGATGATTTCCTTCAAGACAGTAATTTAATTTACTGTGAATCTCCCATAACTTTGTCAAAATTTCAAAACAACACAGACCAAGTGCTTTTTGAAGAATATGGGATTAAGTCTTTATTTCGAGGATCGGTGGCTTCCCTTGCTCCTTGGCTAACTACAAATAGTCCAGGCTACAGTGATTTCCAACTCGTTATAGACTGTGGTTTTGACTCTACTTATGTGACACCAGTGATCTACGGATTGCCTTATTGGAAAGCAATAAGAAGAATGCCTATCGCTGGTAGGTTTCTAGATGGATATTTAAGAGAAGTGATATCATTCAGACATTACAATGTGACTGATGAACCAGTGCTGGTGAACAACATTAAGGAGGCCGCATGTTTTGTCACCTCAGACTTCAATGCTTCCCTTCAGAAGATAGAGAGACTAAGAAAGCTGCGACCAAGCCAACTTGCAAAGGAACCCAACAATATTTCTTTGAGTTATGTGCTACCAGATTATAAAACAACATCCTCAGGCTATGTGATAACAGATGAAAAATTGACTACCCAGCCGAGCACTTTCTTTGATACTCACCAACTTTTGAGACTCTATGATGAGCGTTTTGCCATTCCGGAAGTTTTATTTCAGCCAGAACTTAGTGGCGTTCAAAAAGCCGGTTTGGTTGGCACGATTCTTGATTCTCTATCACAGGTACCAGCACTATTACGGCCGCTTCTATGTGCTAATGTGGTTGTAGCGGGTGGTACATTTAATATGTCAGGGTTCAAAGATCGCTTAGCTGCAGATTTAAAACAAGAGATCCCTATAGATGATAATATCAATGTGTATAATTGGAAAGGTGACTATTCAGAGCTTGGATGGTTTGCTGGTAAAGAATTTTTCGGAAAGCATGGCTTCAAGAAAGTGTGTGTGTCCAGAGAAGAGTATCATGAATTCGGTGCTGAATACACACAGGAAAGGTTTGGATTCAAAGTGTAGTCTTTTATGAGATCAGCCATTGGTGAACCCACAAAATTATTGTATATTATTAATTGTTTATTAAGATACGTAAATCGAGGCATATATAACCTGTAAATGGCTTTGTTAATACATCAATGTACAATTGGAAGTACCAGTAAATATTTATAAAAGTGGAATGCTAATTCGTGGTTATTTTGTTCACGCCTTACAAGCAAAATATAATAGAGAAAATGAATAGGCAAGTGATGATGATTAAGCTCGACCAAATTGCCATATGATGCCATAAGGGTGCAATACCATACCTTGTCATTAACAAACAAACTGAGGCACCGCATAATAACAAACTGATTAAAAGACAGCCTAGCCCGAAACAAATTATCATGAAGCTTCCCTCCGCACCCTTTAGATCCCCGTCAGATCCTTCCATAACGGAGAACAAAACACCAAAACCAATTCCAGTGATAAGGAACGAGAGGAGCATAGTAGTTAGGTAGAAAAATGTAAGAATCCTATCATGGTTGAGTTGTGCTAGAAGGTCATTGGGCTTGGATGTTCCATGTACCAATGACTTTTGTCTATTCCTGAATGGAATTTCTGGATCATCCTTTCTTACACGAAGAAGAGATAAATGGTCACTTAAATCTGTCTCTGATTCCGAATTAGACCCCCCATTTTCTGAAGGTGATGATGGTTTCCCTTTAATAAGTGAATGGTAGAAATGTTTTCTTCTCTTATGAGATGGAAGAAGCTGTCCTCTTTCATCTTCTTCAGTGAGAGTGTCAGAAGAAGAGCTGTAATGCAGTATATGGTGAATACCCTCGGATATTTTGTTGGAAAAGTTAAGAATGGAATCAATTCTAGCTGGCGTCAGGAATCCAAGTCCCAAAAAGTCGTGGAATCCATTATTTGACTCCGAATATTGGTCATATGCATCGCTATCGCCGTCGACATAAAATCCGTTATCGTATTCTTGATCAGAACCATCATCGAACTCATTCCAATACCTTTTACCTTCAACCAATTGCTTGTGCAAATCTTCTTGTTGAATTATTGCGTCGTTTCTGTTCAATAAGATGCCAACCTGAGCTGGATTGGAATTTACAGAAGTTCTTTCGGGCTTGTCACCTTTCAAAATTGAAGGGAGCTTCCTGATGTCCTTAGAAAGTAGATCATTGTACCAAGGCGCAATACAATCTAGGATTGTTTGATCAGGGATTGAGTCTTGGAAGTATTTCATCAACATATAGTTATTCAATGAGAAATTTAGGTGGTCAACTTTGTACACTAGATGCGACGTAATCAGAGATTGAATTGACAATGGCAGAGACTTATTAGGTGAGTCATACCTAATTTCCAGTATTGAATGAGGGAAGAGTTCTGAGTTAGCGTTATCTTCAGGGCTCCAATCCAGAGTTATATTGTCACCCTTTGATAAAATCTTTGATGTTCTAATGTTGCTATCCAAAGTAATATAACAATCAATTTTGTGACCTTCAGAATTTAAAGCATCCTCCCCTTCAGTCATGCTTATGAACCTAAGTTTATTATAAGACATCTTTCCCAAAGGTCTTACAGAATTGTCAATACACCAGTCAAATGATAGTTTTGCCATATTTGAGTTTCCCATAAATCCAGAATTCCGCCATCTCTTCATTATCTCTTCCTTAACTGCGAGTATAGAGCTCTTGGAAGGACTGAACAGGTTTTGAATGATAGAGTTATCAACACTAGCCATAGCAAATTGACGAAGACCCCCGATTGGGGCAAGTAATAAAGCATCATTAATATGCGTTGTGCATGGACGTACCGTGGCTGTTATCTGGCCAACAATATCACCAGTCAACGTAGTGGTAATTGAAGAGGTGGCAAAGATTCCTTTTGAAGAAGTAAGAATCGGATCATCAAGATTATTGAGCCATATGGAAATTACTAGAGAGTCAGGATGAAATGTTTCTTCATTACAATTGGTGTGATGTTTGTCTGCAGTGTCTGCAGTATCGCCATTTTTCTTCACGAGGTCGAGAGAAGATTTTGTAGTTTTGAGCTGTGTATGAGATAGTTGGGAGCCATATGGTTCCCCAACATTTGTGATTGTACGGTATTCCTTTTGTCTCTGAAGTTCCTCTAGCATATGCTGTTGGCATTGATTCTCTTCATCGATTAAACCGGAATCGTCAGAAATCAATTTGAAGCCACTAAGCAATAGGAAACTGATTTCGTCAAAGTTGTCTTTGTGAACCCAGAATCTTTGGCATACCGGGGCCTTTTTATGTGAGATAAGATCAAAAGTTCTTGTTTTAGAGTGGATAAATTGGTTTGATGAAGATAAATCATTTTTTCCGAAAGCAAATTGAGGTAAACTAAGGGATTCTATGGTAGCTAACGACTGTTGCCTCTCTCTTGCTTGTTCAAGAGACTGTGGGTTATTGTTCACATTCTGTATACCTGACCCTAATTCTGCTAACTTTGGAGTTGTACAATAATTGTTTATCACGTCAAATAACAATGACATTTCGAGAGCTGCATCATTGAGGTAGAGGTTGACAAAGGAGTCTGGATTGCCATGTAGACATTCGGTTGTAATCTTATCGACTAGTTCTTGTTTGTACTGGTAATCACTGTATTTGATGAACTTCTTGAAGAGTTTTCGTATAGCGATTTTTTGGAGCAGGATGAATCTTGATAAGTTCTGTAATTCAACCGATACAT
Source organism: Ogataea nemodendra (assembly GCA_030567775.1). Lineage (NCBI taxonomy): Eukaryota > Fungi > Ascomycota > Pichiomycetes > Pichiales > Pichiaceae > Ogataea > Ogataea nemodendra. The sequence goes on from JAJLSV010000007.1 coordinate 544,246, forward strand.
TACTTAGTTCTTTTTGAATTGTTAAAAGTTTCCTTTTTCGAAGTCTTTGGTGCATGGAACTGAATTGTTCAGGGTCTGCATCGGCTGGCGAATTGACAAAAGCGTTCACTTGTTTCTTTACTGTGAGAACTCTTCTGGATATCTCGCCATATTTGGAGTTAACAAACAACGAAACAAACTCTATTTGATCCTTGAATGTGCGATAGAGCTCTCTAAGCCTCTTTTTCTGAAGTCTCTCTCGTTTGATATCAGAATCAGCGGTGGAGGAAGCCTTCGTGCTGTTGCTTAAGGTTTCGCCTTCCTCGTTTGAATTTAATGAGAATAATGATTGTGAATCTTTTGTTCGAATGGTGGCTGCTTTTATCTTTTGTTTAAGATCATTGTAATCGATATTGTAGTTTCTCCATTTGGAAATCGACCTGTCATTGAGTTCTGATCCGAACTTCATTCTTATGGGTCGTACCAAACGGGATCTCACTTCAATCCCTCTAATTCCACCCTTCTCTGAAACAGGGTGTTGATTATTCCTATCTAGTGACCCTTATCAGCCAATAGATAATGTGGCTGAAAAGAATGAAACGCTAATGGCTACTGGTGCACGGTTGTGGTTGTATTCTCTACCAGAAAATTGTTAATGGGGCTGATTCGTAGATACCCCGGATATTTGAGATATTCGACTTTGGCACGAGCTGATGGCTTGTAAGCTTGTGGGTCTGGTGATGGCAGTGAAGTGTAACAAGAAAGTCTGGATTTTATGAAGACATTCGAAGCTGAGATTCTGGTAGATCACAAAAGTTTCAACTGGTCGACGAAGTAAGATTGTGATACGAGATACCTTGAGCTTGATATATATATATTGTGACAATGCGTACGTTACTTGTCGGCGGCCAATAAAATGTCCTGTGTGTCCCTGTTTATTTGAGACTCTGGATGAATGGTTCCCACGTGCGCGAAACCTGGTGATGGATTAGCGAAAACAGAGTAGGATTTTGGTATTTTTCTGTGGATTGGTCTCTGTGTTTGTGGTATTGGGTATTCAAACATTGACTATGTAGCGGTTATTCTGTATCTGGACTACTGTTGGCACTGGATCTCTTGGTCTTCAGGTCTTGGTCATTAGTTATTGATCATTAGTTATTGATATTCGGTTTTCGAGTTCAGATTGGATTTTGTTTATGCCACATTACTATTATGCAAGTTCTGCTGTGAAATTTTCAGGGGCTTGTCGATGTGTCTATTGTATGTTGTCGTAAAGCAGAAATGAAAAGGATTTGACTTTTTATTTGTGGTAACAAAGGTCACTGAAACTTCTCTTGATGCTCCAAGGACCAAAATCCTATAGAGGTCGAACCATGTTTGCTGAGTCTTCGTTTCCTCAGAGCTGGCAATAGACCAGAAAATTGCTACCATGTACGATAAATCCTCGATCCCTGATTTCTCGCGTCTAGAGACCCTCGTGCATACGGGTCTATTATACATAATAAATTAGTTAGAGCACCCCTGCGCTAGTATTTTTCTTAATGCAACCTTTGACGATTTCTGGTCGCAAATCTTGTCGCATGACCTTACCAGTTCCCTAACATCCTCCCCTCAATGCAACCTTTCTTTCTACTTCTTTTCTTGGCTCGCTTGTATCTGTTGTAAAAAGACTTTGTTTCCGGGCTGTGCTATTGTATGTGGAACTCAAAAGATACAGTTTAGATCTAACCCGGGTATTTGTGATAGGTTATTTAGATAACAGATAGTAACAAAACATTACTGATGTGTTTTTCATTTTCAGGATGAGACCAAAATGTGAGAGGTCATGACTACGATCATTTAGTTGACTCAAAATCAATGGCACCAAAGTAATCTTCACATATATAGCAAGGCATGTCTATACATACATATTATTTGTCGACGACCTTTGTCCAGTTTTTGGATATAGAACTTCATGGTTAAATTAAGTCGAAGATGTCCAAAGGAATACCTAAGTTCAATTCACAGTACTCTAAAACCAGGTCTGATTCGAGTCGAACATCTCTACTGGGTTCTCCTAATAAGAGTCTTTCTAGTGATTCCTTGCTCAAGGATTTTCAGGAGTCTTTAATTGGCGAGTTCGATCTCCCAGACATGGGCGGAAGCTCAAAAGTGTTGGACCTTCCATTCGATCACAGTTCTGAGGAAAAAGAGAGAGACATTGTCGATTTTGACGGTGGAGAGGTAGAGCTCCTGTTCGACCGAAAATCACAAGGCATGGAATTGGAAGAAGGGGAGCACCTGTTTGAAGGATTCTCTGGTAATTTTGATGATTCAGACAATGATGAAAACGTGGATCCGTTGGCCTCTATTTATGATAAGATGTCCAAAGCATTGGAATTCAGGGATAAATTACTGGTTCAGGCCGTCATGAAAGAGATGGAAAAGGAACTTGCTCCTAAAATAAGAAGTTTACAAAATTCTTCTGACAAATATGAGCTTCTGAAACGGGTATATAAGCTTCCTAGTGTTACAGAGCTAAACATGAAATATCACAGTTCCAAATCAATAGATACTTCGGAAGTGGAGAGGGATATCCGAATCATGAATATTAATGCCCAGTCAACACCCACCTCTAGCCAGGAAAGGAAAAATCATCAGCAAGCTTCCACTAGCAGAAGAGAGAGAAGAAGGTCACGTGGAGGTAAAAGCAGATACTCACGACATCATATCAAAAACCACATGGTTCTTCACACAATCAATGAAGGAAATGAAGAGGCGAACTCGTCAAATAATGGAGAAGGGCCTGTGAACGAACAAAAATCTGAAAAAGATTGTGACGGTCCACAAGAGCCCAATGAAACCCTTCAGAGCCATGAAACACCAAAAGTCGTTGAAATGAGGTCCAATAATAAGCAAAAATCAAGAACAGTTCCTATATTGATTCCCTCCCTTGGTCCTAACTACAATAGATCTCACGATCATCGTGACATAAGGGTTATTTCAACGGTTGAGCTCATATCCATGAAAAATAGACTTCAAACCAATATATTTCCTGATGTTGGCCGTATCACTGGATTGGTGCTGAAATTTGAGCAAAGTGCGGATCAGAGACCCGGCTTAATGAGGAAGGGTGAACTTCTAGTGAGAAAGTTGAATAATCGTGTTCTATTACGAGAAATAGAATTTGAGTTGACAGTAAGAGGTGAAGTGAGTAAGTCAGTGTTATAGGATTACAATCATGAACCGTTTTTAAATATTTATTATGAAAATCAGGGTACATCTGAATTATACAAGCAAATAGTATCGTATTTCATTCCTTTTTAGACTTCTTCTTTGGTGGATCATCTTCCTGTTCACTACCACTAGACACATCAGAATCAAACTCCTCGGCAACATCTGAGTCACCGTCACTATCACCCTTGAAGTCCTCGTCTGGAGAAGAGACATCCTCATCTGCAGACCCAAGATCCATATCAGAGTCAGCATCTGATTCTGCCATTGCCGATGCTAGCATTTCCTGGGCGAGCTTTTCATCATTTCTAACCTTCAAGTTTTTACTCTTGAAGAAAGATTCTAATAGTGCCTGTTCGCCTCTGTCCATGTTACCAAAACTGTGGGTACCACCGGTTCTAAGTTTGATCTCCATATCAAATGTTCTAGAAGCACCTGTGCCTGACCCAATTCTCGAGAAGATTATATTTGCCACTTCTGAATAAGGAATAAGAACAGTAGGCTTCGTAACAAATAGTAAGCACTTTTCTAGAGGATAGAGGTGACCTTCGTTGGCTTTAAGAGAGCATGCAACAGCCACTTGCGAGTCCTTTGTGAGGAAAGTTCCAGGAACAACCACTCTACGCTCAGTGAATCCTTTGAAAATGTTGGATAATACCAAGTATGTATTTGAGCTGTATGTTTTATTCAATCTACCTTTGTATGTTTTGTCAAACTCGGTATCATCGATGTTTAGTTCGACTTCGATTTCTTCTTCAGAAGCCACCTGTACTGTCAAAAAGGGATATCTAGTCTGACCTTGTCTTAGCGGTGGCTCCACCTGAAGAACAAGTAGATGATGTAGCTGATCAAGCTTTGGAAGTGAAAAGATCCTCTGTACGTGTTGGTATTGAATTTTGTAGTCGTATGTCTTTCCTCTTAGCCTCATGAATGTGTCATACATATCGACCTCATAACGACCTCTAGGGGTGAGAAATAATATCTCACCAAATGAAACGATCGCCTCTCCTGTAACCTGTCCAATATCTGCTTTTTCCTTGAGTTGATCAGTAAAAGCCTGTGCGAGAGACTTCGTTTCTTTGTTTTCATCAACCACATCATCATCATCAAGTTTGATATTTCCTGGTACATAGAATTTCATTTCAACTAGCTCATCACCAGTTCTCTCTGGATCCCTAATATTATTGGCTAAGTCAAGTTCGATGGATACTTCGTTTCTTCCACTCAAATTGGTATTAGTTATATCCGAATAAGGAACCTCAAAGGCAGCCCTACTGCTCACATTGAATACCAGTTCATTTCTCGTCAATTGGGTCTTTCCCCAGTTCCATCCTCTTAAAGAATGCTCTCTGACTTCTAATTGTATATGAAAATTTCTCTGCAACTCGTTTTTAAGTCCCGTTAGATCTTGGTGATCGAATCCATCCAGCATCACCACACCTTTGTTCTTGGTGTCAATTCTCAATTCCCACCCCCTCGAGCCTCTGGACCAATGAGCACTGGAGACTTCATCGCTTGGCAGCAGAAATGGGTTCGACTTTGTGGTTGAGCCAGGTACTGTCTGGGCCTTCCAACCGAGTCCTGAGTCTGCAATCCTCATTCGTCCCGACAACTTGGACTGATTCAGGTAAATCTTCTCGTATTCGGTCGACATTTTGTAACTTAACGACTTTATAGCGATTGTCTATATAGCAACTGTCTCTCTTGCTGTCGCTAGCCGTTTTATTGGTCCAGAGCGTTCTCTAGTCAACGCCAAACAGCTATATTTCGTGTCATTGTCGCCAACTTTTCAGCTTTAAATTTTTGATTATGTCAGTATATGGTTACCCGGATTGTCTGCCCAGAGTTTTATTTCGAAGACAAACGTTGGGCAAAGAAAAGGATTAAAGACAACGGTGTTTCATTCTTTAAGATACTTCGAAAGAACCAGTAGGAAATACCATTGATAAATACTCGTCATGTCAGCAGAAGGAGAAGAAGAATTATTAGATTACTCTGATTCAGAAGAAATCAATGTTGTTCCAACTGCCAGTGGAGCAACTGAGGAGACCAAGAAGGAAGAAACTGACAAAAAGGGTTCATATGTTGGAATCCACACAACAGGTTTCAGAGACTTTTTGTTGAAGCCAGAATTGCTTAGAGCAATTGCTGATTGTGGTTTTGAGCATCCTTCGGAAGGTTAGTATCAGAAGATAAATCAGCAAAAACGAGTACATAACATGAGCTTGGCAATAGACGTCGTCGACAGGCCAGCATATTACTGAAGAACAGCTTGGTATCTGTTTTTCGGTTTCTGCAGTGACTATTCAGAACCTCCATCGGAGTTCAAAAGCCCAACATATTTGGGCTGCTTATCCCGTTGAGTTCTGACTCCAAGATTCGAGTACCACTGTCCCTGAAGGCAATATTCGATATCATGATCACCATACAAAGTCATAGCTTTGCTGAAGTTTTAGTTTGAGCATCTTGAGTCCGGCCACTTTTTTAAGGATGGCGGTTCATGAGCATTTATCTAATCCTAGCAACAGTCTATGCTGCTGTCGCAGGTGACAGACACCCCTCTTCAGTTCCTTCATTACACTAATATCTTGAAAGCACAAGGAGGAATGAATTGGAGAATATGCTTCTTGTAGTTACATTTATTAGCATATTTATAAGTCATTCGCACCCATTGGTGTCTTGCTCGTTATGTGCACGTTTTCTCTGAGAACTATAAATTATTTATCCCGGATTCAATTGAACGGCACAACTAACATTTTTTGGTTCATATGAACCGATATTTACACAGTGCAGCAAGCATGTATCCCGCAGTCTATTCTCGGTAACGATGTGTTATGTCAAGCCAAGTCGGGTTTGGGTAAGACCGCTGTATTTGTTTTGTCAACCTTGCAACAACTGGACCCAACCCCAGGTGAAGTCTCCACTATCGTCATCTGTCACACCAGAGAACTTGCATATCAGATTAAGAATGAATATGCTAGATTTTCAAAGTACATGCCGGAGGTTAAAACTGAGGTGTTCTATGGTGGTGTCAACATCAAGCAGGACGCTGAAAAGCTCAAGAATAAGGACACATGTCCCCACATCGTTGTCGGTACTCCAGGTAGACTCAATGCATTAGTTAGAGACAAGTACATTAGATTGAACAACGTCAAGAACTTCGTCATTGATGAATGTGATCAAGTTTTAGAACAAGTTGGTAAGTATTTGCCCAAGTCAGTTCACGTTTTTATTGAAAATAAGTGCTAACATTCAGTTATAATATAGATATGAGAAGAGACGTTCAAGAGGTTTTTAGAGCTACACCATTTCAAAAGCAGGTCATGATGTTCTCTGCAACATTATCTCAAGAAATTAGACCAATCTGTAAAAAATTCATGAAGAATCCATTAGAGATCTATGTTGATGATGAAAAGAAGCTTACTTTACACGGGCTACAGCAATATTACATCAAGTTGCCAGAAGAAAAGAAGAATCTCAGGCTAGCTGAGTTGCTCGACTCCTTGGAGTTCAATCAAGTGATCATTTTCGTGAAATCCACCAAGAGAGCAACTGCATTGAACAAGCTCTTGTGTGACTCTAACTTCCCATCCATTGTTGTCCACTCTGGTATTCCACAGGAGGAAAGAATTGCTAGATACAAGCTTTTCAAGGAATACAACAAACGTATTTGTGTCTCCACTGATGTCTTTGGAAGAGGTATTGATATAGAAAGAATTAACTTAGCTATAAATTACGATTTACCAAGCGAAGCTGATCAATACCTTCACAGAGTTGGTAGAGCTGGTAGATTTGGTACCAAGGGTTTATCTGTCTCCTTTGTCTCGACCGAGGCTGATGAAGAGATTTTGAACAAGATCCAAGAGAGATTTGATGTGAAGATTCAGGAGTTTCCGGAAGAAGGTGTTGACCCTTCCACTTACATGAATACTTAGATTCTCTATCAAAAAGTTTAAACTAGTTCTTTGGAGTTTTAAAAACGGTATGTATCTTTTGTATGTACCCTGTATGTACTTGTATGTACCTTGTTCTAACTGTTATATTAGACACATGATAATATCATGTCTGTCCTTAGAAAATATTAACAGTATGAGTATTACCATGAAATTATAAGAAAAGCATCCAGCTTCTATCATGAACACAGGACAAATGTAACTTGTTTGTAAGAGAGTGAGAGTTCTGAGAAGATATAATCGAAAATATTAAGCCCATTTTCCTAGCAAAGCCATCAAACCTGCACCAACACACATGATAATATATGCCATTACCATTCTCTTCATTGAGCCCTTACCTTTAAATTCATCACTAAATAAGAATTCGTGGGCCATGAGTTCGATAAGACCGGTGTATATAAGAATACCTGCTGAAATAGAATCAAAACAACCATTTGTAATCAAAGCTCTTCTGGATTCTGGTGGATAAGATGATCTTACACCAATACCAATTGCAATAGCAATAGGAGTTGTCAACCCGTATACACCTGCCAAAACCCATGGAGTCCATCTCTTATCCTTACTCCAGTTGACAAGGGCAATTCTAGTACCTAAACCAAGACCCTCGAACAGCTGGTGGAATACGACGACAATATAAAGAGAAACAAATTCGTCACCAGAGACTGCTAGAGTAAGACCGACGAACACAGAATGGAATATAATACCAAATTCTAAAACAAAGACACTAAGCAATTGTCCCAAGTATTGTTCCTTACCTGGATCAGCAGCCGGAGTACCAACAACTTCTGGGTTTTGGTGGGAGCCAGAGTGGGAGAAGTGACCAGAACGGATAACGTTGCCACCAGTAGCAGTTTTATTCTCCTCGGAGAGATCGTTTACACCATCTTCAACGTCAGAATCAAGTTCCTTCTCTTTCTTTACAAATAAGTCAGCTTCACCAAAATGAGAATGGTTGTGAGCTTCAGCATCGACAGATGCGCCAGTTAGCTTGGCTTCAACCCATTTATATGCAATAAGTTCAGCGAAGAACATGACCATCAAAGTGATCAAACAGATACCAAAAGCAAGAGGATAGTCAGAAAATGGATATCCCAGACATTCATTTCCGAGAGCATCACTAGCTGGCTCAAGCAAGTGGATGAATGCAGTTGCAACAATGACACCTGAACCAAAATATTTGGCAATGAAGAAACACCATGATGGCATTCTGATGAACGAATACCGCGAAGATAGAATAGGGAAGAAGGCACCAAACGACGATGCAATCAAAATGACGAACACAGAGGAGATTCTTGCACCCCAGTTATCACCATCGTATTCATTACCTGATTCACAGGTGTCCTCTCTACGTAGCACCTCCACAAATTCAGCTAAAACAGACATCTTGATGATAATTCTAAAGTAGATCTACCTACAAGACCCTTTCTGATAGTAAAACCCTTAAAGACCCTACTAATTCAGATCTCTGAATATGCTTGCAACCTTCCCTTTAAATATGATAGCAACCAAAATTCCAATCTTGGTGCCGTAGCGTATTTTATCAATAATATACCTTAGTGGTTATCGAACTGGTATAATTTTTTACCTTTTCGTCACCTATTTTTACAAAATTCTTTTTCCCTATTGTACGCTAAAGTCCCTGAACTCTCTCTCCATTATGTCCCTCAATAGTCCTCTTTTTACCTCACAGAATGGCTCTCGTCACCACTCTAGTTAAAAATTTTCCTTACTTTACCTTGTTCTTTTTGACTTGCAGCATCACCGTGGTGGTTATTTCGTATTACATAATCATGAAATACTCAAAAGAGCTTATAGATTCTCCCGAGCTCGACGGGTAACTTGCATCACAAACGGCTTGTCTTATTCATTGGCTCTTGTTTATGGTCACATCTATAATCTAATAATCTAGTGTGTTGATGAGCACTAATTGGTCGGCTCCAGCAGCTAATTTTGCAGATAAATGTTTATCAGCTCTCGAAAAAACTGTTGAATGCGCGGCAAGGTTTAGCTAAATTTTGTTAAAGATGCAACAAATCATTTAGATAGCCTCCTCTACAGTACATCCAGGAAAATCTTCCAGCAGCTGTTCTGTATTATACAAATGTCAGAAGCGACTTTTGAGGAATCTTAGTCTGGTTTTCTGCAAGAGCTGAAACTATTTCGGAGTAATGGCATTATTGAGATCTGCGCGACAATTAGAACAGCCTGCATACATTAATAAGGCTGTATAACGAAAACAATAAGCTTTCCGAGGAATGTTTTTGGGGAATATCATTAAATATATTAGTAAATGTAAATGTTGTAAAACACTAGAGTGGGTCTATGAAAATGCAGACATTCACAGGTTTTCTAAGGTCTTGTGTGAGGTTCGTCTTCTTCATCAGAACTGTCTCTCTCAGATACGGCAAGAGCTGCAAGCCTTCTTGCACGCTCGTACTCGGATTCGTTATGCAGATCATGATTATTGTCGGAACTGTAATCGGACTCCATCTCGTCGCTTTCAGCGCTTTCGTCCTCTGTAACTTCTGAATTCTGGCTCAGTTCATTTTCAGGAGTGGCTGGCATACTGATAGAGGCCTTGCGGGGATCCGCAGTAAGAATTTTTTTAATTTTGGTCTCAAACTTCTTACCACGGTCACTTTGGTTGTCTGAAGGAATTATTTGAGAATTAATGGCTTGGTTTTCTTCAATATCGCTTGCAGGTTTTTCTCCACGCAGGCCAACAAACCTCAGGGCCTTAGAGAGTTTATCGGTCCTTTGAAGAGGTACTTTCTTTTGGTTAACTTTGTAACGACCAATCACTTCTCCATCTTCATTCTCCACAATAATATTATCGTCTATTCTGTAGCCATGATATCTTTGAGACGCATGATGTGAGCTTTTCTGTACTTTCTTTCCTAGCAGTAATTTATTGCTTGGATTAGTGCTGTTAACCAAATCATGTATTTTTTTATCAGGATTCTGAAAGCCTTTGTATTCGAATTCTGGACTCTTCTGAGAATCGCTATCTGCAGCAGGATATATGCGTCTAGAGATGTTAACTAGTTTAGCTCTCAATGATGTTAAACTGTGTAAGCTATTTCCATCTGTAGATTCACCTTCGGAGGTATTTGATTTAACGGTGGTAAGGATCTCACCATGTTGGTCTTCAATTATGAGTTCAGAGCCCTCTTCATATCCATAGGTTGGGAAGTGGACCTCTCCTTCTTCATCGATTTTAGGACTGAGGTCATGATCATTGATGGAATAACGAGACTTGATCTTCTCCATTTGATTAGATGTTATTCGGATAAGAGGAGCATTACGCACTTCTTGAGACATTTGAGTTGTCTCATGCTCATTAGGAATTATAGGTGGCTCCATTGGTGCCGTTTCGTTGGAGGTTGATGATTCAGCATGCTTAGTTTCTTCTTGCAATGCATACTTTTCTGACCCAATGCTGGCATCCTCCCTGCTGCTTTTAGCACCGGTCGAGTCCAAGGTTAAAGCATTATTTTTACGAAGGTCCAGTGTCTCAGGAACTGGTGGTCCCTTTCGCTTTTGCTTCATCTTCTTTTGCATGCGTCTCTTCTGTTTTCTCCTTCTTGCTCCACCTGCTGGCTTCATGTGTGCAGTGGCGTCACCTTCTTCCGCTGGGATAGATTGTGAAGCCCCCTCTGTATTTCTATCGGGTATATTTCCGACATCTAAACCCGCCCTTTGTCCTTCTGCTAAAGCCAAAGTATCGATTCTTTTAATCGAAAATGAAGTGCTACTCTTTTCCAACTTTGGTAATCTAGATGTCCATCCACCACCCTCTGTCTCGACCCTTGTCAACGTCATAGTGAAACTCATAGACTGTAAATGACGACCTAAGGTCATCACAGCGACTGAAGATCCATGTACTATGATACTAGTTAAGATTAAAAAGCATACAGTTGGCCAAATGACTCGGATCAATTGATGATATTCCTCTGCATCGGGATATAGAGTAGTAGGGCCGTGCTCTATGTGCAATACATGAGCCTCTAAGTCCCCAAATGCAATGATCGCGGCAAAGACAGCACCAACACCAATAGGTCCAAAGTGGCCGACAAAAAGAGCCTCCTTCCAATTTTTTATATCAGGATTAAAGGGTTTGATAGCTAATACAGCTGGAATCCGTCTCAAAAATAACACGACAATGGCAAGACATACTAATCGCCATACATTCAAGCCCAATTCCTTGTTGTTAAATTGCTCCCACGGTATAATAGAGCCGAAGTAGACAAAGTAGGCCAAGTTTAATAATAAATCGATGACTGAAGAGACATGCGATTCTTCTGTTCTTTCAGAAAATCTTCCATCCCATGAAAAAGCAGCACCCGCTGCAAAAGATGCTAGAAGGTCATCCACTCCTAGAATGGAGCCAAATCCGGCGCAAAGAAGAGCCAACATCATATAGAATGCCAGAAAGGACTCTCGATCAATCAAATCTTTATCCTCAGCAAATTTCAATGCTTTCCTGCCACAAAATCCGAGGAAGGCTCCAAGAATGCATCCAAACAAACACTCATATAGAACAGTAGTGGTGATCCAATCTTTGGCAATGACTCCGGCATTGCTTCCGTGGGTGATTATATTGATTGATAGGTAGACGAATGGAACAGACACACCATCATTACATGCAGACTCTGCACTCAATAAGTTTCTCAGATGTGCAGGCACTCTTCTGGCAAATTTTCCCTTACCAACAACTGCCTGTGCCAAAACAGGATCGGTGGCGGTGATACAAGCTGAAATCAATAGACCATATCCGTAAGTCATTCCAGGTATAATGAGCCAAATGAATAAGCCAATAATGAGCCAACCGGCAGTCATTACGGGCAGTAGTAAAAGAATAACGCCCAACCAATGTCTCCATATATATTTCTTAGGCAGCTCGACGGCAACGGCCACGATTTCGATACAAAGGAGGACTCGGCTTATCTCCAATGTGATATATGCTTCGTTACCCCATGACGAGGGCACCAGCCATTGCAAACAATGTGGACCCACAATCAGACCATACAACGTGGCGACTGTTGCCTCACCGATGTATAACTTCTCCTTGATAAATAATGAACATAGTGAAAATAACGAGGCAAACACGGCTAGGATAGCATACGCTACATGAGCTTTATCTGGATTAAGATGCTCCCAAACCATCGTTGCTTCTTCATATGTCAGTGCGATGCAAGGTATAACTATCTAGCGCTCCTGTGGTTACACAGTAAAAGAACCGTTCACTTCTTGTCTTGCTAATAATCCTTCTTCTTCTTGATCTAACCGGTATATGCTGCTTTTCGTCTGTGTATCCCTTCCTCCTACCTCACAACAATATTCTGGTTACGCAGCCCGTGTGAATACTCCCATAAGTGTAGTTGCCAAGAGATTCATAATAGGTAAAAAGGTTCACCCAAGAAGTCCAAGACGATTTCTAGTGAATAGAGACTCGCAATACCAAACTTCCTTCCGATTGAATCCGGATATGTAGGTCGGTCAAGGTCACTTGGTTCCAGTTTAGAATTCAGAGTGAAGTTCCAGTTTCTTTTCCCTGGCTGTGTAGAGAGTAAATAGAAATATTAAAATGGGGTACGGATGTTTATTGTAACCCCCTAAGGTAATGGATCATCACTACTTTATTGTCATGATCTCTTGATCAGATAAGTGCAAACTTATCCGTTATATCTCAGATCAGTAAATTTTGTATTAGATATGTTTTTGGTACAACTTTCAGCTGATCTATTACTTTGAGTTCCTGATTAAGTTTTATGGACTCTTCTTAATTCGAACATTGCTCTCTTCATCTGTTAAAAAAAATAATACCAATTTTTTTAAAATGTTGAACCACCATCCTTTTAGTGTTTCTTTAATTTACGCTATTAAAAATAGTTATCGTATATTAGATTTTCTGAAAACTAAGGTCAATGCTTCGAAATCAGTATTGTCACATAACTTTGACTATGCTTCCAATCTGTATAACAGTCTAGCGTCTGTTAACACACAGATTTCCAACATCAACAATCGATTACGTAACCCTATTTATTCACCAACCTGGTTGTGACATAGGATATCCGCTTAGTGGCTATTTGGTTCCCAACCACTAAGGTACATTAAATGATGGAGATATATATTTCAACTAATATAAATATCAAACAGGAAAAGTTGGGTTTCCAGCATCATAGCTCAGTAAATTGTATGTATTTATGAACCAAATAAAATCTATATAAAAAAAGCTCCCATAATGTCTGAATTAATTCAACTTTTGCTACGAGATGATGAAGTTGGCTGTGTACAAGGAAATGACTACAATGGTGAGAACTGGGGTGCCAGACTATCTTCTGTCTTCGTAATTTTGATAACATCTTGCTTTGGAGCCTTCTTCCCAATTTTGTCTTCAAGATATACTTTGATTAAACTTCCTTCTTGGTGTTTCTTTTTGGCTAAGTTTTTTGGATCTGGTGTTATTATTGCTACCGCCTTTATTCATCTTCTACAACCAGCTAATGAACAGATGGCTAATGAATGTCTAGGAGCTCCATTTACAGACTATCCAATGGCGTATGCCATCTGTTTGATCTCTCTCATGATGATGTTTTTGGCTGAGTTGGTGGCATACCGTTGGTTCCAGAACAAAGCTATTTTGGAAAGAGAATTACAAGAGTCCAAAGTTCTTGTTTCGGATGAACCCAATCAAAAAACTGAGGATATATATTCGAAACAAATGCATGTTGCGACTGATGTCGAAAACTTCTTCGGGGATGATGACTCTGTTAGTTCTAAAGAAAAGTTTATGGGACAGTTGCTTAATGTGTTTGTTCTAGATTTTGGCATTATTTTTCACTCTGTCTTTATTGGACTAACATTAGCTGTGAGCGGTGAAGAGTTCAAGACTTTATATGTCGTGATTGTGTTCCATCAGATGTTTGAAGGTTTGGGTGTCGGGACTAGAATCGCTTTAATCGATTGGCCTGAAACCAGAAGATGGACTCCCTGGCTGCTTGCTGCAGCGTATGGCCTAACAACTCCTATTGCAATTGCAATTGGACTTGGTGTCAGAAAATCCTATCCACCAAATTCAACCAAATCATTAATAACAAACGGTGTATTTGACTCTATATCAGCAGGTATTCTGATCTACACTGGTCTCATCGAATTGATGGCACACGAGTTCCTATTTAATAGAGAGTTTGTCGGTCAAAAATCATTCTGGAAAATGATATGGGCCTATGTAGTTATGTGTGCAGGAGCAGGTATAATGGCGCTATTAGGTAAATGGGCCTGATCTTATATATTTTTATCGTATTATTTAGAATTGAATCTGAACTTTCATCCCTACATTAATTATCATGATTTATCCTTCTTTTATTTATTATGTAATCATATGATCCTTCAAGAGATTTTTCAGGAATAGGCAAAATTTTGATCCATGATGATCAATCAGAAAGATGAAGCAGGAAAATGTAGAAGACATAAACATAACAGGAGAGATACGCTTGTGATGGCAAAAAAGTCAAAAGCTAAACAATCCAATCCTGTTGTGACAGAGTCTCCAAACAAGGATACGAAGACCAATAAGAAAAATGGTGCATTGGACTCAACTGTCTCACAACCAAATCAACGAAAGGTTGGGAGATCTATTGTTGCACAGTCGTCTAGCTGGACAGGAAAGTTACCAGGCTCATTATTACATGAACATTGCCAAAAACAGAAATGGGGAAAGGTTGAATATGATATGAGAAAGACCAAAGATGGATTCATAGGGACGGCTCGATTGAGCTGGAAAAATCCTAAAACACAGGAACAAATAGAAGTTAGAATGCAGCCGTCGGCCACTGTTAAGTCTCAGGAAACACCATTAGAGGCAAGACATTACGCAGCCACTTATGCATTACATAGAATAGCATCGGATAAGAACATTCATATGGTTCTTCCAACTAACCATAAAAAGTTGTGGGCAGAGTTAGAAGAGGATAGAAAGAAATTATTGAAGAACGATCCGCAGAAGGCAAAATCAGAATATTGCTCTGATCCGTTCTCTGTGGTTATTGAAAAGAGAAAACTGGAAGAAAAATGGGCTAAACAACTAGAAGCAAGAAAGGAAAGCGAAAACAAAATCCAGAGACCTGCGATATCCATCGGTGGTAAATCGATTACGAACAACGCTACAAAGCCAACTAATGCTGGTTCTAAGTCTGTTAGTAATAGAGATTCCAGGAATAACACAGATTTAAAGTTGATCAAGCAGAAATCTTTTCCTAGAAAAGTATGGGAGAACACCACTTTTATAGACTTGCGTCCTGAAACCAGACAGCTGATCGAGAAAACTATAAAAGGTCATATTATATGGTCAGAGGATACGGCAGAAAATCAAACAATCAACATAGAAATGGTGAATATTCTTGAGAAGCTTGGATTCAGGAAGTCTCACTCAGAAGAGGCTCTTAAGTACACCGACTCTTTTACAGATGCCTTGGAGTGGTTGATTTTTCACCTCCCTGAAGACGACCTTCCCGCATTATTTGTAAAAGACAGTAAAGACTCTAACATGCAATTGAAAATAAGCAAAGATTTAAAGAAAGAGTACATGATACAAAGACTAGAGCAAGGGGGATTCAGTTTGAATCAGATAGAAACGGCAATCAGTTTATGTGGATTCCATGAGGTCGAGTTAGGAGTCTATCTAACCTCCACGCTGACATTCTTCTCCAGTTCTATAGAGGAGCCTACTAGTGACATGATTTGGAAGGAAGAGATCGAATCTTTAACAGCAATATTTAGCGAGGATAGGGTAAATGCAAATAACAATTATATTGTTGATATTCTCCTAAATCCCGAGGGTCTGGAGGATGGCCTATTAGCATTAAGGGTTTATAAATCTAGAAACTATCCACAAGACATTCCAGGACTTCACCTCATAGTCAAGAACCGCTCTTATAGATTGGCAAACTATATAAAGGTATCTATAATTACAAACCTCCTGAAACATGTGGTTCGTGATGGGCTTTTGAGCATGCCCATGATATTTTCATGTGTGCAGTGGTTGGAAGAGAATGCACTATCTCTCATCCAAAGCCCCGGTCCATTGTATGACTATCAAACAAGAGAATTGAAAACTGAAATCGGAAAGCCTGAGACCAAACCGCAAGCAAGTTCAATCAAGCCAAAGAAGAAAAGACAACGGACAACCGTTGATTTAGAAAATCTTCGTATTAGTTATCACGAAAGGCTAGAACAGAAAGAATACAAAAGCTTTTTGGACAAAAGAGCCACTTTGCCTGCTTGGAGAAAGAAAGATGAGCTCATTGAGGTCATAAACAACAATAAGGTTTGTCTGATTACGGGTGAGACTGGTTCGGGAAAATCAACACAAATCGTTCAGTTTATCCTCGATTATTTAAACAGCCAAGGTAATTTTGCTACAAACATTCTTTGTACACAGCCCAGAAGAATCTCCACAATTGGTCTAGCTGACAGAATTTCTGATGAAAGGGTAAGTCAGTGTGGAGATGAAATAGGTTATATCATAAGAGGTGAGAACAAGACTTCAAAGAATACCAGAATATCATTTGTAACTACAGGTGTCTTATTAAGAATGATTCAAGGTTTCATAGGAAAGTCTTCCGACTCCGAAAATAGCTTTTTCGATAATTTGGGATATATTTTTGTCGACGAGGTTCATGAAAGATCGGTAGATAGTGACTTTCTTTTGATCATACTCAAGAGCGTAATCCAGAAATTCCCTAAATTGAGGATTATTTTGATGTCCGCAACAATTGATATCAATGTATTCAAGGGCTATTTTGACTCAACAATATCACATGTCCATATAGAAGGTAGAACATTTCCTATTGAGGACCACTATTTGGATGAAATATTAGCCGACGTTAACTTTGAGATTACTTCTAGAGATAATGAGACCATACAACCCAAGGCCGAATCTAAATTTTTTCAACTGGGAAATATCAATTACGATTTAATATCTTGTCTAGTGGCTTGGGTAGACAAGAAACTATCTGACGAGACCAATAATGGTTCCATCTTAATATTTTTGCCAGGTGTCTTAGAAATCAAAAAATGTATTAGAAAGATTCAAGAACATAGTTCAAAGTTTTGGACATTACCATTGCATTCCGCCTTAAGTTCAAATGACCAAAAAAGAATATTTAAAATCCCTCCAAAAGGTCTTCGAAAGGTTGTTGTTTCTACGAATGTTGCTGAAACTTCCATTACTATTCCAGATGCAGTTGTAGTAATTGACTCCGGTAGAGTGAAAAGTGTTCATTTCGATTCAAAATCGAACTCCAGTAAACTCTTAGAAGCTTGGGCATCAAGAGCCGAAGTAGGGCAAAGAAGAGGAAGAGCTGGACGTATTAGGAATGGATATTGCTACAAGCTTTTCACATTTCAGACAGAAAATGAGATTATGTTGAAGCAACCAATACCTGAGATAAAGAGAACCAGACTTGAGAATCTATACTTAGTTGTCAAATCCATGGGTATTGAAAACGTATATGAGTTCCTTAAACTTGGTCTTGATTCTCCCTCTCATGAAAATATTGCAAGTTCCCAGCAGCTATTGACTGAAATGGGGGCATTACATAATGATCATCTAACAAGTCTGGGATCATATTTATCTTTGCTTCCTACAGATTTGAAATCGGGTAAATTGTTACTATTTGGAACTCTCTTTGGTTGCTTAGAGGAGTGTCTGACATTAGCAGCTGTCGGAGTAACAGGGAACCCTTTCCAAACAAGGGGTGACAATAGAGATGAAGCCAAGAAATGTCAGAATCAGTTTGGCGAGGGAAAAGGTGATTTGATAGCTGTGTTGAACGCATATAACACATATTGTGAGGTGGAGCCCAAGCAAAGGAGAAAATGGTTAGATCGTCATTTTTTGTCTTATCTCACAATCAATGATATTCAATCCACAAGAACGCAATACATTTCATTGCTACAAGATCTTGGTTTTGTGCCTCTAGACTATGGTAAAAAGAGCGTTTCGTACAAGTTTCTTAACAGAAATAATTCAAACTCTAATATTTTGAATTCGTTAATTTGTTCATCTTCATATCCCCATATATCCCATGTTCAGTTCCCAGATCCAAAATATATAGCCAGTGCTGCTGGTTCGGTAGCTGTTGATCCTGATGCCAAAAAGATTAAGTTCTGGATAAGAAATGAAGAGTTCGTGAAGGAGAGCTCTATGGTGAATAAGGAGTGCAATGGAGACAAGTGTTTACCAGCTAAAAGAGCTTTTCTTCACCCATCATCTACATTATTTGATACCAAATCGGAAGAGGAATCTGTCACATACAGTGAGGCCATTCAGGATGGTTCTGAGATTAAATTAAAAGTTCCTGAAAATTCTGTCACTTTGAACTCATCGTTTGTTTGTTACGGCTCATCTCAAGTTACTAGTAAGCTGTTTCTGAGGGATCTGACCCCTGTCACAATACTTGCTGTTTTGTTGTTTGGGGGACCTATTTCATATGATCTGGGAAATTGGACTAAGGGGGCTACATCTCCAGGTATTGTGATGGGCGGATGGCTGCCAATCAGGACCTGGTGTAAGAATGGAGTACTTATTACAAAACTTAGACATTTACTAGACCAGGCGCTAAGAGATAGCTTTTCCTCTCCTCGATACAACTCAAATGATAAGGAAGGCGGTATGGGTGCCGATATCTTGACAACGGTTGAAAAAATCCTGGCAGTAGAAACTAGATAATTAATATTAATATATTATACAGCAGATCACTAACTAATCGAACATTATGCACAGAGACCTCAATATCGAAGAATCATTATTTATTTAACAACTTTGAAGGAATTTAGACCGCAATCCTTCAATACACCATTCTTCACCCAAAATGACAGACCTTCATTGACTAACTTGAGTGACATTTGTAGTTGCATACATACGGTAGCCAGTTTCACTTCAGATCCTTCAGCTTGGCTCTGAAAGAAATACAAAATAGCTGCCTTATCAGCTGATACCTTGAAGTTCATTACTTTATTGTTCAGTTCAATGCTAAGATCAATGAGTGTCAACGATGGAAGAAGTGATAATCTTCTTCCTTTCTTTTTCTCTTTGAATTGCCTCTCATAGCTATTCAAATACATCTTAACTTCCTCCGGAAGCATAAACTTCTGCTCAGGCAATTCCGGCCAGTATAGATGTGAAATGATAGATGAGTGCACTGTACTGGAATTAATTGCTCGATCGATCTTCTTACTTTGTATTATGTCTTTCATCATCACATCCAATGAATTGAATTCCGACGTGCCAAATCGAGCCTTTAGTAGCTGCAACTTTGTGTATACTTCTCTAACATCGTAATTTGTAATCTTCAACAATTGCTCTGAAAAGACCTTTATGAGTTCGCTCAGGAAGACACTTTTAGTATCAAAAATGGAGATAAGAGATTCCACAACATCTTCGACAACACCTTTGCGGAAATCAGGAAGCGCATCGACTGGATCTGGAGTCCAATTGAGACTCCTGTCAAGCTCAGGTCTAAAGGATTGTTTAACACCACTTTTTCTCAATTCTACAGCAAGTTCAATGAGCTTGTTGTCCGTTGATGTATCCAACAATGCAAACACAATCTTCTCTACTGTATCTTCTCGATCCTTAAGATATGCTCTAATCTGTCGACAAACTTTATCTAGCAAAACACCACGATGATCGATTATTAAGAAGGATCTTATGGTAGAGATATAACATTTGATAATATCAATAGTATTGACACCGGCATGCAACAATCTCGTTCGACATAGACGAATAAATGAATTAACTAAATCAGTGTTTTGCTGGCCAGTTGAAAGACACTCTCTGAGCTCCTGTAATGCAAATTTAGAATCTGGATAATCAATGATGATGTCGAAACTTTCTGTTATTCTTAAATTAACCAGTTCATTTTTAACTAGATCATTCAAAAACTCAAAACTGAACTCAGACGTCGGCAAAATATCTCGTAACTTAGGATTGAGATCCTGGTAGATCCAGGCAAGTAACTCTTCCAAAACAGGGCTGTTCCAAACTTTAGAACATCGACCTTTGACATACCAAGTAATCTTCAGTTTAGTCAATTGTATTATCAGCTGTGTCAACTCATCTTGAAGCTGAACATGATTTAAAATGTTTGACGTCTCACATAATTTCTGGTGTATAACTGGGTCAGGCGCTATGAAGAGTCCATATTCGTACCATTCCTTTATCGAGAACCAACATTGAGGATCTAGGGTGATCTGTTGGAAGATTGAATTGGAGCACCTTTCTATCAAAGTGACTTGTTCTGGAAGAAGCGATATCAATGTTGAGCAATAAACCAATCTTTGCCTAGTATTAACGATCCATTCGAAGAGAAATTGTTGATTGGCGGACCCGCTCGCCATCTGGTTCAGGATCTCAATCCCCCGTTTATTCAGCTGGAGTCTGATGACCTCCAAAAAATTGTCAAACATCTCTTCGTTTCCAAGTCCGATATTCCGCAACGCTGATTTTACACGCAAGCTGGGTTCACTTATTTCCTGTGTATAATTAACAACAATTTCCGAGATCCAATCCATAACCAAGGCATTATTTGATGAGGGATCATCTTGATCTGAGTGGCGGTATTTCACACTCGGTGGCTGAAACACGCTGACAAAGCAATCCACATCTAATGGTAGCGTTGTCATTGTTTTTCTTGCCTCTGGAACCTTGATTGACCTATAATTTCAACAAGAACTGTTTACAGTCCTCCTGATCGAGACTAAAACATCCTATTTGAAACCTAAACAAAGAAATAAAATCGATAGACCCGCGTATTATTTGGCAGAGAAGTTTTGACCTGGAGGATTACAAGGATAAAAGGCCTTTTTATCATCAGATGGTGCAAATGAGAGATCAGAAGATAACTACTAGGGAGAAATAAAGATGTCATCAAAGCCTGCAACAATCAAGAAGTTTCTAGAAGTAACTGGGACGACTTCATCCGAGGTGGCATCGTTTTTTCTGTCGAGAAATCAACAACGAATTACTCAGGCCATCAACGATTATTTTTCAAACCCACAACTGATCAAAACAATTATCAAGGGAACACAGGGCAAATCTGACAATGTTATAATTTCACAAGAACTCAGAGAGATTTTTGACAAATACAAAGAGGGTGAGTTAGATCAGACAGCACCATTTGGAAGGACCTTGCATATTAACATACAAAATGTTTTATAGATGAAGCAGATGTGTTAGGAAGGCCATATATCGGTGTGAATGGAACAATCGATTATATCGCCGATTTAGGACATGAGCCTGAAGACCTTGTAATTTTGGCTCTAGCACAGTTTTTGGAATCTCCTTCTGTCGGAGTTTTCAAGGAAGATTCATTTTTACGAAATTGGGCTCAGGTTGGGTGCAATTCTTTGAAAGAAATGAAAGATTACATAGAAAATGAGTTACAATCCAATTTAGCCAATGATGAAGACTATTTTAAAACTGTCTATCATTTTACCTATAAGTTTATCCTAGAGAAGAACGAGAAACGCATACCAACCGAAACTGCCGTGGATTATTGGCGACTAATGATCCCAGATCAGTACCGATCACAATTGCATGTGTTCATAGAATTTTTGGAGTCTCAGAAGGTTAATGGAATCACCAAAGATCAATGGGACATGTTTCTCCCATTTCTCGTATTATACCATGAGGACTCTCATCTCGCTAAATACGATGAATCCCAGTCCTGGCCTGTACTTATGGACGAATTTCACGATTGGTTGGAGGACAACGGTAGACTATAATGTATAATTACTGAATAATATATCATTAATTCTTAATCACGATCACTGTTTCTTATCATTATTATATCGGTGTCAGGATGTATACAATCTAGAAAGTTTTCAAAAAAAATTTTCTGTCCCTGTATCTGGAGCATCTAAAAAATAGTTAATAGGGTACGACTGATCTATCTTGTTCAATTCGTTCATATAAATTAAATCCCTTGAAGTCTCCTAATCATCAAGTTGTTGTTTGAATATTGAAAGTTATATCTAACAGCTTTAGGAATGGTGAAGTCGTATCAACGGTATGAACAGGTCCACTGTATGGGAGTTATAGCTTCCCATTCCAATTCTATTTATTTGGAGGGAAACGAGACTTCCAATGGTAAGAAAAGAGGTGGACAAGTCATTAGTGCTGGATTAGAAGAAGTACTGATTTGGGACATCAGAAGTGGTGAGCTGGTGAAATCGCTGAGAGATGGAGTGTCCCCAGGAGCACTGAATTCTTCCTCCCAATCTGCTCCTCCACAAGTAGTTCGTTTAGAGCATGAACCAAATTCAAATATTCTTGCTGCAGGATATAGTGATGGTACAATAAATATTTGGGATATCACTTCATCATCAGTCCTTATGAAATTTTCTGGCCACAAGTCTTCTGTGACTATGCTTAAATTCGATCGATCTGGAACTCGTCTGGTGTCTGGATCCAAGGATACCACTATCATTGTTTGGGACCTTGTTGGAGAAACTGGATTATTCAAGTTGAAAGGTCACAAAGATCAGATAACAGGTTTGAAACTATTGACTGAGCCCGAAAACACCAATTTAGATGAAATGGAGGATTGGCTCATAAGTATTTGTAAAGACGGTTTGATAAAACTCTGGGATTTGAAATCTCAACAGTGCATTGAAACCCATGTTTCACATGCTGGAGAATGCTGGGCTCTAGGAACTAGCACAACAAATGAATTATGCATAACCAGTGGAATGGATTCACAACTTAAAGTGTGGAAAATCGATTTACAGCAAAAGGAAAAAAAATTAATAGAACAAGGTGCATTTGAGAAACAAAGCAAATCACGAGGAGCAGACATAGACTTTCATATGAGCAGTCAAGGAGAATTCTTCTATGTATCTAATACAGACAGAACGGTTGAAGTTTTCAGACTCAGAACTGATAAGGAAATATCCAAAGCTATGACAAAAAGAGAGAATAGACTGAAGGAAAAAGGACTATCTGAAGAAGAAATTCGGGAGGCCATAGAAAAGTCTAAGATTCAGATGCTAATAGCGCCATTTACTAATGTTTATTCTGACAAATCAAGAATCAGATCCACAACATGGGCACTTAAAGACAACAGACAACTCGATTTATTGACCACATTAACAAACAACTCGGTAGTATACTTCCATATTCCACTACCTGAGGTTGTCAGAAAGCATGATCCGTCAGAAAAAATAGCTGATGAGAAGCACAACCTTCATTATTTAGGACACAGGCAAGATATTAGAGCTTTAGATATATCAGATGACGATAAGTTGTTGGTTACTGGTTCTAACAACGAGTTAAAGATCTGGAATATACAACGCAGATCATGCATTAGAACATTTGACAAGGTCGGATATGTTTTGACTGCAAAATTCTTACCGGGAGCATCACTCGTAGTTGTTGGCACGAAAGAGGGTTCACTTCATCTCATAGATTTGGTCACTTCTACATTTCTTCACTCTATTGAGGATGCACATACGAGTAAGTCCGTTTGGTCAATTGATCTTACACCCGATGGTAAAAGCATCCTCACAGGATCCGCTGATAAGACTGTCAAATTTTGGGAGGTTAAGGTAGAACGTGAACTTGTTCCAGGCTCAACTTCCAATTATGTAAATAATTTGCAACTGAATCACACTAGGACATTGGAATTAACAGATGATGTTTTGAGTGTCAAAGTATCTCCTGATTCTAAACTTTTGGCCGTTGCTCTTCTGGATAATACAGTGAAAATCTTCTTTTATGATACTCTGAAGTTCTTTCTAAGTCTTTATGGTCATAAATTGCCTGTATTGTCTATTGATATATCCTTTGATTCAAAGATGATCATCACCTCATCAGCAGATAAGAACATCAGAATCTGGGGTTTGGACTTTGGTGATTGTCATAAATCCATCTTTGGCCATCAAGATTCTATCATGAAAGTAAAGTTTGTTCCTGAATCGAAGAATTTCTTCAGTTGTTCAAAAGATGGTCTTATTAAATACTGGGATGGAGACAAATTTGAGAATATTCAGAAGTTAGCTGCGCACCAATCGGAAGTATGGAATCTGGAAGTGAGCTCAACCGGAGAGTTTATGGTATCTGTATCCCATGACCATAGTATTAGAATATGGGAAGAGACTGACGATCAAGTTTTCATTGAGGAAGAGAGAGAAAAAGAAATGGATGAGCTTTATGAAGAAGATCTTTTGAATTCTTTGGAGAGAGATGACCGTAAAGAGAATGATGAGGACGACGAAACCAATGATGTCGGAAAAGTGACCAAACAGACTTTGGAGACATTGAAGGCGGGCGAAAAGCTGATGGAGGCTTTAGATATGGCCACAAAAGATCTCGAGGAACAAGAAGAACATTCGAAGGCGATCGCACACTTCAAGATGAATAAAAATGGGCAGCCACCAGTTCAACCGATTAGAAACCCAGTTCTACAGGCACTGGGTGTTACAGCAGATGCATACGTTTTGGATGTATTGACTAAGATCAAGCCTGCACAACTTGAGGATGCATTAATAGTTCTTCCATTTTCCTACACAGTAAAGCTGATGAAGTTCATTAGGGTATGGACTACTGCAGACAACTTCAACAGGAATATTACACATGTTTCGTTGATTTGCAGGACTCTTTTTTTGGTAATTTCGATGAATTCGATGGAATTAATCAGTCAAAAGGACAGCCAGTTCCGTAATGAGATGGACGAATTGAGGACACAGTTGCGCATCATGCTCAAGAGTGTAGCTTCAGAGGTAGGATTTAATGTTGGAGGTATGAAGTTTCTGCGCACCCAGTGGAACATGAGCCACATGCACGAGTTTGTTGAACCACCTTCTGTTTCTGAGGATGAAAAGTCGAGAAAACGTATCTACACGACGCTGGCATAAGGTTTTCTGACAGTTTAGAATGTATAGATAATATAATTACTAGAAATTATAATTTTTCAGTAGTTGATACATATCAGACGATTTATGGCTCCACCCAGGATCCATTCGGTTCTACCGTGGCTCCACCATGGCTTTGTAAGATTCCTTCGACTTTATTTTTCATATAGAGGTGAGCATGTTGAATGTGGATCATGAGATTTTTGTTACCATAAAAGTCGTATTACCTAAAAGCTCTGAAGATTAGGGATAACTTTTATTGCACGGGGATTGAAGTCCCGCTTTCGCGGAGACATCCGGGATTTTCCATGGGTCATGTCATGCCATGTCGCGGCCATTTGGGAGGTTGCGGGGTGAAATTTTCGTGGAGAAGCTATGTGGCGAGATTTTTACTGAAGCGCTGAAAAAAATCAGGAGACTTAGCAAAATGAGGGAGCGTTTAAAATAGGGGGTGATTAAGTAATAAATGTGTGACACAGATAAGAATAGTACGACAAAATAAACAACCGGAGTACCCAACAGCAATCAACACTAAAGCTAGCAATAGATGATGGGGT
Source organism: Ogataea nemodendra (assembly GCA_030567775.1). Lineage (NCBI taxonomy): Eukaryota > Fungi > Ascomycota > Pichiomycetes > Pichiales > Pichiaceae > Ogataea > Ogataea nemodendra. Next base: position 569,864 of record JAJLSV010000007.1, read on the forward strand.
GTCATGACTTTTGCCCCATTGGAAACAAACATCATGGAATCAGAATTATAAATAGGGACGTTATCGACCTAGAGATTCTTAGTATATTAAAATTCGTGCTTTGTAATTCTGACTGGATCAATAATTCTCTAAAGCAAATATTAATAATTCAGAATGTCTGTTTCCCCATTAAAGTTCTTAGCAGGTGTCACATTAGTGGCCGTTCCATTGGGATTGACTGCGGTTTTTGCTAGACCAACTTTCGCCAATGCTATTCAATCGAAATTGGATCAAGAGGTAGTAGAATCAAAAAGACAGCACACATACAAGAGTGACTACTACACTTCCAACAAGTCACAAGACGACTTGATCAAGAAATACATGGAGACGGGTGAAGGTAAGGCTAGAAACTATAAGATCAACTGCTGATGAGATTGCGAAATCAGTGCAAGGTTGTCGCAGTTATCTAGAAGTTATATTTTATTCGATATGCGTATTTAATGATTTACGATTATTTATTTAGTCTCTTTAGAACATTCGATATGAACTAATATCAGAGTACTTTCATAATAGGAACATAAAAAGTAGTATTCAGCTGAAAATAATACATAGAAAGAAGGGTAACACCGTACCATTAAATGAGAATCGATGCCACAAAGCAAACAAGAAATGATTATCCATTCACAAACAAACTTATAATAAATTAGGACCAGTATAAATCCCATTATTTACACCCTGAGTCTGAGGCTGAGTCTGTGGTTGTGCAAATGGATTAAAACCTGTTCGTTGCGGCTGTTGCATAGGAAGAGACATAGTACCGCTGTATTGGATTGGTTGTCCACTAAAACCATTAGCCATTCCCTGGTTCTGGAGCTGAGGCGCAAAGGCTCCCCCATTGCTGCCATTTTGAATTCCAGTGAAATTGGTACCAACTTGTAGTTGTGGTTGTTGTGATTGTGACGTCTGTCCTGCCAATGGATTGAATCCAGTCATCTGTCCTTGTTGCTGTAGTAGAAGTTGCTGCTGCTGCTGTTGCTGTTGCATGGTCATCATTTTTTGCTGCTGCAATTCGGAAGACGCCTGCAGTCGCAACTGGTTCTCATGGTACTCTCTCTTGGTCTCAGGAAACACAGGCATTGTTGGCAAGTTCTCAAGGCCGCCGGCTGTGGCTTGAGGTTTTAATGGTAGATAATTAACGGTGCTGGTAGTGGCGGTTTGAGTTTCTGCTGATCTAAATGGATTTGTTCCCGTCAATGTGGGTAATAATTTCTCTCTATTAGAAGAAGCATCAGGTTGAGGTGTGAACGATAATGCAGTGGTGCCCGAGACAGACGAAAATCTGGTACCTGAGAATGGATTGTTACCTGTGTCTGTGTTACTCAGGGTTGAGCTACCTTTGTCATTTGAAAAAGGATTAGTGCTTGATCTTCTTACATTTCCCCTTAACGAAGAAGTGTTCTGTTGTCTCACAGGCTGTTGTGGGGATGGGGTGTATCCGCCAAACCCAGCACCAGTGAAGTTTGAACTCAAGGATGGAGACAATTGCGACCGTTGAGGCTCTACTCCAGTGTAAGTAGCAATACCAGGAGCAGGTATTTGCGGTTGCTGTTGCTGTAGGTTGACAAACTGCAATTCTTGTTGCGCTGCAGGACCTTGAACAACAGAATTCTCCGGAATGGACTGTTGTTGAAAGATTTGTCGGGTAGGGCTATTTGTCTGGTTGGAAAAGGTATTAGAGAACTGGACAGGAACGTTAGAGAAAGGATTAAACCCAGTCTGCTGGAATACTAGACCATTTTGTTGGGCCATTGCGGTAGGTTGTCCAGTTTGCTGCATCCCAGTCACAAACATTGATTGTTCAGTTTGTAATGGTTGATATAGAAGAGGTTGAGATGCGGTCTCACTTGCAGTCTGACCTGGAGTTTGAATTGGAGCTTGTTGAGAAGGCGCACTTAATGATTTAGGTTCTGGGATTTCCTTTTCAGGACTCTCTTTATTATCCTTTTCAGCAAGATATTGTCTTCTGTTAGCTTCGAAGCTAGGATCATTCAAATATTCTTGAAGTGATTCAGCCAACCCAGTCTGAGCATGCTTGATAGTTGGGATGTGCAGCTTTGTTACATGTTCAAGGTGTTTAGCGACTCTTAAAAACGAGACCACTTGGCTAGTTTCTTTTGTGAACAATTTGTAGATTTCAAATGCTCTCTCAGCATCATATTTACTCAGTTCAAAGAAGTGTTCTAGAATGTTAACAACACCCTCATTTAAGGTCTGATACAATGATAATAGATCATTGACAAGCATGCGGAAACTCAAGATAATAACATCGTTGTTGACCTCACTCTCATCAAACTTGCATCGAATCAACGAGTCGATCTGTTTCTGAACACTTTCCACCTCTCTCAAAAGTCCTTTATCAATTGTAAGAGTTCTAATTCTTGATCCTGCATCTTTTGATGACCATGTAGTAACAGGCTTTCTGACATCCTTTATATAGTCATGTTTAACTTTGGCATATTCCTTGGCCCTTGTGGCCAGATACTTTGAATAATTAATTAATGTTTTCAGATCACCTCCGTTGGCGACATATGTACCTGATTTTGCTATGTTTCTGCATTCCAACATATTATGGTGCTTGGATAAGTAAGAAATTGTTGTGTTTTCATCTCCTTCTCTGATCATAATATGTATAACGATCAAACTCTTGTATACAATCGACCATGCAGAATCATCCAATCTCGCAGCCAGAGTCTTCATAATTACCTGGAAATTCTCCGACTTTGGCCCTTCCCCAGTGGCCATTAAGATTGGCTCGATGTATTTCGGCTTCGGAGGTGCTAACTTGATTTTTGTTGCTCCCTAGAATATCATTTGAAACAATCATGTTAGAGTTACTGCTTGCTTACATTGCACTAATGTGACAATTGTTAATTCAGACAACTTGATCAAACATACCTTTACTATCTTTTCAAATGTTGTCATCTCTTGTTCATCTATTTATAGTCAAAGTACAACTAGCAATATTATGGCTCAATTATGCAATTTTATATAATTCTAAGTTGTAGTAGCCTTATAGTAGGCAGTCCGAATATGCGGTCTTATTATTAGTCACCAAGAGACTTATTATGCTGCAAAAATCAAAGCCTGGGTTTTCCTGTTTATTTCTGATCTATTCAGATGCTAGCATCAAATAAAATAGTTCTTCTCTACAGAGGCTGGACAAGCCCTCTTTAAGGTTAAGCAGCACTGTCAGCGTCGATCGCCGCGACTGCCCGACAGTTCCGGCGATTGTCAGGTAAGAAACGCGTTGCGACATGCGCGATGTTGTATTAACTGTTGGTATTAGTATTTGTCCGTATTAGTTGGGGCCAGAAGGGCTTCTGAAAAGATAACCCTGAAGAAATATGAACATCTGAATCATCAGAACGGGACTCGCAGGATTGGTCGTTAAACAGTTGGACATCACAGTCCGAAGATGGTAATTGTCGTTGGAGTCGTTTTCTGATTGAGAGTTCTTTGGCCGCACTCATCATCAAAGACACGGTTTTGTCTAACTATGTTAATGTATGTTTATCACCATATAGAAAATTGATCTTGATACTTACCATGAATTTCTGTGGTGATCTTTCGACTCTGTATTTTCTTAGCTCTTTGTGTCTGTAAACCGTGATTATAAGAATTTGATTGTTCGACTAGCTCATCTATGTCTCTTTTCCTATTTGTAATTTGCTGTTGCATGATGGGGTTTGTGGAATCTGATCTGAGAGAGCCCATTTCGCTGGTAGCGCGTCACGTTTGCGTTATCTGTTACAACTTCTGGTTTGGGCTCACCTTTGACTTTTGTAAGCCAACAAACTCGTATTGTTCGTTTCTTTCTTCGTAATAGTTAGTAACTCTCCCTGTATTAGGCAGAGGATCTCTCTTTTGCGGTCAACTAATTACTTTTTGATAGATCGATTCCCCACTACCTGTTAAAAGTGCCACACTTCGCGTTTTCGTGTAAGGATGTTTTACAGGGTCACTCGCAGCACTATAATACACCCCAGAATATATATTTAGATATGGTGGAATAGTTCAATTCAATACGAGGGAGGCAATCAGGCTGAACAGGCAACTAATAGCTCAGAAACAGGGAAATAATGGTTGCAGTTACCGGTGAAGAACTCAGAGAAGAAGTACAGCCATTGGAATCGTCTATTTCCTCTTCAACGGAACAAGAGAATTGCAGATCCTTGTGGGACCCTCAGGAAATGGTAGAAGATTTATACAATCCAACGAGACCAACAGTGTATATCATTGTTCTCACATTGATTGTGGGAGCCTTGCAATTAGCATGGTCTACGGAATTCAGTGAGGCCACCCCATTTTTACTGTCATTAGGCATATCTAAACATATTCTAGCTCTTATCTGGCTTGCTGGACCCCTCTCAGGAACATTTGGCCAGCCTATTGTCGGGTTGTTAAGCGATAAATGCAACCTTGATTGGGGAAGAAGAAGACCTTTTATAATGGGAGGATGTGTGGCAACTGTGTTGTCTTTAGTTTATCTTTCTCATTGCACCGACATTGTTGGATGGTTTTTCTCAGATGAAGATACGGAGTTGATCAATAAGTATACAATTCCCTTCGCCGCATTTGGTGTATATGTACTTGACTTTTCCATTGCAGTTATCCAGGCATCTTGTCGCGCTTTGATTGTGGATGTAGTGCCCAGTGAGCAACAGCAGATCGCTAACGCTTGGGCCGCAAGAATGATTGGTATTTTTAATATCGTGGGATTTTGGTTAGGTACGCTTAATCTCGACATCATTTTTGCATTCTTGGGAAACACTCAATTTAAGGTTTTGAGTACTCTAGTCGCGGTTATTATGCTTTCCTTGACATCTACGTGTTGCTATTTGATCAGAGAAAAAAATCCAAAATATGACTTGGTCATCAGATTGGAAAGATCAAAACAAGAAAGAAAACTAAAAGAAATGGGTATAAATTCAAACAATGCCAGTGTTTTTGTCATAATCAAATCATTTTTCTTTCAAGTGTTTCGGTCGATTTCTAGATTACCAAAACAGGTAAAGATCGTCTGTTATGCAGAGTTCTTTGCTTGGATTGGATATTTTCCTATGCTTTTCTACACTTCAACATATGTGGGAGAGCTCTACCTATTTGAAAACGGCTATACTAACCCCCAGAATCTTCCGTCAGATGAAAGACAAAGGATTATTGACGAAGGAACCAGAAGAGGAACTGTGGCCCTTTTGGTGCATGCGATAGTGACACTTATTGTAGATCTTCTTCTGCCCCATATAGTTGAGCGGGTCAGGGGTAACAAATATCTCAATATGAGGTCGTTTTGGATTTATTCACATATTGTGTTCATCGTTGCCACTCTTTCCACATTTTTTGTATCCACTTCTGTGGAAGCAATTGTGATGTTTGGTTTCCTAGGTATACCATGGGGATGCGCTGTTTGGATTCCATTTGCGCTGATCAGCGAAGAGATTAGCAGGATAAAAGACATTAAAGTGATACAGATACGTGATCTGCAGAAACAGTCCACTGAAGATGAGCCTCCATCATCTACGATCGACAGCTCTCAATACAATTTAGTCGGATCCAACTCCGATGTTTATCATACGAAGTCAATGATCACCAAATATGATGAAGTGGAATACGATTCTGGAATTCTATTGGCAATTCATAATGTGTTCGTTTCTGCGCCTCAAATGGTGTCATCTTTAGGGTCTTCTGTGTTGTTTCAACTATTCCAAAGCAATTCAAAGGATGAATTTGACGATTCTCTAGGTTGGATCTTTAGGTTTGGAGGTCTTGTCTGCATTGGGGCCCTTATTCTTAGTTTTAAAGTGAAGACCAAACCCCAGTTATTTGAGGAAGACGTCTTGGAAACGCGCACAGTTGAGTTAAGTTAAACAGTATCTGAACTTCATCAATTCAAGATGAACTTTTTCTTGTTTGAGTTATTAAATTATCTCTTTCAATTGTTTTATTCAATGATTATTTACTTTTTACGACTTTTTACGATCTGATCACAAACTAACATTCATTTGTCAAAATTTCTTATTTGTTTTACCTTTTTACTAAATTATATCCCACCCAGTCTAAGAACAATGGCATCTTCATTTCATGGATGGTTCATGAAAGACTCAAAAGTTTTCAAACATGCCTAACTCGTAAATGTAAGCAAGACAAAGTTTAACATGTTCAGTTATATGGTGGAAATTTAGCTTGTCAATAGTATCGTAACTAGTGTGAATGTAAGGGTTGCTCAACTCGAATTTGGATTCCATTACAAACCCTGCGGGATACCCATTCATGAAAGCACTGTAATGATCAGAACAGGCATACCCACATTTAGTTTCCAAATAAGGGATTTTACAGTAGGAAGTAATCAATTCCTTTAGCAAATTTGTCAATTCAGAGGATGTATAGTCAGTAACCAATCCAAAGTGCTCTGGATATCCTTTCTTTAATGATTTTGATGTATATCCTGTCATATCCTGTTGCAACATCGAGACAATCTTCTTCTTTTTTTGAAATGTTGAATATTCGTTAAAAATATCTAATGAGCCTAACATACCTCCTTCTTCGGCAGCATAGAAATGAAACTCAATGTCATTCCTAAATTCTACCCCAGAGTCTACCAGTATCCTCAGTGTTTCTAATACAGTCACAACTCCTGATCCATCATCATCGGCCCCTGGTGATGAAAATAGAACTGGGAACAACGGATTCACAGAATCGATATGCGCACCAAGAATAACGGTCTCAACATCAATATCTTGCTTGGAATTCGTGGACTTAGAGCCTAATATCTGGAAAATATAGGATGGTTGAGGCCACTTTTCATGATTGACCACTGTGAGATTATATTTATCACTCAATGATGATAGTTGAAGCAGTATGTCGAATATCCAAACAGCTGATTCCAAAAACTTCTCAGATTTGTAATATCTCGATCTGAAGGAGCTAAAAGTCTTCAAAGTTGCGTAAACCCTTGGATATTCAATTTGGGCGGTCAATTTTTGCACGGTATCTATATGAAATTCTGAAAAGTTGGGGTAGTTGTAGATTTCTACTGGCTTTGCGAAATCAATTATTAAAGGTAGAAGATGATCGCTGAAGGTGCTACCATGATCCTTATTTAGATGTTCAAATTTGGAGGATAGATCAATAAACCCCTGGCCATTCTTTTTGAAATTCAATTTTTCAGATTCAGTAATCTTGATGACTTCATTAGGAGAAACAGATACCCAGAAATACTCCTCTGTTGAAGTGGAAAGCGGCCATTGTAAAGGAAACCCAACTGTCAGCAGGATGAAGGACAGGATAATTATCCCATTTAGTTTTAGACTCCAAATCCTTTTAGCACCGAAAGGACCACTGTATGACATACTCTGTATCTCTCCGAAAAGCAGAGAAGTTGACGTTTTTGAAGGAAACAAAGGACAATTCTATACTTGTCTCCTTTAATTGCAAATCATTAAGTCATTCAAGCCGCAGAGCAAACCCACAATTATTAATAGACGCGTCAACAGACGTCGGTGGATATTTACACCTGTACACCATATTACCTGGTTCTGTCGAACTTTTCAGCCTACAAGAGTGTGGATACGTGCGAATGTCAGAGTTAGAAACTGATCTAATGATCAGGGTGATAAATAATACAAACGATTGCAAAGAAATAGAGTCTCTGGGACGCGTTTTATATAGACAAATTGGAATAGAGTAACTTGAATTGCATTTAAATGGCTTCAAAGCAGAAGCAAACGTCAAATGCGTCTAAGTTCATCCCTGGAACATTAGTGTTGACGAAGATAAAGGGATTTCCTGAATGGCCTTCGAGAGTAGTGAGCTTTGATCTTTTGCCCAAGAAGATACAAGATATAAAGCCTAAGTCAACTAGCCTGTCGAAAAAGAAGTCTAAGGGAAAGAAATCAGCTTCTACAGAGCCAAACGAGGTTTTGTGTGTTAAGTTCTATGGAGACGATGAATATATATGGTGTTCAAGCAGCGACTTGAAACCACTGGCTGAGGATGGGGTAAGAGAATATTTGGTGAAAAAAGGCGAAATTCCAGATGAGGAAGGAAAATACGTGGCTAAGAAATCTGCAAAATTCAATAGACTGACAAATGCATATCTTTGTGCCAATAATTCAGAAGTTTCTGTGGAAGACTTCGAGTTATATGGAAGCTATGGTAGACCAGAGCCAGAGCCAGAACCAGCACCAGAAATTGCACTTGAAGAATCCCCAGGTCTTGATGAATTATATGAAGAAGATTCTGAAGCTTCTGAAGACGAAGATGACACAGATGAAGATTTCGACGATGAAGAAATCAAACCGAAGACAAAGACTTCAACCAAGCGCAAACAACCATTCAGGGAGGTCACTCCTAAGAAAAAAGCTAAGACGGTCACGAAGTCTTCAAAAAACAAATCAAACAGCAAATCAAACAGTAAATCTAGAAGAAAAGACAGAAAAGAGCCAAAGAAGACTGCTGGCTCCAAAGCAAAGCCAAAAACTCAGCCGGAACCAGAACCAGAACCAGAACCAGAAGAATATGATAGCGATTGGGGCCTGGAATCTGATGTGGAAGACTACGAAGTTGTTCCAATTGAAGATACTCCAAATTCTCAGGAATTGGTAGAAGAAGTGAGGCAAAGCACTAAATTGTTCACAGATATAAGGGTAAAGCTTCAGAAACTCATATTTCCTGAACAATCAGAAGTAAAGGATGATTCAGATGAGAAAATTCCTATTAATTATTCCCAGTGTGCTAAGGAGATTGATCTTTTGGTTACTAAGCTTGTTGGATTTAAAAATGTATCCAAGGCGGCTCTGAAATCAACCAATTTAAATAAGGTCTTGGTTTTGATTTTGAAAAAGCCTGAGTTATCGAAGAAGAAATTCAGTAAGAAACTGGTTGACTTTGTACACACGTATCTAGATCTCACTGTTAGTATTGATGAGAGATGGGGGGATGATTACGTGGAAGAGGAAGAAGAGGAAGAAGAGGAGGAAGAGGAGGAGCAGGGAGAAGAAAATGATCAAAATGATCAAAAAGAAGAAAAAGGAAAAGAACCTAGTCAAGAACCGGTGGTCTCAGTTTCCGACGAGCAGCTGGCTAACGGCAATTTGACTTCGAATGGTCAACAGCCTTTAATGTCTTAAGTATCATTTATATTCGTATTATACTCAACTATCCGAAGATGGTGGTTTCAAAATAGATTGACCGAGTTAATTTAATCTGCCTATTAAATATATGTGTCACTAGTGCGGTCCCCAAATCTCGTATGTAATAGTGTGATACGGTTCGGCTGCACTTAGATTTCCTTGTCAATGAACACATATCAGAAGACAATATAGAACCGGTATCAATACAGAATAGAGCGCATACTACGCGTGAACACTAGAGATTTATAGATAGGAATATCTTTTAAAGTTTGAACTGTTTGTGTGCAATAGACTATCCTTAGCTGAGTAATCGAGCTTCCAATAACAGACAAATGACTTCAGAATCGATCCCTATTATGGGAGATACACAGCATCATAGCCATCATCATAGTTATTCTGACACAGAATTTGTGATCAGAGACCCTTCATCTGCTCTGTCAGGACTGGTTGCAGATGAGGTGGCCGCTGAAACTCATATCGGTGAGCCTCAAAAGGGGAGCGTTAGCGGTTCTTTGGGGTTGTATGGTTCAACTGATATATCCACAGAACATGCCGAGACTTCCGATTTTGACTCTGATGAGGAACAAGAAGATGAATACCTTGTTCCAGCTTCCCAGTTGTATGTTATTATGCCATGCATATTCTCGTTGGTGTTTCTCGCCGCCTTGGATGCCACTATTCTATCGACATTAATGACAGAAATAGCATCCGATTTGAACGCCATCCCTTTGATTTCATGGATAGCCACTTCATATTTGCTGTCTTCATCCATAGTTCAACCACTGGGTAAACTTTCTGACATCTTCGGCCGCAAGCCGATGCTGCTGGGATGTATCGCTGTATTCACCATAGGATGTCTACAATGTTCACTTTGTTCCAGTGCCTTGGGATTCATTGTTGGCCGGTTTCTCTCTGGTTTTGCAGGAGGCCTAAATACATTGGGAACTATCATTATGAGTGATCTGGTGCCGCTAAGGAAGAGAGGGGTTTTCCAAGGACTCGGAAACCTATTCTACGCGCTTGGATCCAGCTGTGGAACCATTGGAGGTTTTATCGCCAAAAGATATGGTTGGAGAGCAACATTCTGGTTGCAATGCCCTATCGGAATTTTTTGTTTCTTGCTGGTGGCATTTGGGTTACATCTCCCTTCGTTGCCAACAGCCTCATCTGAAATTCGGACTCGTGATAAATTCAAACGGATAGATATTTCTGGAATACTTTCATTGTCTGCGACTTTATTCACTTTTATTGTATTGACATCATTTGAATTTGATAAGGTCAGTCGCTTTTTAGCTGTGGTCGCAGCATTTGTAGCTGCCTTTTGGCTGTTCATAAAGATTGAGTTGTCGACTTCTGATCCGATCGTTCCAATCCGTCTTTTGAAAGATCGCTCGGTTTTAGGTTCATCTTTAGCAAACTTATTTGGAACCATGTACATTTTCTGTACGATATACTACTACCCAGTTTATTTGGCAACTGTGGTGGGACTGAATGCACAGGACATAGGTGTTCGTCTAGTCCCAACAATAGTATTTGCGTCGCTGTCTTCCATCGGATCAGGACTTTACATGAAACATACCGGGAAATATCTCAAGTTTTCGATCATCATGGCTCATTTGGGTGTCCTGGGAGTTCTTGCTTTGATTTTGAGAACTGTTCCTTTTGGCCTTAAAATGATGCCTTCCACCATTGGGATGGTTATATTACCGATTTTGCCTTACATCGCATATGCGTCCATGTTGACAGTGACTTTATTATCACTGATTGCTGCCGTTCCGTACGAATATCAATCGTCTGTGACATCTATCCAGTATGCTTTCAGAGGAACGGGATCGACACTTGGAATTTCGTTGGCATCTCTTATATTTCAGAAAAATCTACGACGTCTATTAGCTCATAAACTAGCTACTACAAAGCCAGCCGACGTTACGAAGAAACAGCTTCAAAATATTATCTCCAAGGCTATGCATAATGCGGAGTATATCCGTGTAGGCGCACCTTCCTGGTCGGTCGACTCTCTTATAGAATCATACGGAATCAGTTGTTGGTACACTTTTGTTTTCGCTTTTGTGATGTCTGTGTTTGGTCTTATTTCTGTTTGCATGCTACGGGAATACGAACTTCATTCGACCGTGAAAAGAAGATAGAGTGATATTATTAACTAGAGCTACTTTATACACAGAACGGCATCGGTTCTGAGTTTTCCATGTCTGATTTGAAATTTTTACTTGTTTTTGGCGATCTAACTGGTTTAGTTGAGTTCGTTTGTGCAAGAATAAGCCGATCAAACTACTGGGAAATTTTGGATCTGATTTTTTCTACAATTTATTCTGAATTATTATATTTTCACATTAACTACAATTGTTTATAATTAATTGTCTTGTACTTTTTTACACCGTGATAGGCCAAAAAAATTGCTGCATCTCTGATTTTTTTGGGGCAATAAATTTCTTTCACCCACTGATGGTTGAGATAAAAATCTGATTTTGCGCACGATACTAATAGATTCCTAATCAAGCATTTGTCCATTGTTCCGGCATTGTTTGTGCTAGATTTTTTGGATTTTTATTGTTGTTTTGCCAACATGCCAATTGTTTTCACTGCCATGTTCTGGGCCGTCAGGGGAGGAGGGAAAACTTAAGTGCAAAGAAATCTCATATAAATGCGAGGAAATTTTTTATTGGATTTGTAATATTTATCCCTTTGTCTTATTTGAAAGGGACACAAAAACACATCAGTGGGATAGACAGGTTGCAGAAAACACAGATCGATCAACAGAGAGTTGTTTGATGACTGAGGAATGGTAGAATTGATTAGCCATGTTCAGGTGGGTGGAATGACTTGCTCGGCTTGCACGACCTCGGTGACCGAGGCCGTGGAGGCCATGGAGGGTGTGAGCAAAGCTGTTGTTTCACTGATGACAGAGGAAGCCGTGGTGATACACGACGATTCTGTTACTGCATCCCAGTTAGCAGAAGAGATTGAGTCAACAGGATTTGAAGCAAAGGTGATAAGCAGCGAACAAAGAACCCCATCAAAGACCCCTGAACTCGAAAACGGATATTTCGGAAATCGAGATTCATCGTTTAAAACGTATATTTCCATAGGTGGAATGACATGTGGAGCCTGTGTGAGCTCTGTAACGAATGTTGTCAAAGAAATTGAAGGTGTCAGGAATATAGATGTGTCGTTGTTGACCGAGACCGCAGTCATAGAGCATTCGAGCAAAGTCACTCAAGAGAAACTCAAAGAAGCCATAGAGGATTGCGGATTCGATGCAACTATTAATAATTCGGAATCCATATCAGAGGCGACAGTCTCTTCTTCGATCGAAGAAAGGCAACTGATAACGTTAAAAATCTTTGGAATGACTTGCTCAGCTTGCTCAAATTCATTAGAGTCCGCACTTTCGGAATTACCAGGTGTGGAATCATGTCATGTCGCTCTATCAACTGAAGAAGCTAGAATAACATACAATTCAAATGTCGTTGGAATTAGACTTATTATTCAAACCGTTGAAGACTGTGGGTTTAATGCTATCGTAAGCAAAAGTCTAGATAATGCTTCTCAAATTGAACTATTATCCAAAATTAGAGATATTCAATTCTGGAGATCCAATTTCTTCAAATTGGTGATCTTCGGATTACCAATCGTTTTCCTTGAAAATATATTGCCATTAATAAAGTCGGCATTTCACGCTTACAAGGGAAGCTCTATTAGACTGTTTCATGGAGTGTATCTTGAAGTTCTAATTCAATTTGTTCTCGGAACGTATGTTCAATTCTTTCTTGGCAAGAGATTTTACATTAATTCCTATAAAGCTCTCAAACATGGAACCGGTACAATGGATTTATTGATTTCTATTTCTACAACTGTTGTTTACGTATATTCGTGTTGCTCTATGGTCGGTGCTATCATTAGTCATAAAGAGTATGCTCCTCATGTTCTTTTTGACACGTCTGCAATGTTATTTGGTTTCGTCAGTTTGGGTAAATGGGCTGAGAGCAAAGCCAAAGGTAACACATCGTCAGCTCTTTCGAAATTGCTTACTTTAGCTCCAACTTCATGCATAATAATTGAGAACCCAGAACTAATAGATATAAATAACGAGAAAAAATGTTTAAATGTGAGTGATCTAGTTCAGAAGGAAATTCCGATCGATCTCCTAGAAATCAATGATATAGTGGTCATTCTTCCCGGTGCTAAGATTCCAACGGATGGCGTTTGCATTTTTGGTGTATCTGAAGTGGACGAGTCTTTACTAACAGGTGAATCTCTCCCATTGGTAAAGAATCAAGGCTCAAAGTTAGTTGGCGGATCTGTGAATACTGTATCAACTCTTTATATGAAGGTAGAGATCCTAGGAGAAAATACTCGCCTTCAACAAATTGTCAAGCTTGTCAAGGACGCTCAAATGAGCAAAGCTCCTGTGCAAAAGTATGCAGATTTCATCGCTAGTAAGTTTGTGATTGGGATATTGTTGCTCTCGTTTTGCACATTGACATTTTGGTCCATTTATATATATTTCAGCCCAAAAGAGAAGATTCCGATATTCTTCATTGACAGTGAAACCAAGGAAGTTCAGATTGCCAGGATTCTCCAAGTTTCTATATCTGTTGTGGTCGTGGCGTGTCCTTGTGCATTGGGATTGGCAGCACCTACAGCAGTTATGGTTGGTACAGGTGTTGGAGCATCAAATGGTATCCTAATCAAAGGAGCAGATATCCTAGAGCAAGCTAATAATATCAACTGCGTGGTGTTTGATAAGACCGGTACTATTACATCCGGTATTATGAAATTGGTCGGTCATCATTTCATCTCTTCAGAGTCGAAATTAAAAATATGGTCAATGCTCCACACTGTGGAAGCTAATAGTGAACATCCTGTAGGTAAAGCAATATCAGAAGGAGCCCTGGCAATGATTGGAGATCAGGATTGTTTGAAATTTGATGTAATCGACATTAATGTTGAATTCGGCTTAGGAATCAGTGCAAGATTGAAAAGCAAAAACGGAGAGGTAAATGTGGTGAGGATTGGTAGCGAGAAGCTCATTAATGGTATTACGATTATTAACGACAATGAACTTTCAGAGAGCAAAAGATTACTTGGTAGTTATCCCCTAGCTTCTATCTCTCACATTTTGATGGATGATAAATATATTGGATATGTCCAACTTTCTGACGTTCTCAAAAGGGATTCCAAACTGACTATTAGTTCACTTCACGAAGCTGGTTATACCACAGCGATGGTGACAGGTGACAATGCAGAGACAGCAAAGAATGTTGCCCTTGCAGTCGGTATTCCGTTGACCAATGTTTTCGCAGAAGCAAAGCCAGACGAGAAGTTGGAAGTGGTTGAAGGACTCCAGCAACAAGGTGCTAAAATTGCTTTTATAGGAGATGGTGTGAATGATGCACCAGCACTAGTGCAGTCGGATCTTGGAATTGCTATTGCAACAGGAACTGATATTGCTATCGAGACTGCAGATGTGGTTTTGCTTGCGTCTCAGAGCGAATCACCAGACGATGGGACTGAAAACTATTACCAAACTGATAACTTAAAAAGAGATGGAATATCTGGCGTTTTTGCTACGTTTGATATATCTAAAAGGACTTTCCGTTGCATCAAGCTCAATTTCATGCTGGCCATAATTTACAATATGATTATGTTGCCTATTGCTATGGGATTATTAATTATTCCTTGTGGGTTAACTATGCACCCTATGTTTGCTTCTGCTGCTATGGCATGTTCCTCGGTCAGTGTTATTATGAATTCCTTAAGACTGAAGTCGTGGACGATGCCTGTTCTGGAGTCTTCAAAAGAAATTTCATTTGACAGAGATATTGAAGGTTCTACAAATACTTGCGTCCCTGATGATTTGAGATCTCTGAATGTCAATAAATTGATATACAATGATAAAATAGGTTTAAAAAATCTCAAGCAATTGAGAATTTGGAGGAAATTACCGAATCTCTTCAGACTTCAAGGGGTCCAAAATGAGTACGAGATGATATCTGCGACCGATCGTTAACCGCAAGATAGCCTTCGAAATTCAAACATTTATGTCCATAGATACAAAGTTAGATGGTCTGAGATCTATATGTTTGATGACCTCTGCCCTTATATTGTAGATGATGACAATAATAATAATAATAATAGATATTTTATTCTTATGATCAATGGGAGTATTTGATTGGTAACACCATAGTTTGGGGTGAATACTATAAGTTTAATGAGGATTCTGCCATGGCGTTGTATCTAAGGCCGTTGACGGTAATTTTTCCGATCCTCTTATTTAGATCATCAAATTCTTCATCGGTCAAGGAAATATGAGTGTTGTTCTCGTGGTTCCTAGATGCTGTGGAAGATGATGGGATAGGGATAATTCTGGCATATTTATCAGGAAACTCTGAGAACTTCCGAATCCACGATAGCGCTATCTGCGCCGCAGTGCAGCCTTTCTTAAGGCTGTATTCAGTAATAATGTCAACAATGCTCATATTTGCATCGAGTGCTTCCTGAGATGAGAATCTATCAAAGTGTCTTCGCATATCATCTTCTGATAGATCATCCATAGATTTGATTTTTCCAGTTAAATAACCTCTTCCAAGAGGAGAATAGGCAATAATGGGAATACCCAACTCCCTACATGTGTCCATAACCCCATTAGTTAAGATGTCTGTGCTCCACATAGAAAACTCCACTTCTACACAAGAGACAGGATGAATCTTTACAGCTCTTCTGATGGTCTCCGCCTTCACTTCAGACAATGAAATACCCTTAATCTTTCCTGACTCTACAAATGGAATGATTCTTTTAATCACCTCTTCCACAGGAGTCTTAGCGTCCAGTCTAGCGGGTTCAAAGAGATCAAATTTGTTATCAGGAAAATATCCTGCAATATGGTTGATCGATTTCGAAATACCCTCCTCAGAGACATCACTAATGAAGTTACTTCCAAGAGCACCCTTGACAGATATGAGAACCTTGGAGCGGTTCTCTGGGAATCTGCTGAAATATTCACGTAGGAGAACAAGGTTGGCATTCACATTGTGTGGAGCATTTCCATAAAATTCACCAGCGTTGAGTAAAGTAGACCCATCTTTGATAGCATTGTTGATAGCTTCGAACGCCTGTTCATATGGTACGGGGTTTGGTACCCATGTTAAAGACATCAATCCATGTCCCGTTTGGGCGTCGATTTGAATTGGAGAAGTTGACATGTTGACAAGTGGAAACTCTTTCTGATCAGAGGTAGATATGACAATATAAGACGGTTAAGTTTTTTGAGCAAGCTAAATTGTTGTTCTCTTGATTATTTAATCTCCTCCAGCTTATTTATCTTCGACGAAGAACCTCTGATCTCTTAAATACTGTTTCTCCAACTACTCCTCATTCTACTATACTTAATGATCTATATTCTTGCTCTCCCAATCGAAGTTCAGAGACCGGGCCTTTCAAATCAGGATGGTAATTCCACGACATCGGAAAAGGACATAAAAGTTATCTCCCAAATTGCATGCAGGTTTTAACGGGTCTCGATCTAAATTCGGAGATTAGAAGACGGGTTTAGAGCGGAGGAGAGACTAATGTAATTTCCGGTGAGTAATTAGATTGTTGTTTAGATTTTATTATTCAGATACTAATTAAAAATATGTAAGCTCTAGTCCTTCAAACAGTTGAATTAAGGTTATTTGCACCAGCCAAAACATTCCCTGATTGCGAGTTATTAAGAATAAGCTTATCAAATGGATTGTTTTCATTAGTAGCACTAATATTTGCTATGGATCCAGGATGACCAGTATTATTGCTGGCAGTAGAAACATTGGAACCATGGCCATTAACACCATGAGCGGCAGAGTTAGGGTTGGAGTTGTTGTTAATCGGCGAAGTAATTGGAAGAACCAGGGAGGCAGCTATCGGGCCTATGGAGGCTACTAAGGGAGTCGTCACAGGCAGAGGAGCATGCAAATGGTCAGTCGCCCCAACCTGAAGGTTCTTTATATGTTGCTGTAGAGAATTCGCATCACTCGTAGGAGCTGTATCTTTCATTTCATTATTTGCGTTGGTTCCAGGAGTACCTATCGATGGAGAAACAGAAAGGGTATCTGTTCCAGTACCACTTACCTGTGTGCTACCGGAAGCAGACACCTCAGGTGAAAATAAGCTTTGAGTTGCCGTGGACCCACCAATACCGTTCTGGAAATTGGCCACAGATGGAATTGAACAAAGAGGTGGTTGTTCAATCAAATTATTCACCGGATTATTATTTGTCACGGAGTGTTTCAAGTAACTAGTTTCCAGTCTGATAGTTAATTCTTTAGTTGCTCGAGTTAAATTTGATAGAGCACCCCTCACTTCATTTAGAGCGGGCATATCTTGAATCGCACCTTTTGTAGCAGCTAAAATAGTGATTATGGACTTCAAAAACAAACTTGTCTCTTCATATAATTTCCTTTTTTGTTCTTCATCCACAGTGTTAGAAGATCGTACAACCGCCAGTACAGTCTTAGTCCTTTTGGTTTGTTCCATAGACCCCATACAATGTGTAGCTAGTTCCTTGACTTTTTGTGCAATACTTGTTAAATCAAGAGAGCCTGTTGTAGGGTCCTCGTCTCTCTTGACAGCATTAGGCATATGAGAGTGAGTGGAGCTGCTCTGAGCTGTACTTATCGCACTTTTCGAAATTGCATCATTAAGTTGCGTGAAAACAATTTGTGCTGCCTGTGTCGTGTAGTTTATAAGATCAAATAACTTTTCGTCGTCACCAACAGTAGAACTAAGGGGTACAGCTGAGTTGATTTCTTGAGTTACACTTGAAATACTTAACTCCGAATCTTGTCTTCCTGTTTGGGTCAAAGTGGTATCAATCTTCAAAGGCTGACGGCGAATTGAGGCTGCAGAGGTAGATGAAAATGATGCTTGGCGAATTGGCAAGGAAATAGATTGAGGTGGATACTGTGGATTTGGGGCTGGCGCCCTATTGATAATAGACGGTTGATTATTTCTCAATTTTTGAGATGCAAGTGGAACTGCACTAAGCTGAAATTGGCTCTGAGATCTTGATGGTGTATGGCCTATGGTCGTTGACGACAATTCCTTAGGTGATTCCTGATTCTTACCAGTGAATGATGGATCAAAAATCCTACATATACCCAAAATTTCAATAAACAGGGAACACAGAGTGAAATATGCTAATCTGATAGACTCTGCATTATTTCCTGATAGGAGTGAGCTCGTGAAATTAATATTATCGACCGCCTTCTTGAAGTCGCTCATCGAATCAACTAATGATGTAATGAGTTGTGATTTAACACTAGTATTGTTGACGTCCTTATCACCTTCACCGATTCGACGACTTATAAAGTCAAAAGAATTCGAAAAGTTGTTATAAGTAGTAGATGTCGTTACCGCGTTGATTCCAAGTCTTTTGAATATAGTTGTAAATTCGGAGTGTATGAATTTAAACTTCTGCGAAATCTTGAGTACAGAAATCAAACTCAAGGTACTGACTTTGGATGTTTCAGGTAAACTGAAATGTGACGATGCAGACGTTGGTGTCGGTGATTCTTTAAGAGTCGATAGTTTGTTATTATCCTCATATTGTGAAACTGAAGAAGGATTCTTAAACTGAAATTGAAAAGCTCCTGGAGCCGATATAGGTTGAGGAAGAGATTGTTTTCTAGGAAGAGGAAGATTGGGAGAATGTGTCACGGCAGAAACCGATGGATTCATAGAAGGCAAATTAGAAGAAACAGAAGATGAGGACGAATGGACCATATTTGGTGTCGGGAACTGCGAAGGGGTAAGCGATGATGAGGAATTCGAAACTATACTCTGGCTCATACTTCTTGTACTTCTTCCTACATGAAATTTCAGTTCTTCCAGATCCAGTTGTTTATTCTCCATCTTTTGAGCTGGGGCATTCGGGGTAGCATTGGCAGCACCCGAACTGGTGTTGGATGCCGCTAGCAACGATGCTGAAGAGGTTGAACTTGCAGTAGACATAGATGACTGTTTGAACAACCGACCCATCCTTTTCTCCGCTCTTGTGGATTTGAACTGAGACTCACTGTTGCTGCGAGATCTCGTCAACGATGACTGAGCTTGCGATTCGTCTGGTACTACTGTCATTATAGTTCAAAACTTCTTCTAATCTAATAACTGTTAATGTGATAGATCCTAATTATGATCTCTTTCCTTCTTTGTAATCTTCAATAACACCAATACCAAAAAACAAGTCAAAACCTGAAACTATGATTGAATATTCGATGCTGATCTAACTCCTTATAGTCTACTTTCGTATTTCGGCTGAACAGATGGCAAATTAAAGCTTGAGCCCTCTAATTCCTTCAGTTACTTGCAGAATAACTTGAAGTCGACCGTCTTTCATAGACAGTTATCCTTTTGCTCTTCTCTAGATCCGAAGACGATCCAAATGTTTGAGTCCCCTTCTAATATTTTTGAAGCCTCGCCATTTTCGAGTCGACAAATCCAAAGAGGAGTTGTTAGCACCTGCACAGCCACATTTAACAGATCCTAAAGAATTTATCGTAGCATTGCAAAAGATATAAATTATGATTATTCGATATCATCAGTGTTATATATATTATCGTTAATCAGACAGTTCAATCTACTCTGACTGCTTACGTACTCCACTAACAATGTCATCGACTCTTAATAGCATACAGGCACTCTCAACAGAGGTTTTTGCACTCTGTTGTTTTATAACTTCAGGCTCCCATATTCCATATTCGTTCATATCCACAATTTTACCGCTTTCACCATCAATACCCCAGGTATGTTCACCGTTTGCATGTTTGGCTCTCAGTTGGGACAGCACTCGGATAGGATTACCGCCACAATTTTGGATCAATGTTCTTGGAATTACTTCAAATGCATCAGCAACAGCTTGATATGGCCATTGTTGAACGCCTTCAATCTTCTTGGCTCTCTCAGAGAGACCAACACTGACAGCCATTTCAGTAGCACCTCCTCCTGGAGCAAGACTAGGCTCAAAGAAAACATTTCTTGTTACAGCAAGAGCATCTTGCAAGTTTCTTTCAATTTCATTGAGGATATCTTTGGAAGGTCCTCTTAATACAACAGTGCAAGCTCCTGGGTTCACACACTTCACGATGTAGGTAAAGTACTCATCACCAATCAATTTAACCTCAAAGAGACCACATTTTGTTCCGACATCTGTCTCCTTTAAGTCTTCTACTCTGTTAACAATGGTTGAACCAGTGGCTCTTGCAATTCTGTTGTTATCCGACTTTTTTACTCTCCTCAGAACTGTACAGCCTCCTTTCAACATGTAATGCTGTGCTAAGTCAGATACACCCTTTTCTGTTATAACCAAATCAGGCTTCAGAGCTAGAATTTGTTCACACATGAGTTTTACTTGCTCCTCTTCAATTTCTAGAAGTCTGGCCCATTCTTCTTCTTTGGTAATCTCAATATTTGTCTGGGACTCCCCCTTCTTGTACTCTAGAGGACAGTCTAGCAGAATTACTCTAGGATTTTCAATGTATCTTTTCATCTTCGGGTGAGTGATATCTTTGTTCAAGAGGATACCGTCGAGAACTTCACAATCTTCGATTTCACCACCTGGAATTTTTTCCACTCTAGCGTATCTTTTGATATCAATTTCCTTGTGGTCGCCATCTTCGGTCAAGACTGTTTTAATGGTCTTCAAAGCAAGAGAACACATCTTATCAGACCATTTGGCCACATATTTAGTGCCAATAGAGGCAGAAATGAGCTTTATCATAGCTTCTTCATTGTCAAGATCCACGGGTCTAGAAACTTTGTGAATGATCTCCAATGCATCTTTAAGAGCTTGTTTTAATGCTTGAATTATAACAACCGGATGGATATTCTTTTCGATGTATGGAAATGTTTGCGCAAGTATTTCTCCTGCAAGAATGATCACTGAAGTGGTACCGTCTCCCACCTCTTCATCTTGCGTTCTACTCAGCTCGATCATAGACTTTGCAGCAGGATGGGCCACATCAATTTCTCTCAAAATTGCGTGACCATCATTTGTCAGCACAATTCCGCCCATAGGATCCAAAAGCATCTTCAGCATTGCCTTTGGCCCCAAACAGGTTCTGATTATATCCGCCACTGCTTTTGCGGCAGAGATGTTCTGGATTTGCGCCTCACGACCCGTCTGTCTTTGAGTCGACGTATTCATAAAAACAACCGGTGCCTGCATCTTAAAGAGATTCTCTATTCAACGGTGTGTAACAAGCTAATTATTCTTCTAGTCTCCTGTTATATTTATATTGATGGATTCATTTAATTTCAACCTTTTGAGAACACCATCTAGTTCTACACATCTTTCGCGTTCCAAGGACAGCGAAAACTTTTCACGTTATGTAATTTATTAAGTAATCAGAAAATTCCTCTGCAAGACTCGAGGAAACCGTTTACTCTTTGAATAGATTCACAATTACCCAGATATACAGTATTATCAGAAAAGCGGTTCCTTTAACAAGTGTTGACAATTTCTTAGCTTTTCTTTAAATGGTATTTTTCTTGTAAGAACACTAAATGGTCTTCTTAATACAGAATAATTAACGTTAAAAATTGTTTATTCTAATGTTTATTTGTTAGAGAAAGAATGAATAACATTCAAATATACTAACGAACAATACGTCAGACATTCAATACTATATTACAATAGACTGGCAGTTCAGCATATCTTTTATAAATCAAGAGCGTGAATTGGTTTTCAGGGTAATCTATTTGAGAATTATACTTTGGCTAATAGTTTCTTCGTGTAGAAGTATCTTGTTAGCAAATTAAGAGCGGCAGATCCAAGGAACATGATACCGACCCAAATTGCGAGCTTGTCAAATCCTTCCACACCTGAGATGTTTCCTCGAGGTATGAATAAGCCCCCAATGATTGGCCCGACCAAAGCACCGATTCCACCTGTTGCAAAAAAAATTGCTAAATAAGATGGTGTGTCCTTAGCGGGAAAGCGTTGCCCAACAATGGCAGGAATTACCGAAACAAATACACCTGAAGCGAACCCCCATGTAACACAAAATGCAGCAACTGCTGCAGTAGAACGAGCAGGTATCCACAATGCAAGGGGTAGAATTCCAGACAAAATCTGGGAAGGGATCAAAATATTAATACGTCCTATTTTATCTCCCAACCAAGCAGGTAGTATTCTGCCGAATAGTGCAGAAGCATTTATAATTGCGATATTGTAATTTTGGATTCCATCGTTAATTGGCAGCCTTTGACAAAACAGGTCGATGTAGAACAAACCCGGAAAAAGTCCTAAAACCCCAATCATGTTAGATAGATTAATAATCTGGAATTTCCAGTCGAGTAATACCCGAAAATTGATTCTAAATATATTCTGACCTGGTTTTCTCTTAGGAGGTTTAAACCTTGGTCTTAGAAAAGATGATGCAAATAAAGTTAGAGGTACATAGAGGAACCCGATGACTCTGTTTGCCCATCGGAATCCGATCTTCTCTATGAGTTTTCTCACACCTATCGGCCAGTAAACACCAGCTGCACTTGATCCAGCTGTAATAAATCCAGAGACAATTGCTTTCTTTTTATCAAAATACTGGAATAATACTGGAGCGGCGTGGGTGTACATTAATCCGGATCCAATACCAAACATTAATCCCTGCACAACAAATATCTGCCAAACAGAGTGTGTTATGGAAAGAAACATATATGATAAACAGCTGATTAGCCCGCCACAAAACACCATCACTTGAGGGCCTAAATAGTACATCCCCATAGTTGAGGGGATTGCGACAAAATATGTCAACGCTGCCTGAAGAGAACCTATGATTCCAAGAACTTCAGAGCTCACATGAGGATATGTATGTTCGTAATAAGTTTGATATACTCCAAATGAGCTTACCATGCCAAATGACATTGCCATGATGGCAGCACCGGACGCACACACTAACCAGCCTCTTAGTGTTCCCTCCGGGTAATCTATTTTTTCTTCTTTTCCCTTCTCCCCATCTTGTGTCATATTGAATTGATCTCCACATCTATCCTCATCAGCCAGATCCTGGCTATTTGAAAAGGATGTTTCTTTTCCCTCGTCTTCTTCTAGATCATTTTGCCCCTTTTTCGTCATTAGTAAGCCTGACATTTCCGTGCCAAAAATCTAGAGACGATAAGGATTGTTCTCTTTCAAGCTTTAAACTGGTGGATACTCCTGTCGAGTTCAGTTCTCCTATCTTGTTAAGTATGACTGCTTCATCCAGTCAACTTTCCCTATAAATCTTTTAAAAAGACAGACGAAAAGAAAACAAAGAGTTTTATGGGGTTTTATGATAAGAGTCTCTAGCCGATTTTTACTTTTTTCATTAACCGAGGAAGATCAGCCAAGCATAGAAAAAAACGGCAGACGGACTCGGTTTTCCTAGACCGAGAGGGGTAAGAAATTTTCAAGAACACAGAGATAGTATAATTACCAGGTGAAGTAACTCAGTTAACAGTATTCTGTACATTAATAATTGCATGTTGGTATATATCTGCTTATCATCTTCGGACTTCAAAAAATTCCCGCCGCATTAGACTCACAATGGTCCCTCTACTCACCAATAGAGTAGGTGAGTCATCCTGCACCATCTTTGCATCATCCTTGCATCAGTTGTCTAAGCGGATGAGGTATATCAAATTTAGGCAGAATCAATTCAACCAACTGGAACTTGGAGCTTTTCATAAATTTATCTGACCCAGTTAAAGCTGCTAACTGCTTCCTGGTTGTGACCCTGGTAGAGGAGGAGTATCTTTGAGACGGATCGCCAAAAGTTTTCATCATGTCACACCATTGCCAATCAGCTGCGATGTCATTGTAAGGCCTGTGAGGGCCCTTAATCACTCTTTCAATTGTGTAGCCCTCGTTGTTAAGAATGAACAAAATCGGATTGATCTTATACCTTACAAATGAAGCCAATTCCTGTAAAGTCATCTCTGCAGATCCATCTCCTTCAATTGTAACCACTTTACCTGGAAGTTCAAAATCCCTAATTGCAATGGACGCTCCTAAAGTTGCTGGTATGGCATATCCAATTGCTCCCCATAGCATTTGATTGATAAATTGTGCTCCATGTAACTTCCAGTGTGTTGTACCAAATATAAATGAACCGGTATCAACAATGATTATATCATCACTACCAATAGTTTTTTCCACAGCATTGTAAAGATCCATTTGAATAAGTGGATAGTCCATATTCCTATCTGCTATTATCTCCTCGATTTCAATAGTCTTAGAAACTGGCACTTTTGTTGTCTCTAGTCGATCAACTAAAACCGGAAGCACGTCCTGAAATGTTACATCAGTCAATACCTCGCCTCTAATAGAAACAAAGTCTTGGTTCATCTCGATTAATGCCTTCTTGTCAAGATTAAAGGAAAAAAAACCACTGTTGACTTCATTATCGAAAGTTCCTATGCGAATTATAAGGTCAGAAGACTCTAGGGCTGTTGTGACAAACTTGTATCCTATAGAACCTCCGTAAGTTCCAACATATCTCGGATGATCCTCCGGTATCATACCTTTCCCCATAAAGGTATCAAAAAGATTAACTCTACTATCTAATTTGTGGAGTAGTTTCTTTAGCTGATCATATAATCTAAACTTTTGAACAAAAATATCAGGAATAAGAGCTGCGTTTTTTGATTGGTATAGATCGTTCAAAATAAGATCAACGACCTCAATAATTTTGTCTTTATTAGATGTAGAAGTATAGCTTGTGTCTATATTTTGAAAAAGCTTAGCAACGGGAACCTTCATCTCAGCAAGATCACATGGAAGGAATAAATAACCTGGCCTGGATTTGTGAAATATTGTTTGGATTACTCTGTCAACTTTGTTGCATGCTTCTTCAGGGTCATCAGTAATGGATTCTGTAATACAACTGAATGTCGAAGAAAGTTTCTCATACACAAAGTGGTCTGGCTTCATAAGAGTATTATCATTAGTAATCAAATGATGAATATTTCGTGGGCTATTCTTTGCTGCAAATGGTGATGTTCCCACAATATGAAGCAAAGGTGAATACTCTGAGTACATGCCTGCCACGCCGGATATTGCCGATAGTTCACCCACCCCAAAAGTTGTCACTAATACTGCCATAGTCTTAGCGACCTTGGCATATCCATCACAGGCATAGACAGAGTTCAATTCGTTACAACAACCGATCCAATTAAGTCCTTTAACGTCATATATGTGTTCCAAAAAGTTTAGATTGAAATCTCCCGGCACACCAAATATCGATTTGACTCCTTGCTGATATATTCTCAAAAAAATATACTCAGAAATAGTGACTTCTTCATGTTCGATATCATTTACTAGAACATTGAATTCGCTTTTCATGGGATTGACCTCAGGTACCGGAGCCATTTTTATCCGAGATCTATCTAATGGTCAGAAGTAACTACCGTTGTCTATTAAAAAAAAGGGATAAACCCCTCTACTTATACAATATCCAAAATGCGCCACAGCCTCCGCAATCATTATATTAATTCGATTTGAAACATTTCGGAAAGCGCTTATTACCGATATACTATTACTATTGTATAATAATAATTGCCAATTTGTGTAACTTAAGAAGGATATAAAGTGAATTCTTTGAGGAGATTCTAAGAAAATGTATTCCAACTTAGATCCAAATGGCGCGAGTTGCCTTTTATTTCCTTTGACAACCTTCAATAACCGACTCCCGAGGATTCCCGTCGATAAACGTTTCATTTGCTTTTCTAAGTTTCGACCCGTAATAATGGAAGTTTCAAAATCCCCGATACCACCCATTCATTGAATCAATTACAATATCAAAAGGTTTCGCAAGGAGAAAACAGCTTACGCTATACTAAAAAAATAAAAATCAAGTTACACACCCCTGTATATTTGGAATACAAAACATATGGCATTATATAGTCGTAAATATCATCAATCCTCTTCCGAAATAGTAACAACATACAAGAAGCTGAAGCCAAGAATATTAATTTGTCTCAGAAATTCCGAATTTCTCCTCCTTTGCTTCGACAAAAAACCATGGCAGATGTTTGGTCAATTTGAATGGATTTTCATTTGGATCATTGTAGTTTTCGTCAGTCACGGTTTTAGGTTCAATCTTGATGATTCTTCCTACAAACCAATCTCTGTTGGATAAATCGATATAACATCCAGTAATCGATTTCGTGTTAGGCTTAGCACCTGAACCTATGAATTTGAAATTCTTCAAATAATAGTTGGGCGAACCAATATTGAAAGCAGCCCACGGTTGAGTTTCAGCAGAGCTATCATCAAGGTTAATCTCTTGTTTGCCCCCTTCACCTCTTGGAGACAAAGTTTTGAGGAATAGCACAAGATCTCCTGGTTTGAAATTTGTGAAAGATATCTTTTCTTGAAGTTCATCAGTTAATAACTTCATCTGGACTTTTTGTTGGTTCTTATCCTTTTGAAGTTTCCTGGCCAATGTCTCAACGTCATTAAATCTTCTAAACACTCTTTCTACCACAAGCTCGTTATCAACATGATTGAATTGCAGGAAGTTTTGATAACCTGATTCTATGTTCAAGGACTCATAGTTTTGAAGTAGTTTCTTCACCTTCTTTTCAATATTACTTTCCTCGCATCTAAGATCAAAAACTGACATTTCCGACTTTCCTGGCGTCTCTTCTTCAATTCCCAAATCAGACGACAATGTGTAATTCAAAACATTCATATCCACCCAATGCAAATACTGTTCCGCCTCAGGTACAACTTCGCTAGAGACAACTTCCATAAGGGCATTATCTATCTGATCTTGATCATCCATAATTGTGTCATTATTGGCATCAAGAGTAGTATGATTTAAATCTGATGAATTCTTAATCTGTTTCTTTTTATTCCTTAAACCCTTTACCCTTTTAATTGTCAAGGTACCGGGATTGTTTTCAAACGACGGAACTTCTCTTATCAAAAGCAGCCCTATTGATTCCAACAATAAACAAACCCTTGTCAGATTACTAAAAATCTCGGAGCTTAGTTGACTCAGTTTATTGTACAAAGTTTGAATCAATTCACAAAGTTGAGCAAGAAGCCTATCCTTAATTACTACCCTTTCATTCAATGATTTGTTAACAGATATTAGGTTGTTCTCATCTTCTTCTAATTCCTCAATTTTCAATTTTAATTCGTTAATTTCTTGTTGGTTGACCTTGGATTCTTTTGTGAACTCATCTTCCTTTTGAGACATGTTCTCAAGCAGATCAGACTTCATTTCCTTTAGCTCTGTACATAATGATTCCAGTCGCTTATTAGATTTTGTTAATTGCTCATTAGAACTATTAGTTTTTTCCAACCCTTCTTCAAGAACATTTATTTTCTTCTCTTTCTCAGCATTGGATGATCTTAGAACATCATTCTCCAATTTGTATTCTTGTAGCTGCTTCCTTAGTTTCTCCAGCTCAATAGCTGATGAACCAGCCTTTAAAGCTCTCAACTCTTCGGACATTCTGCCATTTTCTTTTTGTAACTTTTCAATCCTCTCGCCGTAATGGCTTGGAGGAAGGTTGACAATTTTTCTTCCGAGTCCCATGGTTTCATCGAAAAAAACGGTATTGTCTGGTATATTGGTGTTACCAGCAGATGCATCTTTCAAAGACTCCGTTTGACCTTCGCCTTTGGTAAGAGCAGGAGGAGGCTGGATAGGCACACGTGGATGGGACCACTGATCGCTGAATTGTTTGAAGTTTTGGGAATGCAGTAAATTTTCAAGTTTTTTTATCCTTCTTTCATATCCTTTCACTAGCTCATCATTGTGGACGGGCTCATGTTGATTTACATCTATGCTTACGGAAATTCCTTCAGTTTCGTAGCTTTTAACGAACTTTCTGAATACTTTCATAAAGCTTGGATCCAATGAATCGAAAGACCCAAAACCATTGACATCTCCCCCATAGAGAACAACCTCTTCCCCATCCTCGTCGGCCTTAGAAAGATTATCGTCCTTTTTGGGTTTAGTTATACCAAAATCATTAAGAGAATCACGAAGTCTGTTGATAATATTGTAATCAATTCCTGCAGACTCTAAGGAATTAATATAAGCTAAAACATTGGTGGTGGTAACATATCTCGACAGGTTGTTGAATATATCAGTTTCTGACACTCTCTTACGATTCTGTTGTAAAGTATTCATATGGTGAAAATGTGAATCAGAATTGGTTCTAGCATGAATAGTTGGGAAATTGTTTATATTTTGCAGTAATTTGTTGAAAGGGCTCAAATAATGGTTTTCTGTTGGGCTAGGACTAATAATCTGCTGAGAAGGATATGCCGGTGAAGGTGAACCTTCCTTAGAATCGTCATTGGGCTCAGCTGGGGAAAGTTTGAATGATATCAAATTTTCAGCTATGAATCTCTTCTTTCCATCCTCATCTAGCTTCAAAAAATCAAGTTTATCGCCTCCGCTATTTAAGATAAATTCATTTAACCATTTGGAGCGATTCTTTGTTTCTATGAACTTCAACATCTCTATAATCTCATTGGTTCTTTTCACTAATCGGTTGAGAGACATTCCATATTTCAAGTTGTTTAGATTAGCAATTGACCATATTCCAAAAATCAAAGGTAGATCAGAGACAACTGATAACTGTAGCTCATTATCTTTAAGTGCATCCAAACCTTTTGAAATTTCATTATTAAGCATAGAACTTGATCTCATGATGTTAAGTTGAATTTTTGTTATTGTCACTAGAGTCGATGAAATGAGTCTTGTCTGCAGCCCTTTACGTAAATTTAGCTTTTCCAGTTGAATTTGGTAAAGCTTATCCGCCAGCCTTGTAATATTTGGAACCCAGTCTGACTCTTGCATTTGATAGTGCTCAATCAACTTACGAATATTTGACACAGAGCCTGGAGACAAGTTTGTTGATGTTTGAGTACTTGTAGTGATCAATTCTTCAAATGAAGGTAATGATTTTGTCAAATTAACCACTTTCTCAACGTAAACTTCAAGCTCAGAAAGAAGCACTTTACAATCTTGTATTGATTTTTCATTATTTGTATTTTCAGTGATTGGCTTCATGAATTCGACTACATAGAGATCGTATTCCTTAACCAAATTTTGCTTAGGTAAAATAATATCCTTTTCAATTTTTCCTCTTAAAAGAATGAGCTTCTCGTTAAGTGACTTGTTAAGTCCCTTACAGTCTTCAGCACAGATACCAAGCTCATTTTCATTTATAAGATCACTCAAAGTCAATGACCCAGTGCTATGTGTCACTTGATCCACAAAATCAAATCTGATAGCTTTTAATTTTGAGAATTGGTTATTCCATTTATCAACAAGACTGTTCGATTTCAGTACAATCAAAGTGTCGATCGAGTCATTGAACTTCTTTTCTAAGTTCTTGAAAACTAGCCCCACATACTGAATTAAGACATTCAATGATGTCAAAATAATCTCAATATCGTTATCCCCTTTGGGAGTGTTCTCATCAAACGCTACCGTCTTTCTGAAATCTGACAATAATGCAGATGCCCATCCTGAGTTCCTCTTAAGAGAGTTTAATAATAGCCTCAGGGAATTAAGATTCAGATCAAATGCTTTGATATGTTTTGTATTCTCCAGTATCAATGATAGTTTCTGCACAAAAACCGAGAGCTCATTGGTAGATATTGGGGACGGCATTGGTCTTATCATATTGATTAACTCCTTTTGATTTAACTCTTCGAGAAGATCGTTAGCTAATATGGCATTATCATCTGAATCAACATTATTCACATTGAAGAACCTTCTATCAAATACATATATCTCAGATATTTCCTCATGCACAATCATGGAAAATTTCAACTTGATTCCAAATGGTGTCAGAAGAAACATATTCTCTATCGATATCTTGAAGGAATCACTCACAAACTGTTTGAGGGCTTCAAGATTATGGAAATTGTAATAGCTAGCCACCAGTCTGACTCCTGTGAGCGAGTTATAGATTGAAAGGGACGATATAAGTTTATTATCGCCACCATTTTGCGGCTGGTTTTGGTACTGGTATACCGAGGACATCATAGAAAGCGGGTTGTTCCCATTGACTATAGAAAGATTCATTGTTTTGCAGTTCCGATCCTTAAAGACAATTGAATAATTGTCTATACTGTTTATCTATCAACAACAATAACTTCAACTGATGCAGCAGCTTCAAAAAAAGAATTGACTGCTCTTCCCGAGAGGCAAAGCCAGAGGGTTCCTATTATTACTCCTCCTGCGTATGACACCTCACAAAATAAATATCTATCGCCTAGAATGTAGATTTAGACAATCCTTCTCACCTTTCTCTGGACAAGCTAGCTAAGTTGCCCTCTCAACTTTTCTGTGTCTTTAACTTCTCTATAATAAGCTCGCCTATTTCCCCTTCTTTAGCAATATATGTGGAGTATATATATGATCTCTTACCCTAAAATGACTATAAGAGAAATTCAAAAATATTATGTAATCCGCTAACTAAGTTTTAAATCTCTGTATTCTATGTATCAAAAGGTAAATCACTAAATTGATTATGGTCGTAGAAGGTAATAATACTATAGAAATGAATCATAATGGTGTATGTTAATGAGATAGAATATGTGCCACTTTCACTTGACACGAATAAGCTTAGTGAAGTGGAGATTAATTCTCAAATTGATGTTCTGAAATCCCTAATTGACGAACATCTGAGTGAACCGTATTCAATATATGTGTACAGATTCTTCTTGAACAACTGGCCAGATCTTTCTCTCATGGCTGTACATAAGCGGAAAATCATTGGATGTATTATCTCGAAGGTTGAGATGCATAAGGGAGTTAGAATAAGGGGATACATAGGCATGTTGGCTGTGGACGAGAAGTATCGAGGTTTGGGCATTGCAAAAAAACTAATTGAGTTAAACCTAGACTCCATGATTTCATTATACAAATGTGATGAAATCATTTTGGAAACTGAAGTAGTCAACAAAAAAGCACTTCGACTATACGAGAACTTTGGGTTTTTTAGGGTGAAAAGACTTTTCAGGTACTACCTGAATAAACACGACGCATATCGCCTGATATTACCAATTACCGAGAAGTCTACTATAAGGTCAACGTTCTCAGTATTACTGGATGACTTGGAACAAATAGAATCTAAATACTAGAAGAGATGTATAGTTATTACGCAAACTGAATTAATAATATGAAAGCCAGTAATAGAAAGCTCGCTAAACTATATGGTTTTGTTTCTAATCCTCATCGTCAAACTTAGGAGCCAAATAATATCTGAGATATCCACTTGGAAGTTTGTACTCAAACAGGGCCGGCGCTTTATCAGTGAGTTTAATTGTGACGGTGGAAGATAAAGCCGTAGCCTTAACGATATCAGTCAAATATTTTGCACCAAAAGTTAAATTAACTGGATTATTCAGGTCAATTCTAACGGACTCTTCAGGTTTATCGACATCGGTGTGTGGCTTCAAGATAATGGAACCGGAACCAATCTGGCCTTCTGCAGTAAATTTAACAGAATCTTTTGTAATCAAGATCTGTAATGATTCGCTTAACGTTTTCATATCCCTAGCAATCTTAGCGAATTCATAGGCTGGCATTGTGATGGCACAGTCATGGTCCATATCATCAATGGTAAGAACGTCCGAGTCAATATCCATAAGCTTGAGTGAAAATTCAGAAATTCTGTCCTTCTTTTTATCTTCAAAGACAATTAATAAAGAATCTGGAGAATCTTCAGCAATCAAGGTAAGATAGTCGTCGCTGTTACCTTGTCTAAGTATCTTGCTGAGAGATTCCAAATCCAACCCTAGAACGAGATCTCTGTCACATCTGAAGTCTTGGAATGACCCACTCTCAATCTTTAGGGCAATCAGCAACACTCTGGAGTCGTCAATGGCTTGAACGGTGATACCATTGGCTTGTGAGCAATTGAAGTTGCACAATTTAACTGAGTCCTTGATAGATTCAATGATCTATTTCCCCAAACCATGGAGCCCGTTAGTATATCTCGTTCGAAGGTTTCAGATCTTATTAAAGATTACTTACCTTCTTCAAAAGAGAAGCTTCTTCAAACTTTCCCTCTAGCATATTGTGATTAGATAGTTTTTATTAACTGATGTCGCTTATCTAGTAGCCTCAATAACTTATCCTTTAAAAGCAATCCAGGATTCGAATAAACTCTATACTAAGGGTGAATTAGTTGAATGAGTGATACGCGTTCACTTTTTCGTGTCGCTAGGTAAGCCGTCGATTTTGAAAATTGAGCTTGTAAAATTCGACCTAACTGGCGCGACCTAAAGTTGGTACAACTCATTAAAGCTTCCATCGATCTAAATATCTGTAAAGAAATATCGGAAGATAATGACTGCCACTTGATCTTCTCATTATTATAACCCAATAATCACCTCCCATAGAAATCGAAATCAGCATTTTATGTGAAATGCTCTCATTGGTTCAAGAAGTGATTGAATGGGAGCCGAAAATTCAGACCATCTCTGCAAAGCAATAACTGAATTAAATCAAAATACCCGATTACAAGTGGACAAGTAGAAGTAAAATCATTCAAATAGAGTATTGGACACATATATGGAAAAAATACAATAAAAAGATTATATCCGTAGATCTATATCTATTGATGGTTAAAACCCTTTTTGAGGAAAGCAAGTCAATCAGGGGATAGCACCATAGTCACGGAAACCAATTAAGAAAGCGAAATAAAAAAGCTTTTGGTATTTCAAGAGTTTTCAAGAGTTAATGATTGTTCGAGGATCAAATAAATCACTCTAGCTTGCAACCGGAGGAAGATGTTTTCTTGGTCTGCCTCTTGGGCGCTTTAAATAATTGTGATTGACAGTTGTCGCCGCATCAGCAGCAGATGCTGTTCTTTTGCTTCCATTCAATACTGATGGTACAGTAGTATTTGGAGTAATATCAGACCCAATAGTAGAAGAGTCCTCTGCCGATAGATTATCTGCAGAATTAATTTTAGCTCTCTCAGACTTTCCAAGGGATTGTTCCTCACTCTTCAGCGAAGTCAAGGCATCGGCAGATTGCTTCTGCATTGCTGAGCCTCCGATGTTGCCCGTGGAAAGGTTTTCCTCAAATCCTTTGTTTCCTTCTTTTTTGACACAGGTAACAACCCCGTTTTTCTTATATCTCCATTGGTCCATAGGTGTATTCAAAGCACAATCATCCACATGGTCAATAAAAGCTTTACTATTAACAAAGTACTTGGCACAAGAAAGACAGGTACCAGTATCTTGCCTTCTGACTAGACTGTCTCTTCTCTCCTCCTTCACTTCTGGATCAAAATGTACCAAACGAAGATGTCTTTTCAGAACATCTAGTCGATTGAAAGAACCTTGATTTCTGTGAGGACAAGTTGCGTACTCGGGGTGCCAATACGGACAGTGATACTCAGGAGACCCATGAGAACGAGCGTGACGACGCAAATCACTATGGCGAATGAAAGCCCAATCACATTGGCTACACTTATAAGGTTTTGATTCACTTTCCGGGTCTGAGGACTGAGTTGATCTTCTGTAGTTTGAATTAATGATGCTAGCATTATATGGATCTGGTTTGAGAACACCATTTTCATATACAGGCGATGATCTGTTGTTAGATGAGTCTAAAAAGTTGGTGTTTCCTAGAACAACACTATTTGAGCCTTCTCCTGATGAAGAGGATTGTTGCTGTTTTCCTTGTTGTTGAGCGTACTTCTGTTGACCTTGGGATTGTTTGTAATAGTTTGGAGGTCCCGGGAAGGTAGGAAGCTTGAGAGCACTGTTGGAGGAGCTGGCATTTTGTTGAATGGGAGTGGAAAATCTTTGCTGTGAAAGTTGCTGTTGCTGTGGTGCTGAGTTAAAATAAGGGGTTGGGAAAAAGGGAATGTAATAAGCTTGCTGTAAATTCATTGGATTTGGAGGTGGTAAAAAACTGGTTCCATATTGTTGAGGTACTCCCTGTTGTTGCTGAACAGGATAGTATTGGGCCACATTTGTGAGGTTGTTAAGAGATGAAGTATGCTGTCCTGGCTGTTGCTGTTGCTGAGTAGCTTGAGTAGGTTGGGAAGTTAGTTGAGCCGAACCAGAGGTATTCGACAAACTGGACGAGCTACCTGGAGCAGCAACAAATTGATTCTGAGATGAATCAGATTTCGATGGCATTTCCTGACTTTGTGACTCTATTTGTGATCGTATTGCCTGATGAGAAATCGCTGCTGAATCTGCGAGTTGTGTTATCGATGAGTGGTTAATTTGTTTCCTGACGCTCATATCTTGGCTCTGCACAGCACAAGTCAGATCTGAGAATCGATGAATTATAACTTTTCAACAATTATCGTACAGGTCTGAATCCGATAGGTGATAAGGTGCCCACTAAGATGGACGAGAATACAACAGGATATGAGATTGGAGTTCGATTTTTGTGGTCGTTAGACTTCGATGGTCACTGCAATTTTACCTGACCAATGTTGTCTGTCTATATGATCTGGATGATCCAGGAGACTAATTTCAGCTAATGTTGTTAAAAGTTAGTGGCAGATTGTATCCTGAGCTGTCAGACTGCTTCAGATCTCGAATGTAATTCTCTAACCTAGTAGGTAGACACTATAATGTTTTTTTGTAAAAACAGCTGTGTGGCGTTTTTCGATATTTATTTCTCCCAGGAAGGAAAACACTATTATTCTCTTGCACGTCGGTGGCTGGCTGGCTGACTGGAAAAAAATTTTCACTCAGGGCTGAAAAATCAAACGATTATATTCCGTTGTGGAAAAGCGGTCTCCGTGCAAAAACTACAGGGCATTTTATGAGTCCGTAAGAATGGATAAATCATTCGGCCAATGTAAGTGGCATGTGATGTTCTTGTTTCTCTGGTGGGTCTACTGTGGAAACAAAATAGCGAATCGACACAGTACCATAATATTTGCCGCCGAAAGCCGCAATCTCGCTAAGTCGGAGATGTTGCGCCCTCTGATTCCGGCGGTTGCGCAGGAACCCTCAGACTTTTCTATGGGTCCCACGAGTCTTCGGCTCAGAGTAACGACTGGACGCGCACGCGCGCGGCGGTCGCTGAGCGCCACCTCTGGGTGCATGGCATGAGTTAAAAACGGCCAGGAACACCAATTAGATTGATCCCTTGTGGATTTTATAGGTCGGCATCTCTCTTGATGACCATATAATCAGATACTACCCTGGAGATACTGACATAGGAAATTATTACAGAGCATTTTCGGAAGTGCGGTGGCTTCAAGATTGGCCATCGGCAAGAGTCTGAACGGCCGCCTGGAGTAAAAGCCGCACATCATTTTTGTAGATCATTGAACGCATTTACAGTCGGATATATACCGAAAATAGAGGAAAGGACAAAACGGATAGATGGTTCGTCACAATATTGCAATTAATAAAGGAACCTTTATGAGAGGCGACCTAATTAGTGAACACTGCAATTATAAAGACTATCTACATGACAAATTTCATTAGTTGAGGCATTAATAAGCTCGGATGCAGGATCTTTTTGATTGTCATAAACGACGTTTCCGTGACTGTCGGTTCTAAGAAAACGAACAATATCTTCCCATTGCTTACCTCGCAACCTCTTCGCAACCTCTCCCTGTGGCGGTGGGTGTCCTCGAAAAATAAGCCGCGAGCCCAGCGGAGTCACGGCTGGTGGCCTCACCAGCTCAACCATCTTGCCTTTGGAGCTGGGCTGTTCGCCTGATGCTGCCAGTAACATAGCCTCCGACCGCACCCCACGCATCTTACTAGGCTTCAGATTAGTTACAAGGACAACTCTGGAGTTCAGAAGTTCCAAAGCTGGAAAAAAGTCCACCAGACCGCTACACACCTGGAGAACGGTTGGCTTGGCAGTAACATCAGGTTCAGAAGTTGGCTCATCCACTAAGACCTGAGAAACATAGAGCTTGTCGGCATTTTCATGGCGAGAGATATCAATTATTTGACCGACTCTGAGGTCTAAAAGACCTGGAGAGGCCATGGAGGTAGATACTAAAAGAAATCGGTTAGCCAATGGTTTTGGATTTCAGCGTCAAAGCTTTACTTACCTGCAGCCTTAGATACAACCGTGGAATTGGATCTCAATAGTCGTATATTCCTTGGAAAAAGTAGTTGTTTACTGAATGGAACCAATAGAGTCATCATTAAGGCAATTGATGTCTGGAAAAACAAATTAGTTGATCGTAGTAACTAATCTTGTCTTGAAATTTTTCTACCTCGAGATCATTACCGATCCTTAACATCTGCGCAATATTAAGTAAGAAGCCATAATGCAATAATTCTGGGTTGAGTTACATATACTAAAAACTGCTAAAATATAGTCATAAACGTACAGACCAAATTCAATCTCCAAGTGGTAGGATGTTAGGAACAGGTCCTAGAGGAGTTATATGCTGAGGATTAATAGCAACATGCGATTTGGTATAATGGAACTTGATATGGTCAAAGTTGGTAGTCTCTTTGAAAGCAGGCACCTTCCAATATAGTTCTCTCAACCATTGATGTAGATGAGGGAAATTGTATCTGATCATTCCCAAGTTACATTTGAAATGCTGGACATAGACTGGGTCAAATCTGATAATTGTAGTATAAAGTCTTACGTCCGCTTCGGTTAAATTATCTCCGGTCAAGAATGATTCACCAAGACTATGTCTCTCTTTCAAAATCTTTTCCACTTTCTCTAAGTGCTCAAAGAGGATTTTAACTTCCTTTTCATATGGTTCTTGTTTTGTGGCGAATCCACTTTTATATACACCATTGTTGATAGTTGGATATATCCACTCGTTTAAATCATCGATCTCACTCTTCAGCTTTGCAGGGTATAAATCAACCTTGGCATATTCTTCGGTAACCAAAGAATTGAATGCAATGTTAAGCATACGAATTAATTCAGAGGACTCATTGTTAACAATGGTCTCAGTTTTCTTATCCCATAGAACAGGGACGGTGAATCTTCCCTCATAGTTATCGTCAGCCTTGAAATATAGTTCACGAATTCTCTTAAATCCGTAATTGTGATCTTCTGTTGCACCTTCACATTCATCATCAGTGGATGGGAATCTCCATCCCTTATCATCCATATGCCAATGTACAATTGAAAGTCCAATTAATGAAGATAATCCTTTCAACTCCCTAACGATAAGGGCTCTGTGCGCCCACGGGCAAGCTAGAGAAACATAGAGATGGTATCTATTTGCTTCAGCAGGAAATTTCGCATCTGGCTCCGGAGAGATTATATCCCTGAAGACGCTTTCTTTACGTTTGAACTCCCCATCCTTATTTGCAAAATTCAGAATATCAACTTTTTGTTCGCCCATTTTTCTTGTGCTAAACGAAATCTCCCTTTTGTTTGTCTTATTCAACTTATTAGAATTGATATACAGCCAGCTTGGTTGCGTCACTCCCCAATTTCTAAGGCACCGACTATTTATACTCGCAAATGTATTTACAAATCTGCTCATTAATAAGTCTGGATATCAAATAATTACAAAGAATTGAGCAACTAAAATCCTTGGCTTCCGGTCGCTTTTATAATCTGATGCTGTTTCAAATAAGCGAATTAATTGGTATTAAGCATAGAATCTTTAGTAATAAATTACCAATGAGGAGCAAAAAACTAAAATTTGACAGAGCTGACTAACGACAAATAGAACACCTTTTTGTCACGCTGGTCGGTTAAGAATTTGTTGATAGAAGCAGAAAACTAACCTCTTGAATATAGAGAATTAGTAATACGTATATGTTACTCAAATTGAGCGCACCATATGGTCTTCAAGTATTAAGTGGGACCTGAGATATGTCAGCTAGAAACCTATCGAACAAGTTACAGTCAGTTCTATTCAATAGATGATATTAATGCACCCGTAATCGATCTTTAATGGAGAAGGATGCTGGCTTTTGGGGTATCTAGCAACGTCCTCAGATTATGAAATGCGATCATCGGATTACATAATAGTTTTTTTGTGATGTAAACGCGCATGTTTCTCATTTATTTCGCTTACGTAATAACAGTATCAGACTATAAAGTGTGGTGTAAGGATTTTACCAACCAATAAAATCACGTGTCTCGTATCACGCGTGTAAAATGTTATGTTCTTCTGAGTCAACCCCGTGTATTAAACAAGGTTAATCACAGTCCTAGATGAACAAAGTCTGAGTTAATATTCTACTTATGAGTAGTTAGAAAGAACTAGGATATAACCAATGGAATTATATTCTCTAATAACCTATAATATATCTATCGTAATCTTCTGTACGTATAGAATCTTCTGCTGCCCTCTTACTCTCTGAAGGAGAGTAAGAAGAAAGTATAATGAAGAACGATGCTTATCCTTCATATATATATAATGAAGCTACGCTTCATGGATGAGATCCTTTCATCCGTGAGGCTTAGATTAATTGATACCAAGGAGGTATCTGATAAAGCGGACTTAGGTAATCGTCATACATCCTTACATAGATCCGACAAACATAACATCATCGGTCGTAGCGTAATCTAGGTGAACCGAAATTTGTGGACTGTATTACCTAATCACGAAAAAGATAACATAAGCATATTCAGAGTTAATCTGATGAACATTACTATATGAGTATTTTAACTCCATTTATTCAATGAAACGTAAGTTATTCACCTCGAGAAGCTGAGAATGAGTTTTCTCTCACTCTAACATGGACTTCTTTGACTTGATAGTGGATGGAGAGCCTGTGTATGTTGTCAGCAAAGACTGTGGCTATTGCCATGGGAAAAAAGACCCCATGAGCAACGGCTATAGTCTCCAGTCCTATAGAGATGAAAATGAAAAGGCTAGCAAGGAGGGAAGTTCTTCCACGTCCCTTTACCGAATGTACCCCAACTCTGCAACGATGTATTGCAATATATATCAGTTCTCCCCCCTATGTTATGAGAGGATGATTGATCGAGGGTTTAGAAGGTCGGGAAAGTTACTATATCGACCTGATTTAATGAGAAATTGTTGCCGCATGTATCCAATTCGAACAAATCTGCATCTTTTGAAGCCGACCAAGGAGCATAGACATAATGTTAATAGATTCACCAAGTTCATCAAGTCAACTGGATCTCCTCATGATTTGAAAAAGATCAAGCCAAAGTATTTTAATCTGAAAGAGATTATTTTAGAGGCAGAATCCTCTGCATTAAAGTCGAAATTCTATACAGTTTTAGGTCCACCAGTATCAACCCCAGAAAAGTTCAAACTTTATAAGAAATATCAAATGACTGTACACAATGAACAAGGTAATGAAATTGAAGAAAAAGGTTTTAAAAGATTTCTATGTGATTCCCCATTTTCCAAGAGATTTGTTACAGGGCTATCTTCAGAATATTGGCATGAATTAAACAAGTGGAAAACTTTCGCTGTAAGGCCGGATAGCAACACGTATTTAGGTCCTATCCACGAATGCTATTATATAGAAGAAAAGTTGGTTGCAATCGCTGTTCTAGACTTGTTGCCATGCTCAGTTTCATCTGTTTATTTCATTTGGGATCCAGACTTTGCTCACCTGGGTCTGGGAACTCTTAGTGCCTTACGTGAAATTGTCTTAACAGAGCAATTAGGAAAAGATTATTATTACATGGGCTATTATATAGCTGATTGCCATAAAATGAAGTACAAAGCCAAATTTGGAGGCGAGATTCAAGACCTATGTTCCAGAGAGTATCTCAAGCTGAATGAACTCGGTGACATATTGAGGGATGGCGGGCTAATAGCAACTGTTGATGCTATTGATAAGAGTAATCTGCCTGAGAGTCTCAACGAGCTTGAACTGTCTGAAGAGCTAGTCGTTGCTAAAAACACATCTAGCCGAATCAACGTTGCAGAAAGGATATATGGTATTTCAGGCGGCTCGTTTGCTAAGGGAAGACGAGCGGCAGAAAAACTAGGGTCCATAGAGGGTCTTGAGGAGATATCCATTGACGAACAGGACTTGATCTGGGCAAATCAAAGAGAACATGCCAGGTTTGCAATTCCACAAGTTTGTCCAGGCTTGATTCCTCTGTGGCAGGTGAATGAAATGAATGAGAGTGGGGAGCTTAAACATTTATTCAGAAGCTGTTTCGTTATCTCTCACGAGCAGCCGGATCAAATGATGGCATTCCAATTCGAAAATGAAGCCCATGTAGATTTCCGGCAGCCATTGGTGGAGATGTTGAGGCTTTTTGGACCAGATCCGTTCAAGATGAAAATGCTGCTTGTCAATTAATACTTCTTAATAATGTGTAAATAGAATTCTCGAGTGGAAAGTATATATCCATATTAGATGGTATCTACTCTATAATTGAATTCACATATTCGACACATAACTCCGATATTTCACTCTGATAATAGCCAACCATGTGTGATGAATCCATTTAACTCTTTTCATTTCTTTCGTAAACCCTTACCCCATGACTGCCTACTCAACAATTCAAGTACTGCACATTTCACCTCTTGCGATGAGACGTCATACGTCACATGAGGAAATAATCCAGTCACACGTCTCAGTCCGAAATTCGCGGGACCAAGCCTGCTCTGGGATTCCATTTCATGACCGCAATCTGCGGGGATAGATCGGAAAATACGATTAAAGCAGCTAATACGGTATGGTCTCGCTAAGTAAAGGTAAATAAAGATCCAATGTTGTGATGATCCTGTATTAGAAACACTTCATGTAGATTAGCTCCTTCGAGTGTCATTTCAAATGCTCTGTATCGGAAATGAATCATTCCAAAAAAAATGTGGTGTGAGCCGCAGGGAGCAAGTATTATTCTACCGATTTCTGTGGGGTGTCTAAGGTAAAGAATCAGGTGAAACAGAGAATAGTCACCATGCGGAAATTGATGGCATTCGAGGTGTGGACAAGCTGTACATTCTAGAACAATACGAAAAGTATAAATAGAGTTAGATGTGCTCCTTATGATAGGAGTTTAAATAATTACGTACTACTCTAGCATGCTTAATATAATCTAAATTAATTACAGCGCTGAACTTTAAGGACATCAAAATGGCTAGAACACAGAAATGGAACGACAAAGGCTCGACTTCAGAACCTAGATACTTCACCCATAATGGATTTGCAGACCAAGCTCCAAACCATGTGAAGAAAGATGGATTCGGTAAAGGCAACTGGGGAAAGCAAGGCGATGAGTTGGAAGACCTCATTAACGATGGCCAAATTCCTCCAGTCTTCCACAAGGAAAGAAGAGGTTCGAATCACTCACATAATGAGGAAAGGTTCCATAAGGTGCAAAGCGCCTCAATGGATGTCTGTGAAGAAAAATAGATTTGAAAGTAGCCGCTAGGTCGGTAACCAATATGTTATATGCTTTTACGAGTTACTTATGAATAGAACCAGTAATGGATTGATTTGCAGCAGATGATTTGATGAATTTATTTATCTGATAGTAGATGTAAACTTTGCATAATTTAGTTTAAAAGTCAATGTTTTGACGGGTCGGCTGTTGCACAGCATTAGGGTGAGAGTTGATATCGCTCTGATTATCTTGATCCTCTTCTTCAACGGGTATGCTCCATTCCTCCACTTCAAATCTTTTTCGACCATTTTTAAAGCTATATTCCATATCTTGAATGCACATTAACCCGATGTCACTAAGAGCTGGTAACTTATAAATGTTCAAATGTCCATGTTTAATCTTCGCTGGTTGGTTTCTGTAAACCCTTTCCATTAGACTGTAGAGCTCCGGTTCAAATGGTCTCAATTCAATTACTGAATCCATCAAACTTTCTATCATTGTTACTAGAGGATTTGTTCTCGGATATAAATCAAGATTGAGAGATAATGCCAGGACCAATCTGTTTTCATATTTCTTAGATAGTGCCCTGAGTCCATATATAAACATCATTATCTCTTGAGTATTTAAGATGTTTTCATTTTGATATATTAATGGATTAAGGAAAAGAGGAACGACAAGCCTAATCAATCTATCTGGAAATCTGTTAATATTAGATTCTATATTTTTCAAAGTTTGATGGAAAGATCCAGAGGGAAGAGGTATACAGGTCAGCTCTAATGGGCCTGGAGCAGGTAATAAAGTGGCTGTTATCTCAAACTGATTGTTATAATGTGGATACTGATCAGATGAATCATTTTCTGTTTTCTCGATCTTTTTTTGGTTCAGCCCATATCTCCACGCAATCTTGAGATCATTAGTGGGGATGTGAGTCCTTTCAGTTTTCTCGTTATTTTGATTATGTTGATCTATTATATTGGAAACACTAAGCTTTGATTCATTTGACTTAACAGCATGCTTTTTCTTTTCTCTTGAACTTCCTTTATACACTGCAGGGAGGTTTT
This sequence comes from Ogataea nemodendra, assembly GCA_030567775.1. Taxonomy (NCBI): domain Eukaryota; kingdom Fungi; phylum Ascomycota; class Pichiomycetes; order Pichiales; family Pichiaceae; genus Ogataea; species Ogataea nemodendra. Next base: position 612,365 of record JAJLSV010000007.1, read on the forward strand.
TTGCCCATGTCTGATCCATCCCCACTAATATTTCATGTGTATTTGGTTTACCAGGAACTAGTCGGTTCTGAGCTATACCCTGAGACAGAAAAAGTTTCAGTAAAGTTGAAGAGAAATCTGTAGTTCCACTCTCCTCAATCAAAATCGAAGAGCCTACAGGAAGACCCTGATGTCCTAATATTTTATCGATGTCAGCCGAGCCTGTAGAAACGCAAGGTTGAGATGTCAATATCGAAGGTTTCACTCCCGGGTGAAAACCTAATAATTGATCCACTTTGGTCGTTGCTTGCTGATGATATCCTCTTGCGGCATTTCCAACTGCTATTGGTAATCCTGGGTTAACTGATTGGCGTGAAGGTGGGATTCCTCTTCCAAGAGAAGGACCCGAGGGTGTTTGTAATGGTGTTCTGGCATTATTCAACGTCCCTCTAGGACCAGATAAGGCCTCACCATTTCTTGATGCTGCTCCTGGATTCACAATGTCACCCCTTCTTCTAAAAGACATTGTATCGCTGCCACAATATACAGCTATTACAGATCATCAGTCACCTTTAGGGGCATTTTTGTTCAGTACAGTTTAACTAAAACTTTATCATAGAGTAAACTTCGGTGCAAAGATGTCACGTGCTAACTCAATTCTTTCTAGAGCAAGCTGCTTCTAGTTTCCCTGTCTACTAGACTTAAATGACAAAAACTGTTTACAGGTGTAGGGAAGTAACGATTTGATGGGGAACGGATGAGACCCAAAAAAGATATTTCTTGCCTCATTAGATACCTATTACATTTTTTAAAAGGTTGTAGCGGCACTGGTACATTGTAAACTTCTAAAAGGATTCAGATCTAACTGCTATTGGAGATGTTTGAGGAAGAACCGGAAGGAATAAAAAATCAGCAAGATCGAACTATGGGTGAACAAGAACAGGACGATAACGCCACCTTATTTGGATCATCAAATGAGATAAACGAAGAACAAAGGCCGGGGTACCTGCAGTATAATACCCATCAGAGAACTTTAGATGGATCAACATTGGTGAATGGAGAAAGTGAAGATAAAATAGAAGGCTCATCTGCATTCGCTGGTGGGAATCCTTCTAGGCTGGATGATCTTGAGACATCACAACTATCCCAGATCCAATATAATGAAAACCGAATTTCGTTGGATCGATCTATCAATACTGCTATGGAAGTTTTGAATGAGTTACAAACGGAGAATAATGAAAGACCAATATACTATCCTACAAATATTGAAGATGACACAACTAATTGGAAATTGAATTCTAAGAGTTCAAGATTGGCATTAATCCGACAGAACTCTGTGACATCTGCAAAGAAGCTATTGAAGCAGCCATCTTCCTCTGTTGATTCAGAATATAGCTTTGAGCTTCTGAAAATCAATCTTAAGATTGGGCCAACATCCGATAACTTAGTTCAATCTCTGGATAAATCAGCCATGTCACAATTGTTAAACGAGAAGTTTTCGCAAATCATAAGACATCTGAGTTCCCTCAGAGACAGAATCGATGACACTTCCTCAAAAGTTCTTGTGACTGGTGATCTCAACTCCGGAAAGTCTGCATTTTGTAATGCTTTGCTCCGGAAGAAAATTATGCCTGAAGATCAACAGCCTTGTACTAACGTTTTTTGCGAAATAATTGATGCCAAAGACAATAATTTTGGTGTTGAAGAGGTTCATGCCGTCCCCATCGGATCAGTCTATAACAGAAGTGATGAGAGGACGTATAAGGCTTTCTCTCTTGAGTCTCTATACGAATTGGTGTATCATCCAGAAACTTATTCTTTATTAGTGGCATATGTTACAGATAACAGACCTCCGAATCGCAGTTTACTAAGAAATGGAATTATAGATATCCGTCTTATTGATGCTCCGGGCCTAAATCTGGATTCTTACCATACTACTCAGGTTTTTTCAAGACAAGAAGAAATTGATTTGGTCGTTTTTGTGGTGAATTCTGAGAATCACTTCACACTATCAGGCAGAGAATTTATCTCAAGTGCAACAAATGATAAGAATTTAATATTCATTGTAGTGAACAAATTTGACAATATAAAAGATAAAAATAAATGTCGACAGAAAATTATGGATCAAGTGCAGAGTTTGTCCCCAGAAACACACAAAGATGCGAATGAGTTTGTTCATTTTGTATCTTCGAAAAAGATTCTCGATTCTTTACCTGGTGGAAGCGGTGATGGTGGACCAGGTGGAGATCCAGATTATGATGATGCAGATTATAACTCACCAGAGTTTGACCGTTTAGAGGCCTCCCTTAGAAGATTCGTCCTTGAAAAAAGATCGATCTCTAAGCTTCTTCCAGCTAAAAACTATCTGATCAAGCTCTATACTGACATATTAGAGCTATCGAACATAAATATTAAACTTTATGATAACAACAGGGACGAAATGTTAATGGAGTTAAAAGATATCACGCCTACCTATGAAAATATAATGCAATCTTCTGCAAAGGTGAATGAAAAAGTGTTGAAGATTATTGAAAATGCGTCCTCAAAAGTATATGATTATGCCAGGAACATGATCAATAATACAATAAATACTGCTGATCAAATTCCTTTAGGGGTTGAGTTTGAAGGGCATTCAACTATTACTGAATTTGCGAAACTTGTTCAAGGAAGGGTATTAAGTGAAATATATGAAAGTGTGAATGTTTCGGAGGAATTTTCTCGTGGGGAAACTGCTGCAGCAATAGATGAAATCAAGTCTCTTGGTGCCGAAGTGCTGGGTGAAGGAGTTTTACCAAATACTAAGTTTATACCAAGCTCCATGTACTCGAAGAAAAGAGATGATTTGCAAAGACATCTAGAAAGTGAAGTTTCTGTGTTTGATTTTATTGACCCAAACTTGGAGAGCTTCTGCAAAATTTGTGGCATCAACTTACCATCTTCCCATACTAATTTGATGATAGGACTAACGGCTAATCGTCTTTGGACAACTGGTATTTCTGGTATTGCTCTCTTGTATGGGCCCCAATTGATCTCTACTATGGCTGGAGTTGCATCATTTTCCAATTACACTCCTAGATTCGTGACGTCAAAAGTGATCCCTGGAGTGTTTTTGGGTGCTGTTATCGGGTTACCTCTTTATTACCTATATGTGGATGCTCCCCATGCATACCAAAGGAATGTGGTGAAAAAGATCCGCAAACACATCGAGTCTGAAGATTACCAACAAGTTAATTGTCAAAGGTTATCCAAAGAAGTTCGCAAGGTGTTGAATTATCCTGCTAAGGATATTTCTAACGCTCTAGCTAGTGCTCTAGATAAACAAGCCTCAAGACGTGCCCAATTGCTAGAGAGTCTGAAGACTAGTGAGATCAGTTCAAAATACTATAAGAAACTAAACGGTCAGGTCAAAACGCAATATGATCTGGTTCATTCTTTTGATCTCGAGAGTGTGTATCATTTGGAGTGACCCTTTTCAAATTTTGTTCTGCATTGTTCCTGTATATATTTATTAAATAGTGGTTTGACGGTTCTACCTATCGTTTAATGTTTGTAGTTTCTTAAAAATATTTATTTGTGTTATGTAGATCGATGAGTGATCATTTTGTGGGCTTCCATCTAATCTAAGGATTCGAGGGAATCGAGGTTTTTTTTCCTATTGTATAAAATTGATTTGTGCGAATCAATTCAATTTGTTGTCCTTTCTATTATTTTTATATTTATTTATTTGTTTGGAATAGAACAATTGAAGTTATCACGAAAGATTAAGCGTGACATAACAGTGTCAGATACTGAGGTAAGTTTATCTTTGGAAAATAAGTGAAAGAAGTTGAGCGGTTAGTCAACTGAACTGAAAGGCAAAAAATACAATTAGGGACGGTGAATCAACAACATCTAGAATCTGAACTAAAATATTTGAAACGATTTATCATACGCCACTAGTCATTCGCCCAAGAGGTTTCGTTTCACACCAGGTTAGAAGATTTCCAAGAGGTTCACGATGGTCAAATCAAAGAACTTCAAACTGGTCAACACTCACTTTATCGTTACTTAAGCGACGCCCTGCAATGGAAGATGAAATTCAGAATCTTAGCTGGCATTTTTACATGCCAAAGGTTTTTCTTTAATCATCAATTTACAAGGTCATTCGGACATTATTTCACTTTTCAACATTTGATTCGTCAGGCATACTAACATCGATCATTCTTTAAAGTTCTCATAAGTAGGTACAGCATGCAATTCAGAGGTACGCAGTTCCCTGGTTCCAATAACGGGTTCGGCGACTCTCATCCGATCCGCACGAATAGTCAGACACGCGGAAGATCAACATCGGCTGCTTTGGATTCTATTGCGAAGATGATTCCCTCGGATAACCCGTACGTGAACAAGTTTGAGAAGTTTACAAAACAAGTTGAGGATTTGATTGACAAATATCTATCCTCTGCAAAACCGTACGTTCCTTTCATTGGTAGATTCCTGATTGTGGCAACTTTCCTGGAAGATTCTTTGAGAATTATGTCCCAATGGAAGGAACAAGTATATTATTTGGCTACTTACAGACATCTATATGAATGGTTTGTGAAACTATTTTTGCTGCTCAATATTTTATCAATGCTTACTGGATCAGCTTTAGTGATCTTGAGAAAGCAACCTGAAATTGCAACAGGATTGCTCTCCTCAATTGTTTTTTTGCAAGGGATTGTGTATGGTTTATTTTTTGAACCAGTGTTCTTCTTGAGAAATGTATCAGTCATCGGGGGTTTACTTTTGGCACTCTCTGACTCTCTTGTTATTGACAAGAGATCCCTTCTTATGCCTGGTTTGCCAATGATGGAGTCAAAAGACAACAAGAAATATTTCTTGCTGGCGGGAAGAATCATGTTAATAGTGTTGTTTTTGGCCTTTACAATGACTGTCAAATGGAACCTGATCACTTTCCTTGTGATTTTAGTTGGGTTTGTCTCCTGTCTCTCTATTGTGGTTGGATATAAAACCAAATTCAGTGCTTCTTTCTTGACAGTCCTCCTAGCCGTGAATAATATTCTTACCAACCACTACTGGACTTATGGTTACAAAGATACCAGAAGGGATTACCTTAGATACGAATTCTTTCAAACTCTTAGTATTGTTGGGGGGTTGCTTTTGATTGTTAACACGGGCGCTGGTGAGCTCTCTGTGGATGAAAAGAAGAAGGTCTATTAGTTGGTATTTGCTAAATAATATCAAGAAATGCATCTACCGTTAAAGATCACTTGGAAATATTTCTTATTCATTTTAATATGTTTCATTCAGTATTCATCATCTTATTAATTGGTTGCAAGATCACTATCAATTTTCCACTTATATGACGTGGTTGCGTCCTTTCTGTATTGCTTTCACTTATGACCATGATCCCAATACAGACTAACATAAAAGTATTTTCTTACTGGAAAATTGAATAATCGAAGTACAAGCAGGTAAATATGTAAATATCTCTTTTATTAGCAAACGCTAAGAGTCGTAAAAGAATCACTAGTTGATATCTCTAAATGACTAATATAATAAGTAAACGATGGAATAACAAAAGTATAAATAGGGTACGACGCCCATTAATGAATTCAAAACCTATAAACAAAAACAAAAACCCAATGTTTGATCATTACTCTAAGAGGTGAAATCACAGCTAGTGTCGTATTTAGACTTTCTATCAGCATCAAAGACACCCCAGTATCTTTCGGAAGTGGATCCAGATGAGTCAGGTTTCCATGACTCATCGAAAGCCTCAAAGACATAGGTATTCACACCCCAACCTCTCATAGCACAGACGGCTTCCTTGTAGAATTGTTCAGCATTATCAACAGATGGGACAGCTGAACCATAGTTAGTACCTTCAGTTGGCCATCCAGTTTCTCCAACCCAAAAATCGATATCAGTGGAACCCTTGGCAGTTTGAATAGATTGCAAAGCTTGCATGATATCGTCAAAGAAGGAGTATGACGCATTGTTCATTCCTTGAGCTTGCCAGTAGGAGAAAGCATTGGCATAAACGACATCTGAAGATTTAAGGACATCAGCATTAGCACCATCAACAAGAACATTCCATGAGTCCACAGTACCCACAGGAACATCAGAGTAGGAATCTCCATTCTTATCCTTAATGCCGGACAATAGCTTCTTGATGTCAGAAATTGCACTGGAAAGTTCAGTAGCAGTTAAATCACCTCTGTAAAGAGACTCGGAACCAACAGTAAAAGCTTTGATAGTCGATTTTGAAATATTTGGTAAATATGATTGTAAAGCCTCTTTTTCGGCGGAAAAGGTGGCATCCGGAGTTGGCCAGATACCTAGAGTAATAGTGAAGCCCTTATCCTCGGCAACAGGACCTAAAACCTCGAGGGTATTACAGGATGCAACAGCATAGGTCTTCACAGTGGATGACAAGGACGAAAGAGTTTCTAAATCGCTTTCAAAATCGCTGGCGGTCTTACAAGATCCGTCAGTGGCCTGAACACCAAGGTTGAAACCTAACTATAGAAAAAAATGTAAAGCAGTTAGTATTCAGATGATTGCAGCTTTGACTGAACAATTAAATGGCACTTACGCTTGCTTCCGCGTTAACTTTGGCCAAGCTGAAAACCAAGGAACTCAAAAGGGCTGTAGAGAACTTCATGGTATGTTTAGTTGTATATTTGGGGAGCCTTGCTTTGTTTGATATCTAAGAACAAGTACACCTGAATGATGACAATACGGTTATATTAATAATAAACGAGTGAAGGGGATCGAACAATATTCACTAGGTACTATAAAATAGTAAACATCCAATGAACGAGGAAAAGTTAAAATTCTGAAAACAAAAACACTTATATATAGCAAAACACTCCACTACCTCAAAGGAAAACAAAATAGACGTCGAAAATTTGGAGACTGCTGATGTCAGCGGTAAAAATAGAAGCTGCAAAGAAACCAAAGTAAGGAGCCAAGGAACTACCGGAACCGATAAATGCTTATTGTCCATTCAATATGAACATACAACTAGCGAGGCATCGGATATATTGACTCTCAGGAGAGTTGACAACTCCACCCCTAACCCAATACAGAAGCTTATGTTTCCGCCCTTGGGTACTGCCCCACTAATGCTTAGAACCTTAGAATCTCGCAATATGCATCATCCTGCAAATCGAAAACCAGCTTTGTTTTGATTTGCTTTCTGGCCGGGTAATGCTAATTTTGCTGGACCTCCGTGCCACCAACATTTATAAAATAACGTGCACCGGAGAAAGCAGCCTTGAAAAAAATCGGTGGAAAGAGAAATCATAATTCAGGCCGTGCAATATGGAGAGTGGACGGAAAGGAATGGAGCTGTTAACAGGCAAATATGTCTTTCAGCTACTCATGTTGATTAGACTGATATTCTACTATTAAGGTACTTCGTTACCGGTGTTTTTTTTACAAGTTGTTTATGCAATTTAGTTACCGTCACCTCCTTGGTATTTTTCACTCTTCTTATCGATACCCAAATTGGCTGTGCTAGGAAATTTTTTCCAATTTTTCACTCTTCACTAGTCTTGAAAACTATCTATAGTAAGATCAATTCAGTTCGAACATCCCCTAATGGATACAGAGCTTCGCCGAATCAACCAAGATGGCAGAGAATCTTAAGGAGAAGAAAGATAAAAAGGAGAGAAAGGAAAAGAAGGTGAAAAAAGCGAAATCCAGCTCTGATGAAGATAAATCAAAGAAAAGAAAGTCATCTGAATTGGAAGAGTTAGAAATTAAGCTTGATGAGGATGCTCCTTTGTCCAAGAAAGAACAAAGGAAACTCAAGAAGGGGAAAATTTCCTTGGATGACATACAAAAGAAGAAGAATGTTGTTATAAATCCAGAACAAAAACAGGAGCCCCTCGCTGCCTCGGACGCTAAAGAAAGTGAGTCTGAATCAAAACCAAAAACGAAAATAGGTATCTGGGTTGGAAACTTATCCTATGACACAAAGGAGGAAGATCTGGTTAACTTCCTTAAATCGAGATCGTCTCATTTATCTGAGTTTAGCTCAGAAACAGGGGACGATGAATTAGTATCCATCGCAGAGAAGGACATTTCAAGAACTAAGATACCTAAAAAAGGCACAAAAATCAAAGGTTTTGCTTACATCGATTTGAAAACCCAAAATCATGTTAACACAGCTATTTCTTTATCTGAACAGGATCTTAATGGAAGAAAATTGTTGATAAAAGACGCTAATTCATTTGACGGGAGACCGGAGAAACCAAAAGAGATGCTCTCCAAAAACCCTCCTTCGAGGATTCTTTTCGTTGGAAATCTGTCCTTTGATACCACCCAAGAGCTTCTTGAAGAGCATTTCAGGCACTGTGGTGAGATAGTTAGAATCAGAATGGCAACTTTTGAGGATAGTGGAAAGTGTAAAGGGTTCTCTTTTATCGACTTCAAAGATCAGGATGGACCGACTGCCGCTCTAAAAGACAAAGCTTGTAGAAAGCTAGTCAAAAGACCATTGAGGTTAGAGTATGGAGAAGATAGAACAAATAGAAGAGTTTTGAAAAAATCCAGAGATGATTCTCCTGCTCTGGAAGATATACATGTAGAAGCTCCTGTTAAAAATGCTGAATCAAATGACAATAGAGGACAAGGAAGAGAAAGATCGAAAGGTTTCCAACCTAAAAAGAGTCAAAATTCTTCAAGAGACTCTACTTATAGGAATTCCTCCTCCAATAACAGAGTGTCATCGTCTGTTGCATTAGCGACAGCTCAAAGACAGAGCGCTGCGATTGTTGAGTCTAAGGGAAAAAAAATTACATTTGATTAATCGCCTACTTGATTTTCAGAAGTCCTCTTGAAGTTCATGAATGAGTCTTACATTAGACTGTTTTTCTTATTGGGTGTATCGCTTGTAAGTTGATTAATAAACTTTGCACGTGGAAAAGTTCTATATATCTATGTAATGCATATTAACATCCTTAGTCATACCACATCTTGATTAATTCTTCAGAAACTGCAGACGGCGTTAACACCCCTAGATCAGAGATCAGAGCTGTTACATACTGATGCGGAGTAAAGTCTAAATGATGTTTCCCATGGAATCCATCTTTCATGTTGGTTGAGAAGCATAAATTAGACCCAGTATTTGTAGGAAGATCGTCAGGGGAAAGGGGAAACATTCTGACAAACTTATGTGATTCCGATACAACGTAAAGAGGTTTGTTAGCATTTTTGGCTAAAACCCCAATTTGATAAGAGCCAACTTGATTAATGATACCTCCACTCTCCGATACTCCCTCAGCACCCATGAAAATCTTATCAACCTTATTCAAAACGTATCCAACTTGTGAATCATTTATGAGACAAACAGGTATTCCGTGTGTTTTTAGAGCAGCTGCCATCTTCATCCCGTTATTAGAATCTTCCCCCATTCTTGCTTCGGTCACAAACACTCTGAATCTCACGAACTTGGTCTTTGCATAGACTAGAAGATTCAGCACCACTCTCGAGAAAGAATGCACCAATACTGTGTCATCGTCCTTTATGAATTTAAGGCCAACTTGAGCTATCATATCTCTACTTTCTTTGGCTCTTTCCAAAAACAGTTGGCCATTTTCCACCAAATGCGTTCTGCAAGACTCCCAGTCTGAATATAAATGTGTGTTTCTGAGCACAAATCTTGTGAAGAGGTCACAGCCAGCCGATAGTGAGATCGCATTTGGGATAGATGTCTTTAATTGACTGGTCGCATCTGAGAGAAGATTAATTAATTCTGACGATGTTGATGGCTGCTTAATTTTCAGCATAGTTACCAAACTTTCAATTGCCGCTAATGGCATCGTGATTTCTGGGTCATCAGCCAGAAATTTCAAATAAGTTTCTTTAATATCGAAGTCTGAGTCTATAAAGATTTGGTTGTTAGCGTTTTTTTCCGGTTGAAGCAATTCTGATTCGACTTAAAACTTACCTGTAGACATGGTATATTGTACTTTGGTTAATTCAATATAGTGATGAGTGTTACTAGTCTATTTTTTGCCAGATGTGCCTCTTGATTCAAATATGTAATGAGGCCAAGAATGGTGCTGGGAGATAGATGTCAATCATTTTTATTTTTTTGCATTTTGAGATTTTTCAATCTCAAGGCTCTAAAGAGCTTGATGTAGTTAACAGATCAACTTGAGTAGAAGAATCGTCTGCCAATAGAAACCGAGATCGAAATGATCTTAAGAGCCGTAAAACAATCATATATCACTGGACGGCATTTTCATAGATCCTTTAGCAGTACCGGAGAACTATATTCTAGTGAGTCGGATTCATACCAGAAACGACTTCTCAATACCCAATTACAAAATGTCAGAAATATTGGGATCATAGCACATATAGATGCCGGAAAGACGACTACAACAGAGAGAATGTTATACTATAGTGGTATGACTTCGAGAATCGGTAATGTGGACGAGGGAGATACAGTCACTGATTACCTGTCCCAAGAAAAGGATAGAGGAATCACCATTCAAAGTGCTGCTGTTACAATTCCTTGGAATAATCACAAAATCAATCTAATCGACACCCCAGGACATGCCGATTTCACGTTTGAAGTTATTAGGTCTTTGCGTGTTCTTGATGGTGCAGTCACCATTCTAGATGCTGTTGCTGGTGTCGAGGCACAAACAGAGAAGGTCTGGAAACAAGCCAAAGACCTTCAGATTCCTGTTATATCATATATAAATAAAATGGACAGAGAAGGAGCAGGATATGGAAGAACGGTAAAGGAAATAGTAAGCAGGCTTGGAACTAGAGTTGTTCTGGTGAATGTCCCATATTTTATCGAGAATAAATCCACTAAACAAATGGTTTTTAAAGGGGTGATTGATGTATTCGAGAAGAAGTTACTTCAGTGGAAAGATGACAACTCATCTGAATCAGATGGGAGATCAATAGAACTGACTGAGATTTCAGATGAACAATTGACACCAGACCTATATCAAGAATGTAAGAATTGTAGAGAAGCGGCAATTGAACAGTTGGGTGAGTTCGATGAACAAGTCATCGACTCATTTTTTGAGACAGAAGATTATATGCAAGTTCCCGCTGCAGTTTTGAGAAAGGCTCTTAGAAAATCTACTATTGAAGGTCATGTCGTTCCTGTTTTATGTGGTGCTAGTTTTAAAAACATAGGTGTTCAACCTCTATTAGACGCTGTCAATGACTACCTACCATCGCCGTCAGAAGCAAATCTCCCAGAGGTAACCTCTACTTCATTGATTGGAAACATCAAGGGAAAGGCGAAGAAAAAAGTGCTCAATAAAAGCGAAGATACTGTACTCCCTGCTGTGTTTGATCCCAAAGATGGTTTGGTTTTGAATAAGAATAAGAACCTAATGACTGCTCTCGCTTTCAAAGTATTAACACACCCAAATAGAGGTGTCATGGTATTTGTGAGAGTCTATAGTGGAAAGCTGCAACCGGGTTCTACAGTTATCAGCAGTAGAACGGCAGAAAAGATCAAGATCGGAAAGTTGCTTTTGATGAATGCTGATGTTCCTCAAGAGGTGAAGTATCTTTCCGCTGGAAATATTGGGGTGATTACGGGTACTGATAAAATTACGACTGGTGATACAATCATCACTCACTCACTCTCAAAAAATGTCACACAATTGTCTAACAAAGAAAAGACTGCTAAGCTGCTCCCTATTGCAGTGCCCCCTCCTGTATTTTCCGTATCAATTGAGCCTAGTACTATCGCTGATAATAGAAAATTGGAAACTGCACTGGACACTTTACTAAGGGAAGACCCAAGCTTAAAGCTTAGTTATGATGAAGAATCGGGCCAGCAAGTTTTATCTGGAATGGGAGAACTTCATTTAGAAATTACGAAGGACAGACTGGTAAACGAAATGAAAGTGAATGCAGAAGTAGGAGATGTGAGAGTTACCTATAAAGAAACAATTACAAAAACAACTCGATCGTTTCGCGGTAATTTAGAAGAGTCAGGCACAGATAAGTTTGAAATTGAGCTCTCAGTGGGCTCTTTTGAAGGTTCTTTGGATGATTGTGATGCCATCAACGAAAAAGGAGTCCATATTCTTGATCAAGATGACAACGTTATCATTTTCGAGGAAGGCTCTACACCCGAAAATGTTGCCAGAGTACTCAAAAGTCATGTATGGCCATTGTCTGTGTCATATGAAGCTATCATCAATGCAATGTTGGCTGGTGCAAATGCGGCCTTGCAAGTAGGAGGAAGTCTTGCAAAATTACCATTACACTCGATGATTGTTCGAATCAGAAAATGGCAGATCCCTATAGAAGTTTCAAATCTGTCTCCATTAATTGAGATCACTAGAACCACAATCCAAAAGGCCCTGTCATCTGTGCCTGAGTCCTGCAACACCATCTTAGAGCCAGTAATGCGCGTGTCGGTTTTCGTGAATGAAGAAGACCTGGGTGTAGTCTCACAAGATCTCATGAGTGGTAGAAATGCTCGAATCACAGGAATTGATGAAGAATCGGGTGTGAGTGCTACAGAGAATCTAATTTGGGCCCGTGAACAGGCCAATAAGACATACATTCCTCACGATCCAACTCTTCGGTACATGAAGTCAAGTCAGCTTGTTGGAAAGAAGGTTATTAATGCGGAGGCTCCCCTTAGAGAGATGATTGGATATCTTCCAAAGCTTCGTTCACTCACAAAAGGTAGAGCTATTTACGATATGGAGTATCAAGGAATGCAGAGAGCTTCCGCAGACAGGCTAGGCAAGATTCTTGAAGAATGAACGACGCGTCGATAATTTGAGCGCGTCGATCTAGGCGTGTAACTTTTGACGCGTTTTTTCGTGAATGTACAGTACAACATGAGAGCCTTCATCCATAGATAAATACTTTCATTTGCCTTCATGTAAATAGATTGAAATAATAGGTAATCAGGTAATCAGAAGAAACTTAACATGAGTGGATATCAACCGTATAACAATTTCAACTCCGATGGTACAGGTTATGCCAACTATAATGGAAATGCCAGTAATGGTGGAGGCGGATTCACTTCAGATGGCCCATCTTCATCCCAGCAGAGATCAGCTGTCACGCAAACAATTATACCCGTTACTATCAAGGAGCTGAATGACGCACACCAAACAGGTCAGGACTCTCCTTATCAAACACATGGAATTGAGCTCTACTACGTTTCTTTTGTAGGAATTATTCGAGATATCGATACCTCAAATGCTCAATCTACGAATATGAAAGTGGAAGATGGTACTGGTGACATTTCTTTCCGGAAATGGAACGATGATGAAGTCAGTGGTGACTCTACTACTGGAAACCTAGCAAATGGAGAGTATGTGAGAGTGGTGGCTACCATCAGGGAATTTGGAGGAAAGAAACAGTTGCAAACACAGGTGGTGGAAAAAATTAAGGATTATAATGAGATCTTGTATCATTTTTTAACTGCAGTTAAGGTATACATTGACTCCAAAGGTGGCTTATCCAATGGCAATGCTTCCAATGGTTCTTTGTTTGTTTCTGATGGAAATCAATCTGTATCTAATGGGGGTGCGATTTCCACAATGGAGGAGATCTACCAATTTGTTCAAGAACAAAGTTCAGTGATGACCGAGGGAGTACCTGTACAGTTGATTGCCCAAAATTTCAACATTTCTGTTGATGAGGTTGAGTCTAATATTGCCACATTGGTTGATGATGGTAGAGTTTACAACGGTACGGAAGATACTAACTACTTAGCAGTGTGAAAACCGATCTGGACTACATTTATGTTATTTTCGTTTCCTTAATATTAAACAGAGTTTTTAATGCCCCTTTTGTTACTATTTTCATTGCGCAGCTCTTTGATTATTATCACGCCTTTGTATTCAAACAAATCTACATTTATCGTTCTTATGTCTATCCCTCTAACAACCTGCATTTACTCAGATACAAGAGAATGTGAAGAAGACACAATGGAGCTAACAGCATTTGTAGACTTAGCAGCGAAAAAACTTGCCCACAATTCATCATTTGAAACGACTTCGCCGCCCCCAGCTTTTTTCTCAACCAATCCATTCAATGTCTTCGATAACTCTGTAGAATCAACCACATCATTGTCCACATCACTATCTACATTCTCTTCGTTATCTCCTCCATTATCAGATTTTATCCTTCTCACTAGTTCGAGTCTTTTTTTAGTAGAAAGTATCGCAATAGATTCCTCTACGGAACCCTCAATAACAAAACTCCAAACTTTAGTTTCCTTTTGTTGACCGATTCTGTGAATTCGGCTAATTGCTTGTAATTCTAAGGGTAAATTAACTAAAGGTTCACATAAAATCACATGAGAAGCATTGGTCAATGTCAATCCAGCTGCTTGCGCTTTAGCATTTAAGAGAAAGCAAGTAATTCTCGGATCTTTCTTGAATTTCTCGATTTCTCTGCTAGCAAATAAGGACTTGTTCGATCGCCTTGAAGAGTTAACAAAGTTTGACAAAGAATGATCATCATTTGCAATATCGAAAGACGAAAAAAAACTTATATTGTTCTGTTTCAACGCCCTTCCTAGAAGCTTCAAGAAATCAAACCATTGTGAGTATACCAATATCTGTACATCAGCTTCAGTTTGCTTAAGATACAGAATTTGTCTAACTATCATGTCTAGCTTTGATCCATAGTTTTTCTTAATCTCTATAGAGAGTATTTCCCTCAACATACCATCGTCTAAAGACTTGTACATTTTGGAAAGATCCCTTTCTCCCTCATCTGAGTCCTTTGATGGAGCAACTTCCTTTTCCGTATCCGTGTATTGTGAATCAGAGAGCATTCCACCTTTTAACTCGTTTCTTGTGAACGTGAACGAATAAAGATCGGATGAATAAAGTATTTTCTTGCACATTGGGCAATTTGGATGCATCTTCATCCATTCGCTTAAACAGTCTCTACAAAATTGATGACCACAAGAAGTGAGTGTTCCAACAATAATTGTGGATCTGCAAATAACACAGAGTTTCTCGTTTTTAGCTCCACTTTCTACTTCTTCGGAAGGGCTTGTATCACTCATTAGGGAATTCAAATATTTAAGTCTAATTGCACTTAAATTAACAGAATCTTCTAGCTTGAGTATTTCATGCTTAACAGATCCTAAATCTTGTTTTGCCTTTTCTATTGGCTTTAAATCTGGTGCATAAGCAGGTCTTACAGGCTTATATCTTGCCACAATATCAGATTTTACCTGCAGGGCTTTGAAATAGTTGATCTTGGAATTGAATGTGTCATTCAGACTCTCAAACAGCTTGGTCCTCAAGAATGAAATATTCTTTCTCTGAGAATCGAATTCTTTCTTCAAAGATGAAGATATACTAAGGAGAAATTCGTAATCAGTTGAATAACTGGAATTTTCGTCTTCATCATATTTCTGAAAATCGATAGTCAAATTTTGTGCTTCACCCAACAGTGATTTAAGGCTATACTTTGAATTTGATTCACCTTCAGGAAGAACTATTCTTCTGAACTTTTCCAGTGAGACGTGAAGTTCATAATTCGTTGGCATATTTATATTCACAATAATCTTGTCTTTTGTCTTCTTATTGGATCGTTTATTCGCCATATAATCATCCAATGAAATCAAAGCATTTTCTCTGTCTTCTAATATTAGCTGGAGTTCCTCCAAATATGTGTGAGCGAGCTCCTGGTTGATTAATGAATCGCCATATTCTTCTCCTGTAGTTTTGTTCTCTTCTGTGGATTTGGGTGTTTCATTTGTAACAGGTCCTCTCAGGATTTTATACAACTTCGTCACCCATTGGTTGATGAGATGAGCTTGAGTATCAAGCTGTGTATTTGCTTTTTTGAGTCTATCATAAAATAGTTGAGCTTGAAGAGAGTAACCATAGTTTTCATTGGTATTCATTTTTAGACTGCTCAAACTGCAAACCGTTAGCAATGGTGTTCCGGTGTCTATGCCCCCATCATTACAAATTCTAAGTAATAGATCATCTTTTTGACTTTCTAAGGATAAATGATATTCACTGTAACTTGAGAATCTTTCTAGCAATCTAAAAATGGTTTCGTTAACTTTGTTTATAGGGTCCTGTAATATTTGTAATAACAAATCATCCGCTTTTTTGTAGTACTCATTTTCCTTATCGTAGTGTTCTCTCTCCTCAGGGTTGAGCAATTGTAAATCTATTTCAGGGATTCCATTCTGTAGTTCTTCTTCTTCCTCGTTATCTGGAATAAGTCCCTTGTCGTCAAAATCCTCTGGAAGTGGCCTCATTGGTCGATAATGTTGATAATGAGCAGATGCCAATAAAAAATATGTCTGATACAATAACTCAAGCCATGATCTAATCTTAGGAGAATTAATGTTATTTTCGTCATTTGTGCGTTTCATCTCAGTGATCTTCGCCTCTATTTCCGGAAGTATAGCCTCAAAATTCGATTTGGAGTTGTGTGGTTGTCTCATAAATTCATATATTTTGCCTCTTTTCAGTTTAAGACTGAAAACATTACGCTCATTTGAAACCACATCATCCGATGTATTTTTTTTCAAATTATTCAAAACATCTTCCAATGTACCAAGTATCATTCCACTTCTGTCACTACCAGAATCATCAGAATAATGAATTCCAATGTGATAACGTCTTCTAAAACCGTTTGAGCCAAGCTGTGCATGGCAGCATACTTGACGTAACCTCACTAACCATTGTCTCATAGTCGTATAATACTTTGAAGGGTCGTAATCATCTACGATGGGTTCACCTTTATCATTGAGGCCAACTTGTCTCAAAAAGTTGTTAAACAAATTATCGTAGTTATCCCTTTCAATGACAGTGAATGGCATTCTCAATAGAATTCTAGACTGCGGAGGTAGTCTTATTTGGTCTGCCACCATTTTCTTAGTATGACGCAAGCATATTTTTTTGAAAAGTCGGGAAAATTGATAATATGGAGCTTCTTCAACTATATATTTCCATGGGACAGCTTCACCAGTATTTGAATATTGATCTATTGGGTTGAATCTCAAAAAGCTCAGTAACGAATATAAATCATTCAAATTATTCTTGATAAGTGTTCCTGATACTCCCCAAGAATGAAAACGAGGTATAATACGGGCAAATTTCGACGCATTTGCTACTATACTTGCAGTCATCTGAACTTCATCAAGCACAACCCTCCAAAATTCTAGTAGCATAAGAGGGGAAGAATAATCAATTCTTTCGTACTCTTCATCCTCTAAGTATTCTTCATTCAGAAGCTTATTATCGTTAGATTCTTCTTTTAATCTCATTTCTGGTACATTGGCAATATCCAATTTGATTCTTTTTGCACATTTACGCTTTGGTCTGGCAGCGGGTTGAAACACTGCTCTATGTAGTTCTCTAGACACGGTGTGGTAAGAAACTAGCACAATGTCATATTCACTCAATCTCTCTGCCATGTCAGTTGGAGTTAGCTTAACATTCGATTGCTCAGCCAATCTCTCATAGTTGTATATTCCTTCATAAACTGTCACACTCAAAGACGATGTGCTGTCTTCAATCTCCTGCTTCCATTGACCTATAATCGATTGTGGGCATATAATAAGCGTTGTTTTGGATCTCTTGATAATCCTTCCGCCATTAAATCTATCACGAATTCGTGTGCCACATGCTGAAATCCTAGGGTTTACAGATACTAAAGATATGAGTTCCACGGTCTTACCAAGACCCATTTCCTCAGACAGCAACGCTTGTGCCTTCTGGTCATTTTGATAATATTGGGAAAGATATTGGATGGCGATTTCGGTACTGCATACATTCCCTGTATACATATTATACCAGAAGAAATTGTCTGATTCTAGAGCCTGAACATAAGACCAGCCAAAAGAAGCCTTGTCCAGTGACTCGGAAATAGAATTAAGATCATTCTTGCTTAAAACCGGTGGTCTTATTTTCTTAACTACTGATTTACCTGTAAATTCTACGCCTTCATGAGCCAGCATCCAATTTAAAGTTTGCTTTTGAAATTCTAGTAATTTCTTTCTTAGCATTGGTATCTCGAATGATTGGTTTCCTTTTGGTATATTTTCGGTGTGCGACGTTATCAGTTCGTAGAAGAGAGATTCAGAAGGTTTAGAAATCTTAGTTGGGGTTTCAGTATTCACTTCACCAGTCTGATATGGTGTCAAATGAGGGGTGAAAATGAAAATTGACAGTTCTCTAATCTTTTTTATGGTATCCAACGGAAAACGAAAATCGATTGTTTCTTTGATACTGATCTTGAAGGCGATATTGATGTGTAGATCAAAGGTAGATTGTATTCTGTTGAATGAAATTGAGAGATTAAGTACTGGTTTAACTAGTTGAAGATTGTCAGGTAGTTTTTGAGCTTTCCTCATCAAAGCCAGTTGCGCGGAGAGATTCGGTACATACTGGTTGTTGATCGCAAGTCTAAAAAGGGTAATGGGCTTGAGTGCTCCCTTTGATAGCGTGACAACTTCTAAGATATCTTGTCGTAGCTTTATGGTCACTTCAAATGGAATTATCCTGAGAGGCTGATCCGATTCCGGTTCTAACAGTGAGATCAGTCTCGCATAACAATCGGGGCGATCAATCTCAAATGACTGGGATATGATTGTCGTGTCGCATAGATCAAGGTACTTGGGATCCAACACTATCTTTCTGTTGTCACTTTCAATATCTGACTCCTCTTTCTTTGCCCCATAATATTTTTCCTGTTCCTGAAGAACGTCTGCAATCGATCTCTTTTTAATCTGGGCCTTCCTAGCAGCCAGAGATGGAGCCCTAATTATTTCATCCAGATATTTAACAATGCCAGATCCGCTGGACTTCAGAGTGTCCAGGATCAGTTGTGAATCTATTTCACACAGACTCATGGCGATTGATTTAACCCGTTCATTGAATAGTACTAATCTTCCTTTCAGGAAGGCAAAAGTCTGATCAATATATATCAATCGGAATCTTTTCCCAGAGATATGAAAAGTTTACTAGCCACAATAATCTTGCGCCACCATATTCATGCGGCGCAAATGGCACTACGTCATCTAATATTCGAGACTAATCTACAGGCACATAATATAGTAAAAATTGGCCGCATATATCATGAAGAACGGAATCGATTTAATCATATGAAGCTTGGATGTTTTAGACATAATATAGTTGATGAAAAGTTGATAGACCTTCAATTTAGAAATTGGTTCATAGTTTTAGAAGGATAACACTATGTTTATGGTAAGTAAATAGAGATTAAGAGATTTATTGAGATCCGCAAGGCACAGGAGGGAACCAGGAAACAGGGATCTAGTTCTAGATGTGGCATACCGAGTGTATTATCCCAGTCAGTTCGGTTAAACAGAGGTTCATATCATTGTTTAACGGAATATGCATCACAATGAATATAGTGTTGAAGCCGAAACCACCTATGGACACAAGCAATTAGAACGGCGGCTTTGATTGTCCTTTGAATTATTCGTGATAATGGGTGGAACATTACGGCAATGGACTCGGAAGATGGGCGTGATACATAGTGAATATCTGGCATATTAGTTTTCTATACGTCACATTGATTGAGGTATAAAATTTAAATGGTGTCCACATGAACAACTATGTCTCACTATTATTCATTTGGTGAAACTACGGTTGATCCGAACTTGATTACTCACATTGCTTGTCAGAACCCTGTCTCGGACTACTTTTTTCCTTCCTCCTTAGCGGCTTGAAAATATCTATAAGCATTATCACTAACAATATCAACCGTTTGTTCAAGAACTTCAAGCAATTTATCAGTCATGGCCGAAGCGCAAATCCAGGAACTGTGAAGCGCACTCAAAGCCAGCCGAGCGCTCTTGGATCTGCCGATGTAATAAGCACTAATAGTCCAAAAGACTTGAATTCTAAGCAGTCGAATGATGTAGCTGTTCTGAAACAGACTACCACAAGTAGGAGACATCATCGAAGAGATGAATATTCCAAGCTTGCCTCAGACATGGTAAGGGAGGAAAACGAGAACAAACGAAAGCAAGAAGAGAAGCACGCAGTAGACCGTTACCGTATGATGGATAAACTAGGTGAAGGTGCCTTCTCGGTAGTGTACAAAGCTTTAGATATACAAACAAATGAATTGGTTGCGGTTAAAGTGATTAAAAAATACCAGCTGGATAAGTCCCAGCAAGCCTCTGTTTTAAAGGAAGTAACCATAATGAGACAATTGGATCATCCAGCGATAGTCAAGTTCTACAATTTTATAGAAACTGAGGAATTTTACTTCATTGTCCAGGAGTTAGTATCTGGAGGTGAAATATTCAATGAGGTTGTGAAATTCACATATTTCAGCGAAGATCTCTCTAGACATGTCATTCTTCAAGTTGCAGATGCTATTAAATATCTTCATGGAGAAGCTGGTGTAGTACATCGAGACTTGAAGCCCGAGAATATATTCTTCAATCCTATTAGATTTCTTCCCTCGAAGCGTCAGAAATTGAGAAAGAGTGATGATCCAAACACAAAACTGGACGAAGGAGAATTTGTTCCTACTGTCGGCGCAGCGGGTATTGGTAGCATTAAAATTGGTGATTTTGGACTTTCTAAACAGATTTATTTAAACAATTCTCTGAAGACCCCATGCGGAACCATAGGGTATACTGCGCCCGAGATAGTGAAAGATATGAAATATTCAAAGGAAGTGGATATGTGGGCCCTTGGATGTGTACTATATATATTGCTTTGCGGGTTCCCACCTTTTTTCAATGACCAAATTGAGGTTTTGACAAAAAAGGTTGCAAAAGGGGAATTCGAATTCTTATCTCCTTGGTGGGATGAAATTAGTCCAGGGGCAAAGAATTGTGTTTCTAAGCTTTTAACGGTTGATCCGCTAAAGCGTTACACCATTGAACAATTCTTAGAAGATCCTTGGATAGTTGAGTATTCCGCCAGGTGTGAGAGAGCCATTAAGTTCCAGGAGCAACAACAGGAGACCATCCATAAGAGAAATAATGTGGCAAAAAATGGATCAGTGGATAGTATTGGCCTGTCATTTTCCAGCCCTGATTCTACTGACACCTCACAAGATTCTCACTCCATTGCTATACCCATTCCAGGTCATGCTGTGCCAACTACCGCAATCACGGGTCCATCAAGGGCAATTCCATCACATGTTGTAAAGAAAAACCCCGCTCTTTATTCGCCTGTTGCTATAGCCATGAGAGAAGCTTTTGATATATCAGCAGCAGTACATCGTATTGGAGAAGAGACTGCCCTCATGAAATACCAGAAACAACAGGCACAAGCTTCTCAGAACCCTAAACTAACAGCTTTGTCTGAGGATGTAGAGATGACAGAAGCATACGATCAGGAACCAATAAGAGCTTCTACTAGAAGAGGTCGGATTCGGTATGAGGCTGAAGATACGACTGGAACGGTAATCGATGATAATTCACTATTTGCTTCTACACCAGACATCAGTTCTACGAGTAGTGGAGGAGAGAGTGAGTCTTCGAAAAAGCCATTTGAACTGGATTTAGGTACGGCAACGATTCTGGAAAGAAGAAAGAGGAAGGCCGTTTTGGCATAAGGGCAAGTTAGAGTCATTTTACTTAGTCTATTTTCTATATATGTCTCAAGAACACTGAATTACAACTCTTATATAAGCAATGATTCTTTGTTCGGGTCTTTTTGAATTGGTCATTTTACGATTACGTATTAGGTTCTTTTTATCTCTCCATAACTTTCAGTTAAACGCTTATTTATGCTCGCAGTTTATTACTCTTAAGAATATTTCTAAATGTCTATCATAATCCCAGTTCCTTCTTCAATATAGGATCGTGCTTCTCCAAACCACAGATAGGGAATCCTCTAAAAAATTTGGTTTTCCCCAGGTCAGTAATCTTCTGTACCTCTTCTTTTGTCAAATCGAAGTCCGAGACCTTTAGTATCTCCGCTATTCTCTCTGGTTTAGAAGAAGTCGTGATTGGAAGAACGCCAGTCTGTTGAACCCATCTCAATAGCACTTGACTGTCTGTAACACTATATTTTTTGGCTAGATCTTTAACTATAGGAGTGAGTGGACCATCAGTCTTTACAATTGGAACCAGTGGACCGTATCCTTCGACCAGGATATCATGAGCCTTCGCGAATTCTATGATCCCTGGCGACTGGTTCTGAAGGTAAGGATGATACTCAATCTGGAGAACAGCAGGCTTCACTGTAGCATGCTTTAGAAGCTCCTCAAATTGTTCGACACTCCAATTAGAGACACCGATATTTCTAGCTTTACCTTCACGGAAGAGAGTCTCCATTTCTTTCCAAACTTTAGAGTATGGAAGAGTAGCTTCTGGCGGAGGAAAGTGTACCAAAAACAGATCAACATAATCCAAACCAAGCAGTTTCAAGCCTTCGACTAACGATTCATAAGGACCTCTTAGAGTTGTATCAGAACCAGTTGGTGCTGGGCAATACTTATCTGTAATCCAGAGCTTGCTTCTGTCGGCCCCCGATTTCTTGAGAGCCAACCCAATGTCCCTTCTGGTAGTGTAAACCTCTGCAGTATCAAGATGGATAACTCCCAATTTTAAAGCAGTGACAACGGTATCTACCAGCTCTTCATGAACAGTCTGTTTCGCATGGTCGACACCCGCCACACCTTTCTTAGCTCTCTGCCATGCGGTACCGGAACCAAATCCGATATTTGGGATCTTGCTTTTCGTACTAACGATTGTAAATGTCTTATCCATCATGTCATAAGTTCGATATTTGCTATTCTATAATTGATTGTGATCCTTCAGAATTGCTTTTCCACCTCCCTTGCCGAATACTAAGAAAATCAAATTGCCACTTTATAAGTTTACCTTGACCTTGGAGCCACAATTTTAGGAACTCACCCTACGCAATATCTGGATTATTCTTCTAACTTAGTGGTTGCCACACTGTCTTTCTCAACTCTTATGAGCTCCTTCTTTCAAACTTCTCCTTTTTAGATACCTCATCTCCCAGACACCCCTCTCTATCCGACTCCAACCTTTGTCAACGGCTGAATCTCAAACATATCGATACATCCTTGCACCAGCACCATTACCAAAGAGTTGTAAAATGTTGTCGATGAAAGAAAATATTTCCCTATTGGGATACTATTAACGTTATCTTTTATCAAGATGATGATTTTCAAAAGACAAATGGACATAAATTATTGAGCTTCATTCGTAAAAGATATTTTGCTGCTCAAATACAGGAAAACATAATCTTCTGATCACTAGTTGTTGTTTCTCCATTATGGTCAGCTACGAAAATTTGGTTCTATTGGGATCATTATTGATCATCAGTTCTATCTCATTCATCCTCGGTGTTCTTTTTGCGAACTGGCCTTACAATTACTATGTCCTGTGGAACACCACTATGGGCCAAGAGTACTTCGAAGCTGCCTTGAACCATTACAAGAACTGGGGCCAATCGCCAGACATTATCAAGTATGTTCTGCATGCGGTGATGGGAATCAGCTTCCTTGGAAGTTTTATCAAGATTTTCAAGCCTTCTGAGGATGTCATGTATTTTGAATACGGTACATTAGTTGCTTTGGTCGTGGGTGTTTGTATTTATCTAACAAATGTCAGAGTCGGTGTTTACTCTTGTATATTCGGTGAGTGGGGAGATATCGACCAGAACACTGGTTTGGGTGTCATTGCTGCCTCGGAATCCATGATTGTATTTGTATTCATGGGTGTCCTGTTGCTTCAATGTGGACTTTTTTATGCCTACTTTGTGGATGCTAGAGTCAAACAACAATTCTACTTGAATGAGCTCAAAGACCGTTACGAATCCCAAGAAACCCAAGAAAAGTCTGACGCTGAATCCCAGGTCAACGCAAAGACTTCTGGTTCCGAGGCAAAACAAACCAAGGCCACCAAAAAGGCTTCCAGAAAGATTTGATTTTGATCCAAGTGCATAGTCTGTTTAATAATAATAACTACTTGTTGCTTACTCTAGAAACCACAAATCTGGATATCTAACTAGTCTCAAAGTCGATACTCTAATATCTCTATGTCAGTCTGACTAGAGTATTTGCTATTATATAATCGGATTGTTTCCGTACTCTTTCCTAATACATGTTTAAATGGCCTAAATATAATTTAATTTACACTCATCATATAAAAGAGTCCGATAAAATAAGGATCCGGCGAAGTAACAAACATCCCTAACTACATTGTAACTCTTAGTAATTCATATCCGCAAAACATTATTCATCATTTGTACCTAATACATGTAAATATCATGCATTATATTGATCCGATTCGATATGGTATATTATACATCTCAGGATATGATCTATAGAGAATTACAATATGTTATATTATGTCATCAACTATGTCATCAATTCCAAGGCATAATCATATGAGGTTTTCTTGAAAGACGGCTTTAGATAGCGATTTCTTCATTTGAAACAGGTCTTATAAATTATGTTAAGGAAGAGTCATTGGTGGGTATCAATATGAGTGTTTCTGATTCTGGTTCTAAGGTCCTATCACAAATTCCTCTAATAGTTATACCTGGGAAATACGAAAAACCCAAGCCCATAATGTTGCCCTTTGACTTTGAGCAACTTCCAACATCTCTGGACTCTTTTCAAAGCCAGAAGTTAGACGTAGATAAGGAGCAGTTGGAACAGACAGTTGAAAAACAAAAGGGAATGGTGAGGCTAGTTAATCAGA
Source organism: Ogataea nemodendra (assembly GCA_030567775.1). Classification (NCBI taxonomy): domain Eukaryota; kingdom Fungi; phylum Ascomycota; class Pichiomycetes; order Pichiales; family Pichiaceae; genus Ogataea; species Ogataea nemodendra. Next base: position 636,999 of record JAJLSV010000007.1, read on the forward strand.
AATATGGAGATTCCACGAAGCCTCAGCGAGTTGCAGAGTTCAACAAATGGGAAGATGATATACGGAAACTGGTTCCAGGATATTTTGGTGCCGATGGTAAGGTTGGCGTAATGACTCCAACGAGGCACCTGAATAATGTGGTTACGAATGAGGCAGCTTCGGAGACAGACCATTCTGCTCAGTCAGTTGCTCCTGCTCTTGCAGATCTTCGAATAGAATGAGGCATTCTCACAGTATTTGTCTTCTTTGTCTTCTTGACCAAATCCAGTGGGGAAGACCTTTAGGGTTTGTAGCTCTCCTGTATATTTCCTACTGTAACGCAGCATAATAACGATAGTAACGTGAGATGATTGTATTATTTGAGGTCTATTTTGGAGACGATCGACTGTAAAGCTGAAAGCCCCAGTTCGTAATTTCCACTGCCAGAAAAAGAGTTCTACTGTAATTGTGGCGCTCCAGTGGCTACTGGTGTCGTTCTGGCGGTCTTCATTTTTTCCCCGAAAAACATCCCAACACCAGTTGGTGAGGATTTGATGGGAACAAAAGAGTGACTAAATGAGAGAGAATCTGGATCTCGCATTACAGATTTAGTGAATATTATGGCTTTAAAGTGCAAAAGAAGAGAAAGCAAAGTTCCAAAACTAATAGAGAACTCGAATATCCTGTATATATAATATACAAGGACGACTAGAAGAACAAACTCGAAAGAGAGTATTGATACAGATGTCGTTACAGCTATTTGGTACCAAAGGAACATTACAGAAATCGCTTGCAAGCAACTTGAAGGTTGCGATCGCAAGTCAGGTTTTCACTGATGGTACTGTTGTCCTCTCGATCGACAAGGAAGGTGACAAGGACCTCCTGCTGGTGAATCCAAAGACTGGCTTTGAGCTGTTTGAGCCAAACTCCATAGTGAAGTATCTATCTGCAACCAGCAAGAATGGAGGAGGCGATGAGGTTTTCACCAAAGATATAAAAGTAATAAAGGAAGAAGAACAGGTTTTGTATCCATGTTTAAGCAAGAGTTCTATAGATTCATCGGTCCTGTCAAGACTCACAGCTTTTGAGAAAGTAGATTCCAACTCTGTTGCTCAAATCATAATTTTCTCATCCCTCTATCCTCTTCTCAGCAAGTCGGAAGAATCAAGTATCTGGTCCATCTGGTTCAAGGAGTTTGCATCTATTCCAGCAGTGGCTGCAGGAGTCTCTTTGGCACTCAAAAATACAAAGATCAGTCGGGTTCCTGAACAAAATACGAACAAGACAAATATAATATCAGGCCATGATATTAAGAAACCCGAAGGAAAGTTGAAGCCAGATCCTAATAAGAGAAACATTTTGATCACATCTGCTTTACCTTACGTCAATAACGTTCCCCACCTTGGTAACATTGTGGGTTCGGTGCTGTCTGCTGATATTTTTGCCAGATATTGCAAAGCCAGAAACTATAATACTTTGTTTATTTGTGGTACTGATGAATATGGAACAGCTACAGAGACCAAGGCTTTAGAAGATAACGTTACTCCTAAGGCGTTATGTGATAAGTACCATGCCATTCATGCACAGGTCTATAAATGGTTCCAAATTGGGTTCGATTATTTCGGTAGAACTACAACTCAAAAACAGACAGAAATCGCTCAAGATATGTTCCTTAAATTGCACAGGCATAATTATCTAGAAGAGCAGGTTATGAAGCAATTATACTGTGAAGTTCATAATGGATATCTTGCAGATCGTTATGTTGAGGGTGAATGTCCGAAATGTCACTATGAAGATGCCAGAGGTGACCAATGTGATAAATGTGGAAGTCTTTTGGATCCATTTGAGTTGATCAATCCTCGTTGTAAACTTGATGGTGCAACACCAATCCCTAAACACTCGAACCATATATTCCTCTCCTTGGACAAGTTGGAACCTGAGCTAAAAGAATGGTTTAAAAATGCTTCTACGGAGGGTAAATGGTCAAAAAACTCAAAGACAATCACTAACTCATGGCTAAAAGAGGGTTTGAAGCCACGGTGTATCACTAGAGATCTTGTATGGGGTACTCCTGTTCCACTTGAGGGATTCGAAAAGAAAGTGTTATATGTTTGGTTTGATGCTACCATCGGTTATGTGTCTATTACAGCCAATTACACAGACGATTGGAAACAATGGTGGCACAATCCTGATAATGTTCAGCTTTATCAATTCATGGGTAAAGATAATGTTCCTTTCCACACTGTTGTCTTCCCGGCCACTCAACTGGGTACTGAAGACCATTGGACAATGTTACATCATCTAAACACTACCGAATATCTTCAATATGAAGGAGGTAAATTCTCCAAGTCCAGGGGAGTTGGCGTGTTTGGTAACAATGCACAGGATACAGGAGTGTCACCATCTGTTTGGAGATATTACCTGGCATCGGTAAGACCTGAGAGTCAAGACTCTCAGTTTTCATGGGCAGAATTTGTTACCAAGAACAATAGTGAGTTGCTTGCTAACTTGGGTAACTTTGTGAATAGAATTGTCAAGTTTTTGAATGCCAAATACAATGGAGTTATTCCTTCATATGACCTGGAAAACTGTGCTACATACCCTTCATTGGTGAGTGATCTAAATGGCTTGGTACAGACTTACGTTGAAGATCTAGAAAGCTCCCATCTAAGAAAAGGATTAGAGACTGCTATGGCTATTTCAGCTAGAGGAAATTTATTCTTGCAGGAAAATAAACTAGATAACTCTCTTTACAATGACCAACCTGATAAAGCGGACGCAGTGGTTGCTATTGGACTAAACATTGTTTACTTAGTATCTGCCGTTATCTCTCCATATCTCCCTGAGACATCTGCACAAATTGTGGAGATGTTGAATGCCCCTGCATTGAGAATTCCTGATGAGTTTTCTTTGTGGATTCAAAATGGACATTGCATTGGTAAAGCCCAGTACCTGTTCAAGAGGATCGATGAGAAAAAGATTGATGAATGGAGAGCTTTGTATAGTGGACAACAAAAGAAGTGAGTCACCTAAAGTTTTTGTCAATTAGCCACATTTCAATAATTCTGTCTTTATGTCATTCTGTTCCGCATGAGTAAATGTTTTATATTTATGGACTGCATATAGAAGTGGCGTTGGCCAATCATATAGTTAGCGCCCATGGGTGCATCTGGAATCTAATATTTTGGCCAATCGACATTATCTGGTTGCCTATTTGGAACCACCAGATAAAGGCAAACTCGATGCTGCTAGTTTCCTTGACACTTCTTGACAACAAGAGATTGTTATCCTGACAGCCATTCAACGCCTAAGGGAAAACAGGCGATCCCACTTTATCGAGCTTTTAAAAATTTGTCACCTCTGGCGTATAAGCGGCAACAGTACAAGATTTCTAAGCCATAGTACATCTATTGGTACTTCTTTTCATATGATTTATTTGCCTTCATGGAAACAGTTTGCCTTCGATCAGATGTATAGAGATATTCTCAACCTATATATACATATGAATAAGTATATTCCTCTTCCAAAAATGTGTAACTCATAGTCTTAATTTATTGCCTTACATTTGCTGGATCGAGTGTTCTGGACCTACCTACTGCTTATTCATTCGTTTGAAAGTCCACTGTTACTCTGTCTGGTAGAGTTGTTCTGGTATGGAGGAATTTCTGAAATTTGAGGAATCCGATCCCCATATAGATTTCTTGGACCAGTCGCACCTTGAGGGATCCAAATGGATCCCTAAAAAATCAGAGTATCATGACCCTTTCGATACCTTCGTCTCCATGGAGTCCATGGATTCTTGCCCCCAAGTCCAGTCAGTACAAACAGAAGATCTGATTGATATTATCAATCAGCTTGCAAGGTTCTCAGAGTCGTCACCGGAGCATGAAATTATGCAAACCCCAGACTACCAATTGTTTGAGTCTGACACGTTCCGCCAATTTGGCGGTTCGCAGGATTTCTCCATTAATGCTACCCCTACTTCTAGTCTACTTCAGGAACAGGAGTACCTTTATAAGAAGGAATCTGGAGCTGAAGAAACAGAAACATTATTATTCGAAACTGAGCTTGGTCAAGGAGATCAGACAGCAGATTGTGGAGAAATGACACCTCCAAGACTCTCTATCTATCATTTATTGAGTTCTTCTTCATCTTCATCTTCTCCTACATTTGTATTTCCACAACAAGAGGCCAACAAGGAGCAATGTGGATTCATTGAGGACATTTTAAAACCACAAGAGTTAAATAAACGACTCAAAAAGACTCAGTATTCACATGTTTACACGAGGTTCGAAGAAACTAATCCATTGCTCCTGGAACAATGGTTAAGAAAACACTTTTATCCCTACATCGAGCCAAACGGAATCACTTTCAACCACTTCAGAAAAGCTCCTGAGGACAATCAGTACATTTTCAGAAGAAATCCTAAGGCTGAGTATTTCCTACCTCCAAGATATTCGGATGCTAAGGCAAATTTCTACGAGCCCCTTGTAGTGAGATACAAGAAGAGTAACCAGGAGCGCGGGATTGGAGATGGAGAAGGTTTATGTCCTTATTGTAAATCTGATAATTTTGACGACCTGTTTTTCGAAAGAAAAGACTCAAATTATCTTCACCATGTCACAAAACTTCATGGTGTCTATTCTAATGGAATGGAAATGCCTTTTCCAAAACTAATTGGGGAGGCATTGGAAATCAAGCATCTCAAAACCAAGGGAAGAACCGAGAGATCTGTTCATTCAATCGAATGTGAAAAATGCCACGAAACAATCAAAATCCAACAGCTCGATACGGATAAGGAAGGAAATAAGTTTCTGGCATATTATCGCCATATGCTCACCCACAACGAAAAGAAGAATTGCGGCAAGACAGGTACAAAATCAATGAAGGAAATTATGACGTAACGAAAGATCGCAATTACAAGTTCCCACTAGTAAGCCTGGCTCTTGTTTTGTAACTCAATCCTCTGATCTTGTACGTTATGTATTTTAATGATCTTTTTCGAATCTTTGTAATCCATCTGAAGGCATGTTGACTAACTCTTGAATTATATTTGGGCGGTGTTGCCAGAATGTTAGACCAATATGCTTATAAGTAACGATCAACATAAATAGGGAACAATTTTCCTTGTTTCTTCTACCTTTATTGTGTGAGCAGGCGAGAAAGCCTGGAGTTATATATAAATTACAATATTTATATGTGATTCGGTAGCGGGCGAACTGATGAACTCTTGAATAACGATATGGTTATTACGTAATCACCTCTAGCCGAAAAGTCTAATAGAAAAATGATCTAAAGGCCCAAGTTAGAGACAAGGGTTTCATCAAGTTCCTCTAACTTTTGTTGTGACGGATTAATAGAAGTTTAAAATAAGCATCATATCATAGATATTGCTGCTGAAATATGAGCACTGAAATACTGGCCGAGGTTCAAAAGTATTTGCCCAATGTGGAACTGAATGTCATCTCGCAAGGAGCTGAGGCTGTGGTATTTCTGACTGACATCCACCCATATTTACCTAAAAAAGAACTCCCTTCTGATATCCAGAACCCGCAGCACTACATAATCAAGTACAGACCTCCTAAACCCTACAGACATGAGACGTTGGACCGACAGCTTACTAAATCTCGAACTGCAGCAGAAGCAAAATTTCTGAATCGGCTGTACCAACTTGACATTCCAGCTCCAAAACTGTTGGCTATTGATGCTCCTAATGGATTGATTTGGATGGAATTTATTGGATATCATATAGAAAATGGATCAATTAGCTCACTAAAGAACTGGTTGTGGCTTCTGGAAAAGAAACAGGAACAGGGGGGTTGCAAAGAAAACCCAGCGACAGATTCCACTGTACTTCAGGTCCTCCGGGAAGTTGGAATGGCCATCGGCAAATTGCACCTGTCAGATATTGTCCATGGAGATTTAACAAGTTCAAATATTATACTGGTGAAGAAGCTGCATAATGACAAGAATCTTCCGACTCTCATTGATTTCGGTCTCTCATCCTATTCCGCTCTCGCTGAGGACAAAGCAGTTGATCTTTATGTTTTGGAACGTGCTCTTACCTCTACCCATCCAGTATACTCTAGTCTATACAATCAGTGGCTGCTACAAGGCTACGAATCTGTCTATTATGAGTCTTCCATCGCTGGTTCCAGCAAAAAATGTGCAGATGTCATTAGAAGACTTCACGACGTTCGCATGAGGGGCAGAAAGAGAAGCATGCTTGGATGATCTTCCTCTTCCTCTATGTAACATATATAGATTCCTTCTTCCCCCTTCAAATCTAATGGTTAAAGATATGTAATGTCGTGTGCCAACCGAGATGTCGGATTTGGTAGTCAGAAAGTAGCGAGCTAGCAATAAAATAACTGTGAGTTGTACCGTTTATAAAAGAAAAAGGGATGGAAAGAAAGATATATAGTAGATATCCCAGAACAATCGGCGATAAATAAACCTTAATTAAAGCGATATGACAATGGATCAACCAATTGGTATGTTTAAAAAGAAAATCAGGTAACAGGAGATCAGGAATAATGGTTGTACTAACGATCAGTTCGCATTTGCGCAAATGAACAGTTCTGGACCAAGGAACAGGATTTGTCAAGATAGGAAGAGCGGGAACCAACTTCCCAGATCATATGTTCCCATCTGTTGTAGGAAGACCTATTTTGAGAGCGGAAGAAAAAACCGGAGATGTAGAAATCAAAGATATAATGTGTGGAGATGAGGCCTCTGCTGTTAGATCATCCCTTCAGGTATCTTATCCAATGGAAAATGGTATTATCAAGAATTGGGAAGATATGGAACATCTTTGGGATTACGCATTTTATGAGAGAATGAAAATTGACCCCACAGGATGCAAAGTGCTATTAACAGAACCTCCAATGAATCCTCTCAAAAACAGAGAAACGATGTGCGACGTGATGTTCGAAAAATACAAGTTTGGTGGAGTTTATGTGGCTATCCAGGCCGTTTTGGCTCTTTACGCTCAAGGTCTATCATCTGGTGTGGTGGTAGACTCCGGTGATGGTGTCACCCACATTGTTCCTGTGTACGAATCGGTGGTTTTGAATCATCTAACAAAGAGGTTGGATGTTGCCGGAAGAGATGTCACAAGAAATTTGATAAACCTTCTTCTCAGAAGAGGTTACGCATTTAACAGAACTGCCGATTTTGAGACTGTGAGGCAAATCAAGGAGAAACTTTGCTATGTTTCGTATGATTTGGACTTTGACTCAAAATTGAGCAATGAGACCACAACGCTCGTAGAAAGCTATGAACTTCCAGATGGAAGAGTTATTAAGATCGGTTCTGAAAGATTTGAAGCACCAGAGTGTTTGTTCCAACCTTCTCTTGTTGATGTTGAACAACCAGGTGTGGGTGAATCCCTTTTCAACGCAATCCAGGGTTGTGATGTTGATATAAGATCTACATTGTTCAAATCCATTGTGCTCAGTGGTGGTTCTTCAATGTATCCTGGATTACCTTCAAGGTTAGAAAAAGAGCTGAAGCAACAATGGTTCACAAAGGTGTTGAAGGGCGATGCTAGTAGAATGAGTAAGTTTAAGGTGAGAATTGAGGATCCTCCCAGAAGAAAGCACATGGTGTTCATAGGAGGCGCGGTGTTGGCTAACATCATGGCAGATAAAGAGCACATGTGGATAAGTAAACAAGAGTGGGAAGAGCAGGGTCCTAGAATTTTGGAGAAACTAGGTCCGAGATAAATGCCGCTATTCTCAACTTGTTATATTTACGATTGTTATTAGTTAACTCTGATATATTCTGTATTATTTTGTTGCCTCTATTTCACGATTTTAGTTTGCAGTAGTAATACTAGTTATTTTCCCAATAAGAATTGACTATTCGATTTCAAAAATGAATACTTGTATAAGTAGAGACTAGATATAGCGATTGACAAAAACCTATATAGCTGGCCAAAATTCAACTATATTCGTTCACTTTTTTCCAGACATCTTCAACTAGTAAGTCCAACTTTCTCTCAGAAACTACCGGGTGTGAGTTTCCATATTTCACAGCATTTCTTACTAAATCGTTAATGAACTTATGTGTAACAACTTTGGGCCTCAAAAAGTCGGTATCTAGTAACTGAGTTGCGGTAGAACGAAGAAGTGGGTTCCTTTTCAAACAACGTTGGATGGTATCTATCACGAGACCGTTGATTTTTGACCCATCAGCAGTGACCCGAGGATATTGGACTTCAACCTTAGGATTTGTAATAGCCATAATCCTCTTATTTCCAGAGTAACCTGCATAAGGTGGTTTACCATATACCATCTGATAAATGATACAGCCACAAGACCAGATATCTGCCGGCTTTCCCACCTTCCACGTTCCATTATTTAGGTTATCTCCTTTCAATGTATTATTGGCTTCGATCAATGTCTCAGGAGCCATGTAGTTTGGAGTGCCAATCTGACATTCTCTATAAATGTTAACAGTATGATCAGACAATGAGTTTGAAATTCCAAAGTCAATTAGCTTCAGTGTTCCTTTAACAAATAAGAAATTGGCAGGTTTCAGATCAGAATGAACTATACCGCAATCGTGAACAGCTTTCACGCACTTGATCATTTCAATAGCATGATAGCGAGTGAAACTAACATCAAAAGGCGTGTTATTGAGGTTAGCTAAGACATGGGCTAAATCAATGTCTCCACATTCCATGACAAGAAATAAAGATCCATTGTTAAGGCTATGGTCTATCAACTTTACCACTCTATCCTCACCTTTCAGCTTTTTGAGAATATCGATCTCCCCTTTGAAGCTAGTGATTGCGCTTTCATCAAACTGATCAAACGTTACCACTTTTATGGCATAGTCTCTTTTACCATTTACGGCTCTTGCCTTATATACCTTTGAGGATCCTCCCTTGCCGATTTGTTCTAAACATTCAAAATCCTGTTTGTTGATGGTTAATATATTGCTGGATTTTTGATAGGTATCCTCTAGTAAGGGAGTCCTACTCCTTCTGTCTCTTTTTATCTCTTTTATTGGTTCGGGATCTTGCACGGGTTCATAAAATTCTACAGGTCGACTATGGTGGAGTGTCTCGTCCCTCAAATTATTATTTCTCTCCTCTGAATAAGAGGGCTTTCGGGACCTATGCCGAGATGTTTCAGTGTGTATACCAGAAAAAGGATTATCGTTTTTGTATTCAGCTGGGTTCTGTTCCTTTTTGAAATCATTAAATTTAACATAATCGATTGGCTCTTGGTTTATCCTGGACTGTGAAAGTGGAGTGAGGGCTTTCCTCACTTGTTCCGGAGTAGCAAACTGATCGTGGATAGATACTCTGGAAGGCGTTCTAAATTCCTGATAATCATTCATTCTTTCTGGCTCTGTATGCCTGAGGTACCCTTTCGTTGCAAAGTTCATCTGAAGCACTGATCCGTATGACGCCTCACCATTATTATTCCTTTTGACTTTAGGTGAATATGATGACCTAGGTCTTACGCGTTCGTGTTTGGGAGTGATTGTTATAGGGTGTTTGTTTCCAATGTTGAGATCTTGTGAATCGGTTCTATTGTCATAATGAGTAGGAGCGGTGGTGGTCTTCATTGAGGTCGTGAAGACGTTCGTCGTATTTGTATGTGTCACTTTTTCATATGCCTTTTCTTCGTCATTCTCTGTAGCAAGTTTCTGTTGCTTATCGCACATATTCTGCAGAGTGAATTCATTTATCTCTGAGTCTGAAAGTCGTTTCGGGGCACCTAGTCCAAGCTTTGCTAAAGACCTAGCCGATCTTAGAGATTGTCTTGCTTTATGTGTGCTGTGTTCGTTAAGATCAACTTCGGCGGGATATTCTTTCGCTGGAAATGACCCAAATCGCATATTATTGAGACCTGTGGTATTAGAACTTAGTCTCCGACTTGATGGTCTGTTGGTATCAATCTGTAATTTGCTGTAATCAGATAAGTCCAGCTGCTGTTGTGCTATAGAATCTGCGTATTTATCTTCGTTATTGATATCTAGTGTATTAAGTGATTGTGTGTCCTGGCCAGTTTTCCTGCTCAACTGCTCTAGTAGAGACATGGCGTACGAACTGAGTATCGGAGGGCGGGAGTTGATATCATCATCAGAGTCGTCCTCCTCTTTGTAGCAGGGTCGCTGGCTATTAATGTAGCATGATGAAAACTGACCGACAAGCTGATGTGACTGGTTATGAGCGCCCTCGGATAGAGGGGGCACTGTTGTGACATTAGAGGAGTTTGATGAGATGAGTCTGTTTACCGAGCTGGGTGATGATAGATTAGATATTTTCCTATGAAGTTCTGCCATTCTGAAGCTCTCCTGGCTATTTGTCGCTATTTCTCCACTCCTGGTATGTGTTTTTCAATTAATCTTGAATGCATTCAACTTTGGTTCTCAATTCACCGCTAATCTAGAAACATACACTTGTGCGACCTACACCAAACAATTTTAAATGTGGTATATGCTATTTTTGGTCTCTCTTCTATCTTTTTCAGTCCAGTAGCTTGTTTGAGTCTATTAAGGTTCCTCAAAGTCACCAAATGGACTCTTATTGCTCCCGAATGACCAATATTCTAATATTTACGAGACGAAATAAAAGGGATTGTTTTCGTTTTGCGTGTTTCGTTGTTTGTGTTTTATTTTCGCACCAGCGAGAAAATTATTTGATCTGAGAAGCTACAGGGAGCTAGCCATGACAGTATAGAGTATACAGAAGGACAAATAACGAAAGGAAAAACAGCAATACTAATAAGAGACAAAAGTAAGAAGCAAACATGAAATGATAAAAACATGAAAATCATGAAAATCATCAATATATTAGTTGATGACCTCGAGATAATTACTTGGACACATACCGATTTCACCCTTGGAGTTCTTTCCTTGCCACCAATTTCCGATGTTATCCTTGACTCTGAACACCTCACCCTTCTTGAAGGAGAGCTCATTGATATCATCAGGACTGGCATCATAATCGTAGAGTCCCCTCACAGCAATTGGATAGTCCTCGTCATGCAGAAGAGAGCCCCTGTTATTTGAAGAAGCGTTTTCCAATCCGTTGAGCGGAGAGCTGTAGGCCTGGTTTTCAAAAGGATTAGACTTATGTTCACTGGTGACTCCTCCACCAGAAGCATGGTCTGCAAATCCAACGGCAGCCTCATCTTTGTAGTTCCCAGGAACCACCGGCTGAGAGCTCTGCTCGTTCTTGAACCTGTTTGACTTCGATCTCTTGGACGATACCATGATATTCTCTCCGCCTCCGAAAGAGTCGATTGCTGAAATGATTGGTGAGTTAGGCTCACTTCCAAAGTAAAAGAGCCAGAGAACGTTCACTATACAGAGAATGATGAACCCTGCGCTAGCAGCAGAGAACGACGAACGCTGGACATAGACCATATTATTTGCCGAATTAGAGTTGTAGACGAATGCTACAGCAATGGCACTGGTTAGAAACAATCTATAGTAATGGAAAGTGTTTGTGATGTAGAGAATCGAGATTGTGATCAACAATAGAAGCTGGTAGACGACTCCCCACCAAGTGAATTTAGGGAAGTTGTTATATTGGCTATCTGCCGCGATTGAGCCAGCAAATGCGATAATCCATCCGACTGATGCAATTGCAAATGTGCTTAATGCAAATGGGTTGAACAAAGAAATTGGATTGGATTTCGCCATTCTTCAAAAAATGCTATGTTGATCTTGTCTCGATGAGATCTTTAGTTCTGCTGTCTGCTTTGGAAAGTGTTAGATATACTATTGATTTCGCAATATCCTTGATTTCTTAAGTTTCTTCACTCTATGAGTATCTTGGTGTCTACAGCCACTTAATATCCTTGCTCTGTGGAATAAGTCGGATAGGTCTTGACAATCCTAAACAAAACAATCCAAATAGCGTGTCTGCTTTTTTTTTTTGGGGAGTGGACCACACAGATTTCCGACGCGTCGCTTATGACGGTCGGTTTCGACCTTTCCTCTATTCCCCCAACCTAGTTTAAGTCTTTACCCCAATTTATATAACGAGACACAACTATATCCTGGAAATAAGAGGCTCAGCCAGAATGGGCCTTGATCTGTTGCATGAAAAGGATCGCAAATCTGTATTTATCTGTACTTAAGCCTCGTTTCGCATCGGTTTTAACCGTTTAGCAGCATATCCGGAGCTCGATCGAACCCGCTTCTGCCCACCTTCTACAATTAATCCCCTATGAGGTAGCTTCTCACGACTAGACAGGGTCTGGTATATCTCAAGAGTCCAGAGGGCGGTTTCCAGATGCGATAAGTTTTTCTCCACGAGAAAAGGGCCCACTATCGAAAAATACCGCGCTAAAATCAGCCCGAAATACTCCTTGGCCGTGTACTTGATCTTGCCATAATCAGGGTTGAGAAAATTAAACGTCTCGTCAGAGAAAAATGGGCCTACCACGATAACCCGGCCCGCGAAATCGTCCAAACAATTCACGAACGTCGAAAGCGACAAAACCAACGTCGCAGTGGCAGGTCCTACCCCCCTCAGCTCACATACAATGTCCAGAAACCGTCTAGCAATCTCTTGGAATTCCAATTGCCTGAATTTTTCAACGCTCATGCATCCAGGTCCACTGTAATATTCCAAAAGGACCCCGAACGCACGTCCAGTCACATCCCGCACCATCTTTTCCTCGTTGCTCTGAATTAGCTTCATCAGAGTCGGCCTAAACTTCCCCCGAGCAAGCTTCCATTCCATCAATTTGGTCAGCTCTTTCTTGTCCACATAGACCTTTTTGTTCTTGTTGTATCTTTCCTCCAATGTCTGCGGCAACGTTTTGCGCCGCCACTCGTCCAGCTCAGAAAATGACATCCCGTCCTGGTACACTTTGGACTTCGTTTTGATAGCCATATGTCTCATCACCTCCGGATACACATTTTCGGCATATGTCTCCACCTTCCCAATCAGTGTCTCTACTGTGCTGTCCTTTGCCCTCATTTTCTCACCATTCCAGACATCAAAGCTGATAACTCTCAAACTCAACTTTGAATTAGATCCTTTCAGCTGGTTTATATCATTTTGTCAGGGCTGTGTAATTTCTTAAATCCAGGCACGAGCTGGAAGTCAGAAACGCGTCTCTATGTAACGGTAATAAATATAGTAGGCGGTTGAGACCTGTTCGATTGTTCTACATAAGGGTTGATTCATACAGCACAAAATGACAGAGGTACAGGATAGGGTGATATGGATAGATGATCCTGATATGAAAGGGACAGAGTCAGAGAGAGCCGACTCTCATGGAACACAAAATTATGAACAGATTGACACACAAAAACAGATGAAATATACCACCTGGAAGAAAAATGCTCCCCTTCTTTATGATTACATACAGACGACGTCATTATTGTGGCCCAGTCTTACAGCGGAATGGTTCCCAGACTCAGAGAGTCTTGAAGGCAGTAACTATGTTCAGCAGCGTCTTCTTCTAGGGTCGCAATCGAGCGGATTCAACAAGCTTGAGAGTCTTAAACTATATGGATTGAAAGTTTTGAAGCCATACGTCAATTACATTGACATCACCGCTGACTTTAACTCCGTCAAGAATGAGTTCATACCCAAAAGATCTGACAAAGAAACAGGCACATTATCGTTGATTCAGAGGATTCCCCACAGGTCGGAGATCAATAAGGCCAGATACATGCCACAGAATCCGGATCTAATTGCTACTATGACGAACGAGGGTGATGCATGCATCTTTGATCGAACCAAAAAGCCAAATAATTTTGTAGACGAAGAATTGGACATCGATCTAGACGACCCCGATGATGATTTTTCAGATGTCAAGCTCAAGTTCCATCAGACTGAGGGATGGGGACTGGATTGGAACAGATATAAGGAAGGAGAATTGATCACAGGTGCTTCGGATGGGATGATCGCATTGTGGGACCTCACCAGGTTCTCCAAACCTACTGTGGAAAAGAAATCAAATCATCTAATCGGGGTTTCTGCTATAGGACTTGATTTCCAGAAACGTAAATACAAAACTTCGATATTGAGTCCCTGCGCGTCTGCTCCTGCACATGATTTTGGTGTTAACAGTCTGGAATATCTTACGTTCCACCAAGATCTCATTGGATCTGTGGGAGAAGATTGCAAGTTCAAACTTTTTGATACAAGAACAGGCATTTCGGACTGTGTGAGGTCTGCTACGATCTCCACAAGTGCAGTCAACACTCTAAGTTTCAGCGAGACTAATGAGTTCGGGTTTTCTGTAGGCGACGAGAAAGGGACGATATCTCTGTACGACGTGCGGAAACTCGAGAGTCCTGTGCGCGCCATCAGTGCAGGACATGACGGAGCAATTACATGCATGGCCTGGAACTCTCACCAGGGGTCTGTTCTGGCTACAGGGTCTGTTGATGGCGCAGTGAAATTGTGGGATTTCTCTCGTGGCGCTGGAAGCGAATTGTTTTTCTTGCATGGAGGTCACATGTTAGGGGTTAACGATCTGTCCTGGAATCCTAACGATCCTATGATGATAGTCAGTTGTTCTGATGACAATTCTGTTCATGTTTGGAAACCATCCCGAACAATTTTATAAAGGTCTAATACAATTTCATAATTATAACAGAATTCTCTCTACGACACTTTTAGCAGGATTGTATTCGATTGGATAGTCCTACGTCTTCCTTGCGTCGAAAATTTCGGGCGCCGGAGGGTATTTTCTTTCCTCGGGGCCCTCATCGCGTATATTAGAGTCTTGTGACCTACTGTGGGGGCTTTATCAGCGAAGAATATCTACGCGTCAACTTCAAGTTATATACAATCTGAACTACAAGGATTCTTGTTTCTCACAACAGAAGTCATATATCAAACAAAAATGAGTTCGTTGTTCTCTTACAGTAAAAATAAGCTGAGTTTTTGGACACTGGGTGCCCTTTTAGTCATCACTCTGTTCTACCTGGTGCCCCAATCATATAGAGAAAATGAGGAATCCGCCAAAGAAATAAATACACTTCTCAGTCCTGACAAAGGTCGGGCACCAAATCACGCACAATTGAGCGACATGGCTGGAAGCTCTCCAGAAAGTGAGTCTAAAAAACCAACATCAACATCAACTGGTAAAGAGCTAGTCGAAATGGCCATGGTTGAACAATTAGCCAGTTCAGATACAGATTCGCCTTCCCAAACATTGGTTAAGGACTCTACAAAGCCTACGGTTGCATCAGCAAAGTCTACTCCTCTTGCTGAGGATCTCACAGATTTGGAGGCTGTCAAACAAGAACAGAAGAAAACTGAAAGCAAGAAACCAGAGGATATACAGAGTACAAAGAGCTCCACTGATAAGACCGTTAACACACATGAACTCTCAGAGGAACCTGCTAACGAGTCTCTCCAAACTACAGGTACTGTCGATACTGTTATATCTGAAGCCACTGCCGATGCATCTACGTCTAAAGAGAGTGTGTCAGCTAAGGGTAAAGAGAAGGACGATGATGAGGATAATAACTTAGGTAACAAGTTGGCCAAAAAATCTCCGCAAAAATCTAAAGGATCGGACTCTGAATCAAATGCTGAATCAGAAAAGCAGTCTACTTCCGGCTCAAAAAAGTCAAAGAGACCAACTAGTCTCAATAAGGTGTCTGATAATAGATCATTGGGCTCAGATCACATTAAGGACGAAAAGCAAAGTAAGAAAACTCCTTAATATGACAACATTAGAACTACGACAATTTCTACGTCTGAATATCTTTATTTATCCTTCACAATTGGATTACGTTGCTATATATCATATCTTGGATAGTCTAGATATCAAGAAACTCTAATTTTTAAACCTTCTCAGCTCCACTGAGTCTAACAGCAGCTCCATATTTCTGTAATTTAGTTAATAGGGCATCACCATTTTTTATGAGCTGGTGGTATTGGTTATTTTTGTTATCTGGTCTGTTGGTCTCCACTATACCATTGACTCTGTCAATTATACAATTGAGTTTCTTGTTTGGTATGAACTTGCACAACTCCAAGTCTAAGAAGTCAACTGATACGCCAAAGCTTTCAGCCATAGACTTCAATGACAGTGACTTGTAACTTTCTAATAACTGCGAATATGCTCTGCATCTTAGCTCCCTGAGATAATAGCTTGTGTGGGGAGCCAAGTATTTGTTCTTCGTTAGGATGTTGTCATGCGTTTTAATCAAATTTGGGAAAAAGTTCTTGTAATCACAGTAGTACAATGACTTGATGAGATCATATATTGGCTTCAATTCCTTTGACGTCGAGTTTATAGATAATATTTCAGGCGACTCTATTAGTTTCTTCTTCAGGTCTGGTCTCTCCAAAGAAATAGCCCCACATATTAGAGAAAATTGAGCGACCTGCTCATAGGTTGATATCTCCGTAGAGGTGAAAGTAGATAGGGAGTCGATGAGCAACTTGGCCGCTTCATCAAACTTCCTGGTAGACATGAGATAAATACCCAAATAAGTTTTATATCTGTTCCGGCGTTCCCAGTCTCCTCCTTTTTCAATGAGGTTATTTGCTTCATCTAAATACTTCTTAGTAAACACCTTGTCATCGTAGAAGAATCCCAGTCTCGTTATTGTGAGCACAAGATCAATCTTAGAACCAGTAGAAGGAGCCAACTCCAAGGTTTTCTTAAGAGTAGCCAATGCATTTGTCTTGTCTCCGATGGCCGCATAATACTCTGCCAGTTCAGTCCAGACTTTGAGGATTTCTAATTCGCCTTCGTCGTCCTCGGCGAGCTTGTCCAGCTCCTTCTTCAACTCGCTGATCTTGTCAGCATTTTGTTTGCTAATTTCTTCAAACAGTGTCTGTTGCCACTCTATATCTTTCAATTTTAATTCTTCCACCAAATACTGGTAGTATGGAGCCATCTGATGTTCCTTTATCTTGTTGAACAGTTGTGAAACAAGCTCCACACTGTGAGACTCCTCTTCTTGTCCTTGCTTAAGCAAAAACACAATTTGAGAAACCTCGAAATCAGGTATCCTGGCCACTCCTGACGAAAGAGTATCGATGATCATGGTTCTGATGTCTTTATTAAGATGTGATGTTCGTTTCAATGGGCCCTCTATCTTTATTTCTACCTTTTGATCACTTCTGCGACTTTGTTACAACGGATTGACATAGTATTTGCCACCCTTAAAACATTTTGGAGCTGGCAACGGTGAATTTTCTCGTGTAAAGATGTTTTTGCGCAACAAATGTGTAGAAGATCTGTCAATACTGCGATTGACTTTGGTTGAAGAGTTATGAGAGCCAAGATTGGCAGGATAAAACAGTAGCAATCGATGGATTGCATGAATATAGAGCATTGAGTATGAATCGCTCTCTCTCAGAAGACTTAAAGGAATACAATAATTTCCTAAAAGAAATCCAGATCATCGTGTATAATCTGAAACTGAGACCATCTCACTCCTTGGAAGTGAACTTCGAAGATCTGAGGAATGAAGGTTACAGCAAGATCCTAGAGATTTATGGGAAGCTAGATGATCTTGACAGTATTATAGGTATAAAATTGGCCTGTGAGAAGGAGCCAGAAAGGGTAGATAATGAGTTTGAGTTTTCTAAGATCCAAGAGCGACTCAATGATCTGAAGGTAGAGTTCAGAAAGGGGCTCTTGGTTTCAAAACAAAACGAGGTGCAGCACATACAACAAAGGAAATTGTATAGTCTTCAGGAAGATGAAGAAGAAACCACAAAAGACCCAGATGAGGTTATTTTGGATGACAATAAACTGAAACATCTATCATATCAAGAGAGATTGCTAGACAAAAACACAGAAATAACAAACAAATTACAGAATATAAACCAGATGCTTCAGTATTCACTTATGACGAATGAAATGAATATTACAGATCTTGCGCAATCTACGAACTCACTTGAGAACTTGTCTAATAAATACAATCGTTTCACAGATATTTTGCTGAGATCAAACAAGTTAGTGAATTCTATTAATGAGTCAAGTGCTTCTGAAAGAAAACAGATATATTACTCTATATATGTTTTCATTGCGGTGTGTTGCTGGATTATCTACAAAAGAATCCTTCGGAAACCTATACAATTATTCTTATGGCTGCTTTTCAAGACATTTAAGATGATCTATTGGGGTGCTTCTTCTATGAAAGGTATAGAGAAGAAGAGCGATGCATCTGCGGAGACCCTAATTACGGACACAGTTGTCTGGGCTACCACAGTCGTGAACGATATCAGTATAGAATCAAGCATGATAGACGCCGTGTTAACAAATGCTACCGCTTCCATAGTCGAAGAAGTTACGTCAACCGTTTCTTCCATTATAAGTTCTGTTTCATCCGTCATTAGAGATGAGCTGTAGCATATAACGTATTTAAAGAGAATGATAAAATAATTTGATCGAGAGAATGCTATGAAACAAAATAAATTATCTCCTAAAAGTTGTCCTAATAATCTTCTCCTCTGGAGACAATCTCTTTTCTGGTTGGATGTAGCAATATGGTGTGCTCAAATTGAGCAGTGTAACATCCTTTAGTATCGAGCAAAGGAGGGTGCTCGGTAACAAGACCAGCTTTACAAAGTTGGTTAAGAGCCAAAAGGTATTTCTCTTCTCCAGTTCTGTCCAAGTATCTACGACAGAAAGGCAAGGAACCAAAGTTCTTGTCAATAGTCTGCATTAACTGCTTTGCTCTGTTGAGTCTGATGGTGGAATTGGCCGGAGCATTCAGGTTCTTCATGTAGTGGGAGCATTCCCCTCCATGTACAACATAACCTTTACCAGTAGAACCAAAAGTTTCAATTGCAAAAGTCTCACCTTCTTCCATTTTTGTGTTATCACCATTCTTGACAATTGGAACAGATTTTCCACCATGAATCTGATATGGACGAATATTGTGTCCTTGTAGGTTTCTAATACATTTGACCGGATATGTCTTCCCGTCAAGCTCAACTTCGTAGCTCTCCATCACCTCCTCGACTACTTCACCGATCTCTGTCATTCTAACATCAATTCCAGCAGCTTTGATACCTGCATTTGTTGCGGCTTTCACAGATTCCAAAAGTGGATCATATCTCTCATTGAAAGTGTGAGTCCAGGCGCAATCGATAATGTGACCGTTAACGTGCACGCCAAAGTCTATCTTCATAACATCATCATATTGTAGAACTGTCTTGTCTCCTGCATTCGGGGTGTAGTGGGCGGCGCAGTGGTTAAGGGAAACACCACAAGGGAACCCCATACCGCCCTTCAGAGTATCATCAGTACCACTGTATGCTCTGACAGAATTCTCAATGGATTCAGCAATCTCAATCATAGTCATTCCAGGTTTGATATTTCTCTGAGCAGTCTGTCTCACACGTCTGTGAATTTCAGCACCTTGTCTGAACTCATTCCAAATATTATTACTCTGTCTATCAAGGTATCTTTTTTCTTCGTCTGTGGTTCTGCGGAGGTTTTCCTCACTTCCAGTGTACTCTTGCCATTCTCCTTCGGGATAATTACCATCCGTATAGAATTGAGAAATACCAGTAGCCTTCTTCTTCTTTTTCTTGTTATTCTTCTTCTTTTTTTTTTTCTTCTCTCCACCTTCAGGCTCTCCATCTACATCTTCAACTGCCTCCGCGGTCTCTGGATCATGCAAGGATAGGTCATCGAGCTTCTCAGTCACCTCTGTAGCCGTAGATTTCTCAATCATTCCTGTAGCCATAATCAAACTCTTCCGATATAGGGCTATTTAACGTTATCTTTCTGGCCAACTGTGTTTCTCTTCCATCTTATGGACTACCCTATAGGTACCTTAAGTTATTTTCTGCTCAACTCGAGCTTAAAAATTCCTCGCTGTCAGCTGACTATTTGCTTATGTAATCAGATCATCCGCTTCCTCTTGGGAAGTTCGACCAGTGATTGCCAACGCCTTGGAGATCAGAATACTCTTTATGGATAAAACATAAACCCTATATTTAGTTTACAAGAACAATGACCATAATGAACATGATGAAGTTCTCTGATAGTACAAAATTGATTCTGATCAACTTCTATTTCTGAAGAGCGATTTGCTTTTGTCTAATCATAATTATGTAATGTATGACTCATCATGATTTTCTGTTCCGGATCTTTCAATGGTGAATTTTTCAATGGAAGACGTTAAAGAGCATGTCTTAGTTAAAGAATATCATTCTCGAGAGTAAACACGGGTTTCTTATAGAAAACAGATCGGCAGTCAGTACAATGAATAGTTTGAGATATGGAATTGGGCTTTTTGCACGTGTGAGACCTCTTGCCAGTTCTGAGGTCGCAAGAACGCAGATTTTCCCGGTGCGGTTCAGCTCGTCGAGTAGTTCTGGAGAGAAAGATCCTCTCAGCATACTCTCTAGTATCACTAAGCAGGGAACACCTCTTGGGTCTGACTCCAGTACGTCAACATCAGGAGGAAAATCATTTTTAGGAGAAAGTCCCTACTCTCTATCGTCTACATATCAAGAACCAAATGCTATCGAGGTCGCATCGAAACTGCCACTTTTTGGAAGAAAGGCTGGAAGAACTGTTATGGTAAAGAAAGGGTCTATTAGTAGATCGTTGAATCAATTTGATGCTCTTGTACGTGCCAACAGACTGAAAGATGTTTACTTCCAACAGAGATTCTACACCAAACCTAACAAGGTGCGTCTTAACAAGAGAATCGCCAACAAGAAGAAGAGATTCGATGCTGGAATTGCTAAACTTTTCAAGGTAGTGAGAGATGCTGTGAGGAAGGGTTACTGAAATCATCATTTTCTTATGTATATTCCGCTCTTTCTTGCTCCTGTATATATAGTGTTTTCTTTGCAAGTTTCAATCCATCTCCATTTCACCAGTAATTCGTTTTCTTATCAAGTAGATCCTGTAACTTTGGATTCTGATTTGATGGTCCATTTTACAATCCTCTTTTTCTGTCTATTCGAAACAATTCTCGTCAGGCCTCAGATAGAAGTATCGAAGACATTTTTCGCTTATATATAAAATAGGTGTTTCGTTTTCTCTACTTTTCCCTGTATAATATAAATAATGTTGTTTCGAAACAGTTTGGTTGGAATACAAAATGGTAGACTCAGCACCTTCCACAATGGCTCCAGGGAAATCCACTGCAAAATCAGGGATAATCAACCTCATGAATACAATTTTAGGAGCGGGTCTTCTAAGTATCCCTTATGCCATTAAATGTAACGGACTGCTTCTGGGTGTTATATTTGTGGTTCTCTCCTCTTTAGCATCAGCCTTCGGATTATATTTACTGGCGGTATCTTCGACATATTGTATCCCTGGACATGCATCATTCTTTTCACTTTCGAAACTTACCGTTCCTCAGATGGGAATCGTTTTTGATCTCGCCATATCCATCAAATGTTTTGGCGTAGGTTGTTCCTATTTGATCGTCATCGGAGATCTAATGCCTCAAATCATGAAATCTCTCTGTTCCGATGACACTATCGAGGCTCATGGATATCTCGTAAATCGCACTGTATGGATCACCGTTTTTTTCATTGGAATCCTACCCCTGGTATACAAGAGACATCTAGATTCCTTGAAAACAGCATCTTTGGTGGCGCTCAGCTCTGTCGGTTATCTCGTGATTCTTGTCGTGGTTCATTTCATCCATATCATATTTGGGGGGACAGAAGGCGTACCTAGGGGGACAATTCATTTACTCAAACCGGAGTCTCTTGTTTCTGTGCTTTCTTCCTTCCCTATTCTTGTGTTTGGATTCACATGCCACCAGAATCAGCTGGGGGTCATCAACGAGTTGGAAGATAGATCCTTCAGCACTATCACAAGAATTAATGCAATATCTATAGGTACAGCATGTCTTCTTTATCTCACAGTTGGTATGAGTGGTTACTTAACATTTGGCGACAATGTTGTCGGAAACATCATCACTATGTATCCAGATTCTTGGACATCAACTATTGGAAGAATAGCGATTGTTATTTTGGTTGCTTTAAGTTATCCACTTCAGTCTAACCCTGCACGAGCCTCCATAAACCACGTTGCCTACTATTTGAATGATACCTCGTTGGCCAAATCGATTAGAAGTATCTCTAGATCCACTACATTCTCTTCTTTTATCACAACAGAAGAAAGAGGGGCGTTGATAAGTAATTCGATTACTGGAAGCAGTCCAAGTGGACATATTTCTCGTTCAGCTGATTACGATGAGAGCGCTCTAATCGATGAAAGCACAATTTTGGAGGAGGAAAATGATGGCGATCGTAATGTTGAATTGACCAATACCAAACTAATTGTTATAACTACAATAATTGTAATAATGTCATATGTGATAGCAATCTCTGTGAAATCTCTTGAACATGTGTTAGCTGTCGTGGGATCCACCGGCTCAACTTCAATTTCCTTCATTCTACCAGGATTCTTTGCCTTCAAGCTTGCTGGTAATGATGGTGCACCGTTGTCCAAAAAAGACCTCCTAATCAAATGGTCTGCCTTTGGCCTTATTTGCTGGGGATTTCTGGTTATGTCCATTTGCTTGTCAGCCACAATATTCCTAGGCGCAAAACATTAAATGTTGCTTTAATATCGACTATTCTTGTGTTATTGAATTGTAATTATTCACTAGGTGAAATGAATTATTATATCTAATTATATTTCATATTACAGTTAAGCGTAAAAGTAATTTCAAAAGAGTACCATACAGCTAGTTCTCTTGGTTCTCAATGCAGTCCTCCTCATCCTCTTCCAAACTTTCCAATGCTTCCTTAATTAAATGAGATCCTTTTGGATCCAAATTCAACGCGATAGTAAACTGCTTTATTGCATCATTTTTGCGATCATAAATCCTGTACAATTTACCCAAGAGGAAGTGTACGGAGGCCTCATCAGGTGCTAAGTTTTCAAGCTTCTCAAAATCTTTCAATGCCAAATCGTATCTTTTCAATGAGAACAATGATTGCGCTTTCTTGAACAGAGCCAACATCGAAAGAGGTTGAAGCTTCGAAGCAAAGATATACTGTCTCAAAGCCTGCTCCTTTTTACCTAATTTCTCGAGAACCATTCCCACGCAACATATCAATATAACATTAACAGGATTAATTTCAACAGCTTTTCTGAAATGGAATTCAGCCTTGGAGAAATCTCCCAATTTTAGGTATACCATTCCAATGCCGTAAAACGCATTGTAGTGCCTTTTGTCCAAAAGAATTGCATGTCTGAAACATTCCAGAGCATTCTCAAAAGCATCGTTAGAAAGATACTCGTGACCTTGCAGAGTGTATGAATATACAAAACTGTTATCCATCTGGTTAGCCTTTTGGAAGCACTTTATAGCTTCATCTGGTTCTCTTTTAAGGGAGAAGAGGTTTCCTACGGCAACCCATGCTACCGGTGAATCTTTAGATATTTCATGCAGCTCGTGAGAAAGAAGACTTAGCTCCATTTCTTTGTGAAGATGCCAGAGCAACGTCGAATAATATTCCATTTCCTCGATCCTTGTTCTGTCAAGTCTTCTCAATGTGATGAAATAGTTCTCAGCTTCCTCATAGTTAACAATTTCAAAATGCAATCTTCCTAATTTACCGAGTACCCAAGGGGTGTTTCTTTCATTCTCGGGGAGAGAGTCAAATATCCTAATAGCTTTGAAACAGTCGTAAAAACACATCGCCTTAAAACCTTTTGCCAATTTGGAGTATATTAACATAAGCTGCTGATCACGGAAACCAGAATTCTTATTTAAGCCTTCAGCTCTCTGAGATGATGTACTACCATCTATTACATTCTTTCCGCTCCCTGTGCTGAATGTAGAACCTATAACCCTTTTGATTCCTGACGATTCTCTCCTGTTGTTTGTTAGTTGCAAAGCTGCTGAGGAAGCACTAAGCGAGTTGCTGGATGACGTGAAATTTGAATCAGTTAGAGTATTAAGTGGGTGGCCCAAAAGCCTCGAAGTAATTGACGTAGATCCTCTAGCAGATTTTCTCCTTATCGAATCTGTAGGAACAGAAGGGTGTTTGAACCCATCAAAACTAGAGCTTCTTGGGGATCTTCTATTAGGAGCTTCTGGCATCTGCAATTGTTTGACCCTAGGCGTGACCAAAAAGTTATTGGAGTTCTGTGGTTCCGGTGTTTGAGCGACAAATGCATTCGATGTAGAGGTAGCACCAGCAGGAACAATTGACGATGACGATGATGGTCTCCCACTCGTGGCCCCAGTTTGTGAACCATTTTTAAAGAGACCTTTGCCTATAGTTTCATTTTTTGTATCATAAGCAGTACCAAATCCAAACACATTATGTTGATCGTCCCCTGATTTCGTGTTCTTGAAGAGAGCCCCCGAGATCTCATCAATCGGATTCACCTTATAAACAGAATTCACTTTTACCTTGACTCCCATTTTGCATAGTTCTTCAAATGCTCCAAACATGAGGGGGTTCAGTTTGAGTACTTGTGAATAGTTGAGTGCACTTCTTTTCACATCACCGACAGATGCATACAACTTTGCCAGCAAAGAATAGCATGCAACATTATCTGGATAATACCTACTGTTTCCTTCTTCAAGCGATTGAAGATCTGACCACATCGGAAGAGTTCTAGTCAACGCTGATATTCCATCAGGTTCACACTTCAACTCAAGACAACATTTTGCAAATATATATGAACATCCAACATGTTGTGTGCTGTGAGACCCTGTCAAGTTATACGCTGTCATATATCTTTTGAGCTTAAACAATACTAGCGCATACAGATGGATAGAGTCAAGGTTATCAGGATTCTGTGCTATAAGTCTTTCTGATGTAAACTCCGCTGTTGACAGCATATCATGGTCTAGTGAATGTAATATGGTTGACCGCAAATGTCTTATCGATTGGTCTGCAGCATTCATTGTAATCTTGATCTTTATCTGTATGCTTTTTATTCTTCTAATTATACTCTCAAAGCAAGTAGTGACAGCAGTGAAATTTCTTGTTCTTAATTGATGTCTCGAGTCCTTTATTTTGCCTCTCTATGCCAATAAACTCGATCTTCTGATACTTTCCTCTCCCATTCAGTCTGATTCCTACCCTTAATTAATTGTTTTTAAACCAGGTAAACAAATACTTTCTCGCTTTAAAATACAATATTCCGCGACTGTCAAAATTAAGCCGATAGACGCGACAATGATTTCGTTGTAGGGGATCAACTTTCCTGACACATTACAGAAATGACAACTACTTTCAACTTCTAAAAGGTAGAATATCCTAAGTTACAATTAAACAGTCATAAGTATACTTGAAATTAAGAATAAATACAATCGCAAGCTTCAATTCTGAATTTTACTTTTAACGGTGGGAATGATTGAAGAATAATAAAATTTAAATATTTATATATTTTATTCTAAATTCTTTTTGATACCAATCGATTGATTAGCTTTCAACCGCTTCTGGGTCAAACATGCAGCCAAAGCTGCTCCAACTCCAGAACCATCCTCTGCTGCCGTAAGTTTGATTGGATAATCGGCAGGTTTACATCTCCAGCCAAAGATATCTTTCAAAGCATGGGCCGCACGATCCTGGAATCCTGGATATTTGTTAAACACCGACCCATCAGAGGCACAATTACCCTTTTTGAAATTCATTTTCTTGAAAATTGCTGCAACACCACAAACAGATAATCTTGCTGCCCTAGTTCCAATTAATATACATAATCTGTGGATGATTTCTCTCTCTGCTGCGGTGGTTTGAATGCCTAGATCTTTTAAGAACATCTTCTCTATATTGCATAGATTCACAAATGAATCATCTTCTATTCTAGACAAGAATGAAGTGTCCATAATATACCGTTGTTGAAGAACAGTGACATCTTGATCCTTAAATATTATCCCTTCATTGTATAAGTCTATGAGGATCACCCTTAATAGCTCTCCAAGATAGTATCCTGCAGTCATCTTTTCGTACGCCTGCTGACCCGGTCTCGGCGACTCGCTGTCAATTTGTAAATCATATTTGGTTCTTGGAAGAACTAAATGATCATTATCGAAGGCCCCATATTCAGTGTTAATAGCCATGGGAGTATTATCAGTAATATCTTCAGGAAGAATCCCAGATAATTTTCGGATGTTCCGAACTACATCATAATAAGCGCCATTGATACCAGTACCAAAGATCAATCCTGCCTTTGTTTCTGGATCAGAATACATAGATGCTACCAAGGTTCCTGTTGTATCATTAATAACAGAAACAACTCTCACGGCTATGTTCTTTTTCTCAATTGCTTTTTGTAGCATAGGAACCACATCATGGCCCTCGACTCCGTGAATATCGAATCCCTTGGTCCATCTTTGCAGGATACCACAATTGATTGAATCTTGAGAAGCTGGATAAGAGAAAGTGAAGCCCAAAGGGAGCTCTTCGGTTGTACCGTCTGGGAACATCTCGTCTATAAATATTTTGAGACTATCGGCAATGAAGTTCCAAAGTTCTTCGGGTTTGGCTGTTCTAATCTGAGAGGGTAGAGGATACTTGGAATGGGTGAAAGAGAAATCCGAATTTCCAGCGAGAGTAACTAAGACAACTCTTAGATTTGTTCCACCTAGATCAATAGCAAGATAGTCTCCTGTTTCTTGCCCGGTCGGATAATCCATGACCCATGTGGGAATCATTGGTATATTTGCTTCGAGGCCTAATCCGTCTTTCAATTCTATCACAAACCGAGAAGTGATTTCTCTTAGTTTTTTACCGGAGACATGAAAAAGAGATTCAACCTCCTTGTATTTGGTCTTCAAGTCGCCTGGTATATCAACTTTTTTCTATAAAACAAGTGTTAGTTTGCTCGTTGCTGGGGGTACATCTTATCTGAACCACGAAGTCTGCTTACATTAGAGGAGAGAGGATAATGAACCATTACGAAATTTGATTCCGATTAATCAATAATTCCGCCTAATATCGAGCGTCTGTTTATTATGTTTCCACTCAAAAACAATGACTTTCTGTAGTTTGCTGGTCCGATCCATCAACTATTAGACTGTATTATAAAGGATTCTCCAAAAAGAGGATACTTAAAAAAGGATTTAGGTGTGGGCTCTGGCGGGAAAATTATTTCATTTATTTCAGCTACTGCCGCTGTAGTGATTTGGAGACGAGACAAGTCTGTGGAGAACAAGAAGAACTTTGTAAGTTGGTATTAATAATGAAAAGGATAGGCTTTTAAGTAGTATGACAAAAAACAAAAAGAGTTAAGTCTTACAACCATTCGTCCATAGGAGGAAAAGACAATGCAATTAAACACATTGTTCATATGAATGTTAATTCTAGTCAAAAATAGAGACGCGACAACAGTATACAACTAGGAAATTAGAAGAAAGCTCACATGTTATTCTTCAGTCTTGCAAGGGTTTCAAATAAATCATTCGTTTGCTCTTGATTATTATTGTTATTGTTTGAC
The DNA here is from genome assembly GCA_030567775.1 of Ogataea nemodendra. Classification (NCBI taxonomy): domain Eukaryota; kingdom Fungi; phylum Ascomycota; class Pichiomycetes; order Pichiales; family Pichiaceae; genus Ogataea; species Ogataea nemodendra. The sequence continues at coordinate 664,334 of JAJLSV010000007.1, forward strand.
GAACCAGGCTTTTGATTATTACTGTTTTGTGGAAGCTGATTACTTACACCATGATAGACTGGGGCCGATGGGGCAGCACCGGGAACAGAACTCTGCAGTTGACTCAGTAATCCAGCTAAAGCATTACCTTGAGGGAGTTGTTGTTGTATTTGCTGCATCTGTGGGGATGACGAGGAACCAGGGGTTTGGAATTGTTGCATCAATGAGAGAACATTCTGAAGCGTACTAGGATCCATATTTTGCATGGTTTGTAACAATTTAGCTTGGTTAGGTTGTTGGAGTTGAGGTTGCTGGAGTTGAGGTTGTTGGAGTTGAGGTTGCTGGAGTTGAGGTTGTTGGAGTTGAGGTTGTTGGAGTTGAGGTTGTTGGAGTTGAGGTTGTTGGAGTTGAGGTTGTTGGAGTTGAGGTTGTTGGAATTGAGGCTGTTGGAGTTGAGGCTGTTGGAGTTGAGGCTGTTGGAGTTGAGGGTGTTGCATTTGAGGGTGTTGAATTTGAGGCTGTTGTGAAGGATATTGTCCCATGGGCGGACGTTGTTGATATACTGGATATTGATTACCATATGAGGGATAATGGTTGCCTCCAGACGGAGCCACCATTCCATTGTTCCACGATGGCTGCTGAGACTGCATACCTCCAGTTGCTCCAAATTGATTATTCCTTGGATTGAAGGGTTGTGCGTTACTTCCGGTCGCATATCCAGCACTGCTACCATATGATTGGGGGTATTTTGATACATTGGAATATCTTCCAGACCCCCCAGACGAGTTTCCTGCATTTTGTCTCCCAGAATTGTTTCTCGATGACGAATAGAGTGCTTGATTACCATTTCTCATGTTTCTATTTGAATTATGATTCTGTGAGCCGGAATTTGTTGAATTAGATTGTTTAGATCTTCCTCTGGAAGTAAATTCTCTGGGCTCAGATGCAAACTTCTTGGCTTTCGCACTGAGTATGATCTCAATTGCCGCATTTATAGAGATCTCAGTATACTCATCAAATCTTATACCTCCATCTGCAGTTTTTTCATACGCCATAACATTAAGGGATTCATTCTGAGTGATAACGACTGCAATTACTCCCTGGTAGGCTGCAGATGTAATCGACTCTTGAGGAACATCTTCTGCTGAAGTGTTTGACTCTTCAACATCCAAAACTATACCATCCTGCTTTAGTCTCTTTAATAATTTACCATTGAAAGTGGCCGTTGAGTCTGCGGTGGTTATGACTTTCACCTCACTTTTAGTTGGGTTTGGCGACCTTGATCTCACCTTAGCCTTCCCCGAAGATCTTCCCTCCGGTGACCTCGATCTACCTCTTCCTGTTTTCGAGGATGATTTAGTTTGCTGTTGTTCCATAGCTCTTTGGATTTGATGTTTGGAAACTTCCAGATGCATGAATTTGTTGTGCAATGGAACATTCTTTTCACCTTCAATAGCTCTGGAACACTCTTCAGCTTTAGAAAATTGCACAAAACCAAATCCTTGTTTTAAATTTACCTGCTTAATGTTCCCATATGGATGAAATATTCGGTAGACATCCTCTTTCGTTAAAGTGTTGACAGCAAGATTACCGATAAATAATCTCGAGCCGATTGGGAAATTGTCCCATTTTCCGCTACTTAAAGAGTTGTTCTCTTCAAACAAGTACTTCTCATAGGATTCTTTTTCCTCTTGAGACATTGGTTTCGATATATCAGGTCTTAGACAGAATGGATTTATTGGTACCATCACTTGTGAAGATTCTCCTGGTCTGAGATGCGGCTTATTATAAGAAGTGGTTGCACAGAAATTCACCCTTAGTTTCTTATTTGTGTTATTGGCTTTGTTATAGTCCGAAATTAAAGTTGTCTCCTTACGTTCTGGGGTCATGGCCTCGAAATAAGGATCATTCAAAAGATTTCCGGTAAGGAAAAACCCTATAACGTTGTTGAATAAGGTGACATCGATCTCATGTTCTTCAGAGCCCTCCACCCTAGTATCTTTTGGCTTTAATGACGGCTCTTTGGATTCTTCACCTTCATTTTTTGATGTAAGCTCCTCCTCAGGATCATATTCCTCATCCTCTGGAGAAGCAGTCGATGGGGCTACTTCACTTTCAGATACTGAAGATGGGTCAATTTCTTTTTCCACGGAGGGAGAAACACTCTCATTTTCAGCAGCTTCTTCATCAACAGACTCCGATGACCCCTCAAACTTAGAAGCTTCTTGAACGACCTCTTCGTTGTCTTCGGAGGAATCAGAGGCGACTTCCTCTGATTCAGATACACCTGATGATGCATTGGTCAGCTCTGGAGACTCTTGCGGAGTATCCTGGGGTCGTGTTTCCTCCTTCGCTTCAAGTGCGTAGTTGTAATTTACCTCATCTATTTCAGGCTTTGGTTCATCAACGGAACCTGGTGCCTCTGAATGGTCACTATGTTCAGGGGAGTAGGAGTAATCAGAATTTGGTTGGCCTTCCTCGGGGGTCATAGTTTGAAATAAAACTAGAGTTAGCCGCAATAAATGTTAAGTGATAACACTGTACAACATTCTTGTTAAAAGTTATTAAAGGCAAAGAGATAGAGACTAATAACAACGGTTGCACCAGCCAACTCTTCCATCGAACTGTGAACTTTGAGAAATGCACGACCATATCTCACGTGATAAAAAAAGTAATGTGAATACACAGTCACAAGTTGAAAGCACAACCGTTTTGCTAAGGTCTGGCTTGAAATAAGAAGATAACAAAGCCTTGACCAGATTGCTGATAGAAAACTATAGCAGCATAATTGATGCGGACTTGATGCTCTGTGCTTCACTATTTTTGTAAATTTAATTATCTATAACTTGTATGAATTTGTATTCGTGTATTTATGCGGCTTGTACAGCAGACAATAAAGAGTCTGTCTATAGACAAAATCTAGAGTCATGTAGACTCTAATATAAACCAATGAGTCCTCACTCATTGTATCAATCGCTTCTGAGAAGCTACCCTATTTTACCTATAGGACATTTCTGGAACCCCCAGAATGGACAACGGTACACCTTTTCATAACATTATTAGTCTAACATGCTGTGGAGCTTCTAAATGGTATTTCAATGTCATTACTTTTAATTTATTGACGTCTTAAATCAGCAGACTCTTTCATAATTTCTCTCTTGAATTCACTACTCATTTCGGACTCGCTGCTCACGCTACGATCAACTGGACATGGGATCACACTGTTAGCAGCAACTAGGCTGAAAGCAACGAAAAATGTGGTTGTAAAAATGGATTTAGAAATTCTTGTTCTTTGGACAGCTCTGATATACATGATGATTTCCGTAATGTGTGTTGTTAGATTGGTCGATTTCTTGTAACTTTGTAATGGTCCTTAGAAACAAAAAAATGTAACGATTCAATAATGTATAGTGATTTAGCAGCTTTCAGTGCGAACCTTTGTGTTATATATCGTCAGTTGCCTAATTATCAAGCTTCGAACGGGCTCTGAAACTCGAATGTTTTTGAAGAACCCGAGTACATGGTATTTCTACCAACCTTGGTTTTGTTTCCCATACATCACTGACATCTCTACACATCAAAAGTTTTTCAGCCAATAAAATTCTGCGATTTAATAAAAAACTACAGCTTCGTTCAGGCGACGCGGGCTTTGGACGTTATATCTCAAGCAGTCAATCGACTCAATAACAACAAAATCTATGTTGTATTTGAGCGTTACCCGTTCGAGTAACTGAAAAATTTCACGACGGTTTGCTTGCCAACCAAACTGTGAAGAGAAAATCGAACATTTATAGAAGATTTGGCGGAGTCTGAGAAGGATCCAGCACTTAACAGAAACAATCAGAAGTTTAGTTCAAAGAAACGTATCAGATAGTCATATTTTTGATCATTAGAGTATCTTGAGATTTGAAAATGATGATCACGCAGAGAATAATACCCATGGGATCACCCCTAAGAAAGAGAATTTCGATGTTTGTGCGGATGAACTCGAACTCTACTTCTCCATCACTGCCTAAATTAGCCACAACTCCTAACAAATATAATCCAAAGTCATCGGCTTTCAATCTGAAACCAAATTTGCCAGATGGACTCTTCTATCATCCATCACCTTCATCTCCAGATCCAGAAATCACTCCTAAAGCCTTCCTGCCAGACAGCGATCCAAGAAAGGACTCCCATCTTTATTACCCAGAAGAAGAAAAACAAATCAAGGCTAACTTGGAAAACATGCCAGTCATTTCAAAAGCGAGAACACCGAAGAACTATAAGCTCACTAGAGAAGATATCGCAGAGTTGCAAAGGTTGAGAAACGAGGGAGTGCCAAGACGTGAGCTAAGGGTCAAATTTGGAGTGTCGGATCACTTTATCAATATCTCTACAGAAGCAAACCCTGAGACCTTAGCTAAGGAACAGAAGAAGCTGGACAAAGCTGTGAAAAGATGGTCTGAGAAAACGAAGAATGCGAAGACAATCAAACTCAAACAACAAGTTATGTGGCAAAGGGACCTATAAAAGTATATCACTTCTGTTCAAAGCTCAAATGAATGTATATGCTCGTGTAAATATTATCGTTTCATTAGAATGAATATAAAAACCAATTATATTTTGAATAATATAAAAGCTAGTTTAGCTGGAAACAAAATCACCAAAATCACCAAAATCATCGTCGTCATCGTCATCAATAAGGAATCTGTCGCTCTGGTTAATTTCGGGGCTAGCATTTTGCGATTTGTTATTGACTTTTTCAATACCTGTATCATCCTTATAGGGGAGTTCTGAGTTATCATCTGAGATAAAACTACTCTTGAAAGCTTGGAGTTTCTTGAAGCGCTCTTCAAAGTCTTTCAAATTAGATCCCAGTCGTAAATCATCGAAAAAGTCGTTCATTACCATACCAATAGCGACTTTCTTATCGTCCACAGTCAAAACGACGACAAAGTGCTGCGGTATTATCTTTTGAATTGTCGAGAAGGGCTCTGAATACTTGTAATTAAACACTGCTAGTTTTCCCTGCGTCAATTTGTCATAGTAAGCACAAGCCCATTCAGTCTGCTGGGATGTCTTTATAGTCAACTTGCATTTCAGACTAGATGAGAGATCATTCGACGATTCCAAAGCATCCAGCGTCTGAAGCTCCTGTAGCTCGATCGACCCAGAAAAGAGAAAATTACCCCTTTTAAGCTTCCAGTTCTCAGGATAAAATCGATACCGCACCACAGGCACCTCCTTATATCCCTTTATTTGAGATCTCACCTCTGAGACGCTTTTCTGCCCTTGTGACGCAGTCACTCTCGGCGTTTCCACAGGAGTGAAAAGTGTATCCTCAATTACTTCAGGAGGAGGTATCTTATAGAATTTCACCTTCTTAAATGTAGCTAATTTGGTTTCCATGATATTGGAGTTCTCGTCTGTGTTCACAAACGACATCTTTACAATTCCACTGAAATAATGCAGTTCCACAGCGTTTCAGACTCTATAAACTCTCAGGCACTATACAATTGGCTTCCGAGCAGATATATTGTATAATGTCTGGAATTCTTTTTCATTATCTCCTACTGTTCGCCTCATCTTTCCAATCTTATCTATAATCAGTTAAGCTTGACTTCTCCCTCAGTTTAGAGAGAACTTTGGAATTGAAAAACAAAAGAGTAGTGGACCACACAAGTAATAAATGACACACATATATAAATTGGCAGATACAAAGAAAGAAGTTCATACTGAAAGTATTGAAGGTCGAAGTCCAGATTGATTAATGGGTGAGAATAATACTGCATTTGTTTAATGAACAAGCGAATAAGTTGCTGAGACGTAATTATAACGAACTGGAAAGCTCAGAAGCGAAGCTTATAGGTTAGATAAAGTATCGAGGTTGCTTTGAGAGCTAATTTAAGGCCTCGTATTTATCTCTCTTGCACGAAGCTTTTGGCCCTTCAGTTGACGCAGTTGGAGAATGTCGCTTTCTGTAACTGAGTTAAATTATCTCATATGGAGATATCTTCAAGAAGGTGGGTTGGAGGTGAGTGCCTATGCATTGCAGGACGAGACCAAAATTGACCAATATGAGGAAAAATATAGTGACAGAATACCGTTGGGATGTCTTGTGGACCTCGTTCAGAAGGGAATTCTATACTCTAAAGTAAACGAGATGGTCAATAAGGATGACCAATTAGCAACAGAGGATATTATAAATATGAATTTCAATCTCTTTAATTCCCTTTCACATCCAGCACACAACTTCGAAGATAGGAAGATTCTTCCATCTTCTGAGGCCCAGCATTCTGACGAGTCCAATAAGCCTACGAAATTGACATTGGAAGCTCCAGATAGTCAAGAAATCAATACCACTAATATTGTTTCCAAACCTGCAAAGGAAAATTGTGAAGATGATACCGATTTCGCTACTGTTCTCACCGAATACTACTCGTTTCCACCAAGTCTCACAGCTGACTGGAACCCTAGTCATCCTGATGTATTAGCATGGGGAGAGAAACTCAACCATACAGGCATATGTGCACTTACAACAAATGAATCAGGCAAGATCATGCCAGAACTAAAAATGTTGCCTCATCCTACGCATTGCAAGGGCACTGTTTCAATGGTATGGTCTCCCGAAGGACATTCCTTAATGACAGGTTCAGAGAATGGCGAGCTTCGGTTGTGGGATGCGAATGGTTCTATAAGATTTATAATGGCATTACATCAATCTCCTGTTCTCACCATCAAATGGTCACCAAACTCTGCATATCTTCTGACGCTGGACATAACTAATAGGGCAATAATATGGGATTCTCACACAGGACAATCTATCCAATATATCGATAATTCTTTGCAAGCTGGTCAGAGCTTGTCCGATAATATGAATGGTGATGCAAATAAATGTTTTGGCACAGATGCCTGTTGGATCGATGATGGTAAATTTGTTCTACCAGGATTAGATTATTCATTGTATGTGTACCAATTAGGAGAAGGACAACCAATAGGAGTGTTAGCAGGACATTTAGACACAATATCAAGCATTATCTACAATACTGAATTGAAATTGTTGTGCTCTGGTTCCGATGACCAGACTGTCCGGGTTTGGAGAGGAAACTCTATTAATTCGTTACAGATATTGATCGGCCATTCACAGCCGATTGCTTATTTAGATTGGTGCAAATTAGCTGGAGATAAATGGTGCATCTTGACATGTTCATTAGATGGTTCTCTGAGACTTTGGGATTTCTACAAGAATAAAATAATTGACTTGAAATTAGTGGAAAATGGATTGCCGATTGTTGCTGCTTCGTTGTCATCTGACTATTCAAAGTTAGTTACTGGTGATTCCGATGGAAATATAATGGTTTGGAGTATAGGGGAAACAGGAAAGCTAAGACCCGCAGGGTACTATCAATCAGAGGAAACGTCTGATTCGAATTTCATCTGTTCTATTAATTGGAACCTAGATAACACGAAAATATCTATCTGTTATAGTGGATCTACGAGTTGCGTTATTAAGCTGATGTGACATACTGGCACCGATATCTTGGCCGCTCAAATACTATTACCATAAGTTTTGTAATATATGTACTATTATACGATTTCCCTAGAAAACCCCCGTACAAAAAAGAATTGATCCTTAAATATCTGTGAATAATTGCGAAAGTTTTTATGCGTAATCAAGTTTGGTTGATGCTTTTATTGAATTTGTTTCTCTTTTCAGAGGCATACTTCCATGATCTGTAGATTCCCGCTGTCATAATACCTTTGAGACTCTGCACTAAAGCAGGTTTCTGAACAGTCTCAGTAGCCGTGGATTTCAAGGCCTCCAAGAGATGGTTATCATTGGCAATGTCTCTAACAAATGCTCCTTGTTGGACTTTGTATGCGTTTGGTAGATACTCCCAATCTTCGACTGGAATTTCAGTAAGAGGGTTGGTCTCAACAAGAGTTTGAAGATCCATGAACGACAGCTCCAAAGAAGACTTAATAGGTTTGAGATCAGTTATCTTTTGATCTGGAGTCAAAATCCTCTTGGAGAAAGGATCTGATGATAGGGAGTTGCCGTACTTCGACTTGAATTTGGAGAGTAAACGTTTTCTGAAAGACATAGGCAAATCAACAATAATTTCTGCCCGTGTCTGTAAGTCTAAATTGACCTTGAATCTATGGATATCAGCATCCATTGGAGAAAGCCGTTGAATGCAGTTTGAGAAATAGTTTGTTAGTAGAGGAAGGTACATCTCGCGGAACTTTTCAAATTGATTTTTCACAATTTTCTCCACTTTTAGAGGATCCTCTCCCTTAACCTTTAGTCTTGGATCTCCAAGATAGCTTAGCTCCGCAATTTGATGATACAATTCGTATTCGGATATTTCAGACTTTCCCAAGAGCAAAATCGAAAGCTTGATAGCGTTCGTTAGATTGTATTGGTTCAACAAGGAGATATTTGGGGAATTTCTGATGATGGAAACTGGCTTGTGTAACCTACCACTAAGATACATAGTATCCCAATTAATGAGATCGCTGACAAGGGTATTTACGGATGTGACACCGTATTTGAGCTCGAAATTGTTTGGTATCTTACTTTTGTTCAAGTTCAATTTAACGAATGGATTGAAGTAAACACCTGCACCGTACTCGCCGATCTTCGCTACAAAATTTGAGCCTAGATGACGCAAACTTGAGTAATGCTCGGGAAATTGGTTGATGTTCAAGGAATGCCAATGATCAGGATATGAGACTGCATAAATCATATCTATCTGAGAGTTCGAGACATCAACCGTTGAACCTTGGTTGAACACTTTAGAACCGTAACCAAAAGCATATCTGATAGGAGCATTGAATTCCCATAGAATCTGTTTGAGAAAGGTGTTCATAGCTGGATCGTTGGTCACTAGCTGATTGCTGCCGAATTTGTATGGTAATTGGTTAGCTGTTTTCAGGTCCTTCAAGTTTCTCAAATAGTAGTTAAAATTAATCGGAGCGGCCTTGAGCTTCGAAAGATTCTCATCTAGAATGTTGAACTTGTCTTCTTGTTGAGTGTTGGCCATCTCCCGTCTTTTGACGAAGGAACCAGACTTGAACAAAGTGCGGGCAGGTTTGTTCCTTTTGAAAAGTTTATCTAGAAGAATTGGGTCTACCTCATCTACGGAGTTTCTAGATTCTGGTGAGTGAGATCCACAAGAAGAGTCTGAACCAGCTCCGGAATTCTTCGAGGTATATCTAACGGCTTTGAATGCTGGGGCAATGTTTCTCAAGGTACGATTTCTGGACGAGAATGCCAACATGGTCGGTGGTGTCTGTTTGTACTTTAGTAGTTATTAGGCCTGTTTGTAGCCGCCTGAGTTCAAGTGAGTGTATGGAAGTGTGATATTTGATGGAAAGATGTGTGCGAATCACCCTATGCCTTTACGGGGTTGGCTGATATCTGGGGTAATGTGTAACGACCTTGTTCGATAGAGTTCTGTATTTTATTTGTTGTTTCTATAATTTAAATAGTTCTGGTCATTCAACTTCTTTTTATATAGAAGACTTGTATTTGTTCTATGTTAATATTTGCCCTCAACTCCGTAAGATCCTTTTTATATGTATATAGTATTTTTCCTCGAAACCGAAAGAAACCTGTCATAAGGTAGAGAGATATCATGAAAAATCTGTTTCTCCGCAGAGATCTTGTTCTGGTCTTCAGCCATCTCGGATGCAAGGTGACTGGGGGGCTGGTCCGTTGCGCGATCCACTACCGTTCAGCCTGACTAATCGGGCGCACACCCAGTGGTGTGGCAAATTTGCCCTGGGAGTTGGGAAATGTGGCGTGAAACCGGTCAAAACAGAGAGACAGCAAAGTGGCTGTGCCGGGCCCACCACTAGAACGGATATCTGTGATCTAGACCGCTTACAAAAGAGGGTCGTGGGCTGTGATTCAGCCTCTCCTCCAGCGCCCTCTTCCTAAAGGACAACTCACAAACACCCGTGCACCATATAATATCAACCCTGCTCCTCCATGCACATATCAGGGTGCCTAGTAAATAAATGTCTTCTGGGTATGATACGGTGTTGGCGATTACGTAATGATAGGGGTCAACCCTCATGGTTCTCTAAGAGCTCTAGGAAGTGATCCATACCTCGTCATTGCCCTACATAACTAGTAAAATATCTTGATTGTTAGTCTATAATTGCGTATCGACTATCAGATAGTCATATCATCCATTATGAATTGTCTAAATACAAAATAATCTGGGCTAGTTCCTGCTCTCCATTGAGAAACAAATATTCTCTCAACATACATAATAATAGCATAAGGGTATCGTCTTCATATTCACATTCCATATAGGACTCCATATGAGTTCATATGAAGCCGTCTTCATGATGTCACTTACATTTCGGGAATCACCCTGGAACATTATAATCCATATTATCTTTAATTGATTACATAATAAATAACATAATATCCGACATAGGTGTTCGAGTCGGCTACCTTGTAACAAAAGCAGTTTCCTGATTAGAATTGGTTGTTGTCTATGTGGAATCTCATACAACGGCAACACACAACACAGATCATCATAAACATGTCCGAGGACCAGAAAGTAGAGACTGTCACTGAAACTAAGGCCGAGGAGCCAACTAAGAGCGATGCTCTCTCTCAGGAGCCGGCTGTGTCTACTGAAACACCATCTAAAAGAAGGAGCGAAGAAGACGGAGCCACAGAGTCAAACGAGAAGAAGAAGAAGAGAAAACATTCTAGAAGAAAGTATGACGATGCTCCTCCTGTTGAAGATGAGAAGGATTCCGACGAGGATGATGACCCCGAGGTGGATGACGATAAACTGATCATCGAAGATGAGGAAGAGGATGATCTTTTGGAAATCGATTCTGCTAATATCATAACTACTGGCAGAAGAACCAGAGGTAAAGTGGTAGATTACACAAAAGTCAGCGAGGAATTGAGCAAAGAAGAGGCTGCGCTCCCACAGGACGAAGACGAAGACAACGACGGCGACTTCAAAGAGCCAACTACAGAGTCAAAATGACCTCTCCAAAGATTTTGTAAAATATAATGGTATCATGTACTTTGGTGTACCAATATCTACTGTCATGTATAGTTTCTATCATTACTCGAATGGATAGTATCAGTGAATATACATGATATTAAAAGCCGAACAAATGAAAGAAAGGTGTGAAGTCGAGAAAATATCTAACAAACAAAACCCAACAAGAAGTCTAGCTAAACCCCTACCCCATCATAATCCCTTATTAAGATATGTCAAAATAAACCCTTCTATCATCTTCCATTAGGTGATTATAAAAAATATAAGGTGTCTATCTGGTCGGTTATTATACCAAATATGCCTGTCGTGTTGTCTCAAAAGATAGTAAGCAAGAATGCATTTAAAACTAGCAGTGTGTTTTATCAGACTCTGGAGTATCATCGGTATGTCTCCAAATTTCTTTTTTTCCTGTGTATTTAGGAATAAAATCGGTCTGGATTTAACAACATCCTGAATTCTTCGATATTTTTTGATCTTTAGGTGCTGGTGTGAGAGTGATTGTTTGTCCTCCAAGGTTCCTGTTTGCTCCACTAGAATCGGCCCCATCCATATCAAATTTCCTCTTCGACACCATTTCGTAGATGTTCTTGATTAACTGGTGGAAGGTCAATTCCACGTTTTCCGAATTCAAAGCAGAAGCCTCGGTAAAGAGTAGGTTGTTCTCTGCTGCAAAATTCTTAGCTTCCTCAGTAGGGACAGCCCTTAAATGATCAAGATCCGATTTGTTACCCACCAAAGCTATCACTATGTTTGCATCAGCATGATCTTTCATCTCTCTCAACCATCTTGATACAGACTCATAAGAGTTCGAGCTCGATATATCGTAAACCACCAGAGCTCCCACCGCTCCTCTGTAATAGGCTGCCGTGATAGCCCTGTATCTCTCCTGTCCGGCAGTATCCCAAATCTGAGCTTTCACTCTCTTACCGTCAATTTCTACGGTTCTCGTGGCAAATTCCACGCCGATGGTGGCCCTAGAGTCAGGGTTGAACTCATCTCTAGTGAATCTCGACAAGAGATTAGTCTTACCCACGGAAGAATCACCGATCAAAACAACTTTTCCCAATATGTTAGTACTTGTGCTCAATCAGATGCCATTAAATTATGCTTACTTTTGAAAAGGTATTCGTAATCATAGGAGTAATCCTCAGCAGTATCAGCCATATTGTTGGTATTGGTCACTTTTTTAGCACTTTTGATGGCAACTGTCAATCTTTCCTAGTGATACGAAACTGGCAATGTCCTCTTCACAATCTCCTAAAGTTGAATCACTGTCTCTACAGGTTGATATTTATACGTTTTATTCTTTATTTCTCAATGAAATGCAGCAAATCTACGCCCAATGTGAATGTGATTTGAAACCTAGTTTGTTGTTTTTCTGGCTCTTCCTTCTAAAGTCCACCACATAAAACATCTTTGCACAGAGATGTTTAGCTATTGGCGTCGATAGGCGCGTTATTTTCTATTGACACATTAATATGAAAGACAGACGAGACGCGTGTCTGATGGAGAAAGAAATGGTTATTGGAGGTATATGGGAGAGTTCAGAAAATGGCTTTATCAGGACCAAGGTGATCAAAGTTGGTATAATCTACAAAAAGGTCTTGGAAAGAGGACATTTGACACCGAAGCCCTGAGTGCGTAGTTAACTACAACTAAAACACCTTTGTAGGTTTCTTGTTGGGAAAATCAACGCAAAAAAAGGACAACGTGAAACATGTCGGAGGTGAAAATCGATCAGACAGTCTTTCGTAAAAGATTGCATCTGTTACAAAAGAATATCTCGAGTTCTGAATATTTTAAGCCAGTCAATGGTTTGCTTGTGTCAATTGGATCCAGTGATGATACAAACCCGTATCAAAAGTCGACAATTTTGCATACATGGCTTTTGGGTTATGAGTTTCCTGCAACTTTGATTTTCGTCACTGGTAAGAAGATTACTTTCTTAACCTCTGTGGGTAAAGCCAAATATCTCAACTCTTTGAAGGCATCTAACTCAAGTATTTCCATTTTGGCCAGAACGAAGGATGCTGAACACAACAAAAAGCTATTCGATGATTTCATTTCAGAGATAAAGGAGACAGGTGACCAAGTCGGTGTTCTGGCTAAGGACAAATATGCAGGTAAGTTCATAGACGAATGGAATAGTGTATGGGATGAGGCAAAGACTGGTTTTGAACTGGTTGATTGTTCGATAGGACTATCTGCGACCTTAGAATTCAAAGATGAGGATGAACAGAGAAACTTAAGAACTGCGTCAAGAAGCTCTACAAATATGATGAATTACTTCACTGATGAAATGAGCAAGATCATCGACGAGGAGCTGAATGTTACAAATGCTCAATTAGTCGATCAATTAGAGAATAAAATCGATGATGCCAAGTTTTTCAGATCCATGGAGACAGATAAAGCAATGAAAAAGCTCGGTGCTGATTTTGACCTCAATAATCTTGATTGGTGTTACAAGCCAATTGTTCAGAGTAATGGCAAATATGAATTGAAGTTTTCTGTTGAATCCACAAATGACAAACTAGGAGGTTCTGCTATCATGTCTTCTCTCGGACTAAGGTACAAGAGTTATTGCTCCAACGTTACTAGAACTTTCCTCATTGGCCCTTCCAAAGATATGGAGAAGAATTATGACTTTATGCTGAAGGTCCAGAACAAGGCATTTTCTCTCCTTAGGGATGGTGCAGTGGCAAAGGATGTTTACAATAAAACTTTGAGTTTCATTACTGCCGAGAGGTCTGATTTGGCTCCACATTTCGTAAAAAATATGGGTTCTCTGATTGGTATTGACTTTAGAGACTCCACTGGTGTTCTAAACTCTAAGAATGAAAGAAAAATCAACGAAAATTGTGTTTTCAATCTAGTTCTAGGATTCTCAGGTTTAACCGATCCGAAACAGGGAAGTTATGCTCTGATGCTTGCAGATACTGTAAGAACTACAGGGGCAGATCCAATCATCTTGACAGACTCACCTAAGTCTAGGAAGGATATTGCATTTTATTTTGATGATGATGATGAAGAGACAAAAGTCAAGCAGGAGTCAACATCTTCAAAGATTAAGAGTGAACCTACTGTTAAGAACGAGATTGAAGCCAAGCCAAAGATTCCAAGTAGTGATGTTAAGGTTAATAATGGAGGTAGCAACACAAGGGTTCTTAAAGCAAAAATGAGATCTGAACAAAAAACGGCTGATGAAGATCAGGTTCAGATTCAAAATGAAATACAGAAAGAACTACACGCAAAGAGACAGAAAGAGGGACTGGATAGGTTCAATCCTGAAGATGCAACAGATGGGGCCGATAAGAGAGTCGTTTTTAAAAGATACGAATCATATGTTCGTGAATCCCAAATACCAAGTAACGTTAGAGACTTGAAAATTCACATCGATTCAAAAAATCAGACAATTATACTTCCTATCTGTGGTAGACCAGTTCCTTTCCATGTTAATGCTTACAAAAATGGCTCTAAAACTGAAGAGGGTGAATATACTCACTTGAGATTAAATTTTAATTCCCCTGGTATTGCCAATACTAAAAGGGATGATTTACCTTATGAGCCAGGCGAGGACAAACAATTTATTAGAAGTTTGACATTTAGGTCTAAAGATGGAGAAAGAATGAGTGAGGTTCTCAAGAAGATCACTGAGATGAAGAAGGAAGCCGTTAAAAGAGAAGCCGAAAAGAAAGAGAAGGCTGACATTGTCAGTCAAGCTTCCCTTATAGAAGTTAACAGACCGAGAAGACTCGATAATGTTTTTGTTAGACCAACTCCTGATACCAAGAGACTCCCTGGTTCGGTTACTATCCATCAGAACGGTATTAGATATCAATCTTTGGGAAGAAGTGACCAAAGAGTGGATGTTTTGTTCTCCAATATTAAGCACCTATTCTTCCAATCATGTAAAGGTGAATTGTTAGTCATTGTCCACTGTCACCTAAAAACTCCTCTTATGATTGGTAAGAAGAAAACCTATGATGTCCAATTTTATAGAGAAGCATCCGATATAACAGTGGATGAAACGGGAAATAGAAAGAGAAAATACAGGTATGGCGATGAAGATGAACTGGAACAAGAGCAGGAAGAGAGAAGAAGGAAGACAGCCTTAGACAAAGAGTTCAAGTTATTTGCTGAACAAATCGCAGATGCGTCTGGCGGATTAGTGGACTTGGATATTCCTTTCAGAGAACTTGGATTCCAGGGTGTTCCTTCCAGATCTGCTGTTTTGTGTCTTCCAACAAGAGATTGTTTGGTTCAATTGGTTGACCTTCCATTTTTGGTTCTGACTTTGGAAGAGATCGAAGTTGCGCATCTCGAAAGAGTTCAATTTGGTCTTAAGAATTTTGATATGGTATTTGTATTTAAGGACTTCAGCAAACCAGTAGTTCATATATCTACTGTTCCCATGGAATTGCTAGAGGATGTGAAAGCATGGTTGACTGATGTGGATATACCATTTAGTGAGGGAACAGTGAATTTGAACTGGTCTACAATTATGAAAACTATTCAGGCTGACCCATATCAATTCTTCATTGATGGTGGTTGGACTTTCTTGACTGGTGATGGTGATTCTGATGATGAAAGCGAGGAAGAGGAGGCTGAGTCTGACTTTAATCCAACTGATGATGATCCAGAGGATGAAGTCGTGGATTCAGAAGATGAATTCAGTGCTGGTGACGATGAAAGTGATTTCGAAGATGATGAGGATGAGGATATTGCTGAGAGCGACAATATCTCTGAGGAGGAATTCAGTGATTGAATCTCCCTTAATCTCCCATAACTGTTTATTACTTGACTGTTTGATTTAGTTTATCGAAATATAATGTAAATGCTTTATTATTATTCGTATCAACTTGACTTCGGTTATTATTACTCAGATAAATTTACAGGAATGGCATCCAGCCAATATACATCTGTGATAAATTTTCCAGAGCGGTAGCCTGCTGTATAATAGCATCGACATGTGCTACTATAGAAACAGAAAGACCCCCACTATCTTTAGCACCCGTATCCAGATCTTTTGGATCTAATATTCCTTTAATTTTGCGTCGTATAGTATCCATCGCAACTTGCGGTTGAAGACCATTATTATTTGAAGAGTCACCACCAGTTCTCCTTTTTTTAGGTTTAACTTTCCAATCCATTATTGGGTCATAGAGGAATGTCTCCAGTACATTCATCAAGCTGTTTTCATTCTGCCTTATAATTTTCATAGTCACTTCACATGTTTTTCTGAATGTTCCTTCGTATCCTGTAACTCCCATGGCTGTTGTCATGTTTTGTGTCAATCTAAATGGAACTTTCTCAGGAACTGCAAGCTTCTTTCCTTTGTCAAATAGACAGTCAAAATCGACATGCAAGATTTGGCCAGATATTTCGTTCAACATGATATTGTCACCATGTCTATCTCCCATACCCACCAAATAACCCACAATAGACATAACAGCACAAGTCTTTATGTAATCATTTCTGCATTGATACCAATTGACTGGGTTAGGAAACTGATCCTGGAACCACACTTGTAGAACTGGTTGGTAAATTGACAATAGCTTTTTGAAGTTGTAAATCTTCTCATCTACTGTCAAGTTTTCAGCCAGCATTTGTTTGATCTTCCCAAAATCCATCATTGTTCCTTGTCGCTGTAAATAAGTAAGCATTATATCTCTCATAGTTCTAACATTATCAACCCATTCGATTACACCCATAGTTTCGTTCAGAGGAACAACAGCATAGGTATTAATAGATAAGTTTCGTTTATCAGCCTCTGGATCTATCTTAAGAAGTCTATCCATCACCGTGGTAAACTCCATTAATTTGGCATCCTTTCTCAAATCATCATGAGGTTTGCACAAAATGCTATACTTCTTTCCGTCTGTACCTATTATATAAAGCCTTCTTGGCTTCTGCATAGAGGAAAGAATACTTACTTTGGTATCAAATGATCTGAAGGAGATAAATTTCTCCATGTGAGAAGCCTGTGACCTCTTCGAGATATTGGAATTATTTCCCGAAGTTAAGAGCTTTTGGAAATTCACCCTTAATGGTATGGCTAAGGCTCTGCATTCTTGATCAGAAGGATATGAAAACCGGAGTTCGTGATATAAATGAAGTTTACTCTTTCGAGATCTACCTACATCTACCTGACAAATACCTTTAAGAGCTTCCAAAAGCTGAAATGCAGAATGAACTTGTTTAGAGAGTATTGTATGCTTATTGTTTTGTAAAATCTCACATATTTGCTTTCCTCTCTTTGCTCTCTCTGATGATGTCGACTGAACTTGTGAATAAATTGAATATAAAACAGCCTCTGGATATGCTTTCGCTAATTGCGTTATGATGTTCAAAATAAGTGATTCTGTTTCAGAGTCACCATGAACCATTCTCGATATCAATTGAGAAAGAACAGTGTACCATTTGTAAATTGGAATCTCATCCTCAGATGCAGCCACCTTAATAAATTTTAAAATACTGGAGTAGTTATCTCTTCTTCTTGACAAAATTGATTCATATGAGTATCCAGACAATTCACTCGCATTTCTATATTTGGCATTGTAATCTAACCAAATTGTTACAGCTTTTGGCAAGACTTCATAAACGTAGTCATTGGAGAAAGCTGCAGAACGAATATAAGCCTTTATTATGTTGTATTCCAAATCACCATAGAAGTCTTTTTCTGGCTTCTTCAGACCTGGAGTCTCCACCGACCGTGCATCCAGAAGCTTATTATAATAGCGACCCAAGAAATACTGTGGTTTTCCAGTGATATGGTCCAGCCCTGCAGCTGCTTCATAACCTTTTATAATTTCATCTGAGCTACCATTAGCGGAATGCTCTAACCATTCTGTATATGTCAGTTGAATCTCTGATGTTTTTTTAGTTTCTGCCATTCCTAAAAGACTTTTAAGGATCTTCAATGCCTGACTATGATCACCCTGAGCCCAGAGAAGCTTTGCTAGCTCTAAATTAACTGAAAGCTCGGATGACGTTCCAATTAACAGTGCGTTAGTGATACTTTTAGTGGCCGTATCAAACTTACCTGCTTCACGCAATATTTTAGCACTTTGAACCATTGTGTCTCCGAGTTGACTTTGCACTTCCGGTGAGGGATGTAACTTCTCAATTGACTTTCTCAATGAATGTATCTTCCAGTTTATCCTAAAATCTTTGGTTGAATTACCGGCTCTAAGTTGAAGCAGATTCAAGTATGACTCTAACTTAGACTTGGATGTCAATCTTGATAGAGTTTCAAAATCATATAAACAATGCAACATCACCATATAATCAGAAATTCTTGAAGGTGAGATTTCCTTTGAAACTGATAAAGAAAGCCCAAGAGATTTCGTTGCATTAGAAATATGATTTGAACAGGCTTCAGCATTATTACCATTCAATGTAACCAACCCCTGAGCGAACTCATAATAGATAGATAACAATGATCCCGGTGACGCAATTGATGCATAGCATTCTGAGTACCTAATCCATCTTCTCAGTTCCTCTATCTGACCGCTGAAAATAGAGGCCTGAAGACCACATAAGACCCAATCTTTACTTGGAATGAAATGAACAGTGGAAGCCTCAAGATCCTTTAATTTAAGGAGAACTTGATCATATTCACAATGGTCATCCAAGCATCTCAACAGTGAAGTAATAGAATCCAGCTTTTTATCGTGCATGGTGTCATCATAGTTGAGTTCCGTTAAAGCTGCTAATGACTCTTGCGTTACTCTCCAGTCATCACTATATTGGAATTGCAATAACTTGTCACTCAGACTCTCAGTTGAAAACTTCTTCAAAAATCCTTGAAGTGCATCCATATCGTTGATCTCGGCATACATATGCCTGATTGTCGAGAAAAACTCATCCTTACCCATCTTGTTGGTAGAGTAACTCTGTTCCAAGTTGAATATAGCTCTTTCATAAGAATTACACTGGGCAGTTCTTTTGGCAAGCAACTCCGTAGGAATACAGCTTAGAAACAGTTCAACTTTCCTTCTCTCCTCAACCATCGCCGACTGTGAGTATTTTTTATCCCTTTTCCTTTCCGAAACCCACTCTCGAAAGTAATCTATTATAGAAAAGACCGATCTATAACAAGATTTCAAACTCTCAGCAGCAGAATCATTTGATAGAGCCTCTAAGTCCTCATTCAAAATCGCATTAATCTCAATTTCTATATCTGCTTTAATCCTGTCGTCTCCATATACTATCAGCATTAAAGAAGCATATGGCAGCAGGAATTCAGAAATTGATAAGTCTTGGTCCTTGATTACTATTGCACTAGTAGTGAAAATGGCCTTAGCTGTCTTTGAGAGCCTTTTCATACCTTCAGATCTATGCAGGAGATCCTCCGTAAATTCCCTGATCCAGGAGGAATGTTTCTTTGTATTTTTATAAGATGGATAGGTCAATGAAACATAGCTATACGAGTTCTTCATATAACGAGAAACAAGTAGGGGCTTCAACACGGTCTGAGATAAATTAGTGAGCTTAGCCCAGACGGAATATTCAGGGGCCTCTTTATCTTGTATATTTTCTGGGGTCAGATCTAGGATCTTTAAATATTCTTGCATCGAGTAAGCTAAGAACAGCTGCTTTTGTGGATCTGTCGATGCAACAAAAGCTTTGACCAAAATATGGTTTAAGAAATAAACAGAAAAGTCAGCCGTTTCCTTGTGATTCACCAAATTTGACACCAAGATGATCCTTTTATGATGACGATTGAAGAATGATCCAAATTTAGATAAATCGACAGCACCTATACAAGACAACACTTCAGCACATTTCATTGGTATTTCATTATTAGTAACCGAAAATTTGTTTGAAGCCGACATTATATGTGCCAACAAGGATGCAAATAGTGGAATCAACCTTTTATCATTTATGTATGTCTTATGGAAATCGACCTGATGCGTTCTAAGAAAGTTGATAAAGTCGTCCAATACCTGGAGTACAACCCACTTATTATCTGCTTGAAATCTTCTGTCAAATTCAACTAGGATATTGTGACTTTTTATATCATATCTATTCGTAATATTGTCAAAATCGCTTATTAATGAAAGCGAATAGACATATGATGGATGTTCTTTAATTATCTTTAGATCTTTCTCAAATATCGTCACTAAGATATTTCTGGCAATATCTTGACATCTGGGATTGAAAGTCTTGTACTTTTGAATCAGATAAGAAATTAGAAGGTCAACAATAATCGACAAGGCAGAATAATTTAAATTTGAAACAAGCACATGTAAGCACTCTAAACTCTCGAGTTGCAATTCCTCTGAATCCAATGCAACCTGCAAGCATGTCATTATTTGAGATAGACAAATTTCGAAACTTGTAGATATCTCTGTAATACATCTGATAGCCCTGATAGCTTGAATTTTAACCAAATAGGGCTTACTCCCCTTATGATCATGAATAATCACAGAGAATGACTGCACAACACCAAGTATCATCAAATCCATTTCCTTGTTAAGGAACTGATCTCTATCTTTGATGGATGAGCTGCCTATATGTCGAGCTAAGCAGGTGTAGATAATTGCATCCTTTATCCTCTCTTTTAAATTCTCCGAATTATAGAGACTTAGTAATTCCCATATGAGATCCATAACTCGCGTTTCACTAACTAGAGATTTCAGACTCTGCCCTTTGTATTTGGGATTAGAGATAGTGATAATCTTCATGATCTTTGTAGAATCAATATTTTCTTCAGCAGTCAACAAAATTGCTAGAATCTTTTCTATATTGCTATCAACCAATTGCGTCCTATGCTTATTAACTTCATTTGCTACAAATCCAATGTGGTCTTCATTAAATGAGTGTATAAACATAGGAACAGTGAACTCTAATGTTCGGTTCAAAAATATTTCTGATCCCATTTTAATACAATCACAGAAGTTAGCCAGGAGATTGGGATGAGTGCTCCGTTTTTGCACTAATTCATAACTAATTAAAGGAACGAAAGGCTCCACTAATTTCCATGGGGTAATTTTCTTCGTGTAGGCCACAATTCGTATTTCATGGAATGCTAAGTTGGATCTAAACTGGTCATTGTCACCTAAGAATTGGATCAAATGATTCAGCATAACGTAAAGCTTACCATCTAAGCGACTTATTATAATCAATTCTCCCCACGACATAATTATGCCCTCAAATAAATATGCCGTTTTCTGCGATGGCTTGAATGAGCTCAGAAACTTCAATACTATATCAAAATCGGATTCATATTGATCATCTTCAGTTGTGAGTAGAAGCAGAGGAATTATCTTCACAGCTAACAATCGTATCTCGCGCACAACACTTGTGAAACAGCTCTTGATGAAATCCCAGAGTTCGGGGACCCTTTCCAATGCAGGGGCTCTGAACGAGCAGAAAATCCTTTTGAGAGCTATTAAAATCGAAATAATTAGATGCTCGTTGCTCATTGACGAAGGATTTGAAATAAAATCATGTAGTAATATATTGAACACATTTTCCATATCATTATAAGAGTTGATAGCAGGTCTCTTTGGTTCTACAAGGTTCAGTAAGTAACTGGAATCACTTGAAGTATGATCGCAGCGCTTGCAAATTCCGGCGTTATAATTATAGTCATCATATGATATTAGACATGCGAACCTTCCAATTGCATTGACAATGTACATTTTCCCAAGTTGTGAATCATTTATAGGTGACTCCGAATACTCTTTCATCATAGACTTTAGATTGTTAACCCAGGTGTGTAATTTGGAGAGCATATCAGGTGCCATCGACGACGAGTTACTGGAAGTTAAATCAACAATTTCAGGCCCTGTAGCACCATATTCATTTGAATCCGGTTGTGAATTTAACAAATTTAGCAATTTTTGAAATCTCTCTGAATTGTCGACTAAGTATATTATCTTATTCGTATCCGTTATTGGCAAACATAAATCAACATCAAAATAAAATTCTTCTTCCATAGTAGAGAATAATACTCTTTGCCTTAATGAATTCAATCTGGCCGTTGTGAAAGGATTGAAAGCTGTATTAAAGGACTGATTCATATAATCATTGTATATAACTTGATTCTTGAAGGACTCCTTTTCAGTCTTAAAGTTAATCACTAGAAAGAGGTTGAATACGATTATGAGATCTTGATGTACATTTTTGGAGAGCAGCTTGTCAATGAATGTTAACCTTTCATATGAAAAGCCGATCTTACTCCAGAAGTAGTGAAGATTATTATGGCAATGAGAATGTAAAAATAGCTTCATCAATGTCTCTGCTAAAGATATTTGCAAAAATTGAAATTTGATTAGAAGTGGCCAATTGAGTAGATCTTTGCATTTAGATAAGACAATATCAACCCTGTTCATTTGCGAACACTCATCTATGTAAGCATAATTAGTAATTGATGTAAGTAATATCGAATACAGTTCGTCAAATTTCAAGGATATCATGCTGATAGAAGTTTGTGACAACAGTTCGTTGGAGAATGGTGTATCGATTTCATTAACTGCTTTACGTTCATCTTCATTGTTGAATTTAAAATTGATCACCACATTATCCATACAAAACCAAATCCGATTGATGAAATTATCTATCAAATAGAGATGCTGGACATGAAGCATAAGAGTGTCATTAATTAGAGGTTCCAGCAGCAACTGTAGAATTCTTACAGAGACACTCAATTTGGAGAAGCGATAATCATTTGTAGTAGTAATAGCGTCCAAGTTAATTGCTTTTGAATTATTCGAATTAGTAACACTATTGAGAATATATTTGAGGTTCTCATCCAGAGTTTCTAGCAAGTCATCCCGGATTGAAATCAATGATTTGTTATTTATAAGTTGTCCCCTGAAAACATCTGTCAATATCTGAAGTAGGATCTGATTTGAAGCATCAGAGAGGTCTTTATCGTGGTATCTAGAATCAAAAAAACTTTTGATACATTTGAGAATAGACTTATACGTATTATGCTCCGATATGAGAGAGGGACTTCTGAAAATCAACAGTCGAATAGCCTTGAAGATCTTGAAAACCACCTTTCTTTCTTCATCACCCAGCACCTTTCGAGCATATGCAGGCACCACATTATTGAGCAATGCATTCAGTGAGTTGGAGTCTTGACTCTTACCCTCGGATCTTTGCTGCAACAAGGTGTCCAATACATCTGACAACTGCCTAGTTTGGTCTGACATTTTGACATGACAGAGTCTGAAATGAGGGAAATTGGATGATCTTTGTCTTAAATATACGTCGATCTCAATGTACGTTGTATCTGTGTATTTTGATTATGTCCCTCTCCTTTATTTTTGATCTTCCACTGATTGCAAATATCCATAGATACTGTCTGGCAATGGCTATATTCTGTGTTCTAGCACAAGGCTTCCTTGCCCTTCTTGCAATGTCATAAATTCTCCGTAGAATCTGGTTTGAGGAGGCTAGTGATCGGATGCACAAAAATATTTACGCGTCTAGATCTATTGCAAATCTTGTGATAACAGACAGGAAGAGAAGAGATAAACTGAAAGTGTTGGGAGCAGGAGATACATCGTATATAACATATTATTGATTGACTGTAGAATCTGCTATCATATAAGAATTAATTCAAATTTCAATTATAACAGACTAAGTAAATAAACAAACAGGACCATAAAATCATTTTGATAGGACCGAAAGGAAGGTCTGAACGACACACATCTTCTGAAAACACCAAATGAGTCCCGAGAGGATGCTCTAGGATAAGGAATGAAGTGAATAGGAGAAAAATAGGCGAAACAACCGACAAGATAGAAATGATGACATGAAAACAAAATTAGTATATATTTAGACGAGATGCAAGAGGAAGGTCCCTTCTCAACCGAAGGTTATCCATATAGTAAATATCAGTAAGGGAAGCATTAGTATCTCAGTGGAGACGAATGGGAACGATTGGACGGACAAATGACTTGGTTGAAAGATCCGAGCGTCCAGTGAAAATTTAGTTCTTGGCCCTTCTGAACAAGAGGATATGTGGTTCTGGAGCATGACAGTCATAATGTGCCCATCCCAGACTCTGTGTTATTCCTAGCTGGCCACGCCACTCGTCTTCTGCCAGGATTTTGAATGTTCCGTTTTCTGCGAAATAATCACTTGGGATCAACTTGAGCAACTCTCTAGGAAGAGCCACATGTCTGTATTCGAATTCATCATCTGAATACCGTGGCGAGTAGTAGTATTTATCTCTGAAGGCGAAGATACGTTCTCTTTCCTGGGTTGTCAATTCTCGTGGTCTGGGTTGTTCGTACGACATATTGTTTGTGGTGGTATTTTGCATCCACCGGCTGATCTGTGTATTGAATTTATGTGAGTAGTAAGATTGGAACGGTGATGAGTATGTTTCTGTTTGGAATAAACGATTTTGTTGATATTCCAAACTAACCGACACAAGATGTATACAAATATTTTGTTTTTCTTGGAAACATACACCTTTTAATAAAGTACACGTCGACCGGCGTGTCACTTATCCTCTGTCGTCCGAGTCGCTCTTTCATCCCAAGGTTGCAAGATGCGCGTGCCTGCCAAACCTAAAATTCCCGGGCTGACGCCAAGGGTTGTAGGACCCTCGAGACACAATGAAACGGGTCTGCGATGTGTGGCCTGTTCTATCAAGGCGTCGCTGACCCCAAACGATGTTCTCCGGGGAGGGAGATTACTGTTTCCGCGATACTATGGATTGTTTTAGCCACATCCGCATTATTTGCCACGCGTAAATCTAGGGTT
Organism: Ogataea nemodendra; assembly: GCA_030567775.1. Lineage (NCBI taxonomy): Eukaryota > Fungi > Ascomycota > Pichiomycetes > Pichiales > Pichiaceae > Ogataea > Ogataea nemodendra. The sequence continues at coordinate 689,068 of JAJLSV010000007.1, forward strand.
TCCTGGTTGTCGCCGGAAAACCCCCAGGAATAATAGAATTACGCATATGGCGTTTCAGTTGGATCCTAAAAGTCAGGAATGTAGAGGTGTTTCGAGCAAGGGTGAAATTTCAGATCAGATCTAACAAGAAAGAGGAACAGGAGATTTGTAAAGGGGCACACAAGTTATAAGAGCTGATACCTCAAATGAACTTATCAACACCAAAAGTGTGCAGAATAGAAATAAAAACGAAATGAGCACAGAACCAACCATAAAGCCAGACTTGGTGTCGTTCGTGAGAAACCCACAGGTCAATATAGGAATCAAGCCCCTCCCTCTAACCTCGGCGTTGGTAAAATCAGACCAGGCTCTGGTTGATTCTCTGACAAAACTGGGCTACGACTACGTCCTACTGCCGATAACTAATGCAAGATACCGAGAAAACTGCAGAAATTACTTCCAGACGTTCAAGGAGTCCCAGCAACATCGATGCGTGGATACACCCTCACACTACGATCACACAATCAATCAACTCTACGAGCTCGAGGTGCCATTTCCCAAACTGAACGAAGTCAATATACTTACGGGAACACACACAAAATGCACAATAGGTTTGCTTTCCTCTTGGATAGAACTCGACGCTACGAACAGCCTTATCAACGAGTTTTCCTTGCAGGTCATAACAAACGAGATCTCATACGCACAATTTGTAGGCATCAACACCGTGTTGATAGCCCCACCCAAGGACATAAATCACTTGCCAATATTTACAAATAATCTCAATTCCATCTTGCATCAATTCCCTAAAATACACGTCTCCATATCCCTTCCAATTTGCGAGGATACACAGACAAACAGCCTGACCGGCGAAATAATACCTGTCATCGATCCTCTCTCCACTTGGGATATGTGGAACACAATCAGAAATCAGTGCAATTATCATCAAAATCTCTCAGTATCCTTAGGCTCACCGAAACAGAACACCCCGGATAGTGTTGTCAACAGATGGCTACTGGAACCCATTAAGTTCTATTTGGTTTCCAGCTCTCGATTTGTCCCAAATTCAAAAAATTATCCTGTTTTAAATAAATTCAATCAGTTAATCATTTGGAAAATTATACAACGAAAGGTCCTTGACCCACCGGTTCTTTTGTTGCATGGAGTTGATAAAGAAAATGACATAATAACAAACTTAAGAAACTCTTCTCTCGAAGATACTACCGCAACCAAGTCTTTCAACAAAAGACAGTCGACTATAACAGTCGAAGGAAGAGATGTATATTTAGGTGATACCTCTTTCCTTGATTACTTGAGACATTTGGTAGCGACCAGCGAGTCAAATAACCAATTGCTACCAATCGATAACTTTACATTGAACAACTTACTGATGTCCAATTTAACCCTCAGCGAATTACATTCTCAGAGGTCATTGCAGACACCTCTGATGCCTCATTCTGAAACTCTAGATAATGCAACTTACAGAATATTCGAGCAGGATTCTGCAAAATACGAGTGTTATCAGAGAGCCATAATCTCAGCTTTAATGGATATTATCGACACCCCAAGATTTAGTCATGTAAGGAAGACCCAAAAGTTTGGAGCTGTGGCATTTAACACATCAGAATTAAGTTTACCAGACAAAGGAATTTATTCCCGTAAGACATCAAATGGAAATGGAGCTAATCACGATGTTTTGAAAATACTTGTGATTGGTCCTGGCAGAGGCCCTTTAATAGAAAAGCTTTTTTCTGCACTTAAATTTTTGAACTGTGACTTGGATACAGTTCATATCACTGCAATTGAAAAAAGTCCTAATGTTATGGTCTATTTAACTCAAAGGAACGAAGACTTCTGGGGAAACAAAGTTCACATCATAAACTCCGACGTTCGTTCATGGGAGCCAAGAAATTATGATGTAACTGGATTCAATCTAGTCATCAGCGAGCTCCTCGGTGGCTTCGGTTGTAATGAACTCTCTCCTGAGTGCTTATATCCTATTCAAAGACACTGTGATTTGAAAAATTGTATTTTTATCCCTAAAGAATACTCATCTTACATTGCGCCTGCAATCTCTCCTTCTATTTACAGGAAACTTTTAGGTTCCAACGATAGTAGTAAGTTTCACAGCTGCTATGTACCAATGTGTGATCAGTTCGATGTTCTTTCAACCAAATATGCCAAACTATGGACATTTGAACACCCTTCCATTAATTATATCGGCAATGATAATGAAATACAAGATAACAATCAGTTGAGTAGCGCAGGCTCACAAAATTCCTACACCAAAAGACAGAAGCAGGTAACCTTGAAATGCCATAGAAAGGGCGTCATACACGGTTTATTGGGATACTTTTCAGCTGAATTATATAATGGTCTGATTATATCAAACTGTCCAACTGGTACTGGTCCAGTTCCTCATAATCTTGTTTCATGGTTACCATTTTTCTTCCCTATAGAACAGCCGATTCATCTGACTGATGATCAGGAGATCAACATATTTATGAAGAGAGGGTGCGATATATCGAGAGTCTGGTATGAATGGTCTATCGAGTCGTTCATTTATGTTGTTTTGCCTTCAGAAAGTGCTTCAAGTCGTGGATCAAATGGACTATTATCACATGCTTCCCGGCATACTCCATATCACAGCCCTCGCCAATCACAAGGATCAGAAGTGCAAAACATGTCATTAGCTGTACCTCCAGTGCATAAGAATCATGACAGAGGAAGGATGAGCATGTTTAGCAGTGAGCTGAATCACAATGTTGTTGGAGAAAATACAGGTGTGGTTTTGGAATCCAGTTTTAACTCTAGATCAGAATTTGACAACGAAGACGAAGAGTATCAAGTTCGTGTGAGGACAGGAGTAAGCAGAATCCACAATCCAAACGGTATTTATTTTTCCATTAATCTGTAAACAGACTGTCAATAATTTTGGATGCGAGTCTTTCAACACATTTGACCGTTGTTTAATAAAAATCTCTAATGTTAGTAACACAGCAGATCAAACGAGTACTTATTAAGATTAATATCATACTAATGGAGAGTGAAATTCATGAACACGAAAATTTGATAAAGACATAGTCGTAAGATGCAGAGTAGGTGAACAAATAGTACAAAATAAATCTATATATAGATACCTTGCGTGAGAAGTTGGTATTGATCATATAATCTAGTGTAAATACTACCCATGCTCTTGTTTATCAACACATTCTCAATAAAGGTATCCAATTCGTCCTCACTCAGATGTAACTGTAACCTTTGTTTCAATTGGACTGAAGTATTTTCTCCAGCTTTAAAGCAAGGCAACTGAGAGTCCTTTTGCATCAGTTCTACCATATCAACAATTGCATCTGCATTTTTTCTCAATGACTTGAAAGCAGACTTCATTAATAATTTGAATTTGCCGAAGTAAAATGAGTCAGGACCTCCCAGTAGCTCGACATACTCCATAGTTAACTTAAATGGAGCAGCTTCAAATCCAACTGAACCTGGGGAGTTAGACAAAATAAAGCCAAAATCAATATGAATTATATGACCTTCGGAGTCGAGCATGATATTTCCATTGTGTCTGTCCTTAATTTGCAAAATGTAGCAGATGACAGAGTAACCAGCCAAAGAAATACAGAAATTTTCTTGAGCCATCTTGTATCTTGAGGAGTTTTCATCCCCAAACATTCTTGAAAAATGATCTTTCAAAGTTGCAATTTCGCCAGTGGGATTTTCATTCTTTTGAGAGAGGTATTGAGTAAGCGATTTCTTAATTGAATGGATGGAAAGAGCATTTGTGATTGTCTCTACCAGACCTGTTGTAGAAGAAGTAACTAATATTCTCATTCGCTTCACCCACACCTTCACATTGTCTTGGTACCATATATTAGCAATTGCTTGAACCATTTGACATGCAAAAGCTTCTTGGGTCAAATCATCCCCCGTCTTTGCAATGACAGAAAAGAGATCCCAATTATCCAAGTGACCGAACTTTGATTCTTTCCTTATTCTTTCCCTTTTGGAATGCCAGTCTTCTCCAAGATAACTGATACCGGCTATTTTCAAATCATTAGAGAGCTTTCTTTCACCAGCTGCTCCAGCTATATCTTCCAAATCTTCGACTCCAAATCCATTCTGCATCGACTTCATCGAATCAATAATTCGAGCTTTTATTTGAGCAGCTTGTGCGACAGGCATTGTGGAAGTTGTAGAGTCAAGCTGCGTAAGCATAACTGCCGCAATTCTCATCTGATTGACCAGATCGTTGTCACCATCTTTACCACCGCCATAACGAGATTGGAACGAGAGCTCTAAACTGCGAACATTATCTTCTATATTCTTTGATGAATTTGGTTGCTGTATCAATTTGGGAACAGAGCTCTTTGACTTTACAAATTTCTGTGTTATCAGTGTTTGTTTTTCAATCTTGTTGGTCATCTTTACCACAGAAACATCACCTAAGTCTGATTCCTCGGCATCTAATCGTTCTAATTGAGGGACCTCGTTAGTCTCCTTCCACTCAGCAGTATCCATAGAACCAGAAGCATTCAACGTAAGCTTCTGGGAACTGTCAATGGTGCCAGACGAAGACGGATGTGGGTATGCAAGGTCAAATCTATATTTTTTGTCTGTCAGCTTAAAGCTATCATGAACTTCCTTATTATCCTCGATCTTTCCCAAAATTTCTTTGTTTTCGGGTTTACTAGGATCAAAGTCTGTTTCATCAGCCAAATATTCAACCAATAAAAGATATGGAACTCTTTCAGCAGAGTTAAGAACGGCAGTTTCATTGACTGCGATTCTACAAATCTTATGGAGTTTGCCTTTTTGATTCTTTGGCAACAGGCCAGGAATGTCGACTTCACACGGTAGATCCTTATTTAACATTGAAAGCTCAGCCTTCAGTGTAGAAAGTCTTGCATCTTTGGGAACCTTAGATAACCTGATTGAAATGTTCTGTAATGCTATGACAAACTGGGTTTCAAACTTAAAGTAGTTAGACTTAAGCAGCTTCACTTTCTGCGAATGACTCAAAACAGTCCTCTGAGTCCTTATTGAAGGTGAAAGCGTTGTCGACGCAGAATCATCACCATAAAGGCTTTCTATCTCACTGCTGTCTCTATAATCAAAAGAGTTCCTAATAGATGATGCGTATGAACCGTCTGAAGAAAATGGAGCAATCTCACTAGATGAGGTGTTAGTTGAGGAGAGCTGTAAATTAGGCATTGATGAGACTAATATATCGGCACCCTTTTCTGTAGGCGAATTTGGGCACGAAACTACACTGGAAGCCTCATAAATGTCACTTCTGGCTCTAAGAAGCGGCTGTTTGGATTTTGGTTTCAGAGTTGGTCTGCTTAGGTTAGGCATATTGAGTTCGACATAAGAATCAATCATATCAAAGTTAAGATCCTCCGAGTTCCTCAATGATTTTTCAACAGCATGAGACGGCGTTGAAGATGACGATATAGTGCGTCTGCCTTTTTGGACAAGCTTGGACATCTTCACATCATCTAACTCCTCTTTCTTCCTTCCTAACAATGCATTATTAATCGTGTTTTTCTTAGTCAAATTATCATTAAGGCTTTTTTTAATATCCTTGACCACCTCAAAAACCATAGATTTCAGTTGTTTGCCCTGTGTACGTACGATAGGCTCCACGTATCTCGTTGATTTAGGCATTCCCACACCAGCGATAATGGAGGTCATCAATATTATAGAAGGTGCCACATTTTCTTTGAACTCTTTGTGTACTTTCTGCTTGGGAACAACTCCTGACGATGACGTTGTTGATGAAGTAATCGTTTGCTGATTGTTAGAAAAATTAAATAGTTGATATTGCAAGTCATTGAGCATTCGTTTACAAATCTGGAAGCCAACACTTTCGGGTTGTCCGCTTAATTCCTGAAGTAATGCCTGGAGATGCCAAAATGTGATTAAACTGCAATGTACATCCTGAGTGCATAAATTCTTGACCAATTCTTCTAGAGCCATAGAATCTGTTTCAACAGTTATTAACAGATGTAAGAATTGTGGTATAAAGAACTTGAGTTCACTTATTGTATACTTGGAAGCACGACGACACAAATAGTAATGGATACCTATATTATCTGCATATTTTTGCAGGTAGCTAATGCAGAGGAACAGATCAAAATGGGGAGAGTCAATCAACCGCAGCAATAGATCGTTCCCGCTCCCGCCTTCCAAAGACTCCATGTTTGCCAATTGAAAGGATGATTGCTTAATCGAAATTCTGATCCAGTGGTCTTAGACAGTCATAGATACCCCAGAGAACACAAATTTATCGGGAGCAAACCTACTAGATCAGATCAGTATGTAGGTAACGCAATAGAATCTTTGATCTATTTTGTCCAACAGGAAATCACGACCAATCCGAAATGTTTGCTAGTGAATTGCCGAAACAAGAAACTCCAACTGATATTCTCCAAAGAGAACCCCTCTGTTTATTCGACTTATTGTTGTTGTAACATGAACAGAACTGTCCTAAAATACCAACAACATTCAACTATGCTATGTCTAAAAAATGGAGCTGGAAGTAACACATATATAGTTACGAGCACCTACAAAACTAAAACCCTGCAAGTGCTACTATCAAACACATCCTTACACGGTGGAGCGGACTCTCGATGAGACGAGGTTGACAAACAAAGTAGATCGTCATGGATTGAATAGAATGAAAGGACTCTATTTAAACGGACGACAACTAATTAAACAATTTAACGGTTCTAACATGCCAAGATGTCAGTGATCCAGGATTATCCTTCTGCTGGATCCAGACTGACACCACGGTCTTATACGACTCCCAAGAGACCACATCATCACAAATATGAAGATACTTCCTCGCAAAATTTCAAAATCGGCTATCAGAAAGTTACGTTGGAGATAGATCTTGCCGAGCAATCAGTTGAAGGTGAGGTTGAGATGACAGCTCTACCGTTGGAAGCGTCATTGAGAGAAATTAAATTAGATTGCAGAGGAATGCAAATAAAATCGGTGACCATTAACAATCGTAGGGCATCCTTTCAGTACGGCGATTTTTGGCAGAATGATGAATATCTCAACGATCTCGATAACCCATTAATGTCAGAATATCCATACAATTCTCATTATGATACAAATTCAAAAAGTCTAGATATTTTTCAACATCACTTATACAGAGCCAAATTCCACCCTCTTTTTTCAGATCAAAATAACTATGATGATTCAGCCTCATCCTATACTGAGAGCACATCAGAGTTACTTATCCGAGTCCCAGAAGCAATTAAGTTACGGCTACACGATCCAAGCTCAAAACAAACGATCTCTCCTAATATGTCCACTGCCAGATCGTATGCGGAAACACCTTTAACTACGAACACATTAATGGGCTCAGAGAGGGTCTATACCCCCCTTAATATTAAAATAAATTATACTATCAAAAACTCCAAAAATGGTATTCTTTTTCATGGTGGAAGAGGAACAAATGTACCGAAGAATAGGTGGTTCTGTTACACCTGTAACAATAATTTGGGATGCAGTGCTAGCTCCTGGATTCCTTGTATCGATACCGTTCATGATAAACCTGCGTGGGATATTAATATAGTTGTCCCTAAAACTGTTGGAGATATTGGAGAAACGAAAATTATAGGGACTAAAGCTGCAGAGAAAGCACTAAGAAGATTGCAAATGGAACAAATGGATGAAGATGATGCCAACGATGATAGAGAGGACCAAAATCAATCTGAAGATGATTTTGAAGAAATTGATGAGTCTGCACCGATTGTTGTGGCTGTTCCAGATTTAATTGGAGCAAAGGAATCCCCTCATACCATTGATATCGGTAAAAAAGTCGTTAATTTCCAGTTCTATAACCCTACCTCACCTCACCATTTAGGATTTGCTGTAGGTATGTTTGAAAAATGCTCCATGATAGATCTCAATGCAGGAACCAATGAGCTGATTCCGTCAACGGGGTTTGCTAATCCTTTGGATGGTGATGGAACAGATCCATTAGCTCTCGTAAGTGATGCAAATTCAAACAAAGTGCCAACGATGTTTTATTATTTACCAGGAAAGCGAGATGATGTCTTAAACACGACAGTTTTCTTATATAGGGCATTGGACTTTTACTCAAAGGAATTTGGTTCATTTCCATTCACAAGTTACTCCCTTGTCTTTGTTGAGGATATGCCTTCTGATATTTGTGGATTTGCAGGAATGACTATAGCTGATGAAAGACTTTTGTATGGTCCATCGCTAATAGAGCCGATCTTTGAGGTAACAGAAATTCTGTCAATCGCATTGGCTGAACAGTATTCTGGTATTAATGTCCTAGCAAAGTCATTAAATGATATTTGGTGTACAATAGGAATGTCTCATTTTATGGCTGGTCAGTTTTTGAAGAAACTCTTTGGTGTTAACAATTACAAATATCAGATAAAACAGAGAAGCGATCTTTTGTGTGAATTAGATGTTGGAAGACGTCCTCTAGCAAATCAATTGTTCAGATTTCCCGTGAATTCTCACCAGGATTTTAAATTCCTTAAATTGAAGGCCCCATTGGTATTATTCATTTTGGATAGACGTATGACTAAGACAGACAAGTCCTTTGGATTATCACGGGTTATTCCAAAGATTTTCTTACAAGCAATGTCTAGTGATTTATACAACGGAAATTGTTTATCCACAGCTCATTTTCAACATGTATGTGAGAAAGTTGCTCATCATAAGTTGGAAGGTTTTTTCCAGAATTGGGTCCATAATAGTGGAGTTCCGACGTTTAGAATCACTCAGAGATTTAACAAAAAAAGAATGGTAATTGAGATGAGCATTCGCCAGGCCCAGAAATCATCAAAAGTTGAAGAGGAAAATGAGGACATGGAAATGAATGTTTCGAACAAAGAGAACATACGAAAACTCTATCAACGCGATAATTTTGTTGATGAAGCAAATCGCTTTTTGACTGAAGAAGAAAGTTCAGAAATACAAAATGTGTTTACTGGTCCTATAACTATTAGGATTCATGAAACAGATGGCACGCCTTACGAGCATATAGTCGATATTAAAGAACCTTTTACGAAGTTTGATATTCAATACAACACAAAATATAGAAGAACAAAAAGGAGAAAAGAAGAAGAGCCTGATGACAAGGAGAAAGAAAAAAAGAAAAAGGATGATGAAATGAAAGTTAAGAAACTAGGAGACGTTCTTATAACTTCAGCTGATGTTGAGCGTTGGAATTTAGAAGAAGAAGATTTTAGTGGTGACAGTGGTACCGACCAGCTTGGTGATGCATTTGAGTGGTTGAGAGTCGACTCTGACTTTGAGTGGATTTGTAAAAGCTATCTCAACCAAAATAAGTATATGTTTGAATCTCAGTTGCGACAGGATAGAGATGTGGAGGCTCAGCTCGAGAGTGTTAAGTTCTTCTCAAGTTCACTTAGGCCATCATTACATTATGCTACTATTCTGCTTAAAACTTTATTGGACAAACGCTACTTCTATGGGGTTAGAGCTGAGGCTGCTCGGGGTCTGGCTATTGTGTCGAAGGAAGAAAATGACCATCTAGGAATGAGATATTTGTTGAGGGCTTTCAAACATTTCTACTGTTATAATAGTGAAATAACGAAAGATTATCCGCAGTATGATCCTCTAGAATACATACCATTACCTAATGATTTCTCCGATTTCAGTGATCTTTTTGTGATGAAGACAATTATCGAAGCATTGTCCTCAATCAGAAACAAAAATGGTGACTGCCCTATCGAATTGAAACGAATTTTATTGTCTATCTTGAAATACAATGATAATATGAACAACGAATTCGATGACTCGCTTTATGTTTCACATTTTTTGTCCTGCTTGAATAATGTGATAATAAGTACAAATAGATTCATACCCAACCATAATGCATCTGTGATAGATCCAGAAAATGGCCCCATTAGAGATGAAAATGACAAATTTGTGCATGAGGCGATAGTCGAAATGAACAGGTGTTTAAAGATGGATGAATGGTCTCCTTCATTCCAAAGTGTAATAACATCCACAGTATTGAGAGAGAAGGTGAGATTAACGGTCCAGGGATTGGCAAGTGTTTGTTTCCTAGAGTTGATTGAGTTTTGTAAGTCTTCCTATCATCCAAACGTTCGACTAAGTGCTTTTGAGGGTCTTCTTGCTCTAGGTGGCTTAAAGAATTCACACGTTCTTTCCCTATATTTCACAGCTTTGAAATTCGACGCATCTCAATATATTAGGTATCAACTAGTGAATGTTCTTACAAAAGCGATTGGCATCATTGCTCTAGAAGGAACCCCATCAAATCTTGAAGATGACGAGTTCTTTGATTTAGAACAGAAAATGGAAGAGGAAAAGGGAACGGGACCTACAGCTAACAAATATTCTTCCAGTAACATGATTGGAAATACGATGGTGATAATAGAAGAGAATTTTGCTGAAGGAGATATGAAATCAAGAAGGGATCAAATATCTAGAAGTACAATTAAAGGTGCTATAGAGGTTTTGAGACGTGACCTTTCAATCGGTTTTGGATTAAAAAAAGAGTTATGGGCTGCTCTCCACTCTTGCTTCTTATCAATCAGCATCAAAAGGGAACTTTTTGATGTCGTACAAATCCTTTATGAAGCAATTGATTCATTTAAGGCTACAGTGGAGTCCCCATCGGATAGAAAGGTGGTTGCAAAAATTTCCAGCACAAATAATCTAGACGGCTCTCTTTGCATCACAATAAAGAGACAGGGAAGGTTGAAGATTCAAATTCCGACGATCAAACTGAAGGTGGCAGGTTCTGCCTTACCTGCTGCCTCCATATCCCACTCACAAACAACATCGAAACCTATTTGTAAATTAAAGAGCTCAGATGCTTCTAAAGAAGTACAACACTCTGAAAGTGTCCTTGAATGTTCAGATGCAAATAGCACAAATGCCAATGAGGAACAGAGGACCTATGTGGTCACATTGAAATACAGGAAGCCTAACTCTGAGCCTTCCATGGTAACAGATCTGCCTCCGAAAAAAAGAGTAAAATATGAGATAGTTAAAACTGACAACGATCTTCCTCTTCGTTTCGTTAAGCTAAATCTGATCGAAAAGAAGGTTTTCATTTCAACACATGAGATGTTTGGTTTGGAGACTACGGAGCCTTTGTTAATTGAAGAAGAGAAGCATTCACAAACGTCATTTAATGTAACTTTAAGGATCGATCCTAAAAAGTTGAAGAATTTCACCTCTAAAGATGAACCATCAGAAGATATCGATGAGGCAAGACCCATCTTATCAATCCCAAAAATCAAACTCAAATTCAGATGACCAGGGAGAAACGCATTTCGTTTCCTGTATAGTATAACATGTGTACAAATAATTCAACTTTTGGTATATATATTCAAAATTTACTAATATAACAAAAATTTGGATATCAATCGACCCAAAATTACAGAACAAATTAAGAAAGCGCAAAGCTTACCATTTATCTCTTGGATCTTGGACCTGCAGAGTCCAGATAAGTCCAGATAAGATCAGCGTCGTGGTAGAGGAGGAGGCTTCCTTTTCTCAAGGTTATCGGAGCGATTGTTTTCAACAGGATCTTTTACCGGAAGTTTAGGGTTCTTCATCAATGACACTTTGGGTAGTATCGGTTCTATTACCCTGGAAGGTTCTGAAGTAAATGTGTCGCTGGCAAAATCTTCCGGTTTTGTCTCTTTGACATGGTTTCTTTCGAATTCATTTTTAACTTCAAACCCTTCGACGAGACTCAAGCCTATGGGAGTTTCAGCCTCCATTGCATTAGAGTCAAATTCATCGTCTAAAGAGACAATGTCTGTTCTGCTCTCACTCGGAATTCTCAAGTGCTCAAAACGATATTCAAGAGGAGAAGAGTCCCCGTTAGAGCTCATGGAGAGACCACTGGCGAATCGCTGATGCGAATTTAGAGACTTTGGAGACAAATTAGTACCAATTGATCCACTTCTGAATCTTTCACTAATGAACATCGATGGACTTGTAGGAGTGAGTAGACTGCCGCCTTCAGTAGGTTGAGAGGTTGATGATACATCGCCAGTGGTATCCAATTGAGCTTCTTGTCTATTTAATACATTTGGTGTCACCGATCCTTGAGAAGTTGCAGCTGCAGCATTAAATGGTGGAACTTGTGGTTTGTTTGGTAACCTTCTCGCAGACCTGCGACTAGATATCATCTCTGGAGGAGCATAATCTGTATCCTTGAGACTCTTTTGGTCTTCAGACTTTTTTGGTGCATCAGAAAGCTTCGACTTCGTATTAGAATAAAGCCCCTTAAGTTTTGTCACCGAATTAGAGATATACTTTGAGGTCTGAGTTCCAGAATCTGAGACCGACAGAGAATCTTTCGAGACAATACTTTCTTGATCCCGAACAGAAGCGGAAGTGTCATTATCACTCGTTTTTTTGTCTAATTGGAAAGTCATCCGAGAAAGCGAAGATGCCTTTTCCTTTATTTTATTCACTGTTGAAGATGAATTATTTAATGATCTCACAGAGTCAAAAGTTCCAGGGGAAGAGCTCTCCATATTGTCAGCAGGTGCTGTTTTCTTTGCTCCAAAAGAGGACTCATTAATAGATGATATCAATGAATTATCATCACCTTCAAGAACGAAATTATCAGATGCCTCCTCATGCTCCAACTGGGAGTTCATTGGCAGCCTAGATGGCAATGAAGGAGGACTATCAATAGTATGCGGAATGCCTTCTGGAACATTAGGTGACCTATGCCGAATTTCAGGTCTTATGGATTTATCCCATACACCTCCTCGGAATACTTCCTGATCTGTCTTATAGATTACAAGATCATCCATAAATGGGAGTACTAAGGAAGTTCGAAGAGCGTCCTTGAATTTGTTAGTGATCATGTTAGTGATAAGATTATAGTTGAGCGACCTAGAACTGACCACAGGTTCAATTAATAAATCCATTTTTGGCATTTTTGTAAACGCATACCAAATTCTCGTGGTTGGAACAGGCTTTGACTTAATAACAATATCACCTTCAAGTTGTTTTAATTGAATTTTCAAATTGATATCGAACTCACGTTGTTTAAACCTTGCTCCCAGATTTAGGAAAACCTTTGTCGATACATCAATTGTCAACCCGCCTTTGTAAAGCATGTGAAACTCAGCTTCAAAATCACCTTCAGTGGATAAATTATTAAGCTTCGGATAAGTGATAATTGGAGCAGAGTGTCCGACATTAACCTCTTTGATTTGTAGGTCATCCAGAAATCCAGGTGTCCTGATTTTCTTGAGTTTCTCATCAACCTTTCTTTTGATTAAACCTTTGAATTCATCTGTTCTATAGAACCCAAGAAAAACTCTTCCAATTAGAGCATTAAGCCACTTCGTAGATAACTGACCTTCAGATGAATTAAGAGTTTGAATCAAATCTATCATATCGGCAGTTAGATAATGCAATGGACGGGCCATAAAAGTAGGCTCAAGTAGGTCTTTCTCTGTTCCAGTTCTGAGATAATCGGTAGTCGTTGCTCTCAGAAGCGCAAAATACCAATCTTCTTTCTGGTGGTTCATATCTCCGTATAGATAAAATGCATCTTTTGGAGGCTGAGAAGAAGAGTTGTCAGCCAGAATATCGATTGGACTTTCTGAGTCTATGGATTTCGATGACTCATTGCTTTTCGGGACTTTTGTTTCCAAATCCTTCCTGATCAAGCAAATAGCAGATTTTTTAGTGAACAATTGTCCGTCTTTTAGAGTGCGAGGCCATATTCCAACAACATGGTGAGAGAGAACAACAACATACTGGACGTTCATTTTTTCTTCATCATCATAAAGGAAAAGATTACCATGTTTGAGAACAGCAAAATAACGATTCTTCTTCCTGATTCCCTTGAGTTTTTTTGCGTCTATAGAGGCCGGATCTTGTCGATGTTCTTCCACTGCCGTATTTATGGGTTTAGAGGGTTTCATCAATTTGAAGATTCCCTTGGATTGAACATGTCCACTGTTATCCTTTTCCCCAGTACCCAGGGAATTGTTTGAATTGATTTGCGATTGGACCTGGAACTCATTAGGGTCAATCTGGGTAAATTGATAGTATTCCCTTGTAACTGTGAGCCATCCTTTGTAATACGTATTCAGATTCAAACCTTCATTTTGTAGGATTTCTCCAACTTTCAACGATCTATATCCCTCTGCTTCTCCTTTAGCCTTACTATCCTCTTCTTGCTTGAGAAGTTCCAGTTGTCGACGCACCTGGGGGTCATCAGAGATCGTGGGAGAAAGATACCATACAGCGAAAATCAACAGCGGCACAAATGTAAGTCCTCCTATCACATATGCCGATAGAATTTCAACAATCCAATTCATCTTCACAACCAATGGAATGTAGTTATCAATTACTCTGGTCTTGTGTATCCTGATTTTCTTAATTAATTCCAGATGTATAATAATAATTCTTCTAATTACCTAACATTCACGTTTTTGAAGCTATCTGTCCGGATTTAAGAGACGAAGTTTCGTCTTAAATAAAGAATCCGAACCTTTGGGGTTTTGATTGCGAGGGTCTGCGGAATCAATTGTTTGTATGTTTTTGGGATTTGCTGGTTATCAGACACAGGATACAGGGACACAAAAACTTAGAGAGATAAAAAGAGGTTCAACCCCTATAAGAAACGTTGAAGTTTACCTGATCCTTATACACAGCAAAAAATTCTACGAAAATCAAGGCCCAATTTCTCATAAATTAGAGATAGCATTAACACTGATAAGAATGGAATTTCTGAAGATATGGAGTTGATTCCTTTGAGAAGATAGATCATTAATCAGACATTGATAGATACGGATAACAACATTATTGCTTAACGCCTTGAGAGGAATATACATATATCTGAATCAAGGAAGGGAGTAAAAAAGAAAGCCCAACGCGGGGCTCGAACCCGCAGCCTTGTGATTAAGAGTCACACGCTCTACCGATTGAGCTAGCCAGGCAATTATCCATCAAACAAAATTTGTGACATTTTGACGGTAGTTATCCAATAGAGATTTGGTCTCCAAACCAACAAGAGAGTTCATAGACGAGGTCAGCTTGAAAGCAATAATACAAGACTCTATATTTTCTGGTAGATCTATTGATGGCGACAATTAAAAATAAACAGAACTATTTAGTGCCTTTCAGTCTCTTATTGACAATCCTTCCTGAGGCTTGTTTTCTTTTCTTTACCATGGAGGTGAGGTCGTTGACAGCAGCTACTGGCTGGGGGTTAGTTTCTTCATTAGACGATGAGCTCTGACCGAGAATTCCCATCATTATCTTTCTTTTTTCCTCCTTTATAGCAGCATCGCCCTTTTTGAGATCCAGCAATCTCATCTCCATCTCATTGAGAAGCTCCTTATCCTCCTTTTCATCAGGCAGTTGGAATCTTTGGACGATAGAATCCACCGACTTTTCCATTGCAGCTACAGATTTCTCACTGGAGCCAGCCTCTTCGGTATTGAATTCTAGGGCCAAAGACAGTTTGTAATAAACCTCTGAGATTAAGCGGGAATGGAAGGGATAAAGATCGACCCTTAGATGGGCCAGCGTTTCAAAATCCTGAGAGGCCTGACTGAAGTTTTCTGTTTCTAATGAAATTTCCCCCAATAAATCATAAACTTTGCTGAGCTTTAATTTGACAGATATTATTGGTGAACTGACCTGGTCTAAGTCTTGAGTGTCTGACTTGAGATATGGTTTCTTAGGAATTTCATCCTCTGGAGTGGAGGACTCTAGTTCGTGTAATTTTTCCTCAAAAAGTGCTCGTGTCAGGTCTAGGATTTCCCATGAGACTTCGAAATCGGTCTGCTCCTCCTCTTGTTCGTTCTGGGGCCGATCTTCGCCAATATTGGTGTCGTTGTCGTCAGAAGCAGTCTGAGGCTCGTCGTCGTCTTCATCATCTTCCGCTTCTGCGAGCTTTTCGTTGAACTGGAAGACCCCACCATCATTGGACTCATTTTTCTCGTCCAAGTCATCCTGTTGGGGGTCTGCAGAGCCTTCTTTAGTAGCAGATCCACCGAGAACCTCTGACTTCGAGACAGCGTTAGCAAACAACGACTTAGCGTACAAAAACAGAAGATCCGGGTTGTCCTTTCCGGTTTCCAAATTAGATTGTTCGCATGCCTCCGAATATAATTCAACAGACAACTCGTAGTTCTTCTCAGCGTATGCCTTTCCACCTCTTTCTAGCAACTTAGTGAGTTGGTTTTCCGTTCTAGTTTCGCTCATCTTTCCACCAGCTCTGTATCTTTCCGATCTTCTATCCTGCAATTGTGTCTCCACAGCTATTTCTTTATTTTCTTGATCCTTATTGACTTCTGTCCAGGTCTGTTTTCTTAGAGTTCCTTCTTCCTTTTGGTCCTACCATCTACGACATCATCAGCTTGTTTGACCGGGTAAATTTGATTTCTCATACAAGCTTTTTCGAGAACCAGACGCGTCGCCTAGTGAAACCAAAAATTAAAGTAGCGATGAGAATAAATAAAACAAATATATAAATAACATGCTGTATTTCTAGAAAAACTGTATTTTAAGCGTTTGAAGAACAGTCAAGAAGATTGGCGATCGTCAAAGTAAACTAAAGATATAAAGAGTTAATCATGACCGTTGATAGTAAGTTTGGGTAAGATGAAGACATAACGGTGATATCACAGATTTCATCATATACGCGCCAGTTGTCTTTTTGCTAGAGATAGAGTCAGAACCAAGTACTAACAAGCCAAATAACAAACAGAGCCAGAAGCGACCATCGTTGAATCCAGCGCCGTGAATTCTGGAGTAAGTGAAACTCAAGTTGAGTCATTCGAGGATTCAAAGAGACCTGAAATCAAGGTGATCCGCCGCAAGTTGAACGGCTACGTTGGATTTGCAAACTTGCCTAAACAATGGCACAGAAAGTCGATAAGAAGAGGCTTCAGCTTGAACTTGATGGTTGTTGGAGAGAAGAGTCTCGGTAAATCCACCCTGATAAACACCTTGTTCAACCGCGAGTTGTATCCGGTGGAGACCCATGCCAGAGCTACATTCCCAGATCCAGAAGAGCCTATCAAGGTTTCTATCGAGACTGTCAGTACAGACATCGAGGAAAATAACGTCAAGCTAAACCTCACCGTTGTTGATTGTCCTGGTTTCGCTGAAGGTATCAATAACACGGATTCTTGGAAACCAATTGTTGATGAGATAAACACCAGATATGATCAGTATTTGGAGTCTGAGACCAAGATCAACAGGGCTACTATTGCAGATAATAGAGTGCACGCGTGTCTTTACTTCATTGAGCCAACAGGTCACTCACTAAAGCCTTTAGATATCATCTTCATGAAGGAGGTCCATGAGAAGGTTAACCTAATTCCTGTTATTGCCAAGTCAGACACCCTCACCGAGAATGAAATCACAGAATTTAAACAGAGAATCATGGACGACATAAATAACCAAGGTATCAAATTGTTCACTCCTCCAGAATATGAAAATGATGATGATGAGACGAAGTTAGCTTCGAGAGAAATCATGGCAAAAGCTCCATTTGCGATTGTTGGTTCTACCAACCAGATTCAAACATCCGACGGTAGACTAGTTAGAGGTAGATCATATCCATGGGGTATTATTGAGATCGATAATGAGGATCATTGTGACTTCATCAAGTTGAGACAATTACTGATTAGAAACTTCATGGAAGAGTTGAAGGAGACTACCGCCAATATCTTGTATGAAAACTACAGAACTAGTAAGTTGGAGAAACTAGGTATTAAGCAGGATGACTCTGTTTTCCGTGAATTCGATCCTGTGTTGAAACAGGAAGAGGAGAAACAGCTTCACGAGGCCAAACTTTCCAACATGGAGGCCCAACTCAGATCTATTTTCCAGTCTAAGGTCAGCAAGGAAGAGAAGAAGCTGCAAGAGACTGAGGCTGACTTATTTGCTAAGCACAAGGAGATGAGAGACAGATTGTTGAAGCAGATCAAGATGTTGGAGGAAAAGAAGAAGGAATTAGAGTTGGCCAAGCCAGCACACCAGGCAGACCCTGCTCCTATTCCTGCTGCTGTTCCAACAAAGACCCGTAAAGGTTTCCTACGTTAGACAAAATGAGCACTGTCATTAGCATATATGGACGCCATAGATTGGGAGCCAATGGGTGTTTGAGTCAATACTCCCATCATTTGATATTCAACGGGATTGGGTTAAATCATTTCACTTTATATATGTTCACTCTTCAGATTATTACTAGTTTTCTATAGTCGCCTTTTATTTTCAAAGTGAGCATTACTCTTTAAATTGCAGAAATGTAATAGGAATCCACCGAGTTTTTAAGAACTTTGGTGACTCTTTGTTTATATATGGGTCTGCTCTTTTCTCAACATTTAGATTGGGATAGTTCTAGAGTACACAACCTGCGCCAATAGCACATGATTAACATCACGCGACTACATTGAAATATATTTTTCTCTTTTCTCTAGAAATGCAAGAAGTTGGATTCCGATAGTGATGGATTGATCTAATGAGGGAGAAAGGATTGTAGAAGCGTAGAATTAATCCCTAAGCTTCATATAAAGACCGGTAGGTTAAATAATAGTGGGTTTGAAAGAATAAAGTAAGTTTGAGTCAACATGCTAGGAAACAGGTGAGGTGTGCGAGCGTCTGTGTTTGAAAGTTCCTTCAGCATGATTTCCTTGTTCTCTGAGGTGGAATGGTTACTAACAGATGCATTCAAAAGTGTCGTTATATGATATATTAGGAGTAAACTCTTCAGCAACTTCTTTAGAGATCAAGAGGGCTTACCGTAAGCTGGCCCTCTTGTACCATCCAGATAAAGTATCTGAACATGAGAGAGAGGAAGCAGAAATCAAGTTTAAAGAGATCAGCAGTGCTTACGAGGTGCTGATTGATGAAGATAGAAGAAACCATTATGATTTGTACAATACAACAGATGGATCAATTCCTAACAGAAATGCTGGCTACAGCTATGAGGAGTTTGATACAGGTTTTGGATCAGCCTCTTTTGGAGACAATGACTTCGACTTTAATCCAAATGACTTTGCAAATTTTTTTAACAGTATGGGAGGTGGTGGAAGAAGACCCCAACCTCAAGGACCAAGAGCTCCACAAAACAAAACGGCAGACGCTGTACTTGATTTTGAGGTTACTTTGGAAGATTTATACGATGGGAAAGTGATCAAAATGTCTTCAACCAGGAATAAAATATGTTCTCATTGTAAAGGAACAGGAGCCAAAAAGTCAGCAATAGATCTTAAATGTGCCACATGTAAGGGTAATGGTCACATCACTAAGTTAAGACAGATTGCGCCAGGTTTAGTGACTCAGCATAGTGTTCCTTGCACTAAATGTAAAGGAAAAGGAACCTATTATAGAGAGAAAGATTATTGCAAAAAGTGTAAAGGAGAATGTGTTTTAGAAGAATCAAAAGTTTTAGAGTTCAACATACCAAAAGGATCGCCAGATATTGGAAGTGTGGTTTTGAAAGGGGAGTCAGACGAGGAACCTGGCTTGGAACCGGGTGATGTGGTCCTAAACTATAAATCAATATCGCATCCAATTTTCAAGAGACAAGACAACAATTTGTACACAAAAATTAACATTCCGTTAGTTGATTCTTTGTGTGGATTTCAAGAAGGAAAATTGGTGAAAACGTTGGATAATAGATTGCTGTCAATAACTGTACCAGCGGGAAAGGTACTAAAGCCAGGAGATTCGATTATTGTCCCGAATGAGGGAATGCCGCTGGTTGACAATGCCAATAGAAGCGGTGATTTATACATTGGTGTAGAGATAGAATTTCCGAAGGATAATTGGTTCTTAGAAAGAAACGACCTTTCTAGATTGAGATTGATTTTAGATATATCATATGGAAAGAATTCCTCTGAAACCGAAAATTCTGGAGATGTGACGAACGTTTCGTTCAGGGTAGAGTCTAAGAAGGACCTCCCAAAGTCATTCAACTCTTATTTTAATGACACAGAAGTGAAAAATATTGGTGTCGATAATTACAATAAGGCGGCAAAAGGATGGTTTGGTAGCTGGTTCTAGCTTTGCTTGCAAAATATACTGTACATAGCTTACGAAAATACATGACTTTTGTACTAGATCACAGCAGGTTCTTATGCGCAAAGGTAACTATCATTAGACGTAAACACGGATAATAACAATGGTGAAACATTGAAAGAGGTTAGAGTATAGCAAAGAAAACTAGTTTTTTAGGGTTCTTAGAGTCTTCTAGGTTTGTATGTAGTTTTAAAGTCATAGTTTTCCATGATCTTGTTCAATTTTTTCGATTCAGTCTCCTCGCCTTCTTCTGGAAACTCCAGATCAAGCGAAAACGAATCTTCTCCAAAGTCCAAACTCAAGTCAAGTTCGTCAGAACCTGGCTTGGACTTCTTTTGGGTCAAATAGGAAAGATCAAGATCCAGTGGATCCTTGAATGCCTGAGCCTCTTTGGATGATTGGCGTGGATGTCCAAAAATATCTTCAAGCATCCGTTCTGGAATTGGCTCTAGATAATTTGGAATATGCGGGAGTTCCTTTTCTTTTGCCGGAACCATTTCAATTTCACTTTCATCCTCTTCCGTCAGATCTGTAGCGGTCTTGTGCACAGCCTCGAGTTTAATGGCAGGCTCTTCTGTTAAGGTATCGAAAATGAGCTTCCTCTTTGGGTTAACGCCTGCTGGTGGCGAGTCTCTTTGGACTCTGAACTTTTTAGAGGTAAATTCATCTCTGGATTGTTCACTGGAGCTGAAAAATTCCAGATCGTTGAAGGCAGACGTTTTTCTAATCTTATTGATGTTGCTTATTGTCTGTTCATTTCTTGGAGGGACCACAATCGAGTTTGAGGACTTTGTTCTGAGCACAGACTTGTTCGATTTTGCTGGGGCTCTGATCCCTGTAGAAGAGTTAGCTCTTGCAAGTGATTTTTTTGCTGGAAAAGCATTTTCGTCTCTCGACCTGATTATTTGTTTTTGTTTATTTGTTCCGTGTGTCTGTGTTTCTTTAACAGATTTTACTGCGTTTTCCTTATTTTGGTTACCATTTCTTAAAGGAATCGATGACATGGCGACAATAGATCAGCGTGCTCACCCGAATCTGTACAGTATCTATATTTGTCCATCCATATATCTAAAGAACAACATATAGAAAAAACTTAAGTTTTATTTTTTGGCTCAAGGGATATTTTTTCTGGCGTTGGTTCATATAGGAACATTCATTATTATAGTGAATTTACATTATTATTGGATACAGAAATATTTTGGTGTGGTAGAAACTTAAGGAGCAGAATGAAAGCAAATAATTCAATAAAATGAGCGATTATGAGCGAAAAATAGGAACAATAGTGAAGTTCTATAGGGATATTCAGCGAAACATCTCTAGGACACCCCTAGATCAATTGACTAAAAAAAGATTAAGAAAGGTCCTAAACAAAGAATTCAACCAACCGATTACACATATGAAACACGATCCGCTATACCAGCGTCTGATGGATGGAAGACACTTACAAAGTCAACTGGAAAATATCCAGAATAATGGGAATAAAGACGCATTGTTGGAAATCCTGAAGATATCGTTTCTCAGTTCCCAAAGTCCTGCCGATAGGATGCCTCAATGGCTGAGTCAATTCACAACCATGAAAACTATAGGCAAACAAAATAAAACTCGGTTCATCGAAAATTATCAACAGCTGATATCGACATCTCATTCTATTAAGTCACTCAAATCATATCCCCAGTTGCTGGATAAATATTGGAAAAAAATGGAACAAAACAACTTGATTTCAAGCCCAGACAACCACACGATAACAGATATTCTAAATGGAAAAGAGCCACATCCTAATATTCAAGAGTCTCCACATACAGATGTATCACAGACCATTAAATTGCTAACAAGACTTCGTTCTGAATATAAAATTTCCATCAACACAAGTTCCAAATTACCGTCTTACAGCCTCAGCATAGACCCAAACCGATTAGGAGATCCACTATCTAATTCAAGAATCAGAAATCTAATATTCAATAAACTGAAGAAAATTCAAACCTTCTATCTAAAAAATCAACCAATATCTCCATCTGATCTGGAGTACCTGAATCAACTTCAAGAGTCTGATTTCTTAATTCAGCATAAATCAATTAGATATGGCTATAAATTATTTATATCTTCATGTTTCACAGTCAATGACA
This sequence comes from Ogataea nemodendra, assembly GCA_030567775.1. Lineage (NCBI taxonomy): Eukaryota > Fungi > Ascomycota > Pichiomycetes > Pichiales > Pichiaceae > Ogataea > Ogataea nemodendra. The sequence goes on from JAJLSV010000007.1 coordinate 711,249, forward strand.
ATGCAACAGTAGTGCTGCCCTCTGGAGTCAACACAGTTCTTCCCGCACCGGAGGAGCTCGTCACTTATTATCGCAACTAATCAATATCCCAAAACACTTCATTATTAACTCTCCATTAATGTATATATAGTCATTAAAAACACTTATAACTCTATCACCATGTAATCTTTCCTATCAGAATCCATTAGACAACCAATCTTTCTTGTGGAAGTAACTGCTAGAGAAGTTGGAATGAACTCGCTCGACTCGTTATAATTATTGCATTTGATTAAATGTGATCGATCAACTTCAACATCGTTTCCAGACTCTAAAATCCTTTCGAGATCTAATATTAATAAGGTCGCAAACAAACCCAAATTTTCCTTGTAGTTCAGTAACAATATGAGACGCGTGTTACTAATGACATGACCTATAATACTACTAGGAACACATTTATCTGGCAACAACCGGTTAAATGTAAGCTTTTGCTTCGTGAAATCTAGAGATTCGGGATCTACCTTGATCAGTTCTGCATAAGAATCACGATAAACGAGTACCAAGCCAAATGCATTTGTATGTTCCATTTTCTCAAAACATTCTAGATTACAGCTGGAGGAACCAATCTCACCAATGTTTATTATTGAGCTGGACGTCATCCGCAATTTCATGTTATTTTTAATGCCATCAAAGAACTTTTCATTATTTGATCTCAGTTCCTCAAATATCTTTAATCCTCTCTCTTCTGAATTGGGCATTTGGAGGCCTTTTGTGAGAAATTCAATGACTTCTCTGGTTTTGATAATTTCCGTTGCCTTTTCATCTGCTGTGACTTCCATAAGAATCGAATTGAGCCACAAGGCAAAGCTCTCAAAACATTGTTGATCATTATTAAGCTTCAACATTAGTTTGTAGAATAGCCTCAGTAGATTTGAAACGATTTGAAGAGAATTGTCTAGCATGGTTTTATTGAGACCCAACTTTTCTTTTTCTTTCCAACTCGCCAGTCCTTGAAGATCCGATAAATATATCAACATATGTTCTAGTGCAGGTATTAAATTATGGAACAGATTGTTCCGAGAGCTTTCAAAGCATTGTTTCCCTAATTTGGTCCACCTCTTGATTCCTCTATCTCCCAAATAATCAGTGATCCACGTCCTGGTGGCATCCGTCATCACCCCTGTTAATAGAAGATCATACAGATCATAAATAGGGTCGACATCTTCTTGAGATGCGTTCTTTAACTCGATTTCATCCTTCAACAAAGCTATTATTCTGATAGTGTAATCGGCAAATGGCTTACTCTCTGCTCCTAGATCATCTAAGGACTGTTTAATATATGTAAGAAGACCGACCAATCTCGAACAGGTCTGGCATACACCGGAAAGAAGAGAGCCATAGATTTCAACAAACTCTGTGTCCAATCTGAGAAGCGATAGTCCGTCTTCTTTCTCTAGGAGAATAAAATGAGATGCTAGGTCACCTGTAGAACGGATCGAAAGAAGGGTCGAGTAAGAATTCTGTAATGGTTCCAATTGAAAGTTCTCAACTGTAAAAATGCCGTACAAAACAAGGGAAATAATTCCACCTTCGGATCCAACTATGAGAAAGTCTAGCGACGAGTTATCAGACTTGATCAATTGGTTATCGTTGACAAGTTTCTTAGAAGTATGGGAGGAACTGAGTTTAGGAAGAGAATTGGACAAATTGAGATTGAAAAGTTGATCAAACTTGCCTTTTTTGTCGAACATGCAAAGTCGGCTGAACCAGCAACAGGTCTCCACGGAGTCTGCTATCTTGAACTTGAGAATTAGTTTACCCCCCGCAGAATCAAATAGATTCACAATTCCTGAAGACGAAATAACAGCAAAAACCTTTCCGTCTGGTCTCCAGCATAAATTCTCAATCTCCTGATCATCGTCGAGCTCCACAGTCCAAACCCGCTCGTTTCCTAGTCGGTACACCCACAGCGTGTTTTTGTTGAATTGCATTGACACAAGATCCATCGTAGGACACCACGAGAGGTTCTTGCTGCTACCAATTGCAAATGGCAACGTATGTGTGGCAATAACATCCACATTGGGAACTTCGTCTGTAACCATATCCAACCTGCGGACCAAGATACAGAAGAAAGAGTTAAACAAAGAAGGATAAGAAAGCGTTATACCCAGATCAAAGATGTGTACATATAGCTTCAACGCGCGAGACTATTGCGTCTATCGCCCACTGCTTATGTCATCGCATCCATACACAAAGAGTTAATCGACCTCAGATTTTGTCAAGGGCCCGATAAACGCATTCAAAAAACGCGCTTACCTTTCATTATGAAAACCCGTGCACCGCTTAGTTTGGCTTCTCAACACAAACATTGCAAAAAACATAAACAAAACGGGGTTATTTAGAGAAAAGCACTTAAAAACAAAATGCATTTCCTGACATTAGGTAAAAGTTGTTTTTCCTTTGTATAATATATTCTTCCTCCGTTGTTAAAAGGATATTTATTCTAACCAATAGATCTGAATAATTAAAGGATATACGAAATGGTTGCTGTGTCTGCTAAATCATCGGCTCCAAAGCTGACATACAAAGGTATGTTTTGGGATCGGAACCCAGATAAGACCCAGGTTGGACGCCGTGGTGTTTATCAAGTTATTTTTTGCTCCCTTTTAAGAACTTGCTACTAACGCAGAGATCTGCAGAGCTCATTATTTCTGCCATTACTACACTCAAAGAAAGAAATGGTTCAAGGTACGTGTTTTATTTTAATTTGTTCTGATTCCAAAGGTCCCGGCAACTTACACAGCACCCAATTATAGTCGTCAGGCCATCAAAAAGTACATTCAGGCCAACTACCCTACTGCTGCTTCCAACTTTGATAGCCAATTTAACTTGGCCATCAAGAGAGGTGTTACAACAGGATTCTTTGTACAACCAAAGGGCCCATCTGGTCCTGTTAAGCTCAACAAGTCTGTGAGCGAAACTAAGAAGCCAGTCGTTAAGAAGCCTGTTGCTAAGAAGGCTGTTCCAAAGAAGGCCGCTCCAAAGAAGGTCGCTCCAAAGAAGGCTGCTCCAAAGAAGGCTGTTCCAAAGAAGGCCGCTCCAAAGAAGGTCGCTCCAAAGAAGGCTGCACCAAAAAAGGCTGCCCCAAAGAAGGCCGCTCCAAAGAAGGTCGCTCCAAAGAAGGCTGCACCAAAAAAGGCTGCCCCAAAGAAGGCCGTTCCAAAAAAGGTCAGCAAAGTCGTTAAACCATCTAAAGTTACAAAACCAGCTAAGGCTGCTTCAAAGAAGAAGTAAGCCAGTCGGCGTTTTTTGTTGATTGCAACCTGATAACATGTGTTTGTTTTAGTGTTATTGTATATTAAACAGTGTTTTAAACTTTTTACGAGTTCTTCTTTTTCCCGACTTTTAACAAGTATTCAGTGGAGCTTGTTTTTTCTTTTCTCGTTTGCTCATGATCTCCATTCTGGTGTGTGCCAACAATTGATGAGGACCGATGTCTGTGATACCACTATGAGTTTTATTGCACTGGAGCGTGTGTAAGCTGTTTTTTAACTTTGTTATTGCTTTGTAAAATTTTAAAGTAACTTTTCTCTATTGGTCCAATTTTCATGTTGAGATTCGTTAACTCAACTCAAGAAATCTATACGAAACCAGATATTTGAAACTATTTGATAACGGATACACACGTTTTTCATGTCGTTAGTCAAGCCGCCTGTAAAAACCGGGTAATTGCGTTTGTGTAGTATGGACTCACTAATCTTGAGAATTGACATGGATGTAATCAGGAGAAACTAGAACTGATGAAGCTCCCTCAGAAACAAACATTTCAAAATCACTTGGGATTATCTATAGATCACGTGACCAGGGTCAATTGTTTCTGGGGAGGCGAAGTTCATTACTTCAAAATACCCTCCCTGTATGTACAGGGCAAACTAGAAGCAGTGACAGAAACCCTTACACTGCCAGGACCGATTATCTGGAAAACGGTCAAAATTGGGCTTGGTTTGAACAAGCTCAGGGTCTCGAGATTCAGGCTAATAACAACAGCGTTTGAGGAACTTCAGCCCCTACAGAGACACAAGGAATGACCCTCTATGAGATATATGATAATGGGGGGATTCTGGTGACTATGATGTGCAAAACGGGTTATTTGGTCGAAAGGAACATTCGACAGGATTCCAAGCGATCGCATCCGTGCACCACACAAAAAAAGAGCTCATGTGTTTCGAGAGGATTAATCAGGCGGTTGGGTGATCGGCAGGATCGGAAATATTGATGAGCTGGAAGAGAAGTCGGATTTGACAGACGCTGATTTTGACAGGTTTCCTTGTTTTTTTGATGTGACTTGGTTAGTAAAAATGGCTCTGTAGATGTTACTGTGTGTCTTTAGAGTGTAGTGTTTTATGAGACTAGTTGAGCCTCGAGAAGATAAGCCGCAGTCCGCGGTGTTTTATAAATCGTAAACGGTCTCTATCGCAACAATAAAGCGGATTCACTCTGTAGCAGAAGGTAGTCGTTGGCCCAACAGCCAACAGTTGCCTAGAACAGGATCAGGAAGCCGTGGAGAGGTGGCGAAGCCAAATAATACCGGATAGAAACTGGTGTCACCAAGGGGGGTGATTTCTTATTGTTTGCCGAGGTAGATTTTTGATGCATGAATTAGGAAAAGCAGACAGCGCTAAATAGAGAGAGGATGACTTGAGAGTGACGATGGTAGAATGGAATGGGGGCATGAGGAACACTTATTTCGGGATAGAAGGAGCCATGCCAGGCCATGTTGTGACCAGCGGACGGGTTGTTGGGTGGGGGATGCAAATTACGGGACGAGACCAAATGCCGCACAGGACAATAGCTTCCGGATCTACAATATACCGCATGGGGTCTCGTTTGGGCTATCTTGGCTTGGTGGGGCGCGCGGGGAGGAATGAACCCGTGGAGAGTCTTAACGACGACAAATGACAGAGACATAGAAACTCCAACGTCCGTGCTTGCCGACAAACAGGGCTCGCAAAGCACAAATAACAGGAACAGCGCTAAACTATAGTAGCAAAAAGGACGAGAATGCCTGCGATGTGCGCCGTGACACCCCTATCTTGCGCAGAATTTAAATTGATGCGTCACTCATTGGTCCATTGAGTTCCTCCCGTAGTTCGGGAAATAAGGAACACAGATCACGGCACGGAAGCCAAATATTCTCACGCAGGAATGGTATTTCATTCCCGGTGGACCACAGAGAGGGCTGGTACCTTAGATGTGTGGATGGGAGCTGGCCTACAAGATGATCACAATAGCCGGACCCGGCTATTGAATCACACTACAACCAAAAGATCCGACTTCTCTTCCCTGGGCTGACCCATTCTTTCGTTCGAGTGAATTCTATCATTTACTGGCAAATTCTGAGAAGCGGTAGAATTTTCAAGCTACATCTTGAGAGTTCTGTGATTGTGGTCCTGGGTCTCGAGGTGTGAGGTTTTTTGATTACAATGCCAGACAAGGATGTACAAATATTTCTCTTTTATTTTAGACCCCATATATAATTCCTGAAATTGCAGTACTTCATCTCTTTGTTAGTGGAAGATTCGTCTATCGACGCTACATTTGGCAATAGATCCTTTTATTAGGTAAAGCTCCAATTGGCTTCAACATTAATTTTTTGGCATATGCTTGAAGACCTCTATCCCAACTATTTTTTTGCTCCTATCCCGCTACCAGAAATTCGATATTCATTAAATTAACATACCAAACTTATATTGACACTCACAAATGACGTCTCCGGAGTCGACGGAATCACTTAAGACCTCTCGGACACTGAGGCTGGATGAGGAAGCTGCAGATTTAAATGAACTTCTGCTTCGATTCAAGGAGGATCATAATTTGGTGGATCTGACCTATGAGGTTCTCAGAGGTAATGACGAAAGCCAGAACATTGTGTTTCTCAAATTCGACTCGGATTTACTGACAGATCAGTTTACACAGATGCTTGACTCGCAAAAAGTCGAATTCGAACTGATATCAGATGATGAACAGCTCAGCTCTCAGTTACCCGGTAACCTTTATGTCAGGGGTCTTCTACCTTCCACCACATCCGAGGACTTGTTCAATATTTTCAAGGAGTTTGGAGACGTCCATTCCTGTAAGATAATCTACGATGATTATGGAATCTCCAAAGGATATGGTTTCATCAATTATGCCGATAAATCGCAGGCTAACAAGGCAATCGAAAATCTGAACGGTCAAGCTATTGATGGTAACAGTTTATTTGTCAACCATCACATCTCAAAGAAAGACAGACTCAAAGACTTAGAAAACAAGAAGTCTAGATATACAAATCTCTATGTTAAGAATTTTCCTCAAGGAACGGGAAAAGAGAGATTTCGGGAGGTATTTGGAAAATATGGTGAGATCGAATCCGTATTTATTCCTCATAATAAAGATAACGAAAGTTCCTATAAAGGCTATGCATTCGTGAATTACAAGAATCATGATGATGCATTAAAAGCTCAAGAAGAAATGGAAGGATTCGAAATAGCCCCTGGCTACCACATTCAATTAGGCAGAGCGGAAAGACGGAAAGATAGATATCAATATCAAAACCTCAGTAACTGTCATTTCAGCATTAATTATTTTCCAAGACAGCAGCAAGAACTTCCTCCTGTTGCTAATCCACAGGGAGGTATGTATCCACCTTTTATCCTCTCACCAGATTCCAATCTGATATCTACTTCTACCGGTCTTCCTATTGCAGGCCCATTGTACCAAGACTCAAACCTGTATATTACACATCTTCCGTTGGACTTCAAAGACAATGATCTATTTCAGCTATTTTCCCAATTTGGTCCAATTATTTCAGCTAAGATCATGACCCACCCTCAGAATGAATCGGCAGTTATTGACGAAGATGAAGAGGATGGTGAAGATGGTGATGCCTACTCTGATCAAGCAAAAGAGGGTAAATCCAGAGGATTTGGTTTTGTCTGCTTTAATAAACCAATTGATGCTTCCAAAGCTCTAGTCGCCATGAACGGCTACCAGATAGACGAGCTCCATACATTAGAGGTCTCCTTCGCACAGCGGAAGGAAAATAAATATGAAAAGGGTAAAATGCATCATTATAGCCAGAATCACCTTGGCAACTTTTACAACTACCTAAACCAAAACTTCACCAAAAGAAGTATGAGTTTCCCTTCATCAATGCATGTTCCTGCTAATCAAACGTCATCTCAACAGCAACAGCAACCACCACAACCGCAGTCGAGGAATTCGTTTTCGATGCATCCTCAGGCTCAAGCACCACTTCAGTACCACCCTTCCCCCTCTCCTGGGGAGCAACCGCAGCAGAATATGAACAGAGCCATGTCTGTACCGTATATCCCATACAACCCATATTTCTTTTATCCTTACCCAACTCAAGGTATGTCTGTGGGTCCAAGTGGCACTGGTGGTTATCAACAGTCTTTGCAGAACCAGAATAGAAATGGTAGACAAAGCTTTAAGGGAAAAGATAGTGGCTACTCTCATCCATTCAGGCAAAATTGAGGGAGTCTAATAGAACTTTTGTGCCAACCTCGACCCCCCCCCCCCCCCCC